>OY741974.1:10010000-10747717 GCA_963555595.1 Tethea ocularis
AAAACCAGATGTCCTCTGCGCATGCTCGCAACAATCTACCGTTATAGTACTATGCGCACTCAAAAGTTACTCATTCACAAAAATTCCTTTTTTGAATTAAACGAATGCCGTCAGCTGAGACGGGTTTGTATTTTGTGAAAGCACGCCATTGGTTGATTGCCGCTGCTGTGCGCAGGAGTCTACGCATAGTATACAGGGGAGATAGGGGACTGGTTGATCAAAGTATTTCTTAAAAGTAAAATAAAGTCTTATTTTATTTTAAATCCATACTAATGTTATAAATGCGAAAGTAACTTTGTTTGTAACATTTTAATGTCGTAGCTGTTCTAGTATTGAGTTACTAATTTTGATTGTGTTATGTGCTGTGTTTTTTTCGATATTTCTTTTATTACTATTAATTTTCATGCCATTTAATATAAAAATTTCATTCAGCAAGCGCTGCTAAGTCATCAGCAAATCTAATGAATGTAACGCTTTGACCGTTCATTTTTTAGATAGATTACCAATTATAGTAAGTATGGTTATTTTTGTAGATTCCGATAAAATCGCATTACCAAGATGCCATGTCCATTCATCCCCATCTCACCCAATCATACGCACACATAAACAAATTGCACTTGTCGCGTTACGCGTGCGTATGCACCTGGGGCAGGTGAGGACGACATCAGCTGTTCTACCAGTCTTTAACAGCATACTACTTCACACCAAGTCGGTTAAATATGACCCAGTTATGAAATATCTATGGAATGTCATAGTTATATGCTGATTGAAAGCTCTTATTAACAAAGTTGGAATATAATTAACTTCTAACCACCTAAGGGAGATTAAGAGGATCGCTAACGCCAATGACCTTGACGATTTGTCGATACTAATATGTACTCAAAGCTTAGGCGTCTGCGGGTGGGATCTGCGGGCGTTAAAATGATTGATGTAAAAAAAACCTTTGGTGTTAGATTCATTTACATCAGATAAGCCGTTTAGTTAAAAAAATCCCATTTAGGTTAAACTTGCTAATATATATTTTTTCAAATTCAGGGATGTTTTCTTCAATTTTAATCAATACATCAACTGTGCGTTATGGATCAGTCAGTCGATCCGTTACATCCTTTTTAGGGTTCCGTACCTCAAAAGGAAATAAACTCTGAATGTCTGTCCGTCCGTCCGTCACAGCTAACTTATTATATATTTAGAACATATAGAAGACCGACAAACATAAAACCTTCCTTATTGTTCAAGGCTCGCTAGTTTAACACGACGGTAAATAAAAGGAAATAAAAAAAAACTTGAACATTGAAATGTATGAAGATAAACGCCTTTAAATACTTTAAATTGTGTTAATATACAAAACAAGCCAAATGCGAGTCGGACTCGCGCACGAAGGATTCCGTACCCATTTTCTATAAAAATACGAAACAAATCACGTTTGCTGTTTGGGAGCCCCTTAAATATTTGTTTTATTCTGTTTTTTTATAGCGGCAACAGAAATACATCATCTGTGAAAATTTATAACTGTCACGGTTGATGAGATACAGCTTAGTGACAGACGGACAAATAGACAGACAGCGGTGTCTTAGTAATAAGGTCCCGTTTAACCCTTTGGGTACGGAACCCTAAAAATGAGTGTAAAATATTATTGCATATAAAACGAAAGTATATTTTATAATTTCCCTTAAGGCTGTCGTAACTTTAATCAAATCTAACTATCATAATACTTGCTTTAAGTTCTATTACTATTATTCAAACGGCAGTGACGAGACATCTGCCTGTTAGACGTAGTCCCACTAGTCCCGGGTTCGGTTCCCGGGGCAAATTACACACATAAAACTAGCACATGCCGAGTACAGCTGCTGTTAGTAATTGTCATAAAATTGTTATTTCTTTACTTTTTATATACTTTCATCGCATTTGTAAGACGATAGATTTTATAAGCGGGTAGTCGTGTTTGTGAATTTACAATTTCCGACACTCAGCCTTAAGTTGTGGAAAGTAGACAATTATGAGTTAGGAAATAACACTGTCTTGAAATCCTTGACAGTATATTATGACAGGCCAGATGGCGCAGTTGGTGAAGACGCCACCTATCGCGCCGCTGGTCGTGGGTTCGATTCCCATCAAGACAAACATTTGTGTGCATGAACATGTCTGTTTGTTCTGAGTCTGGGTGTAATATCTAAATAAGTATGTATTTACAAAAAAAAAAGTAGTATATGTAGTATATCAGTTATCTGGTTTCCATAGTACAAGCTCTGCTTAGTTTGGGGATCAGATAACCGTGTGTGAAGGATGTCCCAAGATATTTATTTTTAGTATAAAACAATACAAAAACAAACAAAAAACCTGCTACAAAAGTAATAATAAGTATGTGCAAAAAGTAATCATTTTTTTTTATGGTGGTATTTTTTGACAGATCGCTTTTTTGTTACAATACGAATACTTAATCTGTTTCGTGGATACCAGATCGATTTCTGTTACTATGAATATTCATTAATTTGGGTTTAACTCCTAGACCACGATGGCAAAGCAATTGTGCCTTCTACGTCGTGTAGAAGACACGTCATGTAAGCCAAGACTTTTACTTTTGTTCTTCATTTATTATCAGTCCCTCTCCTATAATTAATATTTTCTTATTCAATAGGCAAAAAATATTTCACAAATTATAATAACCAATCATGAATAATTTCGCTAAAGAAAACAAATCAAGTGTACTTATTTGTACTTGAAAATGTTAGAAATAAAACGTTTAATGTTAGAAATAAAACGTTAAAATCGTTATAAATTGTTAATACTCCAATCTTAGAGGCAATTAGCGGAAAATAGAAATGAGTTTTTTTTAATAATAAAAGGAAAATATTTTCTACTGAGGCCATGAAAAAAGCGATTTGTATAATTACAAATGAAATAAATTCAAAAGTTGTAATTGCTTTTGTATTTTTTTGACATAAACTTACTACGACCTCATTTACAACCTAGTCAATTAAATAAATAAATAATATGATTCATTATTTATTATTTCTTCTGCTACTACATCATAAATCTTAATATACTTACCACCCTCAACTTGAAAATCTGAGCTGCACTTGAGAGCCAGTTGCCTTTTAGGCTTACGGCCACATCATCACTGACCATGGTGAAATTGTGGTCAAACACAGTTAGAAATAACTAAAATTAAAAGAAATATGAAACCTCCGAAACAGTAGAAACGAGGTGATCATTTTCAAAAGGCTAAGAGGATTTTCTTGAAACAGCTATAAATACTCTCGATTAAAACACCTATCAAATAAAAAAAACTATGATGCCACATACAGACTCACAGATAAACCCTACAAACTTATAAAGCCCCTCTTTTTTGTCGGGGGTTAAAACATAAAATTATTTTGGGAGGCAGATAAAGGTCGTTCCACGATAAAAGCTAATTACTTAATATTTTCGATGAAACGCTATTCTCATAGCCCGACTTGTAATATTCCTTTCGGAAATTATTTCAACAGGATTGCCACTTGCGCTCAAGTAGGCGCTTTCCTTCCAGTCAGCTCTCTTTCTCTTCACTCCATTTTATTTTTTTCCCTCCAGCGATATTAATTCTTAGATTTTTACACAATTGCCCGCCCTTTTCTACTTTTTAGGGTACTGTTGATTTATTTCATTTGGTTAAACCCTTGCTAATGTAAGATAAAATAATAAAATATACGAGATATTTTAAGATGAAATGTTTTGAAGCTTATGAGACTTTTAATCGAACAAGGAAAAATAATCTTATTTCCTATCTTAAATTTATTTTCGCGATTACTTTCTCACGGCTTTTCTTGGCTTTTTGCTCTATAATATGCATGTATTATATGTAGGTATTATACATATAAACCTTCCTTTTGAGTCACTCTATCTATTGCTGAAAACTGCATTAAAATCCGTTGCGTAGTTTAAAAGATCTGCGAACTACAGCGGGAGCGACTTTGTTTTATACATACTATCTAAAGATTAATATTTTTTTTACTCCTTCTATCACGGAACCCATCTCAATTGACTCGAAATACGCTTGTCAGTTACTTCCTATGTAGACTTAGTAGGTAAGTAGGTACTTTATTAATTGAGTGGGAGTTTTTTTTATTGGATTTCAAGATAAAGCGCCCGAGTCTAATTTTAAGCTGTCGATGTAAATTACTGTTCGAAGTGTATTAAAAGCGTTGTTTTTACTTTGCGCTTGACCACAATCTCACAGTGGTCCGTGATGATGTGGCCGACACAAAGCCTAGAAGAAAACTGGCTTTCAAGTACAGGTGTCGGAACACACCGGAAGGTGCTTGGCGACAGATTTTCAACTTGACGGTGGTAGCCAGCCAGGCGGGTGCTTTGGTTTCCACACGATGTTTTCCTTCATCGAAAACTCAAACTCATCGTAGGATTCGAACCCGCGACCTTCGTCTCGGAATTCGACGTCACTACCGCTGAGCTACCATGGCTTAAAATATTTCCTTCCTTTCCAAGAGATTTCCTTAAACTATTAAACTATCTTAAAAATTGATCCAGGCGTCTTGGAGTAATTGAGGAACATACATAAAAAAACCGACGAATTTAGAAGTCGGTTAATAAGAAGCTCAACATAATCGGTCCACGTTCGAAAATCTATACGTATCTTCCTATTTTCTTTGTATCAAAGCTTTGTCCTCAATAACTCATGCTGTCATATCCTGTGTAAACTGTTCTAAGATATTTTATTAAGTACTAATTTCACCGTTCAATCTCGATTTATTTTAACGAACATCCCGTTCGTTAAAATGACGTTCCGATACGATAGTAAACAATTCTAAGTGCTATAAAAATATCCTCATATTAAGTAACTAAGATCGATGTTTATCGACAAGAAAACGGTCCGATAAATTATCAGTAATTGGGCATTTACGATGGCTTTTTCCTACGAAAATCGGACCGCTATCTAGTCGGTGAACATCGACCTTAATACGCGATACTAATTAGAAAATAGAAATAGTTTATTTAGCTCAAAACATAAACTACATACCTAAATAAACAAATCAATGAAATAATAATAATATTAATAAGTATGGAACCTACCTAACTATATGGAAGTTACATATTTCGCATTTCCAGTTTTCCACCGAAAAACGATACAAGAATAGTTCGATCATCGTTGTCAAATTATTAACCAATAGATTTGCACAAAATTAACATCTCGTCGGTTTGCCGTAATTCTATCGGTTAGTAATTTGGAAACGATGATCGAACTATAGCGTATCGTTTTTCGGAGTAGGCCTTCGTCGAAATGATGTAGACAAGACACCTTTGCAATTTAGATACTAGTCCCGCCATCTATCGGTTTCGATAATAACTAACCATGTAAACAAAGATTTAATTTTATTGTTAAAAATATCTATTCTTGAAAGCTGTTTAATTTTCATTTCAATTATTATTAAAAATATAATAACTTTTATTACCCGTATTGTTTCAGAGAAATCAAAATAATTTTGTAACAAAAAATATTAACAATTACATTGCATCGACTAGTAGCGCCATCTATGAAAAAAAAAGCGTGGTGTGCAAGCTGATTTATCACTACTGTCTAGCTGTCTGTCCCTATGTATGCATTAATATATAGAGTGATTCAAGAGGAAGGTTTTTATGTATAATACATGCATATTATAGTACAGAAAAGCCGAGAAATTCAAAGATTTGTACACCCGTGCGAAGCTGGGGCGGGTCGCTAGTTTTATACATGCTACAAACTGTACTAGCTGGACTTATTTACCTCTCAAAACTAAAATCAAAAACTTTATGCCCTATTCACGCTTACGCGCGAGTTAGCCATGTTTTGTGGTAGGTACATTGCTTAAACGTTAACAATTTGATCACTTGCACAGCTAAATAAAGCTTGTTTTGTGTAATAAATAAATATTAATACATAAAACACATCATTTGACTAAAAATCTAATGGCAGGTTATAAAAAAATGGGCTTAGTTATGTCTGCCCATTGACGGGCCTCAGGATTTACGACAAGGTGGAGATTGTAGCACGCTTGCTCAGAAAATGCTTATTTTTTTTAAAAGACTAGGTTATAGTATAGGCGTAGGAAACATAAACCTTACTTCCTTCACGAACTCAAAATAGAACCGCAGAATCAAATCTCGAGCCTCATAGAACCCTAAGTGCACATTTCAATTAACTCCCATACATAATTTAGCTACGCGCGTCGGTTTGTATGTCAAATGGGGAATGGGGGGCGACGCACAAAACGCGCCATTGTGCCCCGGATTACTTACGGTTCTCAAGTTATAGCTGGACGCTCGGCAGTGTTACAGCCAAGTTCTATGTGTTTTATTTTGTTTTAAGAAAACAATTTGATGGTAAGTACTTTACTCACTCAAAATTCATTTGTATTTATAATTCAAAGGAGTGGGCTAGATGCGGGTCAAACTCTAAACTCATTTATTCAGTTTAGGCCCTGATGAGGCACTCATAAATATAAGAAGATAAATTTGACTCTACCACTGATTCAGAATACACGTAAACTATGAAAATTCCGGCAAGTAACTCAAGCAGGTTTTTTTTCTGTGGATCTTTGAAAAGAAATAACAAAGATTATCAGTAAGAAAAATAAATAGAAATTAAAAAAACAAAGATTAATTTACAAAATTTTTGAGACATTATATACAACTATATGTAAAAAATAAAAACTTGATGATAAGCAATTATTGCAGCCCATATACATGCTTTGAATAATATATTTTTTTCTTGTGCATTGCTGTTATTTTTTAGTTTTCACAAAGAGGTCAATTTCTCTGGCAATTTCAGCAAAGATTCTGTATTAAAAATATTCTATTTTCGTCCCCATATTTCAGCAAGCTATCGCTCTGCCAATTTGCATTTAAATCGCTTCGAAAAATCTACCGTGAAAATGTCGGAAATAAAAATTAGGATAGCAAATTTAAAGACAACAAGAAGTCATACAAATATTAAGTAAAAATAAATATATATCATGAAATATTATACAACTATTACAGCCGACTTGGCAAATTTTTCACATTTATGTTTTTAGTGCATTGAATATTACAATAAGCGTGACTGGTTCCCCCGATATGATGTCTCGGGTATTTGAGTATTATATTGTGATAATTCACACACTGCCTGCTACGGGGTCCTATGTTTAATTAAATGTAAACAGTGTTTAAATATTACAGAATGGATGTGAAATGATAATAAACGAAATAATTCATAAAAGCTGCTAACGAAACGTCTTAATTATGAAATAATTTTGTATCCCAAATATTTAAATTTCAATCTCTTTAGCCTGTACTCTTTCTTTAATGTTAATTTTGAACTTTGATGGACGTTCTACTTATATAATATTGTTGTATTGTATTATTTTGTACTTTTATTATAATTAAGTATTTGAAATTTTCTACATCATTATGAAGAGTATCGCTTTTGAAACTTTAGACATAAAACAAAAAATCTGTATCAAATTCCATGAAAACAAAGCTCAAATATATCCCTAGGCTAGGAGCTACGGATAATATTGAATACATTTTCCTACAAGCAAACTGTCCTGTCCTGTGACGTCACCAACACAGAGTAAAGCTACAAACAATCCACTTGCAAGTGCAGCCACTCACAAAAATTGTTCACTCACTCACTATAAAGGATCTGCCTTTTCTATTGTTATTATTATACGAGCGTATGTATTTGACGTCATACATTGATGTTTACAACTCGGAATTATCTCTGACATTGATTGTAGTGTATTGGGTTGTTGTTAAAAAGTGTTTTTCTTTTCATAATGCTGAAATAATGCAATTCAGAGAAAGTGCATATTTTTGGTTAAAATTTTGAAACTTTAAATCTCTCCATAGACACGTACCTATAGTAACTAAATGTTTTTTGTTTTTTTTTATGACTAAATAACTTGTGGTTGCTTAATTCAAACCTAAGTATTTTCATTTTATTGTCATCGTTGAGATCAATCTTTGAATATGCTCATGGAAATATAATTAAATAAATATTTAAATTCCAATAACCTGATACAAAAAAAACAACTAAAAACGTACCCAAGTTCAAACTTACAAGCAATGTGTATCATATTTTATTTTTCCCTATACCTTAAAACACACAGACAAGAAAGCTAAAATCGCATTATCATTATTTTCTGAGCTATAATTCTAACTCTTCACCTCGTTAATTTAAAATCGATTGCAATAGTACCAAAAAAAACTGCCACAAATAAACGAGTAAATACGTGGCAAAAATGATCTATATTACAAGCAATGTATAACGAACGGTCTTAAATTTCCCCGTACCTTGAGGGTAGGTAGTTTGTCTTAGAACTCTCGGACTATTGTCAGCCGGTAGCCTGCGGGTGCGCGCTAACGACTGCTCTCCGCGTCTCTCGCCAGCACTTCTGTGCAGGAGTGTACACGCTAATATCCCTTGTATTGTGTATGGTACTCGAATATTTAGAGCTGCAAAGGATTTTGTACTGTAGTAATTGTGTGCGCGAATATACATTCCGAAAGTTTTCGGATTAATATTTCATACAAGGCCTGCCTTTTGCCTCTTAATTCATTTAATAATCTATACCTATTTGATATTATACCTATACTGGTCGATGTTCACCGACTAGAAAACGGTCCGATAATTATAGTTTATATTTAAATATATAGCGTGACACAATTTTATACATAGAAAAAATGCCCAAGCTGAAAGATTCGAACTCGTGACCTTGGTCATGGCATTTGACATCACTAACACTGAGATATCACCTTAATTTCATCATTTGAGACATATTTCTTAATACTTTCTGAGTAGTAGGTACCTATCTCATAGTAGGTAAGTCACGTGCTGTGAAAACTACATTTCGTATATATCGAGTTACCTGAAGCTTTTAAGAGCTTATTCTATGCTTTGCATAACAATTTATATTTTATTTTTAGGGTTCTGTACATCAAAAGAAAAAAAATGAACCCTAAAAGGATCACATTGTTGTTCGTCCGTCTGTCCGTCGGTCAAGATCCTTTTTCTCAGGAACGCATGAGAAATCAAACTGATATTCACATAATTATATTTATTTAGATACATAAAAAATAGCTTGATTCACTTTTAAAACTAGTGTTTCTCTTCTATATCTATTTAATTTCAAATTAAAAATATATCACAAGATTTTGAATTCTAAACCATATTGACGGATTCATTTTAAACGAAATACAATTTATTTTCAAAAAGTTTTTTATGTTTTTACGAGTTTACTTTCACCTCCAATATATAGGACTTTAATTTTACGATTTGACCAGCCCTTGAGTATCAAATAATCCTTAGCGATCTACATTTCTAGACGCCTCAAAAACAATTCAACAAGAGTGAAACTTGAATAATTATCTTCAACAAACCCTTAGCACGAGTCTCAATAATGTTTCTCAAACAGCGAGCGTGTCGTTTGTGACTTTAATTACAATTTTACTGAAGCCACTGCCACTGGTCGGAATAGATCCGCGTACGTGCTCTGCGTTCATTATTAGTTGAGCAATTTTCATATTAGCTTAAATAATATGTTAGGTTAATTGTCGGTGCTAGTTAGGAGCGATTAGCGGTGTTATTTATTTTATAGTAATTCAAATTTTAAAAAAAGTTTAGGGCCTGATAATGTACTGAAGAACGTCAATAGTTACAATTATGACAATAGATTCTACCACCTAAAACTAAGAAGACTCCCGCAAGAAACTTAGCAAAGACTAAAATTAGCAGACTTCATCAACCTTACCGGGTATATCGGCGAGTGCAGAGGGCTCTCAACTAGGCAACGCCTGAGGGCACTCCCGAACGGTGTACGAACCTCTGCTCTGGGCGTTACCAGGAAAGCCTTGTAAAGTGTTGTGTAGGACATATAGGTAATATATCACTTACAGGTCCGTAGTTTACAAACTAGACTAAAATCAGTCACGTCACCTCTCTTTCTCACAAACATTATTGAAAAGAGATATTTTTAAGTCTGTCAAATTAATTTATGCCATTGTCATTTACGGTTAAAATAGTCGTGACCAATAAAGGTGGTTAGATTCAAATTGAAAATCGAACTAATTTGAGAGGACTAAACTATATTTTATGTTAGAAAGAGATAAAATGTATGTAACCGAACAAGTTGTATGAACAATTCGTTTTTTTTTCGAGATTTCATAGTTGGTCCCATTATAAAAGTTGTTCATCACTACAAGTACAAAACACTACACATTTAAAAGTCATGTATATTAATGCATATGCTTCATGATTCGTTCAACAGCAAATCGCTACAGCTCATGTCTTGGGTTACATCATCTGCGAGCGTTCCCAAGTTGCGCTCACAAGTTTGAAACGCGTGTGCTCTTTACTGTGTTCTGATGCTGCAACCCACCTGTATTGTAATTAGTCTAACTACCTCCTACGTGGATAATGCCGGGTTCGCGCCCAACTTGGCCCACTTCACTCCTTACTCCGCACATCGCGAGACTTAGTCTATACTGCCCCGGCATCGGATTTGTGCTTCAAGACATTTTGGACTATTCTCTATTTAAGGTGACACCTCAAGAAATCTATTAAAATGGCTTTTTTTCTAGCACCATAATCTTCTATATATAATGCCATGTCATCGTAGTTATATAATCTCTACCTATCTATATTATATCATTTTCAAGACAACAAATAAAACTTAACTCAAATTTAAAAATGTTTCTTCATTGTCTATTTAATTTGAATTAGGCATAAAATTGCCTATTTGGCACAAATTTTCTATTTATAGTTAGGTAGTTTCGTTTTTTTTTAAATTTCGTTAATTTTGTTACATATCATAATTATTATCTTTAAATAAAATATTATATTTCAAATTAAAAATATATCACAAGATTTCAAATTCTAAACCACATACATTGACGGATTAATCTTTAATTAATTAGTAAATATATTTTTCTTAATGAGTTTTTTACATTTTTACGAGTTGCGCAAGCTTGATTTCACCTCTATTGTGTGGGGCGTTTAATTATACAATACTAGCGACCCGCCCCGGCTTTCTGTACTATAATATGCATGTATTATACATATAAACCTTCCTCTTGAAAAAAATCGCATCTAAATCCGTTGCGTTTAAAGATACATACGGACAGACAGACAGCGGAAAGCGACTTTGTTTTATACTATGTAGTGATGACAGCGCCTTAAGTGGGGAAACTGGGAACTACTGAACTGCTTCCTTAATACCGTACTCCAGACGACATTTAGAATTTGATGATACATTAAAATATATACATGTATTTGCAGTATTTTGCAGGATGTTCTATAGTGGTCTGTTTCCCGCGATCCTAGTATAAAAAATATCGATGCACTTGGAGAATATGTAGATTCCTATCAATGAAAGAAAAATTATTCAGACTATTTCCTCCGCAGATTACCTCCTTCATCCGTACTCACAAAAACTTTATCTCCTTATCTTTATCATATAAGGGTAAATGTCTGGATATTACGACCCTCAAGTTGAAACAGTTCCAACTGCTGGACTGATAACCTCAGCCTCTATGGTTTGTACTTACCACCTATTACCACATCTTCACTAACCATCGAGATATTATCAGCAAAGAATAAAGAATATACTACGTACTATTATCAGTAAATGTCAGTTTTGTTTATACAATCCATATTTGTTTATTGGATAACTAGAGACAAAGAGATAATCTTCATAATCTTATTCAGTGTAGGGGCAATATGGCTCGCACTGACGTCCCGTGTGTGTTCTTAGCAATTTTTTCATGAAAATCCGCTCAACCATCACCAATTTTCAAGTTTTTTAAGTTATTTTATTATATATATTTTTTAATTTTCTGTAGTGTGACAATAAAGCATTATCTATCTATCAAATTTCTAGTGAGTTACGGAGGCTACTTATTTTTTTAAATTTTATGATATAGATTCTCTAATCGGTGAACAATCGACTTTAAAGTTTTATTCTTAAATTTTTCTTGTTCATTTCTTTATAGGGTTTTTAAAACTGCGAAATTAAAAACGAATAGAAAATTAGTTCATTAAATAATACAATAACTTTCATATTAATACAATATTTAAAACTTTCTTCTGAAATGAATTCACAGGTAGATGTAAAACAGAAATCATCAATTGATACAATGAGTAAATTAGGATCTTATTACATGTATATAGTCTTTGTGAATTTCATATTTCCTTTGAAATTTTACTAACAACGACGTTGCGTCTTCAACATTTATAATTGCGTCAATTCCGTTAGACTTAGCGGAAATTTCGTAACTTTTAATGGCGTATCAGTGGATGGGTGACACGGAAATACGTCAGAATTGGAAGATACCCTTTAGTACAGTTAGTCACAATTTCAAACGTTTGGATTTTTTAAATTATTTCTCTCGATTTCAACCGTGTTTTAAAGGAGGGTAATGGAAAATATTCCATCTCATTTCCAAATAAGGTATCCATGGATAAGAAAGGTGCATTCATAAATAAGAAAGAAACATACTTATTACGGAACAAAAGAAATGAGCAAACACGGACAGACCAGTTAAAATAGTTGGTTAAAACACCTATGACGCCGCTGGTCGTGGTTCTCATCCAGGAAAAACATTTGTGCGCATGAACATGTCTTTGTCCTGAGTAGGTAGGTAAAACAAAAAGGTTTGTGTATCATATCAGTTATCTGGTTTCCATAGTACTATAAAGCTCTGCTTAGTTTGGGATCATAAAGCCCTACGTGAAGAATTCCCCAGGATATTATTATTATCTCAGTAACCCAAAGAATATTCCTCAATGGAATCTATTTATGGATTCTCTTCTTGTAATAAAATTATCGCAGAAACGACATTTTATTAATTCTTTTATTTTTTAAACTAGCTGTTCGAGCTTAGGTAGATAAAAAAAATCTTTAAACATACCGCTTGATTCACTTTTAAAGCCAGTGTTTCTCTTAATTTTCTATTTTGAAATTAAAAATATATCACAAGATTTCAAATTCTAAAGAACATACATTGACGGATTCATTTTTAATGAATAGTGAATACATTTTTTTACGTTTTTATATACGCGCTAGCTTGATTTCACCTTCAATAGGTATGGTGGTAATTTTACGATAGGACAGCGTATAGATAGGTTTTCCATGTACCTACGTAATAGACAGTCTCACATCAATTTACAAAAGTTACTCGACCAATGAGGAATAACAACAAAAAAATCTAATTAGTCCGTCAGTTAGATTATCAAAAAATATTGGATACGTATTTTTTATTTTGATCCGAAAACAAAAAATAACGAAGATACAGTGCGTTAAAATTTTCCGGTCTGCAAAAAGTGTACTAAAAAGTAGTTGTACAATGACGTCACAAGCCCCAATCCTGCACTTTGATGGGACTTATCTTTGTAATTTCTTATTGATTTGATAAAATAAAAAATACGTATCCAATATTTTTTGATAATCTAACTGACGGACTAATTAGATTTTTTTGTTGTTATTCCTCATTCCAAGTGATCTAAAGGAGGGTGAATAACTAGGAACTATATTGCCGAGTGTACAAATATTCTGAACTCCTCACGGTTGGTAAGCTACTATAAATTAGAGCACGCTTCACGATATGGGGTTGTATTTGTTTGACTATAATGAATTTGGAAGTTTTTGACCTACTGACTTATTGTTAGACGAGGGTTAGGAAGAACACGAGCGGAAATTTCTACGGATGCTAAGTTAAGAAGCAAATTATGATGCTTCGATAGTTTTTTGAAGAACTCGAATTGGTTCTTGAGGATACCATCAAAATAATGTAATGATCATTATAAAGACTGATGTAGTAATGATGATAATGACAATGATGTTTTAGGGTTCCTTACCTCAAAAGGAAAAAAACGGATCCCTTATAGGATTACTGATGTGTCTGTCTCTCTGTCCGTCCGTCTGTCACAGCCAATTTGCTACAAAACTACTGAACTGATTGAGTTGAAATTTGGTACCCATTATTTATGTTGATGATCCAAACACGGACGTATAACGTAAATAAATGAATTTTAAACATGGGGACACTTTGGGGCATAAATTGAAATTCTTAAACTATATCGTGTGGAATATTAAATGAAAGCGCTCGTTGTGAGAATCTCAAATATTTATATTTTTTAAAACTTTTTATAGGTAAGGTTAGTAGTAGTTTTGAAGATTTTTTGAAAAAAAAAAAAACAGTAAATAATTATTTACTTATTTATGGATAATAGGAAAATATTTAAAGTAACATAGGAAATTATCTTTACGAAACCCTCGGTGAGCGAATGGCACTTGCCCGGTTTTATTGTAAGACCGAATAAAAAGGAAAAAATAGTAATCGAGATACTGGTATCAAAATGTTGAATTAGCTCATTCAGATTTTTCCGTCTATCATCCGGATAAGAACTAGCGGAAACGAGCGCAGAAAATTTTAATTCTCCGGCGGAAATAGTAAGGTTGGAAGCGGCCTCGCATCACGGTCTGCCCAATGCCGTTCTAATTTAACATTTAAATGCGCCTTACGTCTAACTGTACCGATTTGAGCGTTGAATTTTAATTGCTTCTCGTTTGTGTCCTTGGAAATTTGATCAGGAACAGGGTTAAGGGAGCACGGGTCATTTATTTGAGGTCTTCGTTTCTAGTTCTATTATAGTGACTAAATTTGTAATTAATGTAATAATAGGGAAATTGACAATTGTTTTTGTTCCTCCCTCTCCCCCTATCCCTCCTATTTTATATATTTATCTAAATCTATACTAATAATAAAGCATGAAGAGTTTGTTTGTCTGAACGGGTTATTCTCCGGAGTTACTGGTCCGATTTGAAAAAATCACTATTATGAAGCTACATTATCCCCGAAGGTTATAGGCTTATTACCGGAAACGCGGTTTCACTCGCATTTCCGGGATAAAACACAAAGTCTAGAAGGAAACTGCGTTTTTTGAGTACCTACAGCTGACGGGGCACATCGATAGGTGCTTGGCGATAGATTTTACGCATGAAGGTAGTAATAGACGTAACCCTACCACCGTACTATGTTTCCTCACGATATTTTCTTTCATCGAAAGCTCAAGCTCATTGCAGGGTTTGAATCCGCGACCTTAGCCACGGCATACAACGCAACTGCCTAGGTATAGTATGACACAACTTAGATGAAGCATCGGCAAAATTCGTAAAATCCTAATAAAAAGTGCGCCTACAACATTACTCATGAGTTAAAAAATGGTCGGCGAAAATGATTTTGTCGAACGTTGAATGGCGCGATAATGAATGATTTGTATTAGTTGTGTAAATCGGAAGTGAAGATTACGAAAACGTTTTGCTGATGCTACATCTAAGTTGTGTCATACTATAACTAGGTACCTAAATCCAATGAGCTCGTTTCCTTATCTGAATCGTGGTGATTGTACAACAATATCAAATGAAAATAATGATTATTAAATTGTCCTCCAAAATTTTCGTTACATTCCTCTCAGCTAAAAATATACCTTTGTCAAACGCCACCCCGGGTGGGGAAACCGATAAAATTATCATTACCGATATTTTGTATCTCAAAATGTAGCTCAAATTCGTGTTGGTAGCGCGAGAGTAAATATAAACTTTGATAAGGAAAAATTTGTTATTTAATGAAGGAGATGGTATATAATAGAGGGAGGAGGGGTAACGACCTCGCTTCTGATACGCTTTCACTGTGCGATAGGTGGCAATGAAACTGTATGTTGGTATTTTAATATTATGTTGTTTTTTGAGCGTTAAATTATTCTAAATTATTCTAGGAATATAGGGTATAATAGGGTGACAAAGTTAATCTCTTTCAGGTCTTTTCAGCCATTTTATTATATTTATATTATTGAAACAAGTACTTTATGTAAATTATTCTCTTTTAATATTCTAACATTGCTCACAGTCAACAACCATAGTAGTAGTCATGGCAACCACAATTGAATATAGAATCTAAAACTATCTATGACACTCCCCCTCACGAAGATCTTGGGGTCTAAGCACAAATCTGAGTGACTCCCATAAATTTAAGTAATTTTAATAATCTCGGTTGTGGTAAAGCCTTTGTTAAAAGATCTGCTTCCATATTCTCTGTATTCTTGTAACATATAGCTACTAATTTATTTTGCACACAGTCTCGTATAAAGTGTTCTTTTATGCTTATATGCTTTGACCTTTTTCCAGTTATCAAATTATTTGCCAATTTTCGTGCTGCCATATTGTCATTATAAATTATTACAGTTTGTTGTGCCACTCCAATATCTTCTAACAAATGTTTTAAGTGTAGAGCTTCCTTTGTCGCTTCTGTCATAGCCATGTATTCGGCTTCTGCAGTTGACAGAGCCACGACTCTCTGTTTCTTCGTTTCGTAACTAATTAAACCGCCACCATACTTAAATAAGTAACCAGTATATGATCGGCGATCTACAGTACAAGATGCCCAGTCCGCATCAGCCATGCCCACAAGTGCCATTCCCGTTTTTCTGTATCTTATACACAAATTTTTCGTACCTTTCAGATAACGGATTATTCTTTTGGCAGCTTGCCAGTGACTTTTGTCATATCAGTTGTTATATTGACTCAGATAACTGACTGCGAACATTATATCGGGTCTTGTCGCTACGGCCAGGTACATTAATGACCCAATTAGTTTTTGATATGGGTAGTCTCTCATCTTCTTTTTCATTTTTCTCTAATTTTAGACCTAGCTCCATTGGCGTAGACACGAGCTTACATTCTCCCATGTTAAATTTTTCTATCAAGTTATCAATATAAGTTTCTTGAAGTTTCTTTAAAGATTTGCTCTCATTCTTCTCAAGATCTTGGAATCTATCTAATTCATATGTCATATGTGACGTGCATCCACTATCAAGACACCATTTGTTCACTTTATCTTTACTATCATTTGTATTTAGACATGTTTCTTCTGAACAATATAGATTTGCATTACTTTTGTTACCTTTATCCACTTTTGACCAGCATTCATTTGCTTTATGTCCCTTTTTCTTGCATTTAAAGCATTCCACAATAGGCTTCTTATTTCTTTTGTGCTGTCTACTATACAATGCTTCGTGATCAGAATTTTGTTCACTTGTATTAGCCATATTTCTTCTAGCTTCAGCTTCTTCAATTATTTTTATTCTTAAATTTTCTGGATTGGGTAGATCATCCCTGGATTCTATAGCAATCCGAAAATTTTCAAACGAATTACAAAAATTACAAACTATAAAGCATCATAATGGTAAGTAGATCTTTATTAATTATTATCTCCATATCTGCAAGCTTATCCACGATGTCCATAAACTTATTCAAGTGATCCACTATATTATCACCTTCATTCATTTTTCGTAAGATTAGTTCTTTTAAAAGACTTGCCTTTCGTGCAGGACCTTTGCTGTAGTAAATACCTTCAAGAGTATTCCAGACATCTTTGCTAGTTTTACAGTTCTTCACTTGTTTCAATTCGCTCGGTGCAATTATCAGAAATAATTCAGCTAGTGCTAAAGTATCTTTTTCTAAATATGTATTTAGTTCATCACCTTCACACTCAGGTTTCTTTATAGTTTCTGAGACGTAATTCCAGAGTCCCCGTTTTAATAAAAGAGCTTTGGCATGAATTCGCCATGTGTCGTAATTTTCTCTTTTCAGTGGCTCGATATGTATGTGATGGCTCATTTTTACTTACGCGCTGTGCAGGCCCATAACCTATTATATTTATATTATTGAAACAAGTACTTTATGTAAATTATTCTCTTTTAATATTCTAACATTGCTCACAGTCAACAACCATAGTAGTAGTCATGGCAACCACAATTGAATATAGAATCTAAAACTATCTATGACACATTTATACGTGATCGTGTCACAAATATGTTATCATAACTTTTGAATAATTATATTCGTGCTGATAACGAATTGTTATATTTTAGGTTTTAATAAAGAAAAAGTGTATTTTCTGTTAGACAGATTTATTAGACAGACTATAGTAACAGAAGACATTCATAATTTAAAAAGGATATCAAAAACATAGACAATACTAACAAAGAGTTTAAGAGGTTTAGATTACAAACTCCAATAATAACACCACCTTCATATTTATAACTTAAGAAATTAATGACATTCATTTTATTTTAAAACCTCTTAGTTTGCCTTCGAGACAAGATACCTGTAAAATTCTACACTCAGTATTTTTTACTATATTTAGGCCTGTGTTCTACCTCACTCTCACCGAGATCAGTGATGTGGCCTTTTGTTTTGCCGTTGCTATACCAAACGGAGTTTGCGTAAAACTTCAAGACAAAAAAACCACGTCATCTAAACACTTAATTTAAACAACAACGAAAGAAAGAAAATACATTTATTATCAATAATGGACGTACAAAAAAGTAATACAATTATACAGATAAACATGATAAGCAAAAACAAAATAAATTACATTCATAGTATTAAAAAATAAATTCAAAAACATAAGGCAAACAAAATGGTTAGGGAAACTGTACGCCGTACTTTTGACAAACGAAGCTGACAGCTCAACATTTTGAAGATCTACTTATAACTAAAACTTAAAACCTGTAGTGGACCAATGCAAGTGATAACAAACATAATCTTATAAATACATATATACATCTTGGCACAAACATGGATGGACAAAAATAAAATCCGCAATGGGAGGCCGCGTATCTGACTGCACCAGACAGTCTGCCAACAGGGAGAGATGGCGGGAGATCGTGCGAAGAACCGTGTCCGCCTCTACCACCGATGTGGACGCCTCAACGTGACCACGACCGCTCTGACAAGAGCGTAACGACGAAGAAGAAGAAGAAGACAAACATGGATACACACACTCAACCCCACACATACACAGTCAACATCACACACCCTACACACACACATGCCTTAAGTATTCACCCACACTCTCATACGCTCACACACTAACTGCAAAATAAAATAATTATTTAAACACTAATATTACAAGTATTTGTCAACATTTTTTTGGCATTTATATGTAATGTACTGATTGGGCGAGAACTGTTTCCTGAAACACAGCTCACGCTAGTTCAGGGAACAGGGCTACATAGAGCTATGTAATTTTAAATTTTAATACTGCAATAAATATAAAATAATTTTGCTGGGGCGGTACTGTATTCACAGTACTGATTTTCAGTGTCAACCCCAGTGACATTCCAAAACAGATATCTCCAATTTAGTATAGTAAAGTTCCTCCATTCAAAATGTCCTCAAGTGTACCCGTATTAATGTAAATCTAATAATGATTGTATCGAATCTGTTGAACCTTGTTCTTGCGATACCCGGGCAACATGACAGGAGCGTCGACCTTGGCAGATAACTTGTGACTCTATTGTTTCAATATTAAGGCTCGATGGCGTAAGAGAAAATGAGATAGGACTAAAGTGTTAATACTTTTTTGTACCCTTGTTGGCTGTCGCCCTTATATATAGGTATATACCGGGTGGATAGTGGTGATATAAGAGAGGGTTGAAAGTAGCGTTTTTTAGTTCTAACTCGACTGGACTGCCTCCGCTATTACAGTAACCGCTTACCATCAGGCGGATCGTGTTATGGTGTAGCGCCACACCTGCGGAAAGTTCAGCGCGGAGAGTTCCGTTAAACACGCTCAGTGCTTTTTAAGTAACCTATGGCACATCAGATGAACGTATACGCGCTGTAATATTATGACTGATAGTTCATTTACGGAACTTTCCGCGCGGAACCTTCTACAGGTGTGGCACTACACTATAGTATAAAATAATTGGCGATTGCATGTAAGACTATGTTTAGGGTTCAGTAGTACCTCTAATTCAGAAATGCTAATAGATAGCTCGTATAAAAAGCTATCATAAGTTGTTTTTTTTTAAATTTCCCTTATTGATACCTACCAAAATATTGATAGATGGATGAACATGTCAGAGCTATCATCATCATGTCAGCCAAAAGACGTCCATTGCTAGACAAAGGCTTCCTCCAAGGATCTCCATGATGGCCGATCTTGCGCTACCCACATCCAGCGGTTTCCCGCGACCCTCACAATTCCTCGGTCCACCTTGTCATGTTAAAACTATAACTACGAAACAGCTATACTGTACTTTAAACAAAATTACTATTTCCTTCTTTGAACATCCTTAAATATTAACGACGCATAAAAGCTAAATAAAATTACGGAACTTTAGAAGCTTGCACATCAACTCAGTAAGTACTTAACTGTAAAAGTCTTTCTGTTAGTGATGTGCCGAGTCGGCTATTTTTGGTATTCGATTATTTTGATATTCGTTAAAAAAAGGATTCGAGTCTGAAGACTCGGACAGGTATTCGAGTACTGGCACGAATATTCGAATACTTCAGTGGACTTGAGTACTTTTTGAATCGAACTTTCTAGTTTGCTTTTGACGACAAATTCTAATATTTCATCACAAATCGTGTATGAACGCTTGTACAGTGTAAATAATCACAGCAGATTATTGTATAATCAGTAATTTAATCATAATATAATCATCCTTTGGTAATTATGTATGGCATGGCATATTAAAGCTAACAACTATTTGAAATTTTTAACTTTATAATTATGTATATTGTGGATCCGAATACAGTAATGTATATACTCGAGTACATGAGTACCTGCTAGGTATTCGAGTCAGTACTCGAGTCAGTCTGACTCTGCACATCTCTACTTTCTGTAGGAGAATAATATTATATTCTATGTAACCCGCTTCCTCCAGCTCCTTTGAAGTGAATCATAATATTGTTATTCCTTCAAATATACGAGAGAATACCTATGGAATATCTTAGTGTATTACAAAACATATTTACTTTATGTGCAGAAATTTAAAATTATTTTAATAGCATGTAAAGATAGATATATTTTTTTTGGCGTCACACTTATTGTATTTTGCCAGTGTCAAGTTGAGCAATGTCAATTCTCGTCAGTACAGCCATAATAAAAATATTGGTAGAGATAAAATACGGTAACATAGCGCGTATATGTTATTCCAGGGTATGATCTATCTATGTGCCAAGTTTCATCCAAATCCCTTCAGTAGTTTTTACGTGAAAGAGTAACAAACATTCACATTTATGATATAAGTAGGATATAGGTAATGTTTAAAGGTACATTCCACAATGAAAAAGGTTTCACAATTTTATAACTTTCAGTCAGAAAATCATGACAATCGCAGTCTTAACTCACCATAAAACCCCACCACAAATCCTAAGTAAATCGCCATTATTTTTTACAACGGCAACAACCTCGGGCCCACCCTCACCTGGCCACAAGCACTTCTTTTATTTCAGCAACCTCGTTATTCGGCAACCTACGCTATTCGGCAGTCGACGTTATTCGTAAACGAGCCTTAACAGCTATATCGAAATCCAAGTTTGAATGTGTTATCGCGTTGGGGTGTGGTTTAAGTTATAAGCTGATACGATTGCTTCTTGATCATATACTTACACTATTTTTGTCGCTAATCGCATGTTCACAAACATACGACCCATTACATTACTGAGCTGCAATTAGCAAAAAGTATAATAAAGTTTTAATTTCGCGGCTTACCTTGAGAATTCACCTTAAATCGTAAATGTTAGCCGTCTAAAGTTTGACAAGCCAGTTGGCGTGTTTGGTTAAAATACTAATTACGCCGCTCGTCGTGGTGTCGATTCCCATCCCGGACAAACATTTGCATGAACATGTCTGTTTGTCCTGAGTCTGGGTGTAGGCATGATTCCCAACCAGGACAAACATTTGCATGAACATGTCTGTTTGTCCTGAGTCTGGGTGTAGGTATTTATCTATTTAAATATGTATTTATAACAAAAACATTAGTATTATGTAGTATCAATTATCTGGTTTCCATAGTACAAGCTCTGCTTAGTTTTGGATCAGATAACCGTGTGTGAAGAATGTCCCAGGATATTTTACACCTTGGATTACTAATGGACATTTCGTATCCCAATTTTTTTGAAAATAAAATATGGCCTACGTCACTTAGTGATAGTATAGTAGGTATTCTACTGTTGAATAAATAAAAAAAATCGGTACAGTATTTTTTGAGATTATTAATTACAAACAAAAATATAAATCTTTTCTATCTATAAATTTAGTGTAGATTTATACAGATCCGCTAAATCCTATACATTGCACCACCACAGAGGTCCAGCTAAAATGGCCTCCCGCACAGTTTTCAGCTCACATTTGAATGGAAACGACTTTATTCTGATAACTACCACGTTTTTATCTTGGTATATATCATCAACAGATTACCAATACGATGACATTTATTCGTGTATTGCGCACTTTCCATGCGACGCATACGGAAATGGATTTTGTGTTAGATTCTCTGATTGAGATTTTATATGTAAGCTGTTCCCCGCTTTCAATTGCATTTCCGGGATAAAAAGTAGCCTATAACTTTTGGCTGTAGCTTCTTATTAGTGAAATTTTTTTACAAATTGGACCAGTAACTCCGGAAATCAGCGCGTTCAAACAAACAAACTCTTCAGCTTTATTATTAGTACATTATGTATAGTGTTTTATCCATCAAATAATGATACATAAAACAATAAAAATAGATTAAATCGATTAAAATAAAATAATAAACAATCGCTGGTGGCATTGCCAGTTGGATGGCAATGCTGATTCACTGCCCCGCATTCTGATCACAAGATGCTTCGACCAGGTGTATATTTCTTGAACTAGATCGTGCACTTGGCACCCATAGACCCAGAGTGTCAAGCCCAAATGGTTCAAAAATTTTGCTTTATCTATGTTATGAAAAATGAATATCCTAGTACCTATATGGTTTTCATATAGTATTTTCTTTACTTGTTTGACCAAAATGGTCAGTGATGATGTGGTCAACGGTATAAACAAAGCCTAGAAGGGAACTGACTCTCAAGTGCAGATGTCGGAAACATAGGTTCTTGGCTATAAATTTTCAACTTCAGGATGGTAGCCAGCTAGGTAACTATTACAAGAATAATATTCAGTGCGTAATCGGGTAGTTTCCTGACATATAAAATCAGCTACTTTTTATTAAATGTCAAAACGATAGTTTATATGGAGATAGATTTGTACACTAAAAAAATAATAATAATTATGTAGGCAAAAACAATAAAATAAACGGACACAATAATCATATACCTAATCAAATCCGTGTTGCCAACTCCCAAAAATTCTTACCTCTAAATTTCAAGTCAACAAATTTGTCACATTGTCATCGTCAAATTGAATTGATACTGATTGATTATACTATTGATAGGTCCAAAGTGTACTTTAATAGAAAACAAGTTATTTTATAGCATTATCTTGGGAACACAACTGTACTATAATGAATCATTATACACGGGTGTGTCTAAAGTGGGTCATTAAAGTACTGATTTTGATTTCATAATAAGGACATTTCGATATGAGAGTAGATAAAATGTTTTATGCATTGGTTAGTGATGGGTCATTTATTTTTGACACTGTCAACTAGCCGAAAAGTTGCTGAAAACTTCCTTATTAAAACTTAAATCATCACGATTCCTTCATCAATTGCTCAATTTACGTACACAATATACGTTTATATTACCATAGTTGAGTGTACAATACATCTGCTGACAATGGTAATTAATTTCGCCGTAATCGTCTGCGATGACAATATCCGCCAAGTTAATTACCAATATTGTAATTATACTGCTATGAATGTGCACTTACTTATTAATATATCTTATCGACAGGCCAGTTGGCGACGCCACCTATCACGCCGCTGGTCGTGGGTTCGATTCCCATCTAGGACAAATATTTGTGTACATGAACATGTCTGTTTGTCCTGAGTCTGTTTGTATTGTATATATGTATTTACAAAATTGTAGTATATGTAGTATCAGTTATCTGGTTTCCATAGTACAAGTTTGGGATCAGATAACCGTGTGTGAAGAATGTCCCAAGATATTATTGATATTACATCTATCTATATGTTACGGGATATCCTTCAATGCATCTGTACATCTTAGTTTATAAAAAAACGTCCGCTTATACATACCATTATAACTCAAGAACGGCTGGACCGATTTTCATGATCTATGATGTGTTGTATTCGTCTATTCCGAGAATAGTAGAATAAACTTTGAAAATATAGAAAAAAAAAACAAAAAAAACTCTTTTTTGGCTTTTTTTCAAATCGACACAACTGTTAATTTCCGTCCTCCATAAATTGTATCGCAAACCGTGTCGATGTACGTGATCTATTGAAACCCAACAATTTTCATTGAACACAACAATATTTTATCGCAATTACTCGTATCCCAAATGACCATTCAAATAACGGAGCGCGGGAGTCGAACCCGTGACCGATCCCTAATTAATTTAACCGTGAACATTGACAAACGGACCGACCGAAATAAATCTACTGCAAATATAATTAGAAACGGACCTCTCCCTTTGTATGTTAGCTCCTGGGAGGTGAAGGGATGTAAGGGGATGAGAGGTGATGACTGTACCCTACATTTATAAAATGCAACGTTGCTGACGGTGGTTTTTCCTTTTGGCAATTTTATTTTGTTGTTTTTTTTTAATTCGGCAGTAGCGGCAGTGTTCCCAGGAATAAGAAAACGTGACTGACAAACTGACGATTAGTCAGTACATAGCTCAAACCGCTGGACGGATCGGGCTGTAAATTGGCATACAGATAGCTTTTATGATTTACACATCCGTTAAGGCGATGCTATACGTGAAATGATGATTTTAAAATGCGTTTTTCTCTGTATTCTTTGTACCAAGAGATTTGGAAAAAATATATGTTAAACTAGAGAATATGTGACGGGGAACAGTTTTTTTTAAAATTTGGATTTTTCATTAGTAACGTCAGAAAATAATCGTAAATATGCCCCTTTTTAAAACTAAGAATGCATTCTTCTCTTATTTGGGCCATCCAAATAACTTGAAAAATATTAGGTAACATACATTCTAAAATCCATTAGAAAGGGAATAGTTTTCTTATTAAAAAAAGGCTTAGTTTCTTTTTTTAGTAGTAGTTAGTATTTTAGTTTGTTTTCTAATGAAAAATCCCAATCTTTAAAAAAACTATTCCCCGTTACATATATTTTTTCCAAATCTCTTGGAACAAAGAGTACAGAGAAAAACGCATTTTAGAATCATCATTTCACGTATAGCATCGCCTTTTTCGAAAAGCCAGGAGGTAGTAGTATGTAATCTATACAAAGCCTCTAAAAAAACTACATAAATAACCTTTCAGTAAAGTAATCAAACAAGTAAAAACTATTGAACTAATGGATTATCTTGTTTTCAAACTCTGAAGGGAAAATCTTTGAAGCTTTGAAGTGGAAGCCCTTAGCTAGGGTTTCCACTGTTTTTTTAACTTTAGGAAATGCACTAATTGATAGACTAAGTATGAGGCGGAATCATAGGGATCCGTAGCCAAACAAAGGAACCCTTAAAGTTTCATCATATCAGGTTTAAAATGTCTCCAAATAATAAAAGAACATCCTTATGTATGTCATGGCTATTGTCATTTGTGGTATATATTTATGGTTACTAGTTTTTACTCAGCGATCGTATCTTATCTATCTTTTCTTATCGTAACTTATCTATTTTTTTCTCTCCCGCCATAAATTTATAATCTTAGTAAAAGTTTATATAAAAAGTAGTTTATCAGTTATCAAATTCAGAGCAAGCTTTGCTTAGTTTTGCTTCAGATGGCAGTATGCAAAAAAGAACCAGTACCTTATACATTGTTATTATTCCCATAAAAATCCCATCAAAAACTATCATCATATTGACCCTAACAACAACACATCGCCCACCTTTTGTTTTTCTGTAACTGGGCCATTCCCTTGAGTTATCGTCCTCTTACCTTAGCCCCCCTCCCTGGCCCTACCATGCCCCCTCCCTGCACCCTCCCTGAACTGGTCATTTGTCATGCTTGCAGTTATACGTGACTTGTTATCGATTGTTATGACCGGATTTCTATAGTGTTGTGGGACGCATTTGGGAATGGGCTTAGGAAGTGATCATCGTAGCCCAAAAATGCAGTTTAAAGTAACTTTACACTTTATTTTATTGCTGTTTTTAAATTTCTATTTTCTTTTTATTTTTGATTTATATACATTTTAGGCCTAGTATAAACGCGTATATATGATATATTTACAAACTATTTCATTCTGAACTGAGAAAAAAAGATTCTGAATTAATTTCCGCTGGTCATGGGTTCGATTCCCATCCAGGACAAACATTTGTGTGCCTGAACATGTCTGTTTGTCCTGAGTCTGGGTGTAATTATCTATATAAGTATGTATTTACAAAAAAAAGAAGTATGTATAGTATATCAGGTTTCCATAGTACCTACAGGCTCTGCTTAGTTTGGGATCAGATAACCGTGTGTGAAGAATGTCCGAGGATATTTATTTATTTATAATTTACTATATAACTTTTCATACAAAACATCAATCTTGTTCTATCAAAATGTATGAAAAGTTTGACATTTATGCGCATGAGCCAGGTGAGAATTAAGTCGCAGAATATTATCTATTTCTACTTTATTATTAAGAGGTAAATTTTTTATGTTCGCATGTTCTTTGCAAACATTCTTTCACTAATAAGAAGTTACATTATTCCCGAGTGGTATAGACTTTTACCCCGGAACGCGAGTAAAGCCGCAGGGAACACATAGTTAGTAATAACTTAATCTGACCACTTCGGAATACACTTAAACCGAGTACAGACTTACCACGCTTGCATAATTCTACGTAAACAATTTACCGTCAACATTTTTATGTAACAATATACTGGTATTGTCTTCCATTTTCTAAATGCGTCCCCATATCAAAACCATACGTGCCTCTGACAGCCCCCCTCCGACGAGATAATAGCATTTCTCTGTAACGGAATACGAAACAGAAATCTTTATTAGGTAATTATTTACTTGGAAGCCACAGGAACTATGACAAACAGATTTTGTGCTTAGTGCGAGGAATTTGGGTTTGTTTGTTTGTTTGTAGAAGTTCATTAATTTTGGTAGCCCCTATAGGTGCCTCCAGACATTTTTCAGACATTGTATTATTTCGACGCACTCTTTAAGCAGCTATGAGTTGACGAATCGGAACATGATATACTTTCCTAGCTAGCATATCCTTATTTATGTAGAGTCTGATCAGAAATAGACCCGTCGTGGAAATGGAGGCGCCCTCCATTTCCTGTACTTATTTACCTTTTTTGTTTAGCGGGCAATACAGTAACGCGTCTGTTCCGTTTTGATCCAACAACTGTAACTATTTCATTAGTTTATTGTTTAAAATGTCGACAGAAAGAAACCAGCTCCTAATTATGGTTGTAATATAAACTTGGAACGTTAGTTCACAATTTAGCCATGACGGCATTCTTTTTGAACAGACTATACACATTTAGATAATTTCCTTAAACTCACATAAGAGAGACATGTTATGATTTTAAATTAAAATGTATCTCTTGTTTCATTTGGTTTCCTTAATATGTTATTTTTCTTCCAATGCCCGAAGGGTTATACAATCATTATCACAGAAATATGTATGAAAGATTTTGAAGAAGTAAGTAGGGGTAATGTAATTTGCTTTTTTATATTATGTGGTAATCTATACTTACTACACCCTGCTGTAGCCTGAAATATCAGATACTTATGATACCTACCTACCCGAGGAAATAACATGTAAAATTTCGGTTTAAAACCTAGTTTCGTACTAAATATTTTCTATTCTTTTTTATTACTCGTTTACGGATAAAGTTGTTGTGTAATTTCTTTTTTTTAATATTTATGTAAACGAAAGAATCAGCACCATTATATCTCATCTTCATATCAGCCGAAAGACTTCACTGCTGGAGAAAGGCCTCACCCTGCCCACACTGCGTCTTCCGCTTCGTGATCGCCACTCAAGAACATCTCTGTCCTAGCAGCCGTCGGTTCTACGAGCGATGTGCTCCACCTACTGCCACTTCAGTTTAACAATTCTTCGGGCTATGTTGGTTACTTTGGTTCGCCTGCGGATCTCATTTCTGATCCGATGAATATGTATTTAAGCTATATTGTAAATTTATTTAAAGACAAATAACATAATGATTGGCCACCAAGGCTTACATAATGAAAAAAAATACTCATAACATAAATGTAACACTAAGTACTCATTACATTACTCAATAAGCTAAATAATAAAACAGTAAATCACAGTTAGTAATTAACTCGATCATGTGCTCACGCGCAGCGGTTGTAAAAAGCGTCGCGTTTCAACTTAAATGAACCCATTAGTTTCCAATGATGAAACTACCGATATCGTACGCAGTTACGTCTGTAGCACACCGACGCTGCGTTTTATAAAAACAAAGCCGTCGAAATATATGCTGTCATTAATTATTATTATAAGTAGTAATTTTGAATCAAAACCATAACATTGTTATATACTTATTAGATACCTGAAAGTGGTATGTACTTTTGGATTTCTGACAACGTAGTTCTACCAATAGGGTAAATAGGTAACTAACCTACACGCATTATTATGTTGTATGAATTACTTACGTTCATTAATAAATTATATATAGGTATTATTAATTAACTAGCTTTCTGCCCCGCGGTTTCAGCCAAGATACCCTATTTTACCCCATAAGGGGTTGAATTTTCTTTTATGTTTTCTTAGCGGATGTTTACGTCATAATACAGCTATCTGTTTATCAAATTTCAGTCTGACCTGCCTAATGGTTTGAGCTGTGCGTTGACATATCAATCACGCTTTCCTTTTCTATATTTAGATAGGTAAACAAATCTTCAAATATTTTATAAAAATATATCTAATAAATTTAAATATCATCTATCTACAATTTCAATTCCTCAAGCGCCGGAAATACTCTCATCTCATTGATGATTATGTGTTTGCGGTGCTTGCGGTTGAAACCTTGGGCCCTTGGTCATCTGACACAAAAATAAACGTCCAAGACATAGGCAAGCGTTTGATCTTGGCCTCTGGGGATCTGAGAGCCAGGGACTTTTTTGCCCAGAGGCTAAGTCTGATCATTCAGCGAGGCAACGCCGCAAGTGTCATGGGTACCATGCCAAATTTTGAAGGAGATTATTATTTTTGTAATTAGTAGTTATTTAGTTTAGTTTTTATTTGTTTAGTTTAGTTTCTATCTACATACTTGACAAATAAAACTACATTCAGTGGTAATTTCATCCCTTTTCCGCGCACTGGTGTGTTCCACGCATAAAACCTTAACTATAGACATTAACGTTTGAAATGACGAAACGAGCGATATCGTAAGCAGTTGGTATGAAAGGGCTTATTGTTGCTGGTAGTTAAGTAGTCTTTAGTCTGTGGTGTGCTCTATAATATGAGCACGTGTGCTTATTTCTTTGATAGTTTAGCGACTGGTTCCTTTATTTATGTATACATTGCTTGCTTAATAAAATTTTATTGAATCTGCTATTTACATCAAATATTTTCTGCGTCGCGGTTTCTCGCATATTCCTGAGAGATTTTATGTTTTTTCCGCATAAAAAGTAGCTTATAGGTATTACTCTCTGAAACATATCCTATTTTCACGCCAAAATTTACGTCAATCAGTTGTTTCATTGTTGCGTAAAAGAAGGACAAACCAACGAACTCACGTTCAGATCCATAACAATATTATAAATGCGAAAGTATAACTCTGTTTATCTGTCTGTTACCTTTTCACATATATATATCTACACCCAGACTCAGGACAAACAGACATGTTCATGCACACAAATGATAGTCTTGGATGGGAATCGAACCCACGACGCGGCGCGATAGGTGGTGACTTAACCAACTGCGCCAACTGCCCTGTCAATTTTATTAGTAAGTAAAAGTACTTATAATTCAAAGTTTTCAATTCTATATTTAAATATCAACACTACGACTGTTTAAGTTAGTCTTACAATCCATTGCATGCTGGTATACAAAGTAGAAACCAAATTCGTTTGCTACGAAGCATTGGAAATAGTACATTATGATACGTCGTAGAGGTGCTACGAATATTTGGTGTGGGAGTGACTACGGCGCCAGATGTCGACCAATTGACTGTCGATACGCTACTGAAACTGCGTTTGCGCAACTATAATTTACTAGTAAATATATAGAGTTGTTGTTTTTTTACATAGTTAAAATCTGATATACATTTTTTAACATGTGGATCGTCAAATTAAGAATTATTATAAATATATGATAAAGTAAGTCTAGACAATATTATATTTTTAACCTCCTTCAAAAAAAGAAGGAGGTTCTCAATTCGGTTGTATGTTTTTTTTATGTTTGTTCACGCATAACTTTTTTGCATATGAACAGATTTCAATAATTCTTTTTGTGTTGGGTTTGTTTAGTATTGGACCAAGGTGGTCTCTTTTTTTTACATTGAAGGAGGTTATACTTTTTTTTTAAAGTTAATTATTTTACAACTAAATCGGCAAACAATTATCATCATCATCATGTCAGCCGAAAGACGTCCACTGATGGACTAAGTCCTCCCCAAGGATCTCCACGATGGCAGACAATTATACGGCTTGGCAACTCTATATAATTCCCTATTATCAACTCTCCAGTAACGTAATAGGTCACATTAAACACAGTGTCTTAACTAACATTTTAATAGCCTAAGCTTGTTACACACGTACGAACTTCACCTACAAGTCATCAATCATCCTAACAAATGTGCACCGGGTTTAGTTTAGACAAAAGGTTACGTTCGCAAACCATTTATTTACTTTAATGATACATTTTGAGAAGCTGTTTTTGAAGAATTTTTCAGTTGATTTATTGTGGAAATGTACCTTTTGTTTTGTAGTCAAGTTACTAAAAAATTTTGTATAAAACTTATATTAATGAATCCCTATTTTCCTTGGTCACGAGATCACGCGTGAATGGCTGGATCGATTTCGCTAATTCTTTTTTGTTGTGTTTGTTATTGTTAGGAGAAAGTTTTTATGGAAAAAAAGGAAATATACAATTGGTAGGTGTAGGTAGGGTAGTGTAGGAATGTGTGTGTAGGTAGGTATAGGTAGATGAAGGTAGGTAGGTTAGGTAGGTACAGTATGACACAACTTAGATGTAGCATCGGCGAATCGTTTTCGTACACTTCACTTCCGATTTACACAACAAATAAAAATAATTCAGTATCGCGCCATTCAACGTTCAACAAGATCATTTTCGCCGATCATTTTTTAACTCATGAGTAATGTTGTAGGCGCACTCTTTTCGAGAACGATCGATTTTACGAAGTTTGCCGATGCTTCATCTAAGTTGTGTCATACTATAAGTGTAGTTAGGTAGATGTTAGGTATGTCACAGTTTCTTTTATACTTCTGCGGGGCCTGCTAGTAATTTGATATATTTGACATAATACAAACACTAAACAGTCGAGATTAGTCAGAACTAGTCTATAATGCATCTATGCAGCTATGACTCATGTACAAGTACTTAAATGTACAAAAACAGCACTTTATAACCCAATTCTGGAATGACTCACTATTCAAATTTGTTCTGTCGACTAGAAACTTGATAAATTCGACCATCAACAGTTTCATTTGAACATCTACCCGTTGAAAATTACACTTTGAGTGTAGAGTGACACGGTAGATTTTAGGATGTGGTTTCAATTAACAATCATTGCACAAAAATGCCTTTGATCGAACAATAAATTGTTTTGTTTAGTCATTAATCGGACAAGCGTTGTGTTGTTGAAATTATTGGTTTCCACAACAAAAGAGTCGATTTATTATTTGGTATATATATTTAAATGGATACGTAATTTTTAGAATTATTACCTATTTGGCAGTTTGAACCCGCTTTTAACACCTTAGGGATATAATAGTTCTTTTGATGTCTTATTATTACCAAACGTCTTTGTATTTTTTCTGTATTTGATAAAAGTAATTATTTTTTGCTATAAATATGGCATGGAGACGTTTTTTTATCAAGTCCTGATATTTATTCCTAAATCACTCTTGCAAACAAATGTATAACTGCAGTGCCTAGAAACTTGAAAGTATTCTACTTTAATTTCTTTGCCTCTAACCTAGAATAATGTAGCTTCCTATTAGTGAAAGAATATATCGAATCCGACTGGTAGATCCTGAAATTAGCGCGTTCAAACAAACTAACTCTTCACCTCTATTACTAGAAGGACTGATAATTAATTATTCATAGACTAGAAGCCATTTTTTATCATAGACTTATAAAATCTATTTAGCTAATATCGTCGCTTACGTTAGCATATTCCCTTACGTTACAATAATGTCCAATTAAAATGGCGTCTAAAACACCTCATTATGTCATTCTACACTATTAATTTATGTTAACTCTACGACCACACTTAATACTTGTCAGGAAATTTTAAAACTGCTTTTATGTCATGCTCATACATCAAAATGACAAGTTGTTTCAGCTCGTGAACACCTGAAAATGGACCCTAATCCTTAGTAATACACGTGGGATTAGATGTACACGTATGTTTGTACGTAAGCTCCCAAATGTTCGCTTTCAGAAAGGAATTAGTAACGCGATGTGATGTAACATATTGTTTGTAGTCATGGTCTCTTATTATGTGTACTAATAATAAAAATAGATGATTATTTGTCATTCGAATGGAATTTCGTTGTTTGAATTTGAGGAAAAGACATATATGGAGAGCTATTTATTATAAGTAAAGTCAAAAGTACCTATGTTTCTTTATAAATAACATCTAATTGATTAGATAAAAAAATATTCTAGGACTTTTTTCACACACGGTTATCTGATCCCAAACTAAGTAGAGCTCGTACTATAGAAACCAGTTAACAGTTGATATACCTATTTACAGGGTGGTAATTTGAAACGGTTCAGTCTCGAATATGGTCTTAGGAGACCATCCCTTATTTTTGAGTTATTGCTTATCGACATTTACAGATTATGAAAAAAAAATACAGTCAGCGAGAAATCGGCGATTTCTTAAAATATTTTTGATTAGCTTAATCATTCCTGTCTCCGACAGGGATCAAAAGACTCTATGAGGTCAAGTTAGGTCAGGGTATTAGAAATGTCACAAATCGAAATAAAATGTCATACATTTTGTTAAGAAATTAATCTATCATACTGTGGTGACATAGTCAAATGTAAATAAAATAAAGTATCAACACTTTATGTAAGCAATAATTTATTTTTAATAAGAACAACAACAATTAAAAAATACGAGTAGGTAATTGGGGCTGGTCGGATTACTAGTGGCGTGCTATGGTTTCTTCACGATGTTCTCTTTCACCGAAAGCTCGTAAGGTTCAAATAAAAAATTATCACAGGTTTCGACGATTTCAAAAATACATTTGCAACAAAAAAATCATTGCATCTTTTTATACAAATTAATTCTACTTTTATATAATTAAAATTTGAAAATAGAAGCGAGCTACAGCTTCACGTAGATTTTCTAAAAACAATCAAAATAGACGCTTTGGTGTTCCGAAAATTATACATTTAAAATGAGAATGGAATTGTTATTAAAGGCAAGTCAATTGAGCCGACATCTTACGACCGAAAATAATTGGCGTAATTTCGGAATAATCAACTGTCAGGGACAGTGACCGGGCAAAGGGAATAGAAAATCTATTATTTAAAATCCATCTCTCAACGCTCTGTGAATTATTTCTATTTATAATTTATTTCTCATTCTACGAGGCGGTTAGGCGTTTTACATATTGTGAGCGTTGAGCGTTTAGCTGTGCGATTTTTGTTGTTTATTATCAATTTGTGTTTGTTTATTTATATTATTATATAGAAAACCTAGCATTTTCAGTAGCAATAAAATACAGTGACATCAGCCTTAAAACTATTTACACAGAATTTTTACGTTATATATATTATAAGTATGATGCAAATTAATGTTCCAGAATATTTAGTTCTTTCAATAACTCTTATAATTAAAAAAAACATTAAATACATTTATTATAATATTATAAAAAAGTAAAGTTTGTATGATCGGATGTAGGTAGGTGGTAATCTTTGGAATTCTTTCACATTTTGGAAACCACATTATCCCTGTGTGCTATTCTACTTTTTTGGCTACTTTTTATCCCAAGAACGCGGGTGAATTTGCGTACATAGCTAGTATCCAATACGGTAGACTCTCGGAGTCGCAAAATTATTATATACGCAATCGCACTACAAATCGCCAATGCTCAGCAAGCCTAAAGAATTGTCTTGACCGATGAGATGAATCATTTGAAGACTGATTTTTTTCTAATTTGTAGGTACAGTCGCTCACGGCTACATTTTCGCCGTCTTGTGTCAGGAGCATTATCATTTGTTAAATGAATTTATACGAAGTTTTAAAAGCGAAATTTGCAAGGTTTTGTTTATGATGTTATCTTGCTGTTCTTTCGAAGTTTTCGTTAGGTACTTTAAAAACTAGAAAATTTGCTTGTTAAAAATTCTTTGACATGTTTTTTTTCTCAGAAGGTTGACAAGCAGGTAGGCGGTCCACCTGACATAGGATTATTATAAGAATGATGTAGTGAAAAAAAAACAATAAAATTATTATGGATTTATATTATATTTATAGATTTATATTTTACAATGAACTGAGCTATCGGTAAAGGAAAATATCGACATTAGTACGTTTAAACCCGTTGAAAATCTGTTGTATTTTGATACTCTTAATTATTTTTAAGTTTGCACGGTCATTATGTTTGAATATTACAAATTAGCGAGATACCTAGTCTAGAATTTAATCACTCGCGTGTGAATGATTCAATTCCAATATAGGTGGTGTTCGAAATTCTAATAACTTTTCCGAAATGCCCAAACCAACACAGAAAAATATCTCCACAATTTCAACCTTTCAATTCAACCATCTATAATTTTGCATTGAAATTACCTGTAAAACATACTTCAAAGCCCTTTCGCCGTAATATACCTTACTAAAATTACCCCGTATAATTTAACTAATCTTTTTACACTACAAAACATTTCAAAAAGTTCAAACACACAAAAAGTCAACAAGTCTGGTTTGATAACTTTCTGTATGAACTAAATTGCTATAAATACTCACTCAGTACAATACACTCAACGAAAACAATTGAACCATTATTAAAATTCGCAACATTTCCGACTTCCAGTTCGCCCCCAGAGCTACCCCGCGGTAAAAACATACGAGACACTATTACGTGTCAAAACGAAACGATTCTAAATATTATGATAGTGATATTAGATTTTCGAAAAAATCTTTTTTAATAGTTGCTTACTCTTCAGAAGGAATAGACTCTCCAATTTTCATATCTTTAGAAGCAATAAATAAATATTGGTTTTAATTTGTAGCCAAGTTTTTGGTAAGTCGTCGATTAGGTGCACTTAGGCTTTGCTTAGCACACGTTCAGAGAGATTCGAAGATTGTATTTTAAATACCGACTTAGTATGGTAAAGTCTGAGCAAAGTCTAAGTACGCTCTATAGATCTCAGGCTAAGCACTCAGGCTTTGCTGCGAGGACGAAACGCCCATGTGGCATCGCTCTAACGCAGCGTACCTGAGCACAATTTCAAACCGTACATCCGATTGTTAGCAGACCCAACAAAACTGGTGCTAATTAATACCATTTCCGCTCACTTCGAAAACGAGGCCTTAGGCTTAGAAATATTATTATAATGGTGAACCAGCTCAACAATTACTGTTTAAAAAGCTTGTTGCATTTTGCTACTCGCTGCCCCAACTTGTCGGCCCCAAGTATTTTGTTCCGTACTTGTTCCAAACTTTCTTACTAATTTAATTTAAACTTTAGGAGTTTTTTTAGGGTACGGTGGGAGTGTAGGCGCCTTGTGGAGTATAATAAGCTTGCTATGAGGCTGTTTAAATTCGCTGCTTTATAATTTAAAAGAAGCTATTGGGGCTAGGTTCACACATCGATAGAAAAATTTGGGTTACAAAAGTTTGTTGCTTTCATATTACTGTCCATATAATCCTTTATGGATCATCTGAATGTACGTCATTGTACGGTCATCGGTTTACGGTTTTTATTTCGTACTTTTTGGTGATTTCTTAGTGACCAGATAAACGTATCTAGCTGTTTTAACCTCCTCCTTTGAAGGGGGCTCTCAATTCATTTGAAAGTTTTTTTTTAAAGTTTGTTCATGCTTAACTTTTAAGCTTATGAACCAAATTATTTTTGCATTGGATACAGTTAGCTCCAAGGTGGAGATTTTACTCTTTTATAAATTAATTGAAAAATGCTTATCATATAAAACAAAAACAATTATAATAGTAGAAAATTCTCAGAAAATTATAAGAAATTAAAATAAACTAATAAAAAATACAAAATTATTTCCATTTGGATTCATTCATAACGTTACAACGACAATTTCCGGCCGCCATGTTGGATCGTTGCCCGCTTGCAATCTCAACCGGATGTGACGATTTGATCATTTTAAAAACACTCACGAAATATCGTGCCAAGTTTTATGATATATCGTTTTGTATATTGATTTAATTATAAACAAACGCTTATAGAGTACCTACTTATATTAATTTATATTCATAATTATTTATTCATTTAAACTTTAATCAAGTCACATTTCTTTTTCACAAACATTATTGAGGATTAAAATAATTAACGATGTAATGGCGAATATTTAATTTCAAGTGGAAACAAGCTATTTTTAAGGTACTTAGGCCATGTTTGACCATAATCTCATAGTGGTCAGTGAAGTTGGCCAAAGGTGACTAGCACCCAAAGCCTAAAAGGGCTTTCAAATGAAATTGTTGAAACATACCGGTAGGAGCTCTAAACCTTTTGTATGTTTGTTACCTTTTTACGGCTGAACCACTGAAACGATCACGATGAAATTTGGCACGCAGATAGTCTATGATATAGAAATGGATATAGGCTACTTTATGTCTCGGGAACACGGTTAAAACCGCGGAAGACAGCTAGTCTAATCTAAATATTAAACGCATATTACAGGAAAACGTGACTGACTGACTGATCTATCAACGCACAGCTTAAACCACTAGACGGATCGGGCTATTATGACGTACCTAGGCATTCGCTAAGAAAGAAATATGGAGATAGCGGTTTTAAGGCGATGATAGCTCAGTGGTAGTGACGTCGGATGCCGAGACGAAGGTCCCGGGTTCGAATCCTACAATGAGCTTTCGGTGAAGGAAAACATCGTGAGGAAACCATAGCACGGTGGTAGGGTACTTTGTAGTACCCGCCTGGCTGGCTACCACCCTCAAGTTGAAAATCTATCGCCAAGCACCTTTCGGTGTGTTCCGACAGCTGCACTTGAGAGCCAGTTCCTTTCTAGGCTTTGTGTGCTTACCACCATTGGCCACATCATCACTGGCCACGGTGAGATTGTGGTCAAACACAGGCCTATACATAGTAAAAAAAAAAAAAAAGCACGGGGCAGAAACCTAGTATACAAAATATACCTCCATGAACCTGACAGGACAAGACGCCAATCAAGGGTTCTAAACCCTTATTTAATACAACATTACAAGACACGCAAGAACCCAGTTACATTTTTAATTAGTCTAAATTGTAACCCGGCCGAATACCGTGGGCGGTTGATCGCATGCGACGTGCTGACTGATGAACGAGTTCGCGATTTGGACAGGTTATGATAAACCGCGAGTGGTTAGCGGTGGGTATACGCACTGTGACAGTTTAACGCGGCGTTGTTTTCTAATACAGATTTTACTCAGATCTGCTCTTGCTAGCAGCAATTTAAATAAATAAAGATCTATAAAGGGTGTCAAGAATCATGGTCTGATATTAAAAACTTGTAGGTACTTATCACTGTCACAGCGCCACAGGCGTGTCTCGTGTATGAAAATTTGTACTGCAGTGCTTTTTGGAGCATTGAATTTTAACGATAATGAGCGATTTATAGTCCATTGTGGACTGTAAATTGTTCCAAATTACTTAGGGAATATGCATGTTTTTTTTATTGCTCATTCATATAAGAAACAGAAGAATAAAATTATATTTCGTATAACTATATAAAGAATCAAAGATTTATATGTATAATTTTCAAGCAAAACAGTATTTATTCTAATCAAGTCTTCCGTATATCTTGTCCGATTTAAATTTCACTTTTTGTTATTTTTTTACGGTATTTTCATATTTTGTTGGGAAACGCGATAAAACAAAATCATTTCCTATTGTGTGAACAGTGCCATATTATTTATTATTAAAAATTAATGATAATCTTATAGTGTTTTTTTTTTAACTAGAAACACATTAGGTATTATAACGTCGAGCAACAATTTACTTTGGTACAAATAAAATTTGGTATAGAATAACTTTTAAACATCGCGTTTATTAAATATAGTGCGTATACATTTTTATATCGTTCACCACGAACGAAACTCTACCGTGTAGCTTTTTGAAAATGGGCGGCTTTTTCACGGCAAAAATTAATTCCATTATCATAATAATAGCTTTAATGAAATTTCAAACATTATTATTGGTGTTTACATTGTAATTAAACTTAATAACATGGTAGGTAAATATAATAATGAGCTTTTTGACGGCTAGTAGTGTTACAATACATATTTATCTAGCTTTTCTCGGGAATTTCATTCGCTTTTATAATAAAATCCCATACGAATTAAAGATGTCTTATAATAAATTCAAAGAGCATGTTAAACATAAGTTGATCGACAAGGCCTACTATAAAGTGGCTCATTACATAGAAGACAAGAATACATGGTTGTTGTAGCCTTTCTCTGCAGCCCCCTGGCCAAGTGACAATTGTATGAAGTTAACAAAAACTGTAATTATATAAATTTCAAAGAAAAATCCACTAAAAAAGAAGCATTGCTGAGATTCTTGCCGGAGTGTTCTCAGTGTAAGTGTATGTGGAACCGGTGGTAGAGTCTATTGTAATAATTGTAACTATCGACATTCATAAGTGCCAAAACAGGGCCTAAACTGAATAAATGAGTTTTGAGTTTGAGTTGAGTTTAAAATAGCGGGGTGGAAAGCTAATCATCAATAATCAAGCTAGACACCATTGACTATTTGGTAGATGCGAAAAATCCTCTTGTAAACTGAAACCCAGTATTAATAGGTCTACTAGCTACCTATATACAAAATGGTAGGCACGTCTGTGAGTGCACAGTAAAGGCGTTCCATTGCCGGTCCGACGTCTGATTTATGGCTCACTAGCTTTTACCCGCGGCACCGTCCGCTCGGGTGCTTTAAATTATTTTTATTGCCGTTTTAGCCACTTATAATATAGAAGGCTATAAAATATAGATATTTTTAAAGGCTGGTCTGGTACAGTATTAGAGGTGAAACTCCGCCCAGACTACGGTCAAGTGAATATATTTTAAAAGTTGGAAGAATTTATGGACAATATGGGCTCTATAATAACTCTCGCAGTATTATTATTTTCGGGTAGCTATTTATAAGCTGGCACAATTTATTATGTAGTAATGTTGATGCAAAATATGTATTATTCACTTAAAAATATTGTAACGTATGTATCCTGGGACATTGTTCACACACGGTTATCTGATCCCAAACTAAGCAGAGCTTGTACTATGGAAACCAGATAACTGATATACTACATATACTACTTTTTTTTTGTAAATACATACTTATATAGATAATTACACCCAGACACAGTACAAACAGACATGTTCATGCACACAAATGTTTGTCCTGGGTGGGAATCGAACCCATGACCAGCGGCGTGATAGGTGGTGTCTTAACCAACTGCGCCAACTGGCTTGTCTGTACTCTCAGTATCTATCTCAGTGGGAAATATTTATCAAATTATCACATTTATTTATTTGACGGGCTAGTTGGTGCAGTTGGTAAAGACACCACCTATTGCGCCGCAGGTCGTGGGTTCGATTCCCATCCAGGACAATCATTTTTGTGCATGAACATGTCTGTTTGTCCTGAGTCTGGGTGTAATTATCTGTATAAGTAAGTATTTACAAAAAAAGTAGTATATGTAGTATATCAGTTATCTGGTTTCCATAGTACAAGCTCTGCTTAGTTTGGGATATAACCGTGTGTGAAAAAATGTCCCAGGCTTTGAGAAATTGCTAAATAGTTAAGCTATTTCTCATTTTTGCTTTGTTTTATCTTCTTCGTAATTTTAAAAACAGATGAAGAGAGTGAAGAGAAAACGAAAGAGAATTTATGAAAGTTTATAACAGATACTGCAATTTGTTGTAATAATACTGTGAAACACATTCTGTGAAAATATCAACTGTCTACCTATTCCCTTTCGGTACGGAACCTTAATAATAGGGTTCTGTTGGCACCCTTTGGGTACAGAACCCTTAAAAGATGGTAAATTTACAAATTAATCAACGTTTATACTATAGGTAAATTAAAAATTTAAAGAAACCCCCGAAACTCGATATCTTTTAGGCGATGATAGCTCAGTGGTAGTGACGTCGGATGCCGCGACGAAGGTCGTGGGTTCGAATCCTACAACGAACTTGAGCTTTCGGTGAAGGAAAACATCGTGAGGAAACCATAGCACGGTGGTAGGGTACTTTGTAGTACCCGTCTGGCTGGCTACCACCCTCATGTTGAAAATCTGTCGCCAAGCACCTACCGTGTGTTCCGGCAATTGCACTTGAGAGCCAGTAATTGCCTTCTCGGCATTGTAACAGGTCGGCAATACCTCTGGTATTGCAAATGGCGATAGGCGACGGTAACCAATTACCATCAGGTGGACCGCCTGCCTACTTGTCAACTTTCTGACAAAAAAAAAAACTCGCTTCAATTTTCAAAAAAAAAAAATTTCTATTGATGATAATTTTCAAACGGCTGAGCAGTTTTCTTGAAACACAAAAAAACTAAATCAAAATCGGTCCATCCATTCAGGAGCTATGAGGCTACAGACAGACACGTCAAATTTATAACACCCCGTCGTTTATGCGTCGGTAGTTAATAAAACATCTATAGAATTTTCCAGGTTTCATTAAATCAGCTACGCGCGACAATCGGCCTCAACCGACCTCAACCGCAGGCGGCTCATGTAAATAAAGTGTCTCACATATCACGGAAGGAGCTAAAGAATAAATAATTTACCATATGATAATGCTTGAAGATACAAACATCCCATAAGGCATGGCCCAGCCAACGATCACCCATTATATCCCGGGCCCTAATGGGTTAGCAACACGGTCTATTAACTGCGGGATTATTATGTCACGCCGATGATTATAGTGATCTAGGGAACTCATTGTGGAGGTACTCATGCGCTGGCACAGTCGCTGGTTATGTTGGATTCTCAGCTGTTGATAAATTTAACTTGCTATAAAAAAAAATCGCGCGCATATTGCTTAGAAGATGTCATCATAATAATTAACATGAAAATAATAATGATAAACAAGACAAGGCTGTATGGCTCCGAGCCGTTGCCTGATTTTTTCCATATACTTGGATCCATAGACCACAGTTAATCGTAGCTTGCTATTCATTAATCTGTGGACAATTCATGTCTAAATCAAAGTACTAGTAGTTTCTTATGATGGAAAATATTTTGAATTATATAAAACTGTTTACAGTATTTTGTTGTCAGAGGTAAAATTATTAAGGAGGTATAAATGGTAAAAGTAATTAAATTAAACGTGTCACTGAATGGATGGGCCCAAGTGGAAAGAGGAGTAAAGGGAGACCTAAAGATCGCTGGATTGATGAAATACAAAAAATGGTAGAGACTAGATGATGACAGCGAAAAATAGAAATATATGGAAACAGTTGGAGGAGGCCTATACCCGGAGCAGGGCCATGTTCTAAACATAAATACCTAATTTAAACACTGTATAATATTATTATGTAAAACGCATGGAAATAAAGGCTTTATTATTATTATTAATTACATCTTGGTATATTGCTAGGTTTTTGCTTTAGCAATTAGTGATAGCATAAAAAAAATATTATTTCAATAAATAAAAACAGTACTCCACAGTAGGTACAATATACCCAGCGTGTGTACACCGGGTTCATATAACGGTCATTATTCGAAATTGCCCATTATTGTTTGCCTAGCCCACTCGAAGAAAATAGTCATTTACCTGCGACAATATACTGTAATGGTTCTACTGAATTTATGTTACTACTTATTATATGTACCTAAACACCGATGCGGTTATTAAACTGAGTGAAGAATACAACGTGGGTACCATTTCGTACACGGAAGGGTAAAGTAATTGTTTTTTTTATGCTGCTAAAGTAGCAAGTAAAACGCTGGATTGTATGCAGACTATCCTGGTGGCAGCATCAGGTCTAGGTTACCATTTTTACAACATATATTTTTCCATAAGGTATCTACTTCCCAGAAATTGATCATTAGGTATAAGCGACGACTTAAGGGGCACTATAAGGAGACTTCAACGGGCTGAAGTCCTCCCGGATTAAAGAGTAAAGGGTGTTGGCCCTAACACTCTAAAACATCAAGACCACGCAACAAATCTGATTATAGTCAAGAGACTGATCGCAGATACATGTAGAAAAAAAAAAAAAAAAAAAAAAGGTATAAGCGACAGTATGAGATGGACCAATATTAAAGGCTTTGGTTTTTTTCCAAATAAACGACCAACCCTGAAATCACGAAAAAAAAACAAACTTTTCATACAAAACATCTATCTTGATCCGTCAAAATGTATGATGAGTACAATAAACCCTAAAAATTTTGAGGTGGCAAAAAAAGACATCTAGTATTATTTAGTAATATATTCACTAATAATAAAACTGAAGAGTTTGTTTGTTTGAACGCGCTAATCTCTGGATCAGTCGGATTTAAAAAATTCTTTCACTGATAGGATACTACATTATGGCCAAAAGTTTAAGGCTAATTTTTATCCCAAGAACACGAATGAAGCCGCGGGGACAACTAGTCTTAAATAAAGGGAAAATGTGATTCAAGCGAAACTAAATTAGTTTATCAACAATGGAATCGGCACCAATATCAGATATGATATAGCATTGTCGGGAGGTCGGATCGGATCGGATCGGAACGTAGACAGATGATCATCCAGCCACTGCTCGGTACAATAGTTACCCAACTTCGCATATTACCCGCTAGTTCCCAAAGCGAGTGCACTCGGGGACAAAATAAGGGAATGAAAATATTTAGCCATTTTACAAATATTGTGTACATGGTTTTCTAAATAGCATGGTGGTAGGATATTTTTTACCGCCTGGCTGGCTGCCACCCTCATGTTGAAAATCTGTCGCCAAGCACCTACCGGTGTATTGCGACACCCACCATACACTTAAGAATCAGTTCCCTTCTAGGCATTGTATATTTTGCTCTGTCGTCATGGATAAAAATCTAATCCTATTATAAACTAGTATATATCCTACTATAAACTAGTACTGTAAGTGTGTTTGTTACTCATATCCGTACCGACAAAATAGTATTTATAAAACTTTTATCCCAGGTAGACATATTTTTAGTTGGACTGTATGTTTATTATACTGGCTGACTGGTGAGTCACCAACGATATTCGAGGACGTGATATTTGACGATCATATAAGAAGAAAAAAAAAACATTAAAAATAAATATTAATTGACTACTTAGTAAACTTAATCGAAAGTTAAGTAATTTATTACGCAACGCATGGTCACCGTGGACGCATACTACGGAACACAAGATCTCGCCGCGTGCGAACGGGATAACAGACAAAAAGCATGAGCGTCGGGAATGTAGCCACACTTCATTTATTTATAGGGAAATTTTACCAAAAATTAAATACCTAATTTTATTACATAATTAGAACGAGGATCGAGTACCGAGTACTCTCCTTAAATATCGTTGGTGACTCACCAGTCACCCTGTATATGGAAAAATATTATCAAATTCTTCGGATACGCGAATAAAATCGCGGACACATTGTTTTTAATAAAAAGAAGTACTTAGATAGCAATGATAAGCCTGATGTTAAGTATTCACCTTAATCTACATTTCTAGTAAATGTAGGTATCTTTCTTTCTAGCATACGTTGGCAACACCAGAGGTATAATTCTTTCACGCCCTTATCCTCATCATAAATTAACTAATAGGTTATTTAATAATGTGAAAATAATGATCACACACTTACCAGTGTATAAAACGTGTAAAATCACACGAAAACATCAAATAAATCAATTTAATGTTTTTTTTTATACCCGCTGAACCACTAAGAGCAGATAGATTTATATAAGCTGTAAAATTATAATGTCCACTTAGAAAAAGCTCGTGGACAGACCGAATTCGAACATTCAAACGACGCTACCCAATGATGCCAGTTATCTTGTAAATATACAGACAAAAATGTTGCCGATTTTTGACATTTGCGTAGTATAAATTTGTTTCATATAGTAAGTAGCACTCGTGACACACATACGTACAACATATTGTGCGTCATTTTTGAGAAGACATCTAATCCTACATTAGTGGTCACAATGAGGTATTAAACAAATAACAACTATCGTTTTAAAATTTATCAAAATGTAGCTGATTTGATAATCTCCCATTATCTCGGCCTCAAGTGTACATAACAAGTAATGGGTGAAGTGTGGAGTGTCGTGGCGGTGGCGGGCTGCACAATCGAGTTTCTTAACTATTCCCCATTCGGACTGACGTTACAGTCTTCATTGCCAGACTTGCCATCTGGCTTAACTTCATATCTGGCTACAATTATTTGACGCTAACTGTAGTTTCATGGTCCAATGGTTTGTTTATGTGATGTGACTTTATTTACCATTTTGTAGGCGACATCTTTTGTAATAAATGTTGTATAATATTATACATGTTATACAATCATAGTATTCACTGGTAGTCTTTATTTTTTCACGTGGCAATATTAGTTTAGTGTGTAAAAATCGCAATTAAACTCTCAAAAACAAATACGCATAATATAAACAGCGACGAATTGCTTCAACACTTGACCTCGATACTATGAAAGAGCCCATTCTCGCTTACTCCATTAAACAGTTAGATTTATGGACCTATCAACTATTTAGTGGCGTACCTATAACTTATGTCCTCCTAGTACTTGAGATATAATTCGGCTCATTCTGCTTTTGCTCTTTTTGTAAATAAAAGCTAGATTTTTATATAAAATTGAACTAAATATAGTTGAGCTGTTTAGGCAACGGTCCGTATTGTGGTACATAAATTATACTATTGTGGTAAGCGGTCATGGTAGGCTATAGATAGACGCTTGTACAACCATGCGTTCTCCTTCAGGCATCTTTCAGGCTTGTTTAAAGGATGACTTTTTTATCACCGTTCAAATCAATAAAAAAAAACAATCTTGTTTCACACAAATTCGTGATTTCAGGTTTGGTTCCATGGTAAAAGTTGTTTATAATGATGGGTAAAATAATCCCTGAAAAGGTAAATGGGCATTTTGTTCGGAACTGTGACCCACCAGCGACCACAAATAAATTATTATTTTAAGTAAATTTATTTTATCTACTGGAACTGCTGGGCAGATTCTTTCATTGCACTCCAATCATTATAGCGACACACACGATTACACAACGACAATTTAAACAAATAACCTTTATGAGAGACTACATCGTATGAACGTGAGGCTAAGTTAGGGTTGTTGCAAAATTAAAACAGTTTTTCACGTGAAATATTGTTAAAAGTTTTAAATAAATAAAATAAATAAATCGTTTATTTCACATGACAGTAGGTACACAAAAACACTCAAATTTTATACTACAACAGTTAGGGACTTATCAGTTAAACAAATGATATAAGTGTTTGTTGAAACCTCTGGTATCCAAGGTAAGAATTAACTTGAGTTATGGATACCAAAGCTCTCTCCGCACAGGTTTGTACTCATTTACATGACAATAAATTATATTATAATATTGTTTATCACTGCGGAGCTGAAATAATCTTAATTTTTAAACGTTTTATTAATGTTTCATATTATCAGGAAACTGTCAAATGTAAAATTCTCCATGGAGACTCAAATATGTGATCGCTGGAGACAGCTAGTTACTTACGGTGCTGTCACCTCACGAAATCTATTAAAAAGGGGTATTTTAAACCATCATATCTCCGATATAGATACTTATTTTCAATGAAATAATATATGTTTGACATTTTAAATATTGTTTTTAAAATAATATTGATGGCAACCCTACAACAGTCGGTAACGAACTACGTCAGTTCCATGTGGAACTTGCAGAATAAGTGAAACTATAGTTAGTGCACTTATTACCCACAGTCAAGTTCCTCGAGCTCCTTAGCTGTATAACCATGTACTCCATTTTAAATTCACTTACTTTTAACAACGTATAAATATTTATATCATGCGGTTTTACACGTTTCTGGTATAAAAAGTAGCCTATCGTTATGCCATTTGGTTTCGTTGCTTGATTGCTGCGTGAAAGAGAAAAAAACTGTACCTATATTTTGTCCTTAAATGTCTTTTTAATATTTATAATATTAGAAAGAAATTTAAGATTTGCATACTGGGGTGGGGAGGGAGGTTTATTAAAAGTTTAAGATAACATAGATTGTAATATAGTTACCTATATGTATATAAGCCACTATTTTCAATAGACTGCACAAATTGTCAACATAAATACGATGCTATGTTTTAAACAAGCGAGAAATAAGGGAAGATAATTTTTAGTAGGTAGGTAGGTTTGATCTTGGCCTCTGGGGATCTGAGAGCCAGGGACTTTTTTGCCCAGAGGCTAAGTCTGATCATTCAGCGAGGCAACGCCGCAAGTGTCATGGGTACCATGCCAAATTTTGAAGCAGATTATTTTTGTAATTAGTAATTATATAGTTTAGTTTTTATTTGTTTAGGTAGGTACTTGTATAACTTATGCAATGTAAAATCCGATTTGGAGAAACCGCGAGTTTCCTAAAGATAAAATTTTTGCATGCCATGTTGTAATAAGTTCGTTTGAAAAGTGTAAATTTATATTTTTTATTTTTCACTATTTCGATGCAGTTGGATACCTGAAGTGGGTAAGTACCTAAGAAAAAGTTTTAAGTAATTTCTGAGATTTCTAGTAACTATTATATTATATTAGAAACAAGGTCGATTGAAATCCAAATAAGGTATTTAAATTAATTTAGAAAAAGAATGAATGTCCTGCGTAATAAAAAACTGAGAACGCAGATGAAACCGCGGGGGAAAGAGTTTCATTTAATCCTCCTTGCTTCAATGAACTGGAGGTGAATTTACAAATTTACAAATGACCCTATAAGTATAGTATAAAAGTTTCCATAGGCTGCTGAGGATAATGTAGCTTCCTATTAGTGTAAGAATTTTTCGAATCTGACTGATAGTTCCAGAGATTAGTAGGCATAGATTATTTGAAGAATTCTTCACACGGCTACATAAGACTGCTATTATTAAAACCATCCCAATTCTCTCTCATTCCATCCACAAATGTGCAAATTTGGAGCAAACTCTGCGCATGCGTGTCAACCATAGCGCAACATAAATTCCCAATGTGCTGGGACACGCAAAGCAGCGCAGATGTACACAGCTAATTAGGTCACAGCAACGCAAGCGGGCGCTAAGCGCGTACGACGCAGAAATAGGTCGGCTTTAGACGCACTGCATAAGCGGTGGCACGTCTCAGCTGTGACATCTTAGTATGGATACACCTTATATTTATACTCTTCATTGTTTTAAGTTAGTTTGCTGTCTAAATAAGCCACCCTAGCAATATTGCTAGGGTGGCTTATTTAGACAGCAGATATAGAAGCAATAATTAATGTATTTTATTTAAAAAAAAATAACAACTTTGTTCGCAGTTTTTAAATACTGCGAACACATAATTAGTTATTTTTTATAAATGAGCCTTATTTAACGTCCAAGAAATCATTCGCCATCGTTAGTCTGATTGCTTGTTTCAACTGTGGTCGATGGTGGTAAGCACATAAAGCCTAGAAGAGACAAACATCCATACATCCTCACAAACTTTGGCATTTATAATATTACTAGCTGTTCTCCGCGGTTTCACTCGCGTTCCCGCGATAAAAAGTAGCCTATAACCTTCGGGGTAAATGTAGTTTCCTATTACTGAAAGAATTTTTCAAATCGGTTCAGTAGTTTCGGAGCCTATTCAATGCAAACAAACAAACAAACAATCAAATATTTCCTCTTTATAATATTAGTATAGATTAGGAAGTTAACGTCACCAAGGCATGTCCACATTAGTCAATCTTATTCAAAACAAGTGTCTGATGGCCGCACAGTGTGATTAAGGAAATCTACATGTCTATGAACGTTAAAATAATTTATAGCGCGTCTGTTTGTACGTTTGTTGTAAATATTTATAGCTGGGCTACCGTCGATATCCTACTTATATTAAAAGATGTGAAAATTTGTTTGTACGTTTATTTCTCAATCTCCTTATGTGTTTTGTTAGAAAGACATACCTATCTATGGTAAAAATAAGAAGGTTTACTTTGTAAGTTTTAACAGAATCGGGGAAATAAAACCGGCAAAATTGCCGCAGGGTCGGCAAAAGAAATGTATCTTAGATTTTTGAGTTTAATTAATTTAGATTATTTAATTAATAGTAGAAATATTTTTAAGTATTGTTATTGCCAAATTCGGTGGCTATAACATAGTTTTTATACCCGGTAAAGTTTCATAAACGCTATGTAAGCGTTTTTTAACCCCCGACCCAAAAACGACGGGTGTTATAAGTTTAACGTGTCTGTCTGTGGTATCATAGCTCTCAAACGGATGAACCGATTTTCGTTTAGATTTTTTTGTGTCATAGATAATTTTATCCGGAGTGTTTTCAGCCATGTTTCAAGATAATTCGCTCAGCCGTTTGAAAATTATCACCAATTCTCTAGTTAGTTTCGGGGGTTTCTTCTAAATTTTGAATTTATTTATTTTGTGTTATGATTCCACGTAACAAATAAAGTTTTTACAGGGCATTTTTAAAAACCGCCCTAAGCGATGCTTACTCCCAAAAATAGTGTTGCTACAGGCAATTTTTCCTAGTTTCGCTACATTGCACACTCGCTTCAATAATTAGGGGCAGCGATTGATTTACGCGACTCAGTGGTTTATAAATCAATCCGTTGGGGTGTTAACTGATTTAGTAGTGATCGTTACGTTACATTGGGCTAATGAGTACAGCTAATGAGGGCATGTAATGCTACACATTCCGAATTTTCCATTATCTAGATCGGGTTGGAATACCATAATATTATTCCGTGGATATCGTAAAAAATAATTAAGGAATGGGCAAAATGGGCAACGCGTCTACAATAAGGTATGGATCGTTTATTGACTTGGTCATGTCACATTGGAGTAAACTTAAATGAAGTTTTTTTTTATGTCACTCACAAAGCTGGCAAATAATAGTCGCTATTAGACATTAGAAATACTAGGAGATTTGTCAGCCTTTACTGAACCTAAAGGGCTCCTCTAAAGAGCCAAGTTGCTTGGTGACAAATTTCTGCTTGAGAGTGGTAAAAACTTACCTGTCGAGTAGACACATAAAAAAATGTAGATAGCTGACAACCCTGAACGTGACACCAAAATTTAAAACTAACAATACAGCCTTAATGACTTACTCAATTTGCAGCCTATAATTTTCACCATGGAATAAATAGATACTGTATCAATTACACACTTTTTTGCCTAAATTTCGGGCTAACAACGTTACAATATAATTAAACAGTCCAATTTAAAGACGTTTAAGACTCAATTGTATTCAATTAAAAACACATTAACCTCCAAAATAGTAAAAACGAATGCTGCTTTAGGATAATTAGTGCCTAGCTAGTTTTAAATATTGGTGTTGCTTGTTAAAAATGTTCAATATCTATTTTTTACAAAAAATAGTGGATATAAAATGTCAGATCTAACCAAATAAATTATTTTATCACGAAATTGAAACAAATTTATGCTACCCCTAAACTGTTATTAAATTAATTTCTAAAATGGAAAACGAAATATTTTTAATGGATTATTAAATAGAATATAATCCGCCCAGGCGCCCATTTAGGCGTTACTAGGGGGCAAAGTTCCGCCCCTGGCATGTAATTTTTTACGTGCTAACCATAGACCAGTGGGACCGAGTGACGTACAGATTGACAGATATTCGGCATTACCGAATTAGTAATAATTACATACCAACTCTCAGTAGAGCGTGAAATATTGCGTAGAGTAAAATGCTAGTAGAGAAATTTTACATTCTAAATTTTATTTTAATAAAGCCTCTTTCGTCTTTACCATTTTCATATATTATAGTAGTTTATGATACTGTTGTATAATAGGGGTTATTAAATACGAGTGTGAGTTTAAGTACCGAGCCGTAGGCGAGGTTCTTAATAGTATCACACGAGTTTTTAATACCTAATTATGTGCAGTATCATACAGTACTTTATCTAAACTCATATAAGTAATGTAATTTAAAGGTAAAAAATCGATAATATTTTGTCATAGGTTTTCATGACTTACGGGTATCGATTATTCGTCATTTCCACTGCCTCCACAATTTCAGATCCAAGTTTATTTCACCATAGTATCACTGCTATTTTTCTATCATTTTGACGTCCGATTTTCTATCATGACACCAAAATAAAATATGTATGCAAAAAAATCAATAAAATAAACAAACATTAATCATCATGGCGCCCAAATCCGTGTGGGGAAAAACTCCTAAGTTGAGATCTCTACCGCATACGCGACCACAGACAAAGTAAATTTGCATCTAAAATTATAATTGTTTAGTCCTGATGTCTGGCCACTTATAATGTTTTTTTTTTTATTATTTTGTTTGACAAGTTGACTGACAGTAATTGAAGTATTAAAACCCAAAAAAACATTATAAGTGGCCAGACATGTCCAAATACTTGTACTTTAATGAAAAAAAGTTATTTCATAGCATTATCTTGGGAATAAAACTGTTTTATATTATATTATATTTAATTATATTATATTTTTTAATTTCATTATAGACGGGTGTGCATAAAGTGGGTCTACTGTTTTTGATTTCATAATTAGAACTTTACGATATGAGAGTAGATAAAATAATATAAATGACATTTTCTCGAGATAATAAATATTCTGTAGGTATATATTTCATGGGTAAGATCTATCTATGAGCCAAGTTTCAAAGAGTGGCAACAAACACACACACAAACTTATAACTTGTTGTTTTTAGATTGTAGAGTCTAAGCCTCTACAATCAAAATTACATAGCAATATTAGCACAAATCACACTAAATTAATTGTAACTGAAAGCTTTATCTATTTTCAAAATATATAAAAGGAAAACGTGTATCAAACAACAAACAAAATTTATTAAGAAAAAATTATTCTCCCTCAGAGGCACGTCATCAACCCTGCATTCTCTGCGTGCACCCTACTCTGCGTCGCGCGTAGATGTAAACGTAAACTCAGTATGTACATAAACTGTGTTTTCCTGGCCACACCCTACCAATTATCATTACGGCTCGCGCCAGCGTACAAGAAACTCAAATTATTTTTAAGTTTGTCTAACACTTGAAGATATGTTTAAAAAATATAGCATTGAATTGGTAGCTAGTCTTCTATCTAAATAAAAGGAAAGCGTGCCTGACTGACTACTATCAACGAATGATTTGGGCTGATATTTGGAGACAGATAACTATTATGACGTAGGCCAGGGATGGCGAGCCAATGGCACAATACTTTTCGCACGTCACTGATCACAAAATCATTATGCACTATGGAAAAAATGTGTGAAGTAGGAATTATATGATGAGCGAACGCGAGTGATCCCTACGCCTTTTTATTTACTACAAAATGTTCTAGCAGAAAACTAAATAGTAAAAAAATAAAATAAAAATACAATCTTTTTTCATTTACTTACACTTGTCAATACGCAGAGCTTGCTAGCTCTACCTTTCTTCCTCTATAATCGCTCTACATATCTTCTACGTAGCATGACATAGCTTAGCTCCCACTACAACATACCCTAACATACTCGTACCCTCATACAGTTCACGTTAGTTATTTTGCGTGAGGCCACTCGATATTTTTATGCATAGAGTTTAATAATAGAGTAGCGGACGTATGCCATGGCTGTCACCGATCGATGCGATGACTTTTTTATGTTTATCAATATTAATAACTCGAAAACAACATGTTTAATGTCTGTATTGGTCGATATAGGGTGTCTAATCGTTCCACTTCACTTTAAGTTGTCCAACCTGTGAACTTTATTTGCCTAAAAGCTAAGAATCAGTCAAAATTAGTCTTGAAATACAAGCACTGCTTAATTTTAATATTGGTGCCGATTCTGTTGTTTACGAACTTAACTAATATTAGAGAAGTCACCTCTCTTTCATGTTAACCTTATTGAAAAAATATAGAAGATTTTTAATGCTGTCAGTTTAATCCATACCGTCGTAATGTACGGGTAAATAGTCGTGACCAATAAAGATCGCGCTTAAATTCACGTTGAAATGTGTGATGATTAAATGACAGGACTAAAATATCTTGCATCCCTTTCTTATATTTACTATTAGAAAGAGATATAGTGAGATTAAATTTATTTAGCTCGTAAACAACAGAATCGGCACCATTAGATAACTAACTAAAATAGCTATTTCTCCCCATCTCGATACGATTCAGAGAGCAAGTAACATGAAGGCTTTTAGCACAGATTCATGCTATTTTCAAATTGTTACAACTTTTTTTTTTCTATGTATAGGCCTGTGTTTGACCACAATCTCACCGTGGTCTGCTGTCGGCTGTCGGAACACACCGAAAGGTGCTTGGCGAACTTCGTAACAATACTACAGTAGTAATGGTAATACTGAGGCTCCTGAAATGTTGTAAGATCATAAGTAATGATAAACACTTTCGGTATATCATTACTATTATATACGATATTCGGCCTTATATAGGTACCCATACAAAATCACCCTGTGAGTATATCATAACCACACAATATTACCACAGCCTATTTCTTACAGTTCGGTAACGAATGTATTATACTTGCGCAGAGCAACGGCGGCGGGGCTCTTGCGAGGAAACTGACGGACAGCGCGAACCGCTGCCTGCAAACACACTTAGTTTGCAGACTTGAACGTTGAGGGACGACACGAGCGTGTTTTACTTTGCCTTGAGTGTACCTATGATATACCTATAGTAATATTATTATGTAAAATAAATTAACGTTTATGAGATAGGTAACTTAAACTAAACTTATATTTTATTTTCCATTTTATGACAATCCTGACACACATCCTGGCGACATCGCCCAATTTAGGCCCAAATAAGGCACTTATGAATGCCATCAGTAACAGTTTTACAATAGACTCTACTACCGGTTCGGAATACACTTGAACTGAGAAGACTCCGGCAAGCAACTCAGCAAGGCTTCTTTTTTGTAACCTGATATTAAACTCAATTCCACACTGTAGGAATATAGTTACACTGTGATACATAGGGCGCAGTACACATGTCGACGAGCCGTTAGCTCGTCCGCTCTCGCGCGATAGATTAATTAAATTACATCAACGCTGCGCTTAATGCGATTAAAATCTGCAACGAACGGGGCGCGGATTGGATTGGAGCGGTCGGTCGGTGTGTGCGTACCTTAACTATTTTTTTAATTTTGTGTTAGTTAGTTTGCTGTCGGATTCTGTTAATTGTTGTAAGTTTTATTTGTTATTGACAATCGAATAAACAAGGATTTTAACTTGTTTTTGTTTATAGTAACGTAAAACGTTTTAGGTGATTAAGGGCCGGTTGCTCTTAACTATTTCCATGCTTTAACCGTAGAGTCACTTTGACGATGAGCGATCTCCCTCAGTCGGTTATGGTTACGGTTAAAATTTTAGTCAGTGACTCGAGCAATCCAGGTTGCTTTCTTTCGGCTGTTAAAGTTAACTATAACCGTAACCTTACTATGACCGCGCTTTATGCAACCGACCCTAAGTAAAAAGAATAAAACCTTACTATACAATGGCTGAATAACATGGAAAACAAGACTTATTAGTATTTTAATGTCTTTTAAGTCTTTTTAATTATTATAGTAAAGCTAACCTCTAGTGTTAGTACCTACAGAGAGAAGCCTCCCTGCACTTCAATCGATTCAGCCTATCGCAGTCCACTGCTGGACATAGGCCTCTCCCAGGCTGCGCCACAACACCCTGTCCTCCGCTTTCCGTATCCCGTCTGTCCCTGCACTTAGACCTCTCCAAATATCTGAGTTACCTATACAAAAATGTTAATATACCTAAATAATATATTCTATTACTAGCTTCCGCTCTGCGATTTCACCCGCGTTCCCGAGGGGTTTTATTTTCTTCCGAGATAAATATAATTATCCTGGGACATTCTTCACACACGGTTATCTGATCCCAAACTAAGCAGAGCTTGTACTATGGAAACCAGATAACTCATATACTACATATACTACTTTTTTTTGTAAATACATACTTATATAGATAATTACACTCAGACTCAGGACAAACAGACATGTTCATGCACACAAATGTTTGTCCTGGATGGGAATCGAACCCATGACCAGCGGCGTGATAGGTGGTGTCTTAACCAACTGCGCCAACTGGCTTGTCAAAAGTAGCCTAAGTATATTTTATTCTAGGGTATCACCTACTTATGTGCCAAGTTTCATTCAAATCCGTTCAGTAGTTTTTACATGAAATAGTAACAAACTTTCGCATTTATAATATTAGTAGAATATTATATTTAACTAGCTGTCCCCCGCGGTTTCACCCGCGTTCCCGGGATAAAAAGTAGCCTATATGTTATTCCAGGGTATGATCTATCGATGTGCCAAGTTTCATTCAAATCCGTTCAGTAGTTTTTACGTAAAAGAGTAACAAAGATACATACTCAAACATTCGCATTCCTACATGCACTGAACCAAATATTTTGATTGGTGTATATCTCACACCACACTCACCTTTATGAAACACAGCTTCTTCACAACTTCTTCTTGACAAGCCAGTTGGCGCAGTTGGTTCAGACACCATCTGTAGCGCCGCTGGTCGTGGGTTCGATTCTCATCCAGGACAAACATTTGTGTGCATGAACATGTGTAATTATCTATATAAGTATGTATGTACAAAAAAAAAAGTAGTATATGTAATATATCAGTTATCTGGTTTCCATAGTACAAGGCTCTGCTTAGTTTGGGATCAGATAACCGTGTGTGAAGAATGTCCCAGGATATTTATTTATTTATTTAACTCAGCCATGATCATACATTAATCCAATACAAATTCACTTGTATCACAAAACTGTTTTCCAAATAAAGTAAGTGCGCTCAGATCCGCAGATCCGCGCGGATGACCATAACTCAACAAACGGGTCGGATATAAAAATGCCTATCTATCCCCATTCCAGCTGTATCCCGGATAAATGGTGGTAGTTGGTAGTGGGTGCTGAAAATATCGACTTGCTGAATTGAGTGAAGTTGCAATATTTCATATAGTATCCATACTCAGTCTAGTTTAAACCCGGTATTTTTAGAGGAGAAATGCAATTTGATTTTTAAAAGGTGTTTTGGGTGATTCCGTAGTTAATTGATTACCTAAAATTAAATCCAATTTTACAAAAAGGCAAGTGTTTCATGGTCTTACAAATAAAATACGTACTTACTTTTAGAGCTCATGATTTTTTAATCAATAGTACTTAGTTATTCAAGTCACTAACATTTCGTTCGTTTAGGACATTAGGGGGTCACGTACTCAAAAAAAATGAAAAACACTGATTTAGCCAAATATTACAAACTAGCTGTTTCCCGCGGTTTCAGCCGCATTCCCGGGATAAAAGTAGCCTATAACCTTCAAGGATAATATAGCTTCCTAATAGTGAAATAATTTTTAAAATCGGACCAGTAACTCCGGAGATTAGCGCGTTCAAACAAAGAAACAAACCCTTCAGCTTTATAATTTAATTAGTATATTGATATCGAAACACAAACGCAAATAAAAAAGTGATGTGGAGGCATTATTTTTTAAATCTAAATCCAACTACGGGAGTCCGAATAACCTAATTTTCCAAAAACTATTAGACCATTATACGTTGGTTAATTAACCAAAATCCGGGTCCGATCCTCATGAAACGAATCCCGCGGTCATCCGTCATGGGAATTTGTGCTTATTATCATCAAACGTAAAATATAACATAAAATACATTACATTAATTTAATAAACCATCAAAGACAAGAGGAATATAGATCTTCTTTACATAGTATAAAATGAAGTCGCCTCCGCTGTCTGTTCGCTTAGATCTTTTAAACTACTCAACGGATTTGAATGCAGTTTTCAGCAATAGATAGAATGATTCAAGAGGAAGGTATATATCTATAATACATGCATATTATAGTACAGAAAAGCATAGAAATTCAAAGATTTGTACACCCGTGCGAAGCTGGGGCGCGTCGAGTATTAAATAAAGTTAATAAATGTTCAAAAACGTACATAAACTCGATTAAATGGATTTGAAAATTAATTCACACACGAGACCAAAAACAATTTGATCGGTATTTGCGGAACCCTAATCTGCTGAAAATTCTGTAAAACGGGGATTTAGTTAAATGGTAGGCTTAGTTGTGATAAAAGAGGCTTACAATTTGATTGGTTTGTTAGTTATTTCGTACGTTTAGCCGTAAAGGTTTTTAACCATTAACACTACAAGAAAATTGTATTTTAAATTCGTGAAAGCAGGTAAATATCTTCGGACATTCTTCACGCAATTTCTGACCCAAACTAAGCAAAGCTTATCAAAATCAAAAACTCATTTATTCAGTTTAGGCCCTAATAAGGCACTTATGAATGTCAACAGTTACAATTTTTAGACTCTACTACCGGTTCGGAATACACTTGAAATGAGAAGACTCCGGCAAGAAACTCAGCAAGGCTTCTTTTTTTGTGGATCTTTTTTTTTTGAATTTATGTAATTACAGTTGTTTTAAATATACATAAACTTCATTATACTATGGAAACCAGATAACTGATACACAACTTTTTTTGGATTTACATAGAAAATTACACCCAGACAAGACAAACAGACATGTTGAAACAAACAAATGTTTGTCCTGGATAGCTCGGTAGGTCTTAAACATTTTTTATTTTTAAATATTAAAGAAATAAAAAGGCTTAAAAAAATTACCACGAATTTTCTGTCGATATTCAACGACAAGACAAGACTTTAAAAGCCAACCCGTTTGTGAAATACGAAAATTTTTAAGGTGCTTTGCCGCCAACGCGCTTCCTTACCTTCCACACTTCCGTTCAGTTCACCAATTTCGCTTGCACGTGAGATCACGGCGAGCGGTCGTACGTGATGTGGCTGATCAAATACCCAGCCAGTCTGTGATGACCTTCCTCGTCCTGCAATACCCAGCTACATAAGAGCTCTGCCCGACTGTTGGCGAAGCAAGCTACTTAAAGTGAGCTTGTTTTTTGATGTTTTACGCCCGAATTTTTAATCGTTTGATAAACCTCTGATAAATCTATGGAAAAACGGTTCTAATTTCATATTAACACAGTTAGATACCGCTTATCTGGCCATTGAAAAATTAGGCCTAAGTCAAGTCAAAGCCATTTATTCAATTTAGCCCCCAGAAGAACACTTTTACAAATTTACTGAGGTTCGGAACTCGGCCTTTAACTGAGAAGTAATATAAATATTCTAAATTCCTGGGACATTCTTGACACACGACTATCTGCATGTAAGTTAAGTACAGCTTGTACCTACTATTGAAACTTGACAACTTGATAGAAATTAAAACCACAACTGACGGCGTGATAGGTATCTAACTAACAGACCTCTGATAACCTTATTTAACTGATTATGTCATTCAGGATTTAGGTTAACGGCTGTTTAGTCAAGTATTGCCACTATCTAATAATATTCTTTTCTCCGATGATATTAATGGAGTTTCAACAAATGACAGCCGAGTTTGAGTATGAGTGAAATGGTAGTGCTCATGAACTTGTCATACTTAGATTGATGTTTTGTATGAAAAGATTGGTTTTTTTTTCGTGATTTCAGTGTTGGTTTATTATGATTACAAAAATTCCTGAAAATTTGGACCCTGATTAAAAAATCACACAGTATAGGTAATGAAATTATAAATTAGGTAAGAAAGAAAAAAAAAACGTATTTTACTGTGTCAAGTGAATAATTTTACGATGTCAAGTGAATTTTATTAGCATGTAGAAATCCAATAAAGTAAATTTCTTTTACGACTAAATTAGCTACGCTGATGAATCCATCAACTATACAAAAATAATACGTAACTGGAGATTTCCAGCAACGACATATTGGTATTATACGCTGACAGTAAGACACATGCCTTAAAAATATAAAGGTGTCGGTATTTAGGAGGTCTACGTAAATTTGTCGTAGGTAAAAGAATAAGTTTTAAACTCACCTCCGTGGTGTCGGGTAATCGTTGAAATTGAGCGGAAATTGTCGATGTTGTGTCGAATTATGTGCGCGATTGTTTTTTACGAGTATATGCATGTAAATGGTTATTTTATAATTATTTTACGGGACATATTTAATGATCATTTCAGTATGTAGGTATATACTACAATTTGTTACAAACGCGTGATCATATTTAAAAAAAAACTTTTCTGTTCGGTCAAAATGTATGAAAAGTTTCAAATTTTTTATTTTATTTCAAGGTTGGTCCCATCCCATAGTAAAAGTTGTTCATAATGATGAGCAGAATAATCTTAATATACTCTTAATCATACCTTAAGCAGATGAACTTTATTGCAAAGATATAAAGCTTCTTTTCGTATCACACTGGCTACTGTCATAAGATTCATGCAATATTTTACAAACTGTAATGTAAAAAAAATAAGTTAGTGTGTTTTTTTTCGCATAAATAAGAGAGTATTCGCCAAAAGTACCAAGAACTCATAAAATTCAAGAGCATTGAAACGAGGAATATTTATTTTAGGAATTAAACAATGATGGATTACATAATTTTTTAACCAAAAAATATGTTTTCCCAAGAACGATGCCGTAGCTTTTCATGGGAATGATGCCAGGGGATAGAGGCATCCCCTTCCTTCCGTCAAACGATACAAAATTTTAACCCTAGGTTTTATTACGTGAGAAAAGTTAAATTAGTAATAACAATAAATGATACCTACCACTTTTCAGTAACTCTCATATGTGACTGCCTACACAAAAAACAAAACATTAACTATCAAAACATTCCGAAAAGTGAACTGTCAAATCCCCACCCGATAAATGGGAGATCAAAGGCTGGCATGTAGAATGGCAGCGACGAAATTACGACCAATTTCCCCCGAAACATTGAAAGAGTGATCTTTCACCAAAACAAAATTATTATAAAATAAATCCAACAATTTTGTTGAATGTGGAGTGAACACAAAAATATCTGTTACCCGGCCAAACATGAATATGTCTTAACGAGCCCCACCGAAAGAGGGAGTCCTATACTCCGACTCAATTAGAGGCCACGACACGATTACGATACGATATACGTTTGATAAGTTAGATTAGAAAATTAGGCTTCTAGAAAAATCAAAAATAATAAATAATAATAAAATATCTTTATTTCATTTAAAAACTTAACCTATTACTATCTGGAAAATTGTAATTAAGTAATACAAATAAATATTAGGTTGAGCACAATATAGGAGGTTGTAGCTGAGTCTACACTAGGAAGTCCTGTGTTGTAGACATCAGCTCGTTCTTCCGCGATGCAAATAAGCTCTTAAGAGTTAACATCAAATCTGTTTAACATACAAGATTTATATAGGTTAAGATAAGTTATGGCAAGACCATTAAGCTGATTTGAATGTATAAAATATTGATATTAAAATAGATACTAGAGTACACTTCAATATAGGAAATATACTACGAATAACAATAACAAAGACAAAGGATACACGTTTAGGATACATATAGCATAGGTATCTACTTAAAGGATGGGTACAGAAAATTTGCGATAAGATTGGTGAGAAGTAAAAGCAGTCATGGATATTAGATACGTTTTTTAAAAGTAATCACGAGAAGATAAAAAGAGCAATGCATCGATAGTCGATTTTTTTCTCCCCTAATCACTCGTTACATTCAAGTTAATTATATTGTAATATTAATACAATCAAACGTAGGTACCACCACATACCAGTGAACTAGCACGTTCACTATTTTAATCGTTATGACAGCCATTTTTTTATGATAAATATCAACCCACGGAGGAATGAATCTAATAGTAAACAAGAGTATACTAGTGCGCCAAAAATTAAGCCTACAAAAGACGTCAACTGTCGTCTCTGGTCTAAGTTGCTCTCGAATAAGTAGACTGTTCGTATGTGACAATTTTTTTTGAAGGAGATTTAAAAATTTAGCTTGTCAGACATGGTCAGACATACAGATATTGATTTTCTGTGACATGGTCTGAAACTGTATTAAATTTAATTATAGCTTCTAATAAATAAATAATAAGTTATCTGATCCCAAACTAATCAGAGCTTGTAATATGGAAACCAGATAACTGATATACTACATATACTACTTTTTTTTTGTAAATACATACTTATATAGATAATTACACCCAGACACAGGACAAACAGACATGTTCATGCACAAAAATGTTTGTCCTGGATGGGAATCGAACCCATGACCAGCGGCGTGATAGGTGGTGTCTTAACCAACTGAGCCAACTGGCTTGACTTAATAAGATTTACTGTTTGTATACTGTACGCACAAATATAATATTCGCTGCACGAATCATCTATCATTTTACGCCAAGACGTTCGATCATACATGGCTAAAAACCCAACCAACCCGGTCCAAAAGGCTTTATTGGTGACCCCGACGTGATTACATTATGTCATTTGTCTTCAACCACAAAATCGTAAGGTGTAAAAGGCACATTGGTAGGGGTGTATTCGTTGTACCAATTACAGGGCGCACGTCGATAATGTAAGACTAACGAACGATAACAACTCGTGTTTACCCTCCACGTATCGGGATAAATATCATTTTATGTTTATATTTACACCCACTCTGTATCATTTTGCTTTGCGCACATTTCTGTATATTTTTATTGTATTTGTTTATGCGGTGCCATACGATGCGATGTGGTTTGATTTGAGAATTGATGCTCAAATTGTAATTGTCTAGAGTGTTTTACTCTTGTTCTTTGTTGGGGATTTTTAGTACGAGTTCTGTTATTAGTACCTACATTTTAATACTTTAGACAAGAGGTTGTCTTTCCTTACCGTGCTATATTTGTTTATTTTTCGTACGTGAACGTATATGATCTGTCAAAAGTGACTTCTTTACATAGTATAAAATGAAGTCGCTTCCGCTGTCTGTTCGCTTAGATCTTTTAAACTACTCAACGGATTTAAATGCAGTTTTCAGCAATAGATAGTGATTCAAGAGGAAGGTTTATATTAATACATGCATATTGTAGTATAGAAAAGCCGAGAAATTGAAATATTTGTACACCCATGCGAAGCCGGGGCGGGTCGCTAGTTATATATATTTTGATTATTACAATTATTAAACTAGAGCCTAGTTTGTCAGTGTATGTTCGTGTTGTCATAGATTTACGCCCCGGCAGCCCCGACTGAAAACCAGCGCGAGGGTTAGTGCCTTCATAATATCGGGATCTCTTCCTGGCGTCATGTAACATTACATTATTGTTTTGGATGCATGGGGGTATCGTCAGAATCCTTACGTCATAACGAGTGACGCTATAATTAGTTTATGTACTTTTCGTAAAAAGCAGTCATGTTTTTTTATTTTATCTACTCTCATATCGTAATGTTCTTATTATGAAATCAAAATCAGTACTTTAATGACCCACTTTAGGCACACCCGTGTATAATGATTCATTATAGTACAGTTGTGTTCCCAAGATAATGCTATAAAATAACTTTTTTTCTATTAAAGTACACTTTGGACCTATCAATAGTATAATCAATCAGTATCAATTCAATTTGACGATGACAATGTGATTTTTTTTGACTTGGCAACACGGATTTGATTAGGTATATGATTATTGTGTCTGTTTATTTGATTGTTTTTGCCTACATATATAATTTTGACAAAAATGTCACAAAAATAGCAATTTTTTTTTTTTTTTTTTTTGTTTAAAAGTTGGTAGAAAAATACTATCGATTTTTCTATTTTTTTTAATTACATTATTTATATGAGTTTATATAAAGTACTGTATGATACTGCACATAATTAGGTATTAAAAACTCGTGTGATACTATTAAGAACCTCGCTTACTGCTCGTTACTTAAACTCACACTCGTATTTAATAACCCCTATTATGCAACAGTATCATAAACTACTATTCTATATTAATTGCGTTTTGTTTAAACATTTCTAACTTCAATTACCCATAAATTAAAATCAAATTCAGTTAGGTCCTAAACAGGGAAAAACAAAGTATTCTTACATTCAGTTATAGCGCCACAAACATTGTGTAAAAAAATTATACAAGCAAAATCCAACCCAATACATCACAACATCCATCAAATCCCATGACTACCTGCATCGTATATTTATACCCTCCGAGCCCTCACTGCCTCCCCTCTTTACCTCAATAGAGGTAATTTAGTTTCCTATGTAAATATACTCGGTGGCAAAAATCGTTGCAGATTCAACCTTAAAATATTTACAATGAACCAACGATTTTATCTCTAAATTACTATACATTGCTAGCTTTGCTTTTTAAGAGGATAACTAGCGCCAATGACCTTGACGATTTGTCGATACAAATAAGTACTCAAAGCTTAGGCATCCGTGGCTGGGATGAGAGGGTACCTGCGGGTGAGATCTAGAGGGGCTTTGCGTTTAAGCTTGATTTTTATTTATTACTTTAATATAATTGATAGAATTACATCGGATAAGGCATATTGTCAAAAATTTCCCATTTAGGTTAAAATTGCATGTGATAGGATATTTTTTTTACAAATTCAGGGATGTTTACTTCAATTTTAATCAATTGAACTAAACTCGTATATTTTTCGTAAGACTAATAAACCAAAGGATTCGTCAAAAAAACGTCTAAACACGGCGTATTTTCGCGATTTTACCCGTGTTCCACCCATAAGTGATATTTAGTGTTACCATAGCGAGCAATGTATTGAAAGCTATGTGATATTTTATACAGGTGCGCTAGTGATGTGACGATGGTACGCGGGATTCTCTTGCGTATATGGATGCGTATAGTTCGTATTGTGATTCGGTACATAAAATACTTGTTTATTTTATCTGTGAGCATCGCTTTCTCATACGAGTACGTACAATGTAGGAGAAAACTTCTTGTATTCAATATTTTCGAGTGAATTTTTCATTTTTATTTTCAATATAAAAAAGTTTTCAATGTCTCAATATTTGATGGTGTGAAATAATGTTTCTAGATGGTCGGATAATTAAATAGGTTTAGATTAATTTTATTTTTAAATAAAAGTGTTTATCAAAAATATTTCGCGGATATTTTTATATCTATAATTGCCATGGAGCTACTTGTGAAGGTTTCACTTGCATTCTTGGGATCTAAAGTAGGTCCATGTCAAAGGCTATCTGCATGTGAAAATTAATCAATATATTGTACTGTTAAAGCAACAAGAGATACAAAAAAAATCACTTTCCAAGTGGCAGCGATTTAGACCAACTTTATTTATTGTAAATAGGTTTTATTTAATTGTTAGTCTATAATATATTTATATTTAATTTATTATGATTCGTTCTTTAAGTATTTAAATATAAAGTAATATTTAGCTTCATTTGAATATATATGTTATTATTAATTTCCTAATAAACTTTACTTTCCAAGAAAAAAATAAGGATCGTAAGGTTTTTTCAAAAACATTTTTTTTTTCTCCGACGCAAAAATTACATGTTCGTATAGCAAACACGCTCGGTGTAAATCATTATAAATAGTGTAATAAGTGTTTCTATAACAAAAAAAATTGTAAGCCGAAAAAAGTCGTCTCACGTACCAACATGAATCACTTGGCGCTCTAATCAAATGCGCTCAGACCACTCGACGCGGGACCCGCGCCCTGAATCCCGTATTTCCCGGGAGGCGATCCTGCCACGTCCCGGGATCGGCTCATTACTGATAATTGTTGGAAACGCTGACGCAGTAAGATATTTTTGGTTGATTAAGAATTTCATCGTTTTGATTCAAAATCAAAACTCATTTATTTAGTTTAGGCCCTAATAAGGCACTTATGAATGTCAACAGTTACAATTTTTAGACTCTACCACCGGTTCGGAATACACTTGAACCGAGAACACTCCGGCTAGAAACTCAGTAATTCAATGAAATGGCATGAAAACCAATTTTAGTCCTTTCACAAAAAAAACTGATAGTTCGATCATTGTTGTCAAATTATTAACCAATTGAATTGAATCAAACTGACGAGACGTAAATTTTGTGGTTTACGCAAACAAACAAACTTTACTTTCAAATTTATAATATTAGATATTAGTATGGATTTCCCTCGAGTATGAGTTTCACGCGCGATCCCCTATTTTACCCCCTCAGGGGTAGAATTTTCAAAAATCCTTTCTTAGCAGATGCCTAACGAACTATGACGTAGTTACTGTTTGAGTTGTGTGTATATAGATCAGTGAGTCACTCATTCAGTCAGTTATTTAGATTTAGTATTCACACGACAAAATCGCTCAGTATTTGGGCCTCTACCCCTACCACGTGACAACTATCACATATATAAAGCGCAGAAGAAATTCCCAGCAGCCCGTCCGTCCCACGTCCGATCCGCGTCCGATACACCGATATGCACACAATTTACCTACATCAACCAGTATTGACAGCGTTTTGGGACGATATAGTTATTCGACTCACGTTTCTTGGAGGAATCATCGTTAAAAAACCAATAGTTAGGTCGTCGGCATACGTGTAGATCGGAATACCCTTGGTGACTCGTATGGGTTACTTCGATTTGATATACGTTTGATACACGTGTTTAAGAGAATACTTGAGGAGTAGTAAAAAAAACTTTTTTGTCACTTTACTAGCTAACGATAAATTTTAAAGTAGCCTATGTCCTTGTCTATATTATAGGCTATCTGCATGCCAAATTTCATTGCGATCGGTTCAGCGGGTTAATTTATAATATTAGTAGTAATTTAGTGAATAGTACAGAAGTATGGATATTATAATCTTTTCTGAGAATCTTATGTTTTTCCCCGGACAAAAAGTAGCCTATATGTTATTTTAAGATACGATCTATCTATGTGCTAAGTTACATACAAATCCGTTCAGTAGTTTTTGCGTGGCTGTACACTATTAAAATCGCGGCTTTTGTGCAATTTGCGAAATAAATATTTGAATTTTGTAGGTATTGTTTGTTTTGAGTGGGGGTAAAATCTGTTATCTTCATAGTCACAGGGGTAACAACATTGAAAAGGTTAGCAATCACTAATCCATAGTTATAATTGCTTACCATCAGGTGTATCGTATGTTTTTATTACTACGTATAGAGGAGCTGGAAGTGAGAAGAAGAAGTGGTCGCTTACGATGGGCCTCATAAGAAGGCTCAAGGTCACCCAAAGAGCAATGGAGAGGGCTATGCTCGGAGTTTCCATGCGAGATCGGATCAGAAATGATGAGATCTGCAGGCGAACCAAAGTTACCGACATAGCCCGAAGAATTGCCAAATTTAAGTGGCAGTGGGCGGGACACATCGCTCGTAGAACCGACGGCCGCTGGGGCAGAAAGGTTCTCGAGTGGTGACCACGAACCGGAAGACGCAGCGTGGGCAGGCCCCCCACAAGGTGGACCGACGATCTTGTTAGGGTCGCGGGAAGCCGCTGGATGCGGGTGGCGCAAGACCGCCCATCGTGGAGATCCTTGGGGGAGGCCTTTGTCCAGTAGTGGACGTCTTTCGGCTGATATGATGATGATGATAGAGAAGCTATCATAAACAAAGGTCATGTCCCATTTTGTTAATATTCGCTGCACCGCTGAACCAATAATTAGTCGTCTAACCAGACAGTAACGCTAGACCGCTTTTGAGGTATAGTTTTATTCGCGACCTAAAAGTCGTAAGCGCCGTAATTTTCTTGGCGCTTACACATTTCGTGTTTAAGCAACTAAATTGAAGTGAACAGAGCATAGTGTTTATGTGTGGCGTCTTCTCTATAGTAGTAATATACCTCAGTGATGTTTTTCGTTATATAGACCTTCGTATTTAGTAATACATTTCTCATCAATCTACTTCTAAGTAGTTACCCTTTTACCATCCATCCAGGTCAAAGGTCAACTGCCTGCTTTCCAAAAAAATTGCCAAAATTGTTGGGCCTTTCCATTATTATCGATAAATGAGCTAATCTAAACTTCGACATCCACTTCCAATCTTGATGGATAGCTCTGCTCCTTTCTACGCGAGCTCCGCCTAAATCACACGATTTCGAAATAAGGCTTTTCTCACACAAAGATACACAAGAAACTGGACTGACCACTGAGTATTTAGAAACCAAACCGGCCACACAAAGACACTCAAAAGTAATTTAAGGCGACGATGTATGAAAATGATGATCTCTCCATTCTTTAGTGTAAGAGGTTTGTCAAAAATATATGTTAAACTAGAGAATACATACCAAGGGATTGTTTGATTAGGAAAAAAAAAAATTTTTACCTACCGTCCTTTAAGATTGAAAACGATTTTTTCTTATACATCATGATAACATAAAAAATTTACATACCTATCTATATTCTAAAATGTTATGTTGTCTTCTGAAAAAATATTTATATCCGCGTGGTGTCAGACATTTTATAGGTATTTTTTTACACTTTAATTGTTTTTCCCAAATTCTTATTTTTTTTAATTAATATAAAGCCTATGTTAGGATAACATAATAAATAAATATCCTAGGACATACTTCACACATGGTTAACTGATCCTAAACTAAGCAGATTCAACTAACTAAGATTCAATGTTATATAGCAATCTACTGTTGAAATATTTTTTTGAATTGGTTCTGTTTATTCATTACAAACAACAACATATTTTCTCTTTATAATATTAATGTCTTACATTAGAATAGATTTTGTTTGAGTAGCTACGTGTGTGAAAGCCCTAACGATATATTTTTACAATAAGGTAATAACATGCCCTTAAAAAGTAATACAATTCTAATGTAACAAAAGATATTATCTCATTTATTACAATGAAAATGGAGAGCTCTTCTCAAAAAGGTACTTATCCCCTTAACAATTCCAACGAAAATATTATTACGTTACTTTATAACTACCTTATTTACCTTTACAAGGGGTGTACTTAAAAAACTGTATGGTTCGAGCATCCTGTATAAGTGAGAGTAGATGTGGATATGTCAAGTGGGTCGGGAATCAAATCTACCCCTCACAAAAGGAGCACTAAGGCGGATTCGCAAAGCCAGCTTGAATGAGTCTGCCTTGAAGTAAAAATGTATAGTTTAGGTACTAGGGATAAACGTGGCTTTGCTTTCAATTATTATTAGAAAAAGTATTTTTTTAAGCGACTATCCCAAAAAAAGATACAAGTTTCGAATAAGATATAACTCAAATGATTATTGTATGTTTTAATTAAACTTTTGATACTATTTAAATCCTTACATTGGTTCCTTATCATAAATAACGGTCATTTTTGTAAGAAAGGAACCAATGTTCCATAAAAATTTGAATACATACATAAAATAGCCCTTTTTAGGGTTCCCTACCCAAAGGGTAAAACGGAACCCTATTACTAAGACTCCGCTGTCTGTTTGTCTGTCCGTCTCTCACTAGGCTGTATCTCGTTATCCGTGATAGTTAGATAGTTGAAATTTACACAGATGATGTATTGCCGCTTTAACAACAAATAGTAAGAAACAGAATAAAATAAATATTTAAGGAGACTCCCATACAACAAACGTGATTTTTTTGCTCGTTTCTATAGATAATGTGATACGGAACCCTTCGTGCTCGAGTCCGACTCGCACTTAGCCGGTTTTTAATACCCCTGATGCTAATCACAAAATTACGTTACGTTTTTTTATGACCTGTCTCATATTTTCAGTAGGTATCTTCTAGTTACCCAATCAAAATCAAGCTGCACAGAAAATTATCTTCAAGGATATCAACTCAACATTACCTAAACTAATATCTATTAGACACATTATCTAAAGAAACACACAGACAGACAAACATAAACTACTATACCTATATATACGGAGAGTTATTAATATATATTTTGTATAGCTACAGCAAGTTTCAGGAAGCGGTATCTTAGGAATTCCGGTGTATGATTTGTGGCGAATTTTATACTTACACAAATGCTCTGGACGGTTTATTTTCCTCGTGAAAAGTGCCAGAGTTGACTGAAAAAGTACTTACGTATGAATTTGCTTCGTGTTATTTAGCTAGATGGAAAATATCATTTAGAGTTTCGCACCTCAAAAAGAAAAACGGGACATTTATAGGATCACTTTGTTGTCTGTCTGTATGTATTCAAGAACGCGTCGTATCAACTTGAAATTTATATTAAATACTTCACTTATCTAATACCTTTAAACGAGCAATTCTTGTATATATGTATATATATAATCTGAATCTCGAAACGGCTCCAACGATTTTCATGAAATTTTGTATGCAGTGGGTTTCGGGGGAGATAAATCGATCTAGCTAGGTTTAATTTTTAGAAAACGTCGTCGTTTTACAGGAAACGAACAAAGCTCGGTCAACCAGGTACTATAATTAAATCAGCTGTAAAAAAAATCGAGCTTCTATGTTGATACAATAAAAAAAACGATTTTTTATGTCCCATATTTTGATACTTTGCTTGCACGCTTTCCTTTTAAATACCTTTTTAGATTAAAATTAGTTTAGTTATAAATAACAAAATCGGCAACATAATAATACTAAATTAATATTGTTTGTAAACAAGAGAATCGGGGCCATTATTTACATTTCAAGTAGATTCTAATAAAGCGGGCGGAGAGAAAAATAAAATTATATTCAGTAAAGTGAAACAGGATAAATAATGGCAAGTTGGAAGGGAGATGAAATTCCTCATAATTCCAATATTGAGTAACACGAAGATGGCTGTCATTTTAGACAATTTAATAAAATATAACCCAAGGGTACCAACGGGACTGAGAGATATCGATTCATTCAATAGGTACGCAAAGGTACGGTGAATTTGTGACTGTTGATAGCTGTGTATTATTGCGACGAGTGGTGTAGCTTCAATCTATTTTCACTTAGACTCTCCATTTCATGTTTTTTACTTGACACTTGCGATTTTCATGTAAAAGGAGGAAATCAGTGAATATAAAGGTTCACCTGAACATCCATAAAAAATATATAAGGAGTAATTTTAAATCTATATAAAAAATACAATGGTGCCGATTCTGTTGTTTACGAACTAAAATAAATTTAATCTCACTATATCTCTTTCTAATAGTAAATATAAGAAAGGGATGCAAGATATTTTAGTCCTGTCAGTTTAATCCGATCACACATTTCAACGTGAATTTAAGCGCGATGTTTATTGGTCACGACTATTTACCCGTACATTACGACGGCATGGATTAAACTGACAGCATTAAAAATGTTCTATCTTTTTTCAATAAGGTTAAAATGAAAGATAGGTGACTTGTCTAATATTAGTTAAGTTCGTAAACAACAGAATCGGCACCAATATCAATCTTATTAATATAAATGTGTTTTTTATTGTACTTACTCTTTCACGTTGAAACAATAATACAAATCGACCCACATCTAATGCCTTTAAACGAGCAATTTTAGTATATAATCTGAATCTTGGAAACGGCTCCAAAGATTTTCATGAAATTTAGTATGCAGAGGGTTTCGGGGGAAAAAAATCGATCTAGCTAGGTTTCATTTTTAGAAAACGTCGTTTTAGCAAAGCTCGGTCACCCAGGTACTTATAATAGGTAAGACAATATGAAAAAGTAAGTCAATCCTTTTAAAAATCTTTATCAAATCATGTGCTGCATTTTTTTTTCACTTACCTCGCTCGGTGCAAAGGGGTGTCACTCGTATCGTTGAATCTGTTGACATAAAAAAAAATACTTTAAAGGATGGTCCGCAGATTGAATATTTTGTACGTTTTAATTTATTACGCCAATGTCAAGTGCCTAATATTAGTCGTAATTTTGTGATTAAGGACTCTGTATATGGATACAGATTTATCTATATTCATTTTGCAATCAAAATATTATAGAACTAGGTACTAGCTGTCCCTCGCGGTTCCCGGGATAAAAAATTGTTTACAACCTATTCTCAGACCTATCGAATATACACAAAAAACTCATAAAAATTGGTCAAGCCGTTTGTATACTAATATAGATATTTTAGTATATTATATATAAGTATATACCTAGATATTTTTTTTTTTATGTCAGAATAATAATAAAGCTAAAGAGTTTGTTTGTTTGAACGCGCTAATCTCCAGAGTTAATGGTCCGATTCGAAAAAATTTTTTACTCATATGAAGCTACATTATCCCTGAAGGTTATAAACTACTTTTTATTCCGGAAACGCTAGTAAAACCGCGGGGAACAGCTAATATATATATATATAAATTTCCTTCACCTATACAATAATAAACCACGTCTTTAAATTTCAAGCCTCTACTAAAATATTCCCTCAAATCTCTCGAACATAAACAACAGTATAGCAACATCAACAATATCGAAGCCTATGGGGGGATGAGCGGAAGTGACGTCACCGACAGCCGCCATGCTAATGGCTAATGCGTGTCGCCGGAAGTCGTTGCCCGGAAACGGAGCGGACATCTCGCGGAATTATCATTTAACGTTTTATTGTTGACTTGCTCCGCGGGGTGGCAGCACTGTGCTCGTGTTCGTAAGATAATAGTCTTGTTGTTTACGGTGATATTATGTGGTACCCATTTGTATATGTATGTATAAGTTTATTTTGGTAGGGTATAAGTTGGCCGAATTGGCTTTGAGATACAACTTATACAGGTTTAAAAAATATTTTAGTGTGAAAAACAACCTATATATCAACATATATTATGTATGTACCTCGTGAAGCAACATCACGACTCGCTTACACAGGATATTGGAGTGTTTTATTATTGCAGATTATACCTCTGTATATGAATAGGTGTCTACATTGCTTTGTTTTTTTTTTTTTTTTTTTTTTTTTTTTTTTTTTTTTTTTTTTTTTTTTTTTTTTTTTTTTTTTTTTTGAAAGGACTAAAGTTGGTAGCCTCTGATGGCTGCTCCAACCTTACCGGACAATCGGCGAGCGCAGAGAGCTCTCAGCCGGGTAACATTTAGGTAACCACGCCTGAGGGCACCCCCGAGTGGGGTACGAACCTCGGCTCAGGGCGTTACCGGGGGAAGGGGAGGACTTTGTACGAGTTACGACTAATTGGGGGCGGTCGGATTACTATTGGCAGCTCGGGCCGCTGGAACGGGACGAGACTGAGTGGGACGTCGCGGCGGTCCTCGCCGTCGAGGACGGTAGCGTAATCGGTTTTGTGTAGTGTGTTGTGTACTTTTACGGGCTTCGTCAGCTTCGATCTGAGCTAATGTTATGGGGTCATCCGGCTCGCTGAGGGCTTGCCTTGGTCTAAGGATACGGAGTATACGAGAGGGCGTGTACGTTGCGGCTTTCACTATAAGAGGGTTGCGGTGATTAACGGCGGTATTGAAAAATCTGCGTGAGGCGCGTTTTATAAATTGTTTTAACGTGGGGAGACCTAAATCAATGTGGAGATTTTCATTACGCATGTACCACGGGGCGCCCGTGGCTTTGCGCATGAAACGGTTTTGAATCACCTGAAGGCTATGGATCCGTGCAGGAGCTGCATGTGCGAACACAGTACTAGCATAGGTCATAATGGGGCGGATACACGTGGTATATAGTCTAACCTTGCTTTTGAGGGCAAGTTTAGACTTATGATTCAATAAAAAGTGGAGGCGCCCTAACACAAAGGCGGCGCGCGCGCGGACCGCTTTAATGTGGGCATCAAAGGTCAAACGATCATCGAGAATAACTCCGAGATATTTGGCTTGCCTTTCCCAGGGGATTGGTTCACCGAATAGAGTAACTGCCTTTCGAGGGGAGGGGGTACCTCGATGGTAGGGTCTGTAGAATAGGACCGCCTGGCTTTTGACAGGGTTGATTTCGATCCTCCATTTCCGAAACCAGGCGCCTAGGGCGTTAGCCGCGGTTTGGAGGTTCTTAACAATGACCGAGGGGGAACATTGCTTTGTATGCGTCGCATTATGCGTACCGTGCGTGCTTTCGGCGTCCGAGGAGATCTGTTGCTTTGGTGCTGTGTCGTAATAATACAATTGTTGCGGCATTGTGCTGGAGTGATCGGTTTTTGCGACGCCGAAAGTACATTATTACATTGTTTTCTGTTTACCACATTTAACAACACTTTTGTCAATTTATTTAATCGCACTTGTACTGTACTGTAATATCACTTTTTATATTTTGTTTTATGATGTTTATTCAAAATTTTCTCAACTAACGTTTCATGTCTATATTTTAGAAGTCATTTGTGGTCAACGAGGTTGGTGTCACATTTGTTAATTTTTTCTTTTGTTTAAGCTATGTATTATTAAATAGTGTGTATACTGTTTGTTGGTCCTTATAAATAAATTTTAAAAATAAAAACATATAGTATGTTTGACTGTGTGGTAACGGCGACGAATATCACCACCCCATCTCATCCCGTGGGGGGCGTAGAAGTCGTCCGAGGTAAGGTATACCAGAGTACGGGCAGCAGCGTATCTCGGAGAACTATAACACCATACTGGGGGAGGCCTTTGTCCAGCAGTGGACGTTTTTCGGCTGATATGTATGTTTCAGTATATGTTTTTTTTTTGTGTTGTTGGTTGTGTAAGGTCCAAATTCACCGCCTAGAATCGGACCATTTTGTAGTCGGTGAACTTGGACCTAAGAAAGATTCAAATATTAACAACAGATACACCACCGTCTATAACGTATGTCAATTTCTATCCATCCAAAGGTTGTCTGGAAGAGATCGCTTTTTAGCGATAAGGCCGCCCATTGCACATTCATAATATTAAACTTTTATTTTTAAATTTTGATTTATGTACAATAAAGTGTTATATATCTATCTAACAGACTCCATACCTAACAAATATGTGTCTATTACCTAAAATTGCATGGGTCAGTTACTCGTACATTTTAGTTAAAGTTACCCTTACCATGCTTCATATCAGATGTCAGTTCAATATTTTGTAGGTTAACTTTGACCGATCTCCCTCGGTCAGTTATGGTTACGGTTTAAATGACACGAGTAACCCAGTTTGCATTTTTTCGGCGGCCCTATATGTCACATGAATCAAAACACAATCAAATTCAAGAAAAACAAATGACAAGCGCAGTTGCTCTAAATGCGAATTAAAAAGCTGGTATACCACTAATCGCTTAAAAATGCTAGCTGTTATAATGCTATAGAATGCAAGCAAGGCAATGGCCATGGCAATGACCTATGGTAGGTAAATTAAACTCTAGGTAGTCCGACGGGTGCGGGCGCGGCCCTCCCCTCTATAGAAACTCTATCGGCGTTTACCTCCGCCCTTTACATGACAGACTGCTTATACAGCGTGTTTAAAAAAAAATAGATAGTTGAAGTGACAAAATTTACACGGGAGAAAATTTTCTTTCAATGAAAAAAAAGACATTGAAATCGTTTCATGTTTGCTAAAATTATAACCGAAAATCTATGAAAAAAATATAAAATCTCAAAGTATCTATATTATGATAAATTTATTTTGCTACATGATATGTCGTTAGATTTTTCTTTATTGCGCAAGTGTCACTAGATACATTAAAGTTATCAAAAATCAAAACAGCGGATTTTTGACGTCAAAATGAATATTTTAAACAAACCCAAACCCATCAAGTAGGTTATCAAAATGAAGGGTTTTAATAGGTGATTACAAAAATAATTATGTACAAAATATATGTACGTAGGTAACTATAAATTATAAAAAAAAAATCGCATCTCAGTCCGGTTTTTTAATCTTTTACAATTACACGACTTGTATTCAATATTATAAAGAATAATGTCTAAAACTTTTATAAAAATGCATCATAAAACTAATTAATCCTAAAAAATAGAAGCTAAAAGACACATAAACTGAGTTTAAGTACTATACTTCTGAGAGAATTATAAATTTATTGCTTAATAAAAACAAAAATATTTTTATTAGTCATTCTCAGTCAAGTTCTAGAGCTGAGAGGTCCAGAAAAATGTACCAACTGAATCCATGGTATCAGTTTTTATAAAGTCACTTACACCCAATGTAATTCACGTAAACTCAAAATTCCATTAAAGAAAACATTAATTACAAAAAACTACAAACAGAAAAAACACAATATTCATTATCGTAAGAACAATAAATCCAAACTCAGTGCTTCATCAATTCCATTCACCCGCAAATCCCAGGCTAATACAAGTTGTATCAAATATTAACGGCTAAGAGAACACCCCGTAGCGTAAGGCGCGGTACAGACTAGTCATGAATATTTAAGAGCGTTCCAACATGTCTAAGGCTTTAAGCTTGAACTTAATGAGCTTGAATGATAGTATGTTGTACATTAGAAACTTGCTACGTTTGTATTTGTAAATTGGAATTTGGTTTTCGTGAAATGTTGATTTTCAGGTGTTACCCTGACACTGACAAATTTCAAAGTTTGTTAATAATACATATTATATGTGAGTTTTAGTACTTTAGTTTAACCGAGCAAATATTAGCTAATTTTAGATGTTACTAGATTATGGTCCGTGGCTTTACTCGTGTTACTTAGGTTTTATGTTTCGTCGGGATAAGACGTATGAGATTCTAGGTTATGATCTATCTACATATCACACACACAACATGGATTTTTATCAAAATGGCGGAGAAATGGGGGTTGAATATGTGAAAAAACAGCAGACTCTCGCGAGGTCTATATAGCTCATAGACCCACTTGTAATATAATAGTATAATAAAATTCAATCCTTCCCAGCAACAATACTATCGATTTAAAAAAATAAACATGCTAGATATAGTCCAGTTGGCAAGTATGCTCGCCTCGGACACCTGAGTAGGAACCCATGGCAGTGCAGCGATGCGTGTAAGCCTGCGAGTATCGGGTTGCGGGCAGAGCCGGCCAGACGGCGCGGCGGCGGTTACATAACCGCTATACCACTATAAGTTGCTTTATAGCTGTATAACTTGTCGTTATGATTTATTGGAATTTTGCAGCGATATTGACGATTTAAGATTTATAAAAAATCTGTACTGCAAATATAGCAAGCTGTCCTTGCCTTATGCCAAGGTTAAGCTGGTCATTGGATGTTTCATTTCATCGTGGTTTGAAAAATATGGTACACCGTTTTACATACTATTTAAGAGGGACGACTATTTTAGTAGGGATACCTATAGGTTTTTTTTTTTTTTACTATGTATAGGCATGTGTTTGACCACAATCTCACTGTGGTCAGTGATGATGTGGCCGATGATGGTAAGCACACAAAGCCTAGAAAGGAACTGGCTCTCAAGTGCAGCTGTCGGAACACACCGAAAGGTGCATGGCGACAGATTTTCAACTTGAGGGTGGTACCCAGCCAGGCGGGTACTACAAAGTACCCTACCACCGTGCTATGGTTTCCTCACGATGTTTTCCTTTCCTTCCGGGACCTTCGTCTCGGCATCCGACGTCACTACCACTGAGCTATCTTCATTTAATTTGTGGTATAGCCATAGGTTTACACAGTTAGAGGGAAGGAAAAATGTAGTAAGCTAGTAATGAATCCGATCTATATGAAAATAAAAAGGGGAGGACAATTCAGAAGATGGGAAGATGAAATAAAAGATATAGCAGGCAAAACTTGGACCAGAATGGCACAAAACCGTGAAGAGTGGAAAAAGATGGAGGAGGCCTTTGCCAAAAAAGGGCAGACAGATGTTGATGTCGATTCATCATGAAACATTTGTGTTAAGTGTTTAGAGACCTGTAAACTCTGTAATAAAGGCTTATAAATATAATTATAGCCATTTTAGGCCAGGTTTATTTCGAATTGGCAGACTTCACATAATCAATGTATTTGGGTAACTTCAATATAATTAACCAAAATTATTAATTCACTAGTCTCTAGTTTTCTACCATTGAAATTAAACGCTTCAGATTACGCACAGTACACATACTTCGATAACCAATGAAAATAATAATAATATCCTGGGACATGAATCTAAATATATAAAAGGAAAGCGTGACTGATTGACTGAATGACTGATTTATCAACGGGTCGGGCTGAAATTGGGTATAGATAGTAATTATGAAGTAGAGGATTTTTGAAAACTAAACTAAATTAGGGAATCGCGGGTGAAACCACGGGTCGGAAAGTTAGTGTTATACAATCCCAAAATGAAGCAGTGCTTATATATACTATAGAAAAAAAGAAAGAAAGAAAGAAAGAAATAACATTTATTCTAGACAACACACAACATTACATTATGACATACAGTTTAATACATTGAACAATGAAAAAAAAAAAGCAAAAGAGTAACATACAATAATGTAATGTTGCGTGATGCCTGGAATAGGCCCCAGAAACCCAGCTATAGAAACCAGATACCTGATATATTACATTATAGTAACTAGGTACTTATGTTTGTTAATTCTCTCACCAGGGGCGTAGCTACCGCCGTATCTGCTGTATCAATTATACGGGGCCCCGGGTCACAGAGGGCCCCGACGTGCGTCATAGAGGCAAAAGCATTAGAAAAACCAAAGTCATCATCAGCTATAAATGATTTAATAAATCAGTTTGCCGAAAAAAAGGCAAGGAGAGTGTATATTTAATTTGAATTACGCTACGCCACTGTCTCTCACGAAAATATGCAAAAGAAAATGTCTACTCATTACCTTTTCACGACGTTGGCACGCAGATTCTATATTATGAAAAGGGATACATGTTATTTTTTATCCTGGGAATACCGAGTTAAGGCGACGATATCCGAGAAATGATGATTCTAGAATATGTTTTTCTCGGCATTCTTTGTTGCATGAAATTTGAAAAAATAAATGTTAAACTAGAGAATATATTATGTGACGTGGAATAGTTTCTAAAGTTGGAATTTTTCATTAGTAACGTCAGAAAAAAATCATGAATTTGCTTTTTAAAACTAAGAATGATATTTTGTTTTAAGTAAAAACCGTAATTTTTACTAAAAGTGCTCCTCTCCTATCTCGCTTCCTCCTTGCGGAGAGCATCTTAATAATCAATTTATTTGCCTTTTGAAATTATTGCGTACAATTTTCTCTGAAAATTATCATTAATTCTATTTTATAGGGTTACTCATAAACGATAGAGCTCTCTAAAATTAACGTTTTGATTCATCAACATGTTTCATTATCCTATGGGAACCCCGACGTTCATAAGTGCCTTATTAGGACCTAAACTGAATAAATGAGTTTTTGATTTTGATTTTAATATGTATAATATAATGAATTAAAATGTTCATCAAAGTGATACCAATTACAACGCAATTCATTACATATCATTTAAATGAACTATAGTAAAGTATTAAAGTAACAAACATTAAACATTGTTTTTTGCCATAATTGAACGAAATAATATAACAAAAGAGAACCGCCTTCGAATGCCGTTTTTTGCCATTTCCATCAACGGATCCTGAGACGCACCTTAGGAGTTATACTCTTTCAAATAAAAAATGTTCTTTTAAATCGGTTCACATAATATGGCGCAGTAATCGCGTAACAAATAAACAAAAAAAAACCTTCAGTCGAATTGAGATGCACCTCCTTTTTTGAATTCAATAAAATTGAAAAACAGAATCCCTGAAAAATATTAAATCCATCTAGATAGAACACGAGTAAAACCGCTTGCAGGAACTAGTCCCAACAATAAAGCATTAAACCCTTTTATCAGACAACACAAAAACATTTTTCCAAAAGTTTGCCCTAAAGTTGAACGGCAAACACCATCAATAACAGTATAGGTAGAGTTGAGTTGAGAGGGATGCCGTCGCCTTTGTAAGCATTATGCTAATTCGAGAAGGGTACAGAAGGGTACGGCAAACCCTTGATGGCCCAGCCCTTAATTGCCACTAAATATTACAATCAAGTGTAATAAATTTACATTACAACTTAATATGATTACAGGATTGAAGACGCATACATTATTATGTACTCGTAATTGTTATCGCTGTACTATTGGCGAATTTGAAGCATGATCCGCGGAGTTACCAGGTAAAAGAAAAACTATACAATAAAATATCTACATAATTTATAAGGAAGTCGCCATCCGCGTCTGTCTGTTGTTTATCCGCTAACTCCTTCCAAACCACACAACGGATTTTGAAACGGTTTTTACCGTCATGTATTTAGATATTTCTTCCACAAGATTCACTGTTCATTTTAATCTAGTATATGTATGTTAAGCCAATTTTCGCCAAAAAAAATATTTTCAAGGGCAATTTTTTAAATATAAATTAGTACCGTGCGAAGTCGGACGGGTCGCTAGTATAAAACAAACAATACCCTTAATAAACACACAAATAACAAAATAAACAGAACAAGAGGAAATGATATTAATGTTACAAATATTTTAAGAATGACAAATTCTATTTAATTTAATAGAACCATTGCTAATTCACTAAAACGGCATCAAAATACATCGAGCCTGTCATTTACTTCATTAATTACACGAGGAAAAGGCTTTCTTTAAATAAACTGGGCTTCCATTATCTGGAGTTCTATAATTTAGACCCCATGCGGTACGAAGTCTATGGATGATTTAATCGACTCTTCTGATATTTGAGTGTCTCATAAATATACCAGAATAGGGAATATGCATGATATTTTTTTGCTTTAATAAAAGCTGAATGCATATAAAAAACTGTAGGAAAAAAATATTTCAGATAACTATACAAATAACCATAATATAAGTTCTCTCTAGCAAAACAGAATGTAGCACAGAGTTTATAATGGCCGTAATAGGATACGACATCATATTATGTCCGATCGCTCTGTTTAATTTGCTGTGTGGTGACGGCGACGAATATCACCACCCCATCTCATCCCGTGGGGGGCGTAGAAGTCGTCCGAGGGAAGGTATACCAGAGTACGGGCAGCAGCGTATCTCTGAGAACTATAACACCATACTGCGATCGCCAACCCGCCTGCCAAGCGTGCCGATTATGGCATATCCCCCCAAATGATCCAGGAGATCCCTGGGGGAGGCCTTAGTCCAGCAGTGGACGTTTTTCGGCTGAAATGTACGCTCTGTTTAATTAGTAATTTAAAATGCTTAATATCTTCCGTGTTTCTTGGTCGATTTTAATATTAATTTCGCTTTTTGTTTTTTTTTTATAGTTTTTTCATATTTTGTTAAGAAATGTTATTTAAACAAACAGCATTATTCCCTATTGCCGGAAAAGGTCAGTAGGGTAGCCCCGCAGTTTCGTTCAGGTTTCATGACGATTATAGCTCAGTATCAGTGTCGTTGAATGCTATCATATGCGGCACCTAGCTAGTGCTTTCGGCGAAGGACAACATTGTGAGGAATCCATAGCACGGTGAAGTACACCTTATAGTAGGCCTTGTGGATCCGTCTCGGTTCAACATATTCTTTGGATTTATTATAAGACATCTTATTACCATATCAAGAAATAACCAAAAAAAAATATTTGTTTTGACTACGTTTATGGCGTTTATTGTCTGGTTATTTTGTCTCAGGGCCACTTTACACAAAATGTAGCCTTATCGTGGTTATGCTTGAAGTCTGTTGATAGTACCTACATATAATGTTTGTTCATATTATGGCGGTTTAAAGGCTTATGGCCACAAATAGTTAAGATTGTGTGAAACACCATTTGCTTACCATTTTGAGATTGTATGTTTGTCTTGTTTTAGTATTGAAAACTAGAAACATGTCAAAAATAGTAGCATCCAATACTAATATTAAAAATGTTGTGACATTATTTGTTTTTAATCACTAACTCCTAAATATCACAATAAATAGTGTTTTCCAATTTGGATTTGAAAAAAGAATGTGTTTTTTTTTTAAATGTTTTCTCTTTCACGTGGTTGAATCTCCGGAGCAGAAACGAGAACAGAACTAAAAATATTTTTAATAAATTATTTTTGTATTTATTAAAAAATACATTTAATTATTTCTTCCCCTTTCCTTCCCTTAAACAGTTTTCAATTTAAATTAATTAATCAAAGGCTTCTAACTTTAGTCCTTTCCAAAATAAAAACCAGTGCTGGTTTCTCTGGGATTTGCTTCACATAGATAAAATTATTTCTTTGAAGCATATTTTATGAGCTAGGATAAAAACAAATAGGTACTGTTTGGTCGTTTTAATGTAATAATATTATGAACTAACACGTATTAACATTTACTTAAAGTTTAAATTAAATTAAAACGGCAAAAATAGACTTCATGCAGTTCAATCCTTAAATAATCCCTTAAGCTTACTCAACATAAGAATATTTATTTTATATGAAAAGAAAATTACAAATTTACTAATTATAAAACACCAAAAAATCTGAAATAGCACTCTGTATTCGCAAAATTACCATTAACATAACGAGCACTCACCTCCATCTAGACATAATTAAATACCCATTTTCGACACCCCTAATGGGTTTCAGTTAATATAAAATACCTTTATAGGGTCATCAAGACACTGGCTTATTCTGATTCTGCAGTGTAAAATTTTTGAATATTTATATTTTCTCTTTTTTTTTGTTTTGAGCCAGTACCTTTTAATGTATGAGCTTATCATCTCGGTCGTATCATCACTTAATTTTAAAATTATTGGGATTTTTTTAAACACAGTTCTATGATAGTTAAAAAAAACTAGCGAAGTGTCTTTGGAGACATACCTAATCGAATAATTATATGCATCAATCTGCGCCAGCTTATTAGATTAGATTTTTAGAATTAAAGGAACGATTTCTAGATTCTAGAGCTTCGCTTCGAGAGATTTAGGTCAATTTCATCTAACTATAGGTTTGCAGTACCGTATTCTACGAAAGTGCCAAGTGGTACGGTAAGTACTAGATATTATAGTAGATATAGTACGCGACCACTTTGTGGTAGTTACCTATATACCTAACTAGCTGTTTCACTCGCGTTCCCGGGATAAAAAGTAGCCTATAACCTTCGGGGATAATGTAGTTTCCTATTAGTGAAAGAATTTTTCAAATCAGTTCAGTAGTTTCGGAGCCTATTCAATGCAAACAAACAAACATACAAACAAACAATAAAATCTTTCCTCTTTATAATATTAGTATAGATTAAATGCTTTGTACTATATTATAATACCATGTACAAAATTATAAAGGAAAATGTCTTCATTTCAGTATCGCACTTTTAGGTGTGTGTTTTTGTATGTTTTTAATCGAATCTTTGAACATAAACAATCAGTTTTTAATAGCCCTGTTATTGTCTACAATGTATTATTATTTTCTGTAACCACCACTCTCTGAACACGATGAGATTGTGATCAAAAACAGATAGTCAAATGTTTATTTGTTTATCTTTTCAGATAAATAACAAAAGTTCACATTGATAAAAAAAAGTTATGTTTCCATAAATGATGACTACTTACCTACGACTTTTTTATAATACCCTGTAGAGAATAACGACATAAATAGAAATAGTAGAGATAGAGATATACATTTTCTGTAAACACATCCAAAATAATATGTCAGGTAACATAAGTAACGTCGAAACAAAATTTGCATATCTTCATCCAAACTGGAGTTTAATTTATAGTTTGAAATTCCTAATGTACATGCTTTTAGTGATTCGAATGGAAAATTGAATACATTATGATTGCATATAACTGAATATAGCATATTAATAATGCTATAAATGGTTAACGCTATTAGCGTTTTGAAAAATAAAATTAAAGTAAGTATTATTTATTAGCGTATTTTCTGCGTTTGGGGTTGAAACTCTAGGGCCCTAGAGACCGGAGGCTCGTCGATTGTTCAAAGAGGTCTTTTTTCGTCTTATTGAGGCCTCTCGTGACAAGAGGGCTGGCACATACTTTGCTCAAAGAATTGCCATTGCCATCCAGCGTAGCAATGCTGCCAGTCTTCTTGGCACACTTCCGCGGGGCAGCGATTTGGCACAATTTTTTTATTTATAGTTAGGTTAGTTTGTAGTTTTAATTAGATGAAACGTTATTAATATACCTCAATAATTACTTGTAATATAAATTATTGCAATAAAGTAAGTAGAGTAGGTATAGTATGACACAACGTAGATGTAGCATCGGCAAAATTCGTAAACTCCATCGTTCCCGAAAAGAGTGCACCTAAAACATTACTCATGAGTTAAAAAATGATCGGCGAATATGATCTTGTTGAACGTTGAATGGCGCGATAGTGAATAATTTTTATTAGTTGTGTAAATCGGAAGCGAAATGTACGAAAACGATTTGCCGATGCTACATCTAAGTTGTGTCATACTGTAACTGCCTTTTGCAACTTTAAAATCGTTAAAACAAATCTACCTGAAACTAAGTATAATAAAACGAATGTTTCACCACTTTTTCAAGCGTTCTCGGGAGAGATATTAGCTTATGTCCTTCTCCATATCACAGACTATCTGCGTGCCAAATTTCATCATGATCAGTTTCAGCGGTTTAGACGTGAAAAGGTACAAACAGACAAAGTTTTTTTATTCAGTCTTTCGCATTTATAAAGGGCTCATTTCACATCCGAATAATATATGTAAGTACATTAAATTAAAAAGAATGCGATGATAGCTCAGTGGTAGTGACGTCGCATGCCGAGACGAAGATCGCGGGTTCAAATCCTACAATAAACATGAGCTTTCGGTGAAGGAAACCATCGTGAGGAAACCTTATCATGGTGGTAGCACCTTTGATTAGCCTCAAGTTCAAAAGCTACACTTGAGAGGCAGTTCCTTTTAAGGCTTTGTGTGTTTACCACAATCGATCACATCGTCACTGATCACGGTGAGATTGCGTCAAAATATAGTAAAATAATAACAATTAAATACTAGCGTACCCTAAATTCATAATAAAGCTGGCCGACAGAGCACTCGCAAAGTTTCTAAACGATCTACTTAAATCTGTTTTGTGTTCCGTACAGAATACCAAAATACCAAAATTTATCTCCACACTCCAGTGGTTTGATTTGAAATTATCGTCGTTAAGGAGTTACGCGCTTTCTACGCGAACGATTCTCAACTGCGATTTGAGATTTATATTACAAAGTTTACTTTAAATCTAAAAATCCCTATCACACCCTTATTACGACGATTGAAAGCTGAATTTTCTTTAACGTTTTCTCAACTAGAGGTAATGTTATTGTGGTTGTCGCTACCCCTAAAGGTAAGGGGTTCTTGAATAGGTTTTTTCTGTCGTGCCTCGTAGGTCGGACTTCCCCTTAAGCTGTCAGTGCTGTGCATATTATGGGTGTCGTAAATAATATTGTTGGTGTAATGGGAAACACCTTGGAATCTCAAGAATTATGACGTCATATCCTTCTTATACAAGGGTACCTATATAAAATTCAAAGTTCGACTGCCTCACTGACTTGTATATCAACGCAGAACCTATGCCGCTGGAGACAGGAGGGCTTTTTGTAGGTATATCCACTAAAAAAGGATTTTTAAAAATACAGCCCCTAAGTGGGGTTCAGGGGCGTAACTGCGAGGCAGAAAACTAGAAGGATATTGTTGCTGTAAATAGTTCATTTTACCAAAAAGTATTAAAAAGTTGAAAAGATTTTCAGGATTTATAACATATACAAAATATACATATAAAGTAATATTCAATAATAATAAAATTAAAAAGAGAAATTACAATATCCGTTTTAGAGTGATTGCAATCAATTCTATTGGTGATTTGAACAAACAATATTTTTTAAATAAATTAAATGTATTTTTTTTTAAACAAAATTTAATTTTTAGAAAACCTGAACCATGCCAATAGCTAACCCCAATTCGACTGTCCTACCATTTACCATCAGGGAATTTTAGGCCCTACATCCCAGCTCCATCATCAAATCAGCTCGATGGTACTATAATATTGCATTGTCACCGAACTAAGAGTACATGAATGCCAAATTTCAGCTCAATCGAATACCAGCGAGTGGTTAAAAAATAATTGCAAATTTTTAGAGACAATTTACCTACATACGAATATTGCATGTTAATAAAAAGCGAAGTTAAATAACGAAGTATAATTTCGTTTGAATAAAACATAGCATGTTTGGATAATAGAAATAATATGTTATTTTTATATATTTTTTTTACCTAATAGGTAACTCAAGTTTACCGCTTCGAATTCCTTTTCGTTTGAAATCATGTAAAACGTAAAAGAAGAATTTCCTTTACGTTTGAAATACTGTAAAACGTTCACGTATTAATATTTGTACTACGAGTGGTCTTTTATTTATGGGAAACATCAAAGCTCGGTTTATTTAAAGTATTATTAGCGATGCAGAAAATAAATGGCAATTTCCAAGTATTTACATATAATGTTTACCTACGGACTACATCCATATTTTAAAACATATGTCAACCGAATTCCCGAGATAAAAAGTAGCTTATTGTTATTCCAAGGTATAATCTATATGTCGTATCAGAAAGTAATGTTCGATATTAGAAACTGACTTTTCATGTAATGTATTCCGAACCGGTAGTAGAGGCAATTGTAACTTTCGACATTCATATGGCCCCTCGCCCACCGCGATGCAAACGCGATACTGTCGCGTATTTGCATCGATGCAGTCGCGATGCAGTCGCTAGCTCTGTACCCTCGCCCACCTAAACATGGTGCAGTCGCGATACCAACGCGATACTGTCGCGCTTCTGTCGCAATGATGTTCGGTTCTCCACACGTGCTACCCTCCCTCTACTCTCTCCCCGATGTCATCCGAAACGGTCGCGCGACAGTCGCGCGTTTGTATCGATGCAGTCGGGATACTGTAGCGCGTTAGCATCACTACTGTATCGCGCTGCAAATGCGACTAACGCGCGTTAGTAGTGATGCAGTAGCGCGTTTCGTAATCGCGCGACTGCATCGCGACAAAAAGTCGCGGTGGGCGAGGGGCCTAAGCCTTAACAGGGCCTAGACTGAATAAATGCGTTTTGAGTTTGAGTTTATGATTTTTTAAAGAAAATATTTCAATTTTTTTCTAGTTCTGATTAGTCCGTCAGTTAGGTTATCAAAAAATATTGGATACGTATTTTTTATTATAACAAATCGAATAAGAAAATACAAACTTAAGGCGTATCAAAGTTCAGGAGTGGATGCTTGCAAGCACGCGAAATTTTAACGCACTGTATCTTCGTTTTTTATTTTCGGAACTATAAATATGTCCAATATTTTTTAGTAAACTAGCAGACAGAGTAATTAGACTTTTTGTCGATGATGACTACTATATTTAGAGTAAGCAAATATTTGTAAGATTGAAGCAATCGGTTTTCTGTTATAAACGATTTGTTGTTCAAATAATAATACAATACATTTTATCTTTTATAATATCCGATCGGATGTCTCGAAGACATTGTTTGATCTAGCGATTGACAGAGGTCGCCGATTGATTTTTCAATTAACATCTACTCAACAAAAGATGACATCTTCTCTATCTTTATAGTCTTTTTCAATTATATGTATAAAGCTCAATTTTGAAAGTAAATTAATTTGATTGTTATTCAGAGTTATTTTTAAACTCTTCAAATTAAATTAAATTTAATATAATATTATAAATGCGAAAGTTTGTGAGTATGGATGTATGGATGGATGTTTGTTACTCTTTCACGTAAAAACTAATGAACGGATTTGGATGAAACTTGGCACACAGATAGATAGATAGACCCTGGATATAGGTTATTTTGTATCCCAGGATAACCTAAGATACCTCGGGAACGCGGCTGAAACCGCGGGGCGGAAACTAGTATTCTAATAAATAACATTTACTCATAAATGCTGTAGAACGTAATAATTTCATCAAACATTATTTAGATAAAATAGCACTGGTAATTAAAATAATGATAAAAACCTCAAAGACAACTAATAAAAAAAAACAGAAGTCATAGATGATTAACATGCAACACGTACAAAACTCTAGGGGCATATATCAGACATCAAACAAGCCGATGCTCCGCAAAAGAACCTAGTAACGATAACATACTTATTTTTACTCTACTCCCATTGCTCATTACAAAATCTGCACGAATAAAAAAATACATGTGTTGAAAACATTGAAAAGCCTACCTAAAGTTAAAGCAGCAAAGTCGGAATTAAACTCCAAGAATCAAAGGTAGTTAAAGCGTTTTTGAAGGGGATAAGGTAGGTAGATCTCAATCAGAAGACATCAAAGCGTTAGATCAAAGACACGCCTTAGGGCAAAGATTTCCCACCAGGTATAGTCAGCAATATTGGTGCTTGTACGCAGCCTTTTAATAACGAGTTTAAATAAACATCTTGCTCGGTTCACTTGGCAAAGGTAGAAACGCAAATAGGTAATAGGACTGGCATATCTGTATTAGTACGTATTTGGCTATGGATATTATTCGAATTTATGCTTTGTGAAAATCGAATTCTTTTTTTTAATTTGTTAGTATAGCACGTCTATCCCAAAAATACTCTGTGCCAAAAGTATTGGGAAGCTTTTTGGCGGAAACTTGCGAAGTGACTTTGCGTTTTCGTTTTATTTTCATAAAATCATATTTTATTATAATATCGATTCCGAACTCTAATCTGACACTTTTGAACTCGGCGAAAAAAATCTACTGTACCTACCGTGATATTTTCCATGGAACACGAGCTAAACTTTCGCTGACATCAAAACTGTCAGATTAAAGTTTGTACATGGGTACTTATTATTTTATACTTAATAGGGTCGGTTGCACAAAGCGCGGTCATAGTAAGGTTATAGTTAGGTTACGGTTCTAGTTAACTTTAACCGCCGAAAGAAAGCAAACTGGGTTGCTCGTGTCACTTTAACTAATTTTTTTACCGTAACCATAACCGACCGAGGGAGATCGGTTATCGTCAAAGTGACTCTACGGTCAAAGCATGGTAATAGTTAAGTTAACTTTAACTAAAATGTACGAGCAACCGACCCTTAGTGTTTTTGAAGGCGGTTATCATATTATTAAAAGTAATATTTATTGTTCACATGAGAAAATATAAAACACAAAATTTAAAATACACTCAAAACAGAAACATTGTGATCACCAATCGTCACTGTCAGACCCAATCACAAGACCCCAACAAAATCTATCGTCAACAAAATAAACGTTTCTGTCCGACCAACAAATCTAACTCGAATTTATATGTATGAGGATTGTAGTAGCTGGTATTAGATGGCAGGTGGTCTCAAACTGGCTGGAATTGAAGCTAGGACCCTGGGGACGAGGTCCGGATAAAGAAAGGTTACTTGTTTGATGTGCCAGACCTTTTTACCCGCCTTTTTGGATGGGAGGTGCTGTTGTGACTTTAATTTACTTGGCTTGCTTGACTGACTTGGATGTTGTTTGAGTCAAACTTGACATGAGTATACTAAAGTGATTTAATCTACTTAGGCCCGAATTTGACTGTTTCTCTAACTCTGTCACATAGCTATAATTACCCCCTGGATTAGTGTTTATTTATTTATTTATTGAATAAGGCACACCAACAGAATACATATTAAACACTTAGTCGATTTTCTTGAAAACGTTTAGGTTTGGGGTAGGGTGTTCTATAGTGAAATATGTCAGAAAAGATAGTCAGATATGAACAATAATTCAAGTAGCTTTTTTTTTAAACAGCCGCGCATTAACACTCATATTTATTGCTTATCTATTAGCTAAGTTTCCGTAAATTACCATTACAAAAAAAAAACCATGGAATTCAATCATTTGTGGTCGTGGTGTACAATAATGTAAATCCTACCCTACTATTATTACAAATGTGAGTATAGATGTATGGATGGATGTTTGTTACTCTTTCACGCAAAAACTACTCAACGGATTTGGATGAAATTTGGAACACAGATAGTTTATAACCTAGATTAACACATAGGATACTTTTTATCCCGAGAAAACATAAGATCCCTCGGGGACGCGGGTGAAACCGGGAGGCGGAATCTAGTAAGGTAATAAAAACCTAAGATTTGGGACATATATTTTTTGTTATTTTTTTCTGAATGGTCATTAGTTCTGGACACCTGTATAAAGCACCAACAAGTTATTATTAAACACATATTTTTAGTATTTTTTTTTCTAAATCTGGGCCGAGTCACTGGTTGTCATTTCAAAGAACATTAAGTAACAAACAGTAATAATGTCATTATTCTATACTATTTGGATTTAGAGACAAGACCCACGCTCAGAAGATTGATCGTGTAATAAAAACAAAAATACAATTTCATCAAACTTATAATTAAATAGGATTTTAAATTAATGTTTGAAAGGACAATAATTTCAGTAAACAAAATGAAATATCTCCAATCATACAACGTAATTGCTTAACAACAACTCTAAACAATTAAGTATATAATAACAAAAGTTTAATTAATTCTATATCAGTTTTAACTCTGGCCGGATTTTCTTAGTGACGAGTTCTTATTACAAGTTATTTATTTAAATCTTTTTAAAGATAGCAAAATTTTAGGTTCGTTTTTACGTAAAATAACTAACCATATATCTTTCTTTGAATTTATTTCAACATTTCTCCACTGGACAAAGGCCTCCTCTAAGGATCGCCACGATGGCCGGTCTTGCGCTACCCGCATCCAGCGGTTTCCTGCGACCCTCACAAGATCTGTCTAACTTGTGAGGGGCACGCTGCCTGCCCAGGATGCGTCTTCCGGTTCGTGGTCGCCACTCGAGACTCTTTTGCCAGCAGCCGTCGGTTCTAGGAGCAATGTGCCCCGCCCACTGCCATTTAAATTTTTCAACATTATGCATTTCTACTTTCTGATAGATAGTGCTTTTTGCCAAGGCCAAATATGAAGCCAGAAAGTTAGATATAATTACCAACAAAATTAGAATTTTATTCTAAACTCGTTCGTATCAAAAGCATTAAGTTAGAAACTAAACACACTAAGTGAGTCTTCAAGATGGGCTGTGGGTGTAATTTATGAGCGGAAGCGATTTTATACAGAACCTTATGAAGCTATTTTTATTTGAAATGACTATCCTTAGATATCCAGATGGAGAGGAAGTTAGATACTTGACCGGACAAACATTTGTAACCATGAATAACATTATTCATGTTCGTTCTGAATCCGGGTATAAATATCTATGTCTATTAAATCTATATAGATACTAACAATAAAGCTGAAGAGTTTGTTTATTTGAACGCGCTAATCTCCGGAGTTACTTGTATTAACGACTAGTAATATTTTCATAGCATAAGCTCTGCTTAATATGGTATCAGAAATCCATGCATGAGGAATGTCCCAATATATTTTCTCAAGTACCCACTATTTTCAGTTTTGTTAGATTACAGAATCAGAAACATTAGACAAAGGTCTTTATAAACATAAATGATAAATATTTTCATTTATCAAACTAATAAATGTAACATTAGATGGAAGACAAATATTTTTAGTAACTAATTCCGCTAGATATATCCTTCTCTGTCAAGTCCAAAACAAGGGAACTCAACAGGAAATCGACACGTGTTTCGCTTCTTCACGAAGCATCAAATGATTTTTTTTATTATTTATTTATTCACGTGGAGAGAAAGTACAAAATAGATACAAAAGAACAACGGGCCAGCTTATTTTTAATAGAAATTTCTTCCAGAGAATAGAAATATATAAATAAAACAAATAGAATGTCTTAGAAACTAGTAATTAAAAATAAATAAGCTACTTACCTGAATATTATCAAAAAACGATACTCTACATACTAATATACAAATACATGTTAAGTAAATTCTACAACCTTACTGCTTAGACAGAGAAAGAATTTATAAACCATATAGAGTGACATGAATTTTCCTGAAAGCGAATTTTTATCAGAACTGCTTCCTGCTTATCAAATAGACGCTTTATTTGAGTGCTATACTTAACAATGTTTGAATACGGCAGTAACGAAGTAAATGCTTAGAAAACATGGCTCCCCTTTGAAATAATGTAAAGGGGGATCAAGGTAGCCCGCGAAATTCAAATTTTATTACGTTTTTTTGCTAATGGCAGCTCAGTTATAGGTCGTAAGTTTATCAACATGTGTTTTGCGACAAAAATGGTTGTATATTTACTGATTAATTACAAAAGAAATCATCAACATATTTCACGGAGTCAAATTTGTGGTAAAAAGTCACATAATTGAGCTGTAATTTTGAGCTGCAACAAACAGACAATCGTATTTATAACATTTATTTTCTTTCTGGGGAAGTATTGCAATTAATTTCATCGATATTTTCATGCCTAACTTTTGCCATTGACGGAGAATCCATCCTCATTGGAATCAAATTGGTCTCGCTATGAGGTTTCAATGGTTCCTACCGCGGACGCTCAGGTTATGGAAAGACCCCCGTTGTGGTTTTCCCAAGGGAAATACACCATGGATTGTTCAAGGGCGTGAAGGGATTTAGCATTTTGCTATTTCTTTTTTAAAACCTCATACAATACAATGACGAAAAAGAGCTGTTTAGGGTTAATAGGCTGTTTTTTGAATCTTTGATGGATTATTTTGTGTTTTAATTTACTACATCAATTTTAAGTATCTATTGAAAGGATTTATTGTGATTAGCGTCTGAGATGTACGTCAATATTTAAATTCATACATTGGTTATGTATAAATAACGTACATTTATAACAAAGGTAAAAATGTATAACAAAATATACAGTTCTATAACATTTTTCGAATGCAAAATGAATACATAGATAATTTTATAGCCAGTTATAAAGTCGCAAATCATACAATTACGATCATATATAGGCGCTTGAAATTGACGTAGGCAATAAATTAAAACGTATGGAATATTCGTTAAAAATTCCAACTGCGGACCATCAACCTTAAATCATAACTCAACATGCACGTTGCAGCCGAAAAAAAACGACACTGAAGCTTTTAAGCTTCGCTTAGTCGCTAAGGTATTCACCCGACGCTGCACGATTGTAAGAGCTATATTTGCTTTGAAATGTGGCGTGCATCGTCCGCCAGTATACGTGACGCATTTTAAATTACAGTGTTGCCAATTCAAATTTTATTTTATTACCATTTTTATTTACATGTGTTGTTGCTATTGAAAATTATCAGTTTTATATCACAAGTCGGACGGTTTGAATGTACAATTTTTTTTTTTATTGAGTTCCTACTATATTAGCTAACGGTAAGCGATTATCGTATTGTCAAACATTATTATTTATCTATTGACTAAACGGATTTGAACGAAATTTGGCGCATAGATATGAGATTTTTATTTTGGATAATTTTATACGATTGGCAGTAGGTAGTAGGTACCAACACTGATAATAAATTAAAAATATCTACCAAATTGCTTTCTGTTTAATGCCAAGCACTCTGGTGTTACAGTTTAAGATTTCTAAATGATTGACCTAATTCCTAATTGGTCATAACTATACATGAGTCAAACTAGCTACCTCGAGACGGAAATAGAAAAAGAGGGAGGCAGTCTATGAGATGGCATGATGATTTAAAAAGATTTGGAGGACTAACATGGCCGAGAAAAGCTAGGGATAGAGTTGTGGAAGCGGCTGGAAGAGGCCTATGTGTCACATGGACACGCTGAAAAAGAAGAAACTAGGGATATTATAGATTTAATTAGTAATAAAGGCTTAATAATAAAAATACATGAGTCAAAAAGAAACATGAGAGACAAAGAGAGACACATGTTAAAAACTTGGTAACAAAATATACGAAGAAAATAATATACCAATACAATTTAACATAACATTATTTTCATATCTTAAATTGGTTTCACCTTCATTTTTTACACACAATTAAATAACAAAGATACTTGTCCTTTATTCTTTTCCACGAAAAACAACATTTTCCCTAAACACATAATTATATTTTTCCACATGGCAACACCACAAAGATTTGTATTAAGAATCTGAACACATTTACATACAACGTAAAATTTTTCCCTTGTAGAATAAACGTTGTTTTCACTTTTCAAGCTTGTTTTAAGGTAATTTATTTTACCGTGGATGAAAATTTAAGTTTGTTTCGTAATTTCATATTCAGCGATGATATGGGTTCGGGAGGACGTTTGGAGTCATGTTACTTTCACGAAATAACACGTTTCTCTACTTTAAAGGAACACCAAAATATTTTGCGGCCGTCTTTTGTACTCGTTTTATTTCTACAAAATTTTATGAGAATTAAAAGAGACAATAAAGAGAAGGCTTTTAATTTTTGTTTTCTAAGTATGTACATTCCAAAATGTTTTGAGATCTATCAAGGCAATAAGGCTATGTCATACTTATATTTTTTCATCTATATAGGTGACACAAAATTTTATCACCCCCTCCCCTCCTTTTTAAAAGACTTCACGAAGTGACAATTACACTTGAATACATAATTTACAAAAATGGGTCTTTCAAATTATCATCGGAATACTCATTCCGCAAAATTATTACATTTAAATACATATTCATTAAGGCGATGCTATACGTGAAATGATGATTCTAAAATGCGTTTTTGTCTGTACTCTTTGTTCCAAGAGATTCGAAAAAATATATGTGAAACTAGAGAATATTTGACGGGGAATTCCATTAGAAAGGGAATAGTTTTCTCACTTAAAATATGGTTTTATGTTATTTAAAAGGAAACTACGCCTTTTTTTTTAAATGTAAGAAAACTGTTCTAATGGATTTTAGAATGTATGTTAATATATTCCAAGTTAATTGGATGGCCCAAATAAGAGAAGAATGCATTCTTAATTTTAAAAGGCGGCATATATATGATTTTTTTTCTGACGTTACCAATGAAAAATCCTAATATAAAAATACCATACCCCGTCACATATTCTCTAGTTTAACATATACTTTTCCAAATCTCTTGGAACAAAGAATTCAGAGAAGAACGCATTTTAGAATCATCATTTCACGCATAGCATCGCCTCAATGGATAGTTTTAAACATTACCTACTATACAATCTAGCAAAAATGTAACAAAAATATTTCATACATCTCACAAAAGCTAATCCACAGATTCAGTACCAAAGATATACCTTTAATCCGTGCATTGATCTATATTTATAGAACCACAGAGGGGTTGTACGTGCTGTGGCATAACACGGCGTAACGCAACTCAGCCCTCGGCCGATAAAAACCACCCTTTTCAGGATAAATACCATGCACGGTGGTTGATGGCTGAGTCGAGGACACTCGACAGATGGGGATGCAATGGACTCATTTACACGGTATATTTTTGTTGGATGATATTTTGAGTCGTATTTAATTTAAGTTGAAGTAAAATGCTTCGCGGTCGCGGGATACCGCTGGATGTGGGTAGCGCAAGACCGGCCATCGTGGAGATCCTTCGGGGAGGCTTTTGTCCAGCAGTGGACGTCTTTCAGCTGACATGATGATGATAAAACCATTTTTTGCCCTCGTTTTTTAATCTTTAAAGTTATTCTATATCCTTGTTTGTAATTTAGATTACGTGTACGTAGCTGTACTACGGGGGCTACTATTGGGGGGTAAATTATAAAAAAAAGGTTTTGCAAACTATATCGTTTGATGTAATAAGGGTTTGTTTTGAGGATCTCTGATATATATTCCCTTATCTCCGAAACTATTGAACCAAAAATTTTGAAAAAAATACAGAAAGTACAAGTTCAAATCAAATCAAGTTGGTAAATGTCAATTAATAATTTCGAAAGCCAAACTATTCAGAGCAATACAATACAATAACAAGTCAAAGTTAGGGGCCATTAAATTGTTTACGTTATACGACGAAGTACGTAAACTCAATGCCAATATTAAGGTACATATTCACTAACTATCGGTAGCAGAGTTGGTAGATTGGGGTTTTTTCCCATTTCTGGGGAAAAAAATGGGGAACTTAAATCCTTGGAAAAATGGTTGGGGATAAATTTAACTCCGAAAACGTTCATATTCATAATATTTATTTTCGTTCCGCAATAAATATGTTTATGACCTTATGAAGCGAAGGTCAATATCGGAAGTTTTAAAAGATTAACATGAGTTTATGTATTTTCTTAATAAATTTAGTTTTGTATCATTCTATGTGTTTTATTTCATGTTTGAAAAAAAATAGGGAAAAAAGTTGCAAAACATATCATTTTGGGGAAAAAAATACTTGAATATGGGGAAATTTCAGAAAATCGATCTTGCAACCCTGACCGGTAGATACCTAGTATCCGACGCACAAAGTAGCCTATAAAAACGGTAATAAAGTAAAAAACTCGTTCAGTACAGAACATAAACACACTAGATTCTAGTTGAAAGAAAACATCGTAAATGTTTACAAGTCAAGTACTATAAGGTATGGGTTGTGTTCCGAGATATAAGCGGCAGCGAGTTTCAAATTTACATATTTTTTTGTTTGGTTTGGTTTAAATTCGTGATGTAATCTAATATAATGTATATAATGCCGGTCATAGACGTTCAAATTATTTGATCAAATAGATATACGAAAATTGGTTCTTCATACCATTTGGCAACTCATTAAATTTAATCAAATTTTCCCACAGACATTCAAGTCAATTTGATAAAACTGTTCGAGCTAGCCTATTTGATAAAATTACTTGGACGTCTATAGCTGGCATAATGCGTCTCCAAGTGCGAGTATGACTCGTGATTCAGAGTCAGATTTGAATTATCCTGTACCAAACTATCGGTTCGCAATTTTTTTTACTCACGACGAAAAAGACGTGCGCGGGTTTTTTGTTTGAAAAGTATCTTAATCGAGAGTGTTCTTAGCTGTTTCAAGATCCGCTCAGCCATTGGAGGATCTTCATCTCTTTTTTTGTAAGTCAGGGGTTTCTCTAAATTTTAGTTATTAAGTGATGTTACTACAAATTATCAAGTTTCGGATATTCCTTTAGCTGAGACTTTTTTGAGGTGTCATTACACGTGACAAAATTTAAAACCTATTTATATAGCTGCCACGTTACACTATTGCCTGTAATATATAACATTTAAAAATGTTCACTCAAATTCAACCTTGAGGAAGAAGTTCATCAAAAATGTATGCGGATAAATCGCTCTCCACTCATCCCTTGAAGCGGCGCTCTAACTTTCTCCCCACCCCCGTGCCGTGTTACCAATCAGTGGCAGTCACTTATTGAATTTTGTTGTGCTCTCGGGACTTTCTATAATTCCACAACTTTATCAATTTCCGTAACGGGGAGCATATCTCGATGGTTGGAATTCGGTGGCGTCGCCGACGGCGAAAAGGCTATCTACGACTTGAGAAAAAAGTTTTTAAAGATTGCAACATGAAAAGTTTTGACAGTATCTTTAGCTCTTTGACAGGTTTTTCTTAAAGCTGTTAAAGTATTTTTGGAGTGTTCATTAAAAACATTTTCTAGTTTTTTTTTTATGAAAGGTAATATTAGCTTTGAAGCTATGATTATTACCTACTTTTAGATTTTGAATTTTCATTAGCTTTCTATCCTGTAGTTTTAGGCACTATCCCATATTCTACTCAATCTTTCTTAGACTATTTACATTGTAGCTTAGTGCGGGTGACAGTAGCCAGAGAGATATGAAAATGAGCCTTATATCTTTGCAATAAAGTGAATAGTGCAGTGGATGATGTCGACAATATTTCCATAATCAGCGGCTGCATGCATTGATATGTCAGTCTTTTATAAATCTATATATATAAAAGAAAGTCGTGTTAGTTACTCCACTTATAACTCAAGAACGGCTGAACCGATTTAGCTGAAAATTGGCAGAGAGGTAGTTTAGAGCCAGGAGAAGGACATAGGATAAGTAGGTAGGGGTAGGTAGGGTAGGTAGGTAAGGTAGGTAGGGGTAGGTAGGGTAGGTAGGTAAGGTAGGTAGGGGTAGGTAGAGGTAGGTAGGGTAGGTAGGTAAGGTAGGTAGGGGTAGGTAGTTAGGTAGGGGTAGGTAGTTTGGTAGGGGTAGGTAGTTAGGTAGGGGTAGGTAGTTAGGTAGGGGTAGGTAGATAGGTAGGGGTAGGTAGATAGGTAGGGGTAGGTAGAGGTAGGTAGGGTAGGTAGGTAAGGTAGGTAGGGGTAGGTAGTTAGGTAGGGGTAGGTAGTTAGGTAGGGGTAGGTAGTTAGGTAGGGGTAGGTAGTTAGGTAGGGGTAGGTAGATAGGTAGGGGTAGGTAGGGGTAGGTAGTTAGGTTAGGGGTAGGTAGTTAGGTAGGGGTAGGTAGTTAGGTAGGGGTAGGTAGTTAGGTAGGGGTAGGTAGTTAGGTAGGGTAGGTAGGTAAGGTAGGTAGGGGTAGGTAGGTAGGTCCCAGTTTTATTTTTGTTCTCAGGGCAGGACAACGTCTGCCGGGTCAGCTTGTCTACCTATATTTATAAAATAAGAAACTGTATAGCTCACTGACTCACTCACTCACTGACAGATCGATCAACGCACAGCCCAAACCACTGGACGGACCGGGCTGACATTTGGCATGGCATACAGATAGCTAATATGGCGTAGGTATCCGCTAAGGATTTTTGAAAATTCAACCCTTAAGTGGTAAAATAGGGGATCGCGGGTGAAACTGTGGGGCAGAAAGCTAATAATTTATAATCACGAACTCCATTCCGTGAATAGGGGCGAAGACTAAAAAAAAAAATTAGTCCGTCAGTTAGATTACCAAAAAATATTGGACACATGTTTTTTCTTTAGTTCTGAAAACAAAAAATAACGAAGATACAGTGCGTATAAATATCGCGTGACGTCACGTTTTAGTACACTTTTTACAGAGAAGTGACGTCACAAACCTCCTGAACTCCTGAACTTTGATGCGACCTTTGTAAGTTTTTATTGATTTGATAAAATAAAAAATACGTATCCAATATTTTTTGATAACCTAACTGACGGACTAAATAGAATTAATTATTTTTTACCCAGTAATCATCCCTATTAAAATAATCTTCTTCTTTAACCTCGCACTATCGCGACACACGGGGTCGGCTTTCCCAATCACTTGACCCTTTTTTTTGGCGTTGGGCATCTGTTCCTTGAAACCTAACTTTTTAAAATCCCGCGTTAGATTCGATAGCCTCCTCCTCTTATTATAATTGTAAATTAAAATAGTTATACTATCTAACCTCGCAGACCCAATATTTATTACCGGACTCCAAATACATTTTTAATTAAACTTTTCTTTAAAAAGTTTCCTTCAGCAAAAATCCGGAACAAAATTCGTCCGCAAGTTATAAGTTTAGAGCTACCGACAATATCCTCGCTACAAGCAAATGAAGTCAATTTATACGTATGTTTGTGAAAATAATCAAAAGATCAATGGAAGAGAGTTGAAAGTTGAATAGGAACGGAGGTGGCAGTAAAAATAAACAGGTCTTGTTAAAGAAACGCTGACGTGGTGAGACTGACCGAGCACTTTATACTCGACGATTTTTTTTACACAGAATAATTGAACTAACGTACTGACTAACGCAATTTGAGAAGCAATAATTTAGAGACCTAAGACGTCAAAAGATATTTTTATTTAGCAAAAATAATTTCACTAAATAGGTAAATAACCTTCTAGGCCTTGTATGCTTAACACCATTGGCTACATCATCCCAGATGACGGCAGGCCTATATACCTACATAGTAATAAAATAAAACTTTGATATAGCCTGCCTGCAGGCGATGATTTAAATGCGGTTTATAGGATAGTTATTGTATTTTAATTTTAATTTAATATTTCATTTATTTTATAATAGTTGTTATGTTTCTTATTATAATGTAAAGGTTTATAAAAAATATAGCCTGATCAAATAATTATTTTATATATTCGTCATAAATTTTTCCATCTAAAATTTCATGTTCATTATCAACCAAAGAAAAAATCGAGGAATAAAATATAATTTAGAACACATAACATGCAAATAAACGTTCACTCAGGGCAGCGATCTGGCACAACTTGTTTACTTATAAATATTTTGTAAATATTGTTTTAATTTTCAAATTTGATGTATCAAAATAATAAAATTAAAGAAAAATAATAATGTTGACACACATGCAAATTATAATGATAATATTTTATTAATTAATTGAAAGTTAAAATTCAGCCTACAAAGAAGAAAGTAAATTGACAATTGATAAATCGTCGAGTGTAAATGTCCTCATTGTGGAAACGTGTGAAAATGCTGCGTCGGTGAAGCGCATGCGACCGCTTCTGACTTATTGCCATTAAATTGAGCCGGCGATTTTTTAACTTTCTAACACCTAACTTTATATTTTTAGGAGCGCCTTTCTGACTATTATATTCACAAGCTGCTGTACCAGTCACGTTTTCCTTTTATATCTTTAGACTAGCTGTTTCCTGCGTTTTCGGGATAAAAAAAAGTACCCAATAAATTTGGGCACAATGTAGCTTATTATCAGTGAAAGAATTTTTCTAATCGGACCAGTAACTCCGGAGATTAGTGCGTTCCAACAAACTCTTCAGCTTTATTATTAGTATAGATTACATAAGTGACGTATTACATTGTTTTTGGCACATGCAAACTAAATTGGTAGGTACACTTGCACATTCAGGAAAACAGTGAAAACAAAAAAAAAATATTGCCACGGGTATTATTCCTAAACTAATAAGTTAAAACCATTCTTAACTATGATACATGTAAGTACATTACTAACATAATATAGGCTTTCAAATTAGATATAATGTACATAAACACTCATCGTGTTTGAACAAACGATTTTTGTTTGATCTAGACCCTTCCAAAAAGACATGGTTGATCGATGGCCTCTGAAAAAACGGTCCTGAAAATTACCGAATACTGGCCACTTCATACCTCTAAATCAAACGCAAGCTGCGTCCCGCGATTTCACCCGCGTTCCTTTGATCAAATATAGTTTCCTATTAGCATTTTTTTGGAATCTGTTCCAGAAATTGCACTTGAGAGTCAGTTGCTTTCTTGGCATCGTAAAAGGTTGGCAACACATTAACAATACCTCTAGTATTACAAATGGCGATAGGCCACGGTAACTATTTACCATAATATTTTTTTTTTATAAAAATATCATAAATACTTTTGAATTATGTATGAAATAACTCTCTCCTGTAAAAAGCGCAAATTGTCGCTTACGATGATTTTCCTGAAAAAGCTCGTAATGGTTATTTTTTTGTATGACCAATTCAAAATTCGTAAATTGTGCCATGAATAAAAAATACTTCTGTTTTTTCTTTCGTTCACTCATTTATCCGCCTAAGAGATTATTTGAATTGGTACGTTATTTTATTTTTATTTACGAGCCGCCGCGGCCTCGCCGTTGTCCTCCGACGATTAATCAACTCTCTGCCAACCGACTAATGGCTGTTTTCCTTTACCTAATGACTTATGAGCTGTTTAGGGTTAGCGCTAAAGAGAATATAAATAAAGAAATCCAAACTCGCTTCTGAACGTAGACCAAGACTGCCATATTTTTTGACGTTTGCCAAAAATATGGCGGATATTATAATAATTATAAAGTAAATTTTTTTGCCAAATATTAGATGTGAAATTTCATTTTCATTTCAATTTCATTGCTGCTTGAAAGAAGGAAACGTAACAAATACATATACGAACTGTAAATTTAATATTAGTTAAGTAAATTTGTGGTGTTTGTAGAAAACAAAAGAAAATGTATCGTGTGACATCAAAATTGTTCAGTGTCTCAGTAAAACATTATTATCCATTACTTAGATAAATAGTGTGCAGTATCATACAGTACTTTATCTAAACTCATATAAATAATGTAATTTAAAGGTAAAAAAATCAATAGTATTTTGAAAAGAAGAAATTGCTATTTTTGTGACATTTTTGGTCAAAATAATATATGTAGGAAACCAATAAAATAAACAAACACAATAATCATATACCTATCAAATCAGTGTTGCCAACTCCCAAAAATTCTTACCTCTAAAGTTCAAGTCAAAAATTTGTCACTATTAGGTACATGTAACCGCAGACAAAGTAAATTTGCATCTAAAATTTAATTGATACCTATTGATTTATTATAGTACAGTTTTGTTCCCAAGATAATGCTATAAAATAACTTTTTTTCTATTAAAGTACACTTTGGAGGCCCAAAGTGTACTTTAATCATTATACACGGGTGTGCATAAAGTAGGTCATTAAAGTACTGTTTTTGATTTCATAATTAGCACATTACGATATGAGAGTATATAAAAGTTCTTTATAGGTATTGATTGAAGTTATTATTCTTTTGTTATTAATCAGTAAGTAGGTATACTACCATTCTTCGCAAATCACACGTTGACAAACTTACGATATATAACTGAGCTGCAATTAACAAAAAACGTAATAAAAATTGAATTTTGCCGTCCAACCAAAGCATTCACCTTAAGAAAACTGTTTTTTTACATAAAATATTATAACAGCAAATATATACTGCTTACTAAAAGGGTTTTTGCCAACCCTGCGGCAAATTAATGAATAATGCGATACCAAAATCGACTTAATTGTCCTTTACTTTTTGATAATTATCATTATTTTTGCTAAGTGAGATTCAGATTAGAATGATTTAGAATTCTGTTAGCTATGACGTAATTTATGATCACTTTTTTCTGAAAAAATCTCCTTGTAAAGGTATCCATACTAATATTATATAGATGTGAAGTACCCGGATTAATATACGCAACTTAGTTTAGTACACAACATAATTTTCAAATGCGAAAGTATTTTTGTCTGTCTCATCATCATCATATCAGCCGAAAGACGTCCACTGCTGGACAAAGGCCTCCCCCAAGGATCTCCACGATGGCCGGTCTTGCGCTACCCGCGTCCAGCGGTTTCCCGCGACCCTAACAAGATCGTCAGTCCACCTTGGGGGGCCTGCCCACGCTGCGTCTTCCGGTTCGTGGTCGCCACTCGAGAACCTTTCTGCCCCAGCGGCCGTCGGTTCTACGAGCGATGTGCCCCGCCCACTGCCACTTAAGTTTGGCAATTCTTCGGGCTATGTCGGTAACTTTGGTTCGCCTGCGGATCTCATCATTTCTGATCAGATCTCGCAGGGGAACTCCGAGCATAGCCCTCTCCATTGCTCTTTGTCTGTCTACGTGTTACCTTTTCAGAACTAAACTGAACCAATTGCGACGAAAAGGACGTATAGCGTAGTTTTTATCCCGGGAACACAGGAACAGATAGAATACAATAAAGAACTCAAACACATTGAAAGATTCAAACACGCGACCTTCGTCTCGGCATTCGACCCTAAAAAACAATGAACCATCCTTTTAAAGTCGGTTAAAAATTGATATAATTCCCCCATACATTATACAAGCTTACGAACATTTCCTCAAGTTTAAACTATCTCCATCAAGTAAGTATGTATTTGAATATTCCGCACTTACTCCCTTCACAGTCGGTCGCTCTTGTACAAGTTTTACTTTGTACATTACAAAGTTGGTCTGTACTTTGGTACCTTTGAACGTGGCGGTCATTAAAGAAAGTAATTATTTTCCTTTTTTTCTCCGCCGACTTCTTTGTTCAAACTTTGTTTAATTGTCAAAGTTAGTGGACGAAGCGCGCGGCCGCGTTGAAAATTCAAACAATTGACTATGAATAAATTGTATTTAGACATTTACAAACTGAGCCTTAATTGTGTATATTTCTTTAATTATAAGTTAATTGTACGCTGGACTATGAATTCTGTTGCGTTTGTTCACGCTACGAGCGTAGTAGTTATTGCTACGACGTAGAGGTTTGCTACGAAATACTACGTTTGTAGCTTTGCTACGAAATTGTAGCACTTGAGTATTCTATGTTTTTTTTATACTACTAAGGTAGCACGCAAGCATACGACCCACCTGATGGAAAGTGGTTACCGTCGCCAATCGCCATTTGCAATACCAGAGATATTGCCAATGTGTTGCTGACCTGTTACAATACCGAGAAGGCAAATTGGATCTCAAGTGCAATTGCCGGAACACACCGGTAGGTGCTTGGCGACAGATTTTCAACTTGAGGGTGGTAGCCAGGCGGGTACTACAAAGTGCCCTACCACCGTGCTATGGTTTCCTCACGATGTTTTCCTTCACCGAAAGCTCAAGCTCATTGTAGGATTCGAACCCACGACCTTCGTCGCGGCATCCGACGTCACTACCACTGAGCTATCATCGCCTTTAAACCGCCTATCAACTATGTTACGATATATACTAAAATCGATGGTACGCTGCTAGAAAATTAAAATTTTGCTCACAAGTTCTTCACGGTTCACCTAATGGTAAGTGGTTGCCGTAGCATATAGACGCTTGCTACACCCTACCCACACACCAGGGGTATCACTTGCGCATTGCTAAAATCTCTTTACATCCTTCTTGAAATCTCTATATTTCCCCTAGTAAAGTAAGTTTCCAAATAAAAACCTACTTATAACAAATATCGTAAGGCATTATAAAGATTTGAGATAACATCTTAGTGACCCTTACTTAAAATATCCAACAAACACATTTATCCGTCAGTCAGTCAACACAATGCTATCTGTTGTACTGATATATGTGGAGTGTTGCCAGTTTTGGTTACAGTAAAACTACTGAAAAATTCGCGAAAAGTAGCCTTGTGTTTATTTATTATGGTATTTCAGTATAAAAGTAAGAAAAGTAAATAGTATTCTGATATATACTTTTTAATACTGAGCGCTTCTTCTTTCATAGAGACTTCAGAAAAATACTTATGTCACTTTAAATTCCTGTCATTCTTAATAAATTATTATATCATGAATGCCTTATAATTTTGTACATAAAATATTCTCTTAAAATTTACTTAAAATAATGAGTTTAATCCTTAAAAAGCGTCATTAAGTGACAATGCATTTTAATGGTATTTCAGTATTGAAATGAGTACTTATTTAAAAGTAAGAAGAGTATTCTCTTAAAATTTACTTCTCAGAGTTTAATCTTTAAAAAGCGTCATTATATACATACAAAAAACAGGTGTTTTTTTTTTCCAAATCAACGTTTTATTACCGGTGTGGTAAATTTATTTTCTGAAAATCCACCCATGGCGCCGCAGGTAATGAATTCGATTCCCATCCAGGACAATCATTTTTGTACATGAATATATCTATTTGTCCTGATTCTGTGTATAATTTTATCTAATATTTAAGTATGTATTTACAAAAAAAAATGTATATGTACTAGGTATATGATTTATCTAGTCTCCATAGTACAAGCTGTACTTAGTTTTGGATCAGATAACCGTGTGAGAAAAATGACCCAGGATATTTATCAGAATTTATAATTTTCAACCGGTTTTTATTAAAAACAGCTGGTAACACTACATATAGCATACATACGCACACACATGCGTTGAGTAAACGCGGCGAAGCTATATATCTTCCGATTTTGACGTTTTCACGCGTCCCGGACGCAACTCAGTTTTGTGGACGGACTTTTCATGTTATCTGCAAGGCTTTTTTGTACGGAGAAAGTGGTGTGACGTAAGTCGATAGAACGGCTGACTCTTTTTTAGACAATATCATAAAATAAAATGTTATATAGATAGGAGTACACAATGAGGAATAACAACAAAAAAATCTAATTAGTCCGTCAGTTAGATTATCAAAAAATATTGGATACGTATTTTTTATTTTATCAAATCAATAAGAAATTACAAAGATAAGTCTCATCAAAGTGCAGGATTAGGGCTTATGACGTCATTGTACAACTACTTTTTAGTACACTTTTTGCAGACCGGAAAATTTTTGCCATCTACTCTCTAAACTACATATAGTATAAAATTAGTTTAAGAACAATTTTACTTATTATATTATAGTCTACAAAATGAGAACGGTGGTTAAATCGCTCATCTATTGAACTTACAATATCCGGATCAACAGACTGATATCCGGTTCCGGACAAGACAACGGAGACTTTATTATTTTTAATTTCACAATAAGGAATACCAACAAAAAAATCTAATTAGTCCGTCAGTTAGATTATCAAAAAATATTGGATACGTATTTTTTATTTTATCAAATCAATAAGAAATTACAAAGATAAGTCCCATCAAAGTGCAGGATTGGGGCTTGTGACGTCATTGTACAACTACTTTTTAGTACACTTTTTGCAGACCGGAAAATTTTAACGCACTGTATCTTCGTTATTTTTTGTTTTCGGATCAAAATAAAAAATACGTATCCAATATTTTTTGATAATCTAACTGACGGACTAATTAGATTTTTTTGTTGGTATTCCTCATTACTGCGATATTACCCCACGGTGGGCGCCGGCCCGGGCTATTCCTGAATTATTAATTTCAATTTTTCCGAGACAAGGTTCCACATTGCTTCCATAATATCTTGGAGCAGTGTTTTCTTAGCGTCCCTCTGCGAATATTAACTTAGGCTAATGAACTGACTTTTTGGATACTTTTTAAACAAGTTCGTTTGTTGACGATTTTTTTATACAACTGTGACCTGACTTGACCTTTAAGTAATGCATGATAGTCACTTAGGTATGATTTTTTTACCCAGTGTAAAATTCAGTATAGGTATGTAATTTTTTTTTGTTAAACTATGCTCGCTGCCTGAGCATCTCACACTTATTGTTAAATCTTAGTGTAATAACAAAATAAAATAACATAATGTCTCAATAAATACAAAAAATTAAATAAAAAACAAGTTTTAAGATCGGTTCACATTATGGCGGAGTAAACATACAAAAAAAAACATACAGTTGAATTGAGAACCTCCTTTTTTGAAGTCGATTGAAAATACGACAGCCATTACCCGCTGCCATTAAAAAAATACATATTGTGATCCTTTTTATCAGTACCGTAAGCCTCCAGGAATTACATAAGAATTATAACAATACCCCACTCTTCTAAATCAGTTCTAACACTCAAAAATAATGATGAAAAATATACATTAACCCTGAAAACATTACATTCTCTTTTTTTCGAGCAGCTATGTAATAAAACTTACTATAGTTACAATAAATCTATAGATCACTATTTGGAGAGTTATTTATTACCTTTGTAACTCTATTTAAATCATATAACCCGTATATAACATCGAGGGGTATAACAACAAAATTATATATCTACATGGATATAACCGAATGTTGTTTGTTGTTCCCGAACGGTTATTTGTCGGGTATATTAATTACGATGCCTATATTGGTCCTTTACACCCCAACCCTGCGTACCTACTCAGAAGGTTTGTTATAAAGTGCTCGCGATAACGGTGTGGTACGAATGCAAGCGGATAAATAAATAAATTGGATAGTTATTTTTATGCAACAAAGGTAAAGCGCAAGTGAGACTCTGGGTGCTATCATAGTCGTAATAAAGCAAATCATGGCCGTTGTATGCGTATAAACTCTTTTGCTTTATAGCATAGACTTTGAAATTAAGAAAAACAACTACTGTCAAAAACGATACAAAAACAATATCCTAATTTTATCAATTCACAAAATAAAATGTAAATCTATTTAAAATAAACACGATATAACTAAATAAAGTCTTTTAAAAAGCTATACCCAACAGCCGTAACATGTGAGCTTTTCCTTTGAATGACACAATAGAAACAAAATTAATAACTATAGCACACAAATCAAACAAAACATGCACAAAGTTTGTTGAATTATCTAAAAAAAATATAATGCATAACATTGTTGTATTGTATTCCGAACTACAATATCATACCAACTAGCTAGTCCATCCTATGAGGTAAAGCTTGTAAGTTCGGATGTAAGAGGAAATCTCCGGAGTTACTGGTCCGATTTTAAAAACTGTTTCACTAATACGAAGCTAAATTATCCTCAAGTGCTATACGATACTTTTAATCCCTAGAACGCGGGAGAGGAAAATAGGTAGTCCAAAATATTTATGCTTATTTAACCCGCCCGCTCACAGTCCGCCCACACGGAAGCTCTCAAGGCGAGTTTGTTATGTCCCCCTAAAGAGACATCGACGCCAGTCACGCTACACAGACACCTCGAGTTTTCTTTGAAACCCCTCCCCCCGCCCCACCTCATTTAGTCTCGAAGCTCGTTATCACAGACTAAGATATTTTAAGGTGATATCTCTGTATCTTTACAACCAGAAAGAGCTTACTTAAACTTAAAGCAAACAGTAAGTTTGTTAGGATAATGAGAAAATATATCATTTAAGATTTGTTAAAAAACAAGCAATTTTTTTATGTCAAAATATTCCCCAGTTATAAATAAAGATATTGTAATAAGCACGTAATAAGTGTGTGTGTATCTGTGATTTTCTGTTTTTGAATCGATGCGTATTGTAAACACATTATTTTCTAAACTTCGGGAGTTCATGTAATCACTTGTTAAGGGTAAACCTTCGATTGGAGCGCGAAATTCAAATGTTATCACGTTTTTTGTAAATTGCAGCTCAGTTATAGGTCCAACTATATTCCTCCAAGGTATATTACTGACATATACGACTTTTTCATGAAAATGTTACTAATATAACTTGGAGGAATATGTTGATGATTTCTTTTGTTATTAATCAGTAAATATACTACCATTCTTGTCGCAAATAACATGTTGATAACTTACGACCTATAACTGAGCTGCAATTTGCAAAAAACGTGATAAAATTTGAATTTCGCGCTCCAACCGACGCCTCCACCTCAAAACCCTTCTTTTTGATATTCTGCCTTCTCAATAGGCTTGCGAGTTTTTTTCATTACCTTTTGGTGCCAAAAACCGCCACTTGCGCACTAAAGACAAATTTTATATAGTTACGATGTAACACAGGAATTTTAACCTATTTAAAAGATACTTCGGGTACTACCTTGCTGAGTTTCTTGCCGGAGTCTTCTCAGTTCAAGTGTATTCCGAACCGGTGGTAGAGTCTATTGTAATGATTGTAACTATCGACGTTCATAAGTGCCTTACCAGGGCCTAAATTGAATAAATGAGTTTATCTACTCTCTAATCGTAATGTTCTAGTTATGAAATCAAAATCAGTACTTTAATGACCCACTTTAGGCACACAAAAACATCTTCTAAACTGTTAAAAAGCCTACTCAACTTTTATAACGAAATAGTTAACCGGGTGCCCTAACCGGTGATGAGCCTGTCCTCAATAGTTCCACAACAAACGGGATTACTGCTGCCAATAAATAAAGTTTATCCACACAACTCATATCTGTAACCGCCTGATATCGTGCCGGCAGGGTATAAAATAACCGGCTCGAATAAAGCCCTTGCGCCATACCTAAGATATGGATATGCTCATATCTTACCAGAGTAAAAAATGTGGATAACAATGATTACTATGAACACAATAGTATAGTTGACCGGACAGACATATCAGTTCATTATAAAACCCACTGAAAAAAACACTTGTTGTTTAAAAAAATCACCAGATTTACCCATTCCCAAAATTCACGGTAACTTTTTTTATTTTTATTTTTTTTACTATGTATAGGCCTGTGTTTGACCACAATCTCACCGTGGTCAGTGATGATGTGGCCGATGATGGTAAGCACACAAAGCCTAGAAAGGAACTGGCTCTCAAGTGCAGCTGTCGGAACACACCGAAAGGTGCTTGGCGACAGATTTTCAACTTGAGGGTGGTAGCCAGCCAGGCGGGTACTACAAAGTACCCTACCACCGTGCTATGGTTTCCTCACGATGTTTTCCTTCACCGAAAGCTCAAGCTCATTGTAGGATTCGAACCCGGGACCTTCGTCTCGGTATCCGACGTCACTACCACTGAGCTATCATCGCCTTAAAATTACTATTCCAATCTTTCTGTCTTTAAAAACTAATTTGGAATAGGTATTACTAATATTTTATTTTAAAACAAATAAAAGCCAAATATCAATCCAGCACATTTTTTACTGTGTATATGATAATAGGATTGTTTGTCTGGCTCCGTTGATTTATGTGGTGAAAAGATTCGTTGTAATACTGGCAACACCGCGCTAACGTTGTAGACAAGTTGTAAATCTGTCAATGTCATTCAAAATCAAAATCAAAACTCATTTATTCAGTTTAGGCCCTAATAAGGCACTTATGAATGTCAAAAGTTTCAGTTTTACAATAGACTCTACTACCGGTTCGAAATACACTTGAACTAAGAAGACTCCGGCAAGAAACTCAGCAAGGCTTCTTTTTTTGGTGGATCTTTTTTTTTATTTATGTAATAAAATTATTGTGATAGTCAGTGGTGCTGGTGCGTTTGATCGTTACTGGCTGGATACTTGGTCCCAGTAGGTACCTACTTCTGTGCTTGGTCTTGAGGTGTGCACACTAATTGATAGTAAAACAACATGGTGTCCACCATGTTGGCCGACAACTAGCACGTGGTTTAAATCTGTGACATATTGGTTTGTGTTTGACCATAATCTCTCAGTAGTCGGTGATAATTTGCCCAAGGTGGTAAGCATATAAAACCTAAGCACATGGCCTAAGTATCTCAGGACAGGAACTAAAAGCCTTGTTCATATTATTCTTGACGTTACGATTGCAAACTGATACAAAGATAGTATCGCTCGCTCTACCCACAGACTTAACCGGGTAAAATAACCGGAGAACAGTAACCGTGTGACGAGTTATGAAGCTATTACCAGCCAATGTTCTACAGGTTTACGGGCCCTTAGCCCATAGTGTCTGTGTGGAACCAGCGTCAGCACATACACCTACTGTTAGCATTCACGTTTTATTTGTAACTTGTTTCTTTTTAGAGTTCCGTACCTCAAATGGAAAAAAAATTAAAGAAAGAAAGAAAAAGATTTATTCAAGACAGCTATTAGGGTTACAAAATTGAAAGATAAGTGTACAGTACAAACAATAATGTAATGCTGCACGTTGTCAAAAACAGGTACTAACTAAGCTTAATGCAAACATAATATATAGGTTGATACACTTCGTTGTCAGTTCGTCTTTCTGTTGGTGTCTCAAAAGCATTTTTCTCAGTAACGCGTTTTCAAATTCAAATTCAAAAGTGTCTTTATTAAATGAACTCATTGCAAGTATTTTTAATCGTCAAATTTGTAAAAATAAAAAATATGTATATAAAAAAACTATAGAAAATAAAATAAAATATTAAAATTAACAATATGACAATAATAATAACAAAAATTATAATAACAATAAATAGCATCTGAAGCGAACAACTCATTGAAATGCGTTCTTGTCCTCTATAAAATCAGAAACTTTATAGTACCCTTTTTTGTACAACTTATCTTTATCTTATTTAGGTATTATGTTGAAATTAATATCTAATATAAAAGTCTAATCACTCAGTCTAAGTCCTAACTAAATCAAAACCTTAAGGGTACTTCCCATATCACATAAAAAAATCTTCGATTACATATTTACATTTGCAGGATATCCTGTATTAGTGATTGTTCTTCAAATCCATTTAACTGTACGGACCTCTCGGTGCGTGAATCAGACTGGCACTTATCCGTTTATTTTTTTAATGTTGTTCATGGTTGTTTTTTACGAGGAATAAAAATATTTTTATACTACGTTTGGAGGTAAATAAGGTTTTTTATGATTTACTGGATTTAGGATTTACTATTTTCCTTACATGAATTAACAATCCAATAGATTTTTTTATTGACAGATTGTCATGGATGTAGGTTGTAATTTGGCCAAAAAATAGGTAACTACTAAATACTATTACAACCCAAAAAACTTACTTTTTCAGTCTTACTTACTAATTGTTACTAATATGACAAAAAAAAAAACAATTTCTCCGGAGCATTTAATCCGATTCTCAAAATTATTCGTATTGGAATTTGAGAACCAATTCTGAAATCACAAAGAATCCGGACAAGTGCGAGTCTGACACGCGCACCGAAGGTTACGTGCAATAATTCGGATTGAACAACTACCTATCTCTAATTTAAGGAATCTACATGTAATACTAGATGTGAAACTAAAGGGAGATTAGTTGTACCAAAGGTAAATATTATGCCAAAAGAACGGAAACATATTAACTCCCAAAGTATACAAATATGTAAGTACCGAATATACTTTTAAATGAAAATAAAATAAATGGTAAAGTAAACTTTAAAAAGAACAGTAATCTTGTTGATAAAGTAGTATACAGGGTGTAATCGTTAAGTGTGTCCAGGCGAATATTCCTTAACTATTACAGATATAAAAAAAAAACTAATATCTTAAGTACGTTAAAATCAAACGAGAAGTATCCAAAATTTTGATATTGAACACTCCCATACATTTAGTATGAGATGATAAATCCCCATAGAAAGAAATCACAAATAATAAATGAAACAATCTCGATTATTAACGCAAATAAAAAAAACACAATAAATTGGCGGGAACGACAAACCGCGATAAAGGTTTTGAATTTAGAACGAACACCAAAGAAAGAGTATCGTTTTTTTGTCTTTTTTTTTAGTGTTTTGCTTTAAATTCCAATTAATGCGATATTGAAACACGGTTTATTACTAATTTGAAGTAGTAAGATAATTAATCTACACGTGTATCTACTTGAAAATAATTATGATTATATCATAAAATGAGATTAAGGTAAAGTGAGTATTAGACCACATAAAATAAGGGAACTAAAACCTTTCTACTAATCTCATACTAAATGTATGCGAGTGTTTAATGTCAATATTTTGGATACATCTCGTTTGATTTTCAAAAAATTATTGATGGTATTTTACTGATTAGATAACGTACTTTCGATATCAGTTTTTTTTTAAATCTGTAATAGTTACGGAATAATCGCCTGGACACACTTAACGATTACACCCTGTATAGTCGGTATTTTTTTGGGAAAAATAAATAAATAAAAAAGTAAAGCCGTAGGAGTGGAGCTAGTATTATCAGGTTTGCTGACGATACACATTAGTGTTATAAGAAAAATGATACCGTCCGTGTTTACGTGTATGGAAACGAAGAGGGGAGTGCGAGACGGTCACGCGAGTACGCCCGCGTGCTATTAATAACCTACGCATTGTTTTTATGGAGATGCACACCATAATCAATCATACATGAGAAATCATCAACCAATGTCTTATTGTATATGTTTTGGGTGTTTGTTTGTCAAATATGTACGACTAGCTTTCGCCACGCGGTTTCACCGGCGTTCCCGAGGATCTTATGTTTTCTCGGAATAAAAAGTGTGTGTTCCAAATTTCATCCATATCCGTTCAGTACTTTTTGCGTGAAAGAGTAACAAACATACATCCATACTCACAAACATTCGCATTTATAATATTACTAGCTGTCCCCCGCGGTTTCACCCGCGTTCCCGAGGATAAAAAGTAGCCTATATGTTATTCCAAGGTATGATCTATCTATGTGCCAAGTTTCATCTAAATCTGTTCAGCAACTTTCACATTTATAATATTAGTAAGATTAGTAGGATTTAAATAATAACCAGAAATGGATTCGGTGATTAAAAACCAGACAAGTGCGAGCCTGACTCGCGCACCGAAGGTATTGTAAAGATTTCCTATGTTACTTTAAATACCATATACTTCTTATAGGTTTTCCTGTAAATGGGCCTATCAGTGTGATAATACGTCCTTAGCGAGAGGATATAACAGTATATTTACATTTATTGGAATCCATTTAAAAGAAAACGTATTCCTAACATTGTAAAAGATTCGATAGTTCCCATCAAACTGTACGGACATACGACATATGAAATGTTGCAACAATATACTTCAAGATATGACCGTTGAGACTTTATTCTTTAATATACAATATTTACAACAAAAGGAACCTAAATCTAATTATTTACAAGAAATATTCTAAATAGACCGTTTAGATAAATATTTATATGTGACTGGCTGTTTCCCGCGGTTCCACCCGCAATTATGAAATAAAAAAAGCCAATAGCACTCGGGGATAATTTTGCTTTGAGGCGATGAAAGGTCAGGAATAGTGATGTTAAATACCGAGGCGAAAGACGCAGTATCGAATCCTACAATGAGCTTGAGCTTTCGATGAAAGAAACCATAGCACGGTGGTAGAACAAAAGTTGTTAGTTTTGATGTACTTAAGTCACCTTTAGTTACGAGTAACCCTGTATTATAATTGTGAGTACTCGGCTGGGTAGCGTTCGGGAAGCTACGTAATATCTTCTCGTCTCAAATACCGCAGTGTCTCAAGTCGAAAGTCTTCGACCAGTGTGTGTTGCCAGTGATGACTTACGGAGCAGAGACGTGGTCACTTACGATGGGCCTTATAAGAAGGCTCAAGGTCACCCAAAGAGCAATGGAGAGGGCTATGCTCGGAGTTTCCCTGCGAGATCGCATCAGAAATGATGAGATCCGCAGGCAAACATAGCCCGGAATTGCCAAACTTAAGTGGCAGTGGGCGGGGCACATCCTTATGAACCCTGTATTGAGAATTACACCCAGACAATCACTCTGACACTTAAATCTGTACCGAAAATAGACATTAGACACAGCTTTAATTTGACATCACAAAACAAGGACAAGTATAGTAAATAAGCAAAAATAAATATGACCATTAAAATGAAAAAGAACAAAAAATATAAATTAATAACACTAGAAAAAAATATTGGTTAGTCTTATTTTACCCAACACTTAACCTGTGTAAATATTCAAATGATCACATCAAACACAACATATGGCAATAATCAAATGAATCTCTGCAACCTACATACATGTATCTATGTGACACTATACCACGGAAACTAATATCTGCGTTCATAAACGTCATGTCGCGTCACATGGCACGCTATTAATCTATCGGCTTGCAAATTAATGATTTATGCTATTGGTCTGCATTTGGATTGATGTGGATGTCGGATGTGGATGAGGCATCTAGATGTATCAGTCTTCGTACCACTTTTTAACTTACTTCAAAAAAGGAGGTTCTGAATTCGGCATGATGTTTTTTATTTAACGTTTGTTCACGGATAACTTTTTTGCTTATGAATCGATTTTTATTTATTACGTTGGGTTCTGTGTAGCTTCAAGGCGGTCCCATATTAATTTTATTATCTTTGAAGGAGGATTTACTCTTTTTTTTAAAGTTGATTATGAAACTATGAAATAATTAAGCAGGCAGAAACCATTATCGGGACTAGTGATAATAATGGTCATAATCAATTCTTATCGTTGCGATTGTTATTACCGTTATTGCGGCAACCATGGACGTATAAAAAAAGACGGACGCCATTTTACGAACCACCAAACTGAAGCACCATAGTAAGCCGGCCGTCTTGTACATACAATGCGACACGCACACACTCTCACCATAGTAAGCCAGTCGGCCGCCATTACGTCGCCAGCAACTCTGGGACTCACACATGGATGCGTCGCCGCCATTGCTATGCTTCACTTTATGTTTAGGCCATACTCTGTCCGTCTTTTTTTATACGTCCATGGCGGCAACATACACAGATAAAACCGCGAGGCTTCAGTGAAGGCTCTCACCTTGTGTTTTTTTTTTAATGGATAAACTTATGAGAAAGAAAGATAACTTGTACTTTTCTAAAGTAATCCTACTAATGTTATAAGCAAAAGTGGACCAATTTTGATTTAATTTGGTATGGAGGTAGCTAACACCCTGGACTAACAAATAGGTTACTTTTTACCCCTCGGTAACGCTGGGGAAACTGCGGGGCGAAAGCTAGTCTGATCATTAATTTAGCAACGGTTTCCAAGATAACGTGATATTTGCATGAACGTTCGTTGAACAGCCAGCGTTGAACTGTTTTACCACTCAGTCATTGCGGTCACCCACCGCGAACCTGGAGGAATTACACGAATTGCACCAGAGTACTTTTACATTATCCGATGTATTTTACAAAAAATATATCGGATAATTATAAATTACGTAATTTGGAATTCCAAATTATTAAAAAATACGTTTCTATTGGCCCAAATTATTTATTTTTGCCTTTTGCAGTCGAGACCATGGGTCCTTGGGGGTCCGAGGCTCGCCGATTTTCTCGAACATTATCTTCAAAACTAATTGAGGTCACAGGGGACCGGCGAGCGGGGAGTCCGATTTTTCCGCCAACGCGTTAGCTTGGCCATCCAAAGAGAAAACGCTGCCAGCCTTCTGGGAACCTTGCCGATCTCTCGAGGATTTTTTTTATATGTAGTTTGTATATTTGTTGTAAATAATTATATTAAATAAATATCCTGGGACATTCTTCACATATGGTTAACAGATCCCAAATTAAGCAAAGCTTGTACTGTGGAAACCAGATACTACATATACTTCTTTTTTTTGTAAATACATACTTATATAGATAATTACACCCAGACTCAGGACAAATAGATATGTTCATGCACACAAGTGTTTGTCCTGGATGGGAATCGAACCCACGACCAGCGGCGCTACAAGTAGTGTCTTAACTAACTGCGCCAACTGGGTTGTCAAATGTTAATATTAATAATTTATTATCTTCAAATTTTCTTATAAATCTATCGGTATCGTATCGGATAGTGTGGCGACTCTCATCGAGCGCGCGGGCGTCGGTACGGTAGGTACCGAAAGTGAAACTTTGTTATTGCCTGGCGCTCAAACGGCTGAACTTCCAACTACATTTTATGTTAAATACCTCGGTGCATTCATTTTCACAACTTATTGCCTGTTCATCTAACTTCTCTACTAGAAGTTTCAGCTTATATGATGCTCCGATATTTAGTTAGTTGTACGAACTACGAAGGTATTCGTGGGTTAGTCGGCTAAAAACCTACAACGTTTTCTCATAATGTACTGTATGATTTTCGTTGGGTAGGTATAATAGAATTTTAAAATAAAGAGTAAAACCTCCTTCAGCATGTCAGCCATAAGACGTCCACTGCTGGACAAAAGCTTCCCCCAAGGATCTCCACGATGACCGGTCTTGCGCTACCCGCAGCCAGCGGTTTCCCGCGACCCTCACAAGATCATCGGTCCTCAAAAGCACAGTGAGGAACTCTTCAAACTGATACTCATAGATTGCAAGTACAGTCATGGTAACAATTTTTCGGTGATATATCTTTCAATCGCATCTCTATAAAATCCTACTAATTATCAAGAAGTTTTAATAATAAGTACAGTCACGCTTAAAAGGCTTATAAAACAACCAGCAACACGCACAAATAATATATTTGACAATATTCACAATACGCAATATGTCGCACATGGGCGCGTCGTGCGTACATTATTAATAATTAAACGCTAGATTTATGAGCGTCGTAAGTCGCAAGTTATAACATCGTAAAACGGGCTCCTTACCAAAAAAAAGAATAGTAGACACATGTGATCCAATCGCATGTGTACTTGAATTACTTAACGTTGGATTTAAATCTGTATTTTATTTATTTATAGTTCATGTTCTTGGGAAATAAGACATTGAGAACAGCGGTTTGGCTTGACAATTTTTTTTAAATACGATCTCGACAATTTACAACATGGACATTTTATGAGTTGGACTTTAAATTCCTAAATATTTAGAAATTGTTTTCATTTCTCGAATTTACAGTTGATCCAATGCAATCAATCGAATCTCAACTTGATTATTTTTTTTATTAAAAAAACTGCTTATAACTTTGAAACGAATACCGTACTTATAAATAAATAAAAATAACACGTATATAGAGTAATAAATAGTAATAAAGTGAGTTATGTTAGCAACTCGGAGTTATCCGAGTATTGGTTTGGTGTACTCTATGGTTACGTCCGTCTATGAACCTATGACTGGCAACATTGTCGGGTGGTTTGGTGTACTCTATGGTTACGTCCGTCTATGAACCTATGACTGGCAACATTGTCGGGTGGTTTGGTGTACTCTATGGTTACGTCCGTCTATGAACCTATGACTGGCAACATTGTCGGGTGGTTTTTATGAGTGGGGACGAGCCACTGGTCGGGCACTTTGGCTCGAGCGATCGAGTGCGCTTCGTCTCTTGTAATATATTAACGAACATTTTTGTATTCCATCGCCATTTTGTATTTTATAGAATTTTATCTTGATTAAATTTGAGTGTTTGAGTTAACGTTAAAAGTTATGTTAGTAAGTTAAATACACATGTATATGGGTGGTGAGCAGGACGCAGCAAGCAAAAACAAGCCTTACCTACCTTCCAGGATCATCAACCAACGGTTCTGAATAGGACAATCTGGACGGGATGCAATCAGTGATCGGAATGTTTAGTGTGTAATATTATATTTCCCCTCAGCGCTACGATCCTCATGTTTGGCAACGCAAATGTTCATAGGCAGCGATGACCACTTTCCATCACGTAGTTCATCTGCTTGCTTGTTATAGAAAATTACACGCCAGCATTTTTAAGATTCCTGGTCATTTTTTAAGCTCGATATATTGAAACAGACATTTTTAATGATACGGATATAAATATCAGTGCAGATTAATTGCAGTTCTAAAATTAGCTCTTATAATGTTAGTTATATAGCTGCGTTTAATACATTTTTTTTATACTACTAAGGTAGCAAGCAAGCATACGGCCCACCTGATGGTAAGTGGTTACCGTCGCCTATCGCCATTTGCAATACCAAAGATATTGCCAATGTGTTGCTGACCTATTACAATGCCGAGAAGGCAAACTGGCTCTCAAGTGCAATTGCCGGAACACACCGGTAGGTGCTTGGCGACAAAATACAAAGTATCCTACCACCGTGCTATGGTTTCCTCACGATGTTTTCCTTCACCGAAAGCTCAAGCTCATTGTAGGATTCGAACCCACGACCTTCATCGCGGCATCCGACGTCACTACCACTGAGCTATCATCGCTTTATTAACATATTAGACACTTAATAAAAACAATTCTAGCGAAAGAGATGTAATGAAGTTGGTGTTATTTCCGTAAATGTGAATTCAACCCTTAAAGGTTCAACGACACATCAAGATTAGGAATTCAGTAATTATTCTAGGAATATATATAATCCACTGAGTAGAGAAAGCAGCGCGGTGTCGCGTGTGTTTGTCGCACGTCATAGCGACAATTAGTCGCTCTTATTAGTTATTTGTCGTGTCGCGAGATTAGGTGCTAGAGATATGACGTCGCGGTATTAGGCTAGGTTCACACAGAGCACTTGTGACGTATAGAAAATAGTTACATGATTCTGTGATAAAATCATGTAATTATTTGAAAAAAATATTAAACTTTTTTATGAAATTAGCCGTAAAAAGTAGCCTATGTCCTTCTCCATATCATAGACTATCTGTGTGCAAAATTTCATCGTACCTACCTAATGGGTTCAGTGGTTTAGGCGTGAAAAGATAACATACAAACAACATTAAATATTCTTTACTTTTAATTTTTTATAACAATTATAATTAGTAATTAAACCTAAATTACAATTAAAAAGGAAATTAAAGAGAGTTAAACCATTATCATTTTCTATTTTTATGTAAATTTATTATTTATAATAAATACAACACAATATCAACAAAATAAACCTAATATAAAAACAGAAATCTTGGCAACGAACACAATTTTAAATCTTTATTTTCAATAAAAGCATCCCCAGTGTCGTCATCCCTGACGGGCCAGTTGGCGCAGTTGGTTAAGACACCACCTATTGCGCCGCAGGTCGTGGGTTCGATTCCCATCCAGGACCAACATTTGTGTGCATGAACATGTCTGTTTGTCCTGAGTCTGGGTGTAATTATCTATATAAGTATGTATTTACAAAAAAATAGTAGTATATGTATGTGATCATTCTTTTATTGGCAACTTCCATCAGCATCAGAGAGTTAAAGTAAATTAATTGGTTAGACAAAAATTGGAGTCAGAGAAAATTCAAATAAATGAATAATGAAAAACCAAAATGTAGTATATCAGTTATCTGGTTTCCATAGTACAAGCTCTGCTTAGTTTGGGATCAGATAACCGTGTGTGAAAAAATGTCCCAGGATATTTATTTATTATTATTTAGTGTATCCCCTCCTTTATCCAGCACATGTGACATCTCAGAATCAGTCGCGGCATTGTCACAGCTGAGTTACGAGCACGATTACACCACATTTAATTTATGTGCGCGACTGTACACGACCCGCTGATTAGGTGACAACTAGAGCTGAGACAAAAACTTTTGTGGCCTATTATTGTCACCGTAAATGTCACAAAGTTTTATGAGCGCGAGTTTACTTTTATTGGAGATTTAAAATTTGATTTAAGAGATACGGAATTAAGGAAGTATCTAAGTAATTTTATTTTATGAGATTTTAAGTAGAATTAGCATTCCGTAATCTATGTGTTTTGGATGTTTCTGAAATTTATATTTTATTGTAGACATACTACATAAATTTTTAAAAGGCGATGATAGCTCAGTGGTAGTGACGTCGGATACCGAGACGAAGGTCCCGGGTTCGAATCCTACAATGAGCTTGAGCTTTCGGTGAAGGAAAACATCGTGAGGAAACCATAGCACGGTGGTAGGATACTTTGTAGTACCCGCCTGGCTGGGTACCACCCTCAAGTTGAAAATCTGTCGCCAAGCACCTTTCGGTGTGTACCGAAAGCTGCACCTGAGAGCCAGTTCCTTTCTAGGCTTTGTGTGCTTACCATCATCGGCCACATCATCACTGACCACGGTGAGATTGTGGTCAAACACAGGCCTATATATAGTAAAAATATATATATATATATATATTAATAGATATAGCTTACATGTACTTTTAGGTAGTTACTATTTTTTTAATAATTAATTTACTAACATAGATACATTTTCATTTCTCACAAAATGATAAGGTATGATAAATAAATAAGATACTTAAATAACAGACTTCAATGTAAATCCAAAATGTTTATCACCCGTCTCGTCTCCAACATACAGAACCTTAACTTAAAAATTCAAGTGAGCAAGTAAACACCAACCATGAAAACGCATTCGTCAAGCAATAAACATAAGTTTTGTGCAATAAAATAAACTTTTACACCGATCGACAGCCGGCACCCGCCATGTTGAGTAATACCACAAATATGGCGGCGCTGTAAAATTGGTGTAAAAATTAACTGTCTGTAATAACGGACGAATAGTTCGTGAGATACTTTGTCTTACTATGTCTGTCAGATAAATCTTTCGGGGAAACTGCATCGTAAAATAGTTGAAATACGGTGTAAATTTTAATAAAAAAATATATTAAAAATATTCCGCAAAATAATTGCGGAATTTTCCGCAAAATAATTGCGGAATATTTTTTTTTTTATTTTCGGATAAGGATATACTGACTGTAATGTCTACGAGCATTAACCTCTATCAAAGAACCGTATAACGTACTTATAGTACTGCTATAACGACCATTATAATATTGAATAACTGAGCCACATAACAATTTGGATAATGCCAACAATAACCAAATCCGTGCGATAATAAAACCATTAATGACTGATTTCCGCATAAAAAAACATTCAATTAAAAATACATCAACGAAAACGACTCCAAAATATAACTTTATTACTTAAAAAGGGTATAAAATTATTTTTACACGTAAAAATTGCACATTTTACAGCGACCAAAATTACTTCATAAAAAAGGCATTTTTATTGGACGGCGAGATTGAGCGTATAAAAAATTATAATGAATTCATTTGATAAAGTTTGGGAAGGGAAATTAATTGAGCTTCCAGACGAAAACAGCGTCAAGTGTTTGCTCGGCTTTCCTGTTACATCCAACACGAATATTGCACAACATGTGGAAAGGGCGTTTTCAAATTCGGAACGTGTAAAATTTTATACAATGGCGCCGGAGTAGGAACAACTTTTACTGTAGAATGGAAGCGATCCAAAAGGGAAAAAATCAGTAGGTTCATATTTTTTTTTATTTCAAAATAGGTACAGGTACTACCAGAAGTTGAACTAGTACAAAATATCGAGTTACTCTTTTCTTTGCATTGTGGTTAGTGCAAAAGTTATACAATATATTTTCGGCTCTGTGCATTTCCGGGATAAAAAGTAGCCTTATATAAGAATATTAATAATGGAGAAGGCTCCATACTAGCTTCCACCCAGCTTTTACACCCGCGTTCCTGAAAATCTTATGTTTTCCCGGGATAAAAAGTATCCTATGTATTTTTTTTTATGAGACTATTAATTCCAAGTTTTAAACTATCTGTTTTCCAAACTGCATCCAAATCCGTTCAATAGTTTTTGCGTGAAAGAGTAACAAACATAATATACATCCATACTCACAAACTTTCGCATTTATAATATTAGCAGTGATATAATTACCACATCCATAATAACAACTCTTGCATAGATCTGTGTGATATCTTGAAGGGCCAGAAGGGTTTGGCGTCGCCTGCGCATACATTATGCATGCTAATTTATTGACGGGTCAGCGAGACCGAGCGCCGTTTCACGGTTAACTTCACTTAGGGTTCGGCTGCGGAGGGATTGTGTCTTTTATTTTCTTGCCATTAGTTTAAAGGAAATGCAGAGTTGGGGTCTTTAGATGTATAGAAATCTTTAGATGAATAACTTACACCAATTTAATGATCCGAAGAAAAACTTTAGTCATTAAGTTTGTTCTGAGTATAACTTGGGTTAAATGATGTATAGACAAATACTTCTGACCAAATTTAAAATGCTTTAAAGAAAAATCATTATCTGTCATAGAATTGAATCAAATAGTTTGAATCCATACAACGATAATCATGTATGATAATGAGATACTGGCCCCGATTCTGTAGATAACAAACTAAACAAATTTAAGCTCACTATAACTCTTTCTAAAAATCAATATAAGAAAGGGATGCAAGATAAATGCAAGATAATTTAGCCCTGTCAGATCAGTGCGATCACTTATGAACCCCCGTATATTATGACGGCATAGACTAAACTGACAGCATTAAAAATCTTTTTTCAATAAGGTTAACATGAAAGGGAAGTGACTTGACTAATATTAGTTAAGTTCGTAAACATCCGAATCGGCACCGTAGTGAATGGAACATTTTAAAAAAGGTTCTATAAAAACCTTCTACCTAAATAGTTAGCGATGCTTAGGTTGACAGGACAGGGTCGGTGCGATTAATACCCCTGGTGGCATGCGTCCACTGGCGTCGTTAACCACTTACCATCTGGTGGGCCATACGCTTGTCTACTACCTTAGAAATATAAAAATCCTTCGACTTTAAAATCAGTTCAGCATCAGTAAAAATAGTGGCCTTATTAAGTAAATTTTAGTACAGTATGATACAACTTAGATGAAGCATCGGCAAAATTCGTAAAATCGATCATTCCCGAAAAGAGTGCGTAGTACTTTAGGCGAAAATGATCTTGTTCAATGTTGAATGGCGCGATAATGAATGATTTTTATTAGTTGTGTAAATCGGAAGTCAAGTGCTGATATACGAATTGCCGATGCTACATCTAAGTTGTGTCATACTGTACTAGTATGAAGCACTAGTTGCACAATACTTTATATCTCTCTAATGACTATAAATTAAGATAAACAGCTCTCATATAATAGTAACAAAGTCGTTGACCTAAGAACCTAAGCTATTCTTCTTTTGAACCGTTACATCGGGCAATTTCGGCAGCTCTCGGAACCCGAAGTTGAACAACCAATTAGCGTTATCCGTGAATTCCTTTCGAGTTCCATAGCAACCCGTGTCAAAGACACTGGGTCGTCTGGTGCACGCACTAGCGTGAATAACCGCGGCAGTCATCAGTTGAATGATATGAGGTCATATTTAATTAAAAACCGTCATAGAATACGCTAAAAAAACATTTCTTATTCAATAAAAACAACTAATATAGTATTTATAAAAATTAAATAGTATCTATTAATTTAAATGTCCTTGAAATTAAATTAAATATTTTATTTCAAACGAGTCTAAGGGTTTGGAAAATTTTGCTAAGTTTTTAATAATTATAATTTTATTAGTTACCGTTTAATGATTGACTATATTGCCTGAAAATTATCATCACTATGGATAGTCTGTATTTTACACAATCACTTTGTGGTCGGTACACAAACTTTTCTTTCATCCCATTTGACCTGAAGAGCATTTTCGCGTTTCACCCGCAGCGTTTATCCGCCCACGTGCGTACATTAATCCATAAAAAAGATGTTACGAAGTAGGAACGAAACAAAAGCTCTAATTCCGAAATGTCTCGAATGGTTCCGATGAAAGTTGAATTGATTGCCTCCAAATTGCTATCCAGTTAAAATGTGTCGCCATCCGCTGATGGAGATTAACATGCCGATGCCAATTCCGACCTCGTTTAATTTCTTTACATTGTTTATAAATTCCCTTATGCTAGCGAAATATATACCTAAAACAAGTATGAAAATTCAGCAACTAGTGATACCCCCTAGTGTTGCAAGCGTCTATAGGCTATGATACACCTGTAATATCTAGAGTGTATTATTTTTTAATACTGGCCAAATATTTGCCGAAAGTAAACTTTTATAGGTTCTATGTACTATCGACAAAGTTGAAGCATGATCACTTTATGGGTGTATTTTGTGTGCAGTGAACAGCCGCTACCTGTGTCTCACACAATATAACCAGACAATGCGCTTGTTATAAAATAGTAGATTGTCATTGTCAGTAAATTGTCTACACAAAAGATTTTACAAGAGGCCGTTTTATTGTCAACAATGGACAAGGCGAACTATGATTACTGGCTGCAAGCGAAAAGGTCTCAAAACGAGAACCTTTGAGAGGTTTTCTCTCAGAGGTTTTTTCTCCTCAATTAGTCACAACACAAACCGTTGTATATTACGTAAACAGATCGTTTTGACGTAGTATTTCCCAGGGCGGACGTCACGTTGGTTATGGATCGCATGTCTCACAGTAATGCATAGTATGACTATAGTAATACCGTGGGAACCAGTGCAAGTGACTTGACAGTCAAGTTAGCTTATAGTGGAAATGAACGATAAAATAGAGTAGTTTTCTGACATATCATATCAGCTCATTTTTAATAAATGTCAAAACAATAAATGGAACGTTGTATGACATACTAACTTAATGACGTCATAGTATCACAGCATCAAATGATCTACTCTTAGTGTTTCTACTGATATTTAAAAATCATAGAAAGCATTAAATGTACAACATATTTGATGTTTCCACGTGTTTTTAGATGTTTTATGCACTGGTTAGTGTTTGGTCATTTATTTTTGACACTGGTGCCGATTCTGTTGTTTACGAACTAAATAAATTTAATCTCACTATAACTCTTTCTAATAGTATATATATGAAAAGGGATGCAAGATATTTTAGTCCTGTCAGTTTAATGCGATCACACATTTCAACGTGAATTTAAGCGCGATCTTTATTGGTCACGACTATTTACCCGTACATTACGACAGTATGGATTAAACTGACAGCATTAAAAATGTTCTATCTTTTTTCAATATGGTTAAAATGAAAGAGAGGTGACTTGTCTAATATTAGTTAAGTTCGTAAACAACAGAATCGGCACCACTATCAACTAGCCTATTGGCGCGGCTTATTCCCAAAGTACTCCATTCTTTTGTTCTCAAAAGATAAGAATCTCATACATTAATTCTCAAACTGCTCCAAAGAATTATTATTAAAAATTATATATTTATGTTCCCATCCTATTCCACGAGTAGCTAGGATTATTCTCAAAGTACTCCAGTGATATAAATCATCAATTCCCAAACTACTCCATTTGAAAATACTAAGTTAGAAAATAGCGGAATATTATTAAATCAAAATATGTTTCATTATACTCCATGAGATGGGGTACAGTCAGTTACACTATTTATAAACACATGCAAACTTATTACAAAATAATAACGTTAATAAAATTTATGTTGTATTAAACGTTTACGTCTGTGGTTAATGGACTAAATCTTGTTATTTTAAAAAACTAGTGCGAAAGAGACAGCATTATACGCCAAAGTCTAGTTATATGTTCAAGTTTAATGATTTTTAATAACAGGTAAGTTCTTAAATATTTTTTTATTTTTAAGGTTTATATTAAACTTTTTTTTTAGTTATATCGTGTTTATTTTAAATAGATTTTCATTTTTTTTACTTTATTCTATAATATACAATATTTACAATTATTTATTTATTAGTTTTTAAGTTTTAGTTAGCTCTAAATCTAGAGGCACATTTATTTTTTGGCAGAATTTTTTAATATTAGTTTTTAAGTTTTAGATAGCTCTAAATCTGGAGGCTGATTATTTTGGTTAATTTTTTAAATGATCATAATAATTATTACAAAACAGTCACTGTATTTTATAACTTTAAAAAAAATATATTTAGGCAAAAACAAACAGCAATAAACATGAAAAAATAAATATTGGAAACAAATTATTATCTTAGACTATATACCTATATTGCCAACAAATCTAATACCTTTAAACGAGCAATTTTTGTATATATATATATATAATCTGAATCTCGGAAAAGGTTCCAACGATTTTGATGAAATTTTGTATGCAGAGGGTTTCGGGGGAGATATTTCGATTTAGCTAGGTTTCATTTTTAGAAAACGTTATTTTAAAAAGAAACGAGCAAAGCTCGGTCAACCAGGTATTAGTTATAAAATGAAAACAAAAAGAATTTTTTTAAACTCTAAATCCAGAATCTCATTACGAACCAGTTACTATACTATTTATTTCTCATAGTTAAACATATTTTTTAACCTGACTGTACCTTCTGCAGAAGATGCAAATTACAAATATCTAGTTATTAGTGCGTGGAGTAGTTTGAGAATTAATATATGGCTTATTTAATTTTTAGAAACAGGTAGGGTGGAGTACTTTGGGTACATTTTTATATTCTCATGGAGTAGAATGAAACTAAATTTATAAAATAATATTTTGATGTTTTTTTTCGTGGAGTACTTTGGGAATATTTTTTGGATTACTTTGGAAATAAGCCATTGGCGCAAAGCTATAGTTAAAACCTACTTTAATATTTTTTTTTAATCTATACTCAAATTAAAACAAAAATTCTCTTTATGGTCTGATAAGGATAAGAACCTATGAACGTCGAAAGTATAATAGACTCTACCACCGGTTCGTAATACACTGGAACTGAGAAGACTCCGGCAAGAAACTCAGCAAGGGATTCTTTTTTGCGGATCTAGGGATACTATTAATAAAGCTGAAGACTTAGATTGTTTGAATGCGCTAATATCTGGATCTACCACTCGGATTCAAACAATATTTCACAAATAGGAAAATCTTCGAGTGCTGTAGGCTACCCAGGAACGCAAGTGAAATCGCGGGGTATAGCATAGCCTATGCTTGCAACACCCGGGGCACAGATTAGGCAGGTGCCGTAAAATGGGGTGACTTTGAAAAATAACAGGGCGAAAATAACTTGTACCTATAAGTTTAGATTTAAATAATATATCAGCTGTGTAGTTTCAGTCTTAATTTCATTGATAAGTACCAGTTAACCTTGAAATCAAAATGGATGTTCTTGAGATGGAGATTACCACTTTCTAACATACAAACTTTCCTTTACAATATAATTAATAAAATAAATCTATGAAACTCGCTTAAATATTAAGTCATAGACCATCAAACCCAATGATACTTAAAGAAAAACAAGACAAACGGAAAGAAAAATAAGAGTCAATTAGGAAGTACTGAAGTATCTAAATAGTCCATAATAAAGCGAAATAGAAATTCATTCATTACGCAAAGCGACAGTATCGTTAGAGAAGAAGCCGCCAATAAAAATGGCGGCCATAAAAAATCATTTAATACCTTTTATTGATAGTTTAACGGCGAACCACTGCGGTTTGTATTCCCGTCATTATGACGTGTACATTTCCATTGTACACGACATTATTTATTTATTGCTTAAGCTTTAAATATTTTTAAAGAAAGTTTTTTTGGTTAGAACCCCACTCGTTGAATAGATCTGAAAAAAACAAATGAAACCCCGACACAAAAAACCTTAAGGTGATGACCTTCAAAAGGCTGCGCAGATTTTCTTAAAACTTAGCTAAGAACACTCTCGATTAAGATACCTTTCAAACGAAAAAACAGAATCAAAATCGATTCATCCGAAATCCTAAAGTATAGGGAAAGTCTCGGGGCCAATTTTGATAAAAACTAAAACTGTATGCTTGTATTATAAAAAATATAATTTGCCTTGCCAGTAATCGAACTCATTGATTTAGAAAAAAAAATATCACAGCCTGTATTATTTTGCCATCTTATGCACTATGCATTAAAATGATCAATTTGAAAAATATGGCTAAATTAATTTCATTTTATGCGGTTTTTTTTTACACAAAGTATGACACAACTTAGATGTAGCATCGGCAAATCGTTTTCGTACACTTCACTTCCGATTTACACAACTAATAAAAATCATTCGTTATCGCGCCATTCAACGTTGAACAAGATCATTTTCGCCGATCATTTTTTAACACATGAGTAATGTTTTAGGCGCACTCTTTTCGGGAACGATCGATTTTACGAATTTTGCCGATGCTTCATCAAAGTTGTGTCATACTAAAGCAAATTATTCACGTATCGTACGCTACAATGGAGCAACACCCCGCACGAACTCGCCCGGGGTCTCACGGCACTGTATAATTTTATTCGTCGAACTCGCCAATTCCCGCCAATGGGGAAATAATGACTATCCAATTGCTGTAGCTTTCGACCCGGCGCCGTTCGCTAAGTGCAAACACTCGCCTTGATTGATTGCGATTTCGGCATCGCAATGTTTCGTTTGGCCGTCTTATCGAATTCCCCGATCTTGAGTTTTGTATAGATACAAGGGATGACAATTGGTCATTTAATAATATCGGATTTCTTTGGAAGTTTTTCTGGTATTGTATTTGGTAGATTATTCTTTGAAACTTGCGAGAACCGATATATTTTCACCCAAAATCCGTATTGTCTTAGCATAGAACATGAAAGTGATATTTTGATTAAAAAGTGGGTATTTATCGTGCTCTGATTCACCTTTAAGAACAGTGATTCTTAACCTTTTAGTGACCTCAACAAAATTTCTGTTTTACCATGGACCACCACCTGTTTAAAGGAGAGTTGTTAACCCTATGATTAAAACACGCATAAAATGGTTCGAAGACAACAGTAAACTTTTGTTTATAAATAATACAGTTACCTACTGTATTTTTTTAATAATAAGATTGCTTCGCGGACCACTTCGGGTGCTTCCAGGGACCACCAGTGGTCCACAGGTTAAGAACCACTGTGCTAGAAAGATTAAATTAAATTGGCATCCTGTATTCTTTCTTCATAGTCGTTCTCTTCATTGCTCAAGGTCGTGTCCATCCTGAAACGCCTATGTGACATTGGTTACAAGTTGTCTCCATGTTCCCCTATCCTCGGCTTTCCTCATAGCGGTCACAAAGGCATCTGGGAAAAATCTGGGGCGCATGTGAGAGCAGTGACGTGATCCGTCCATCGGCTAAATGATCGTCGGTCGCTTTCCTTCCACCTTTCCTACCACAACCAGCCTTTTTAGGTTATCTGGTTCTCTGGGAGCGCTATGAGTGGCTAAGCACTCTCTGGCAGCATGTGATAGATAGTCTGATCTTGATGCCAAGTTGCTGGAGTATTGACTAAGACTCATTAGTCCTCTTGGCTGTCCATGATGTATACGCAGCATTCGCTACAGTCCACAGATAAGAAAATACATAATTATACTACGAGTATCATAACCATCCCTACAAATTGCGCTCCGACGAAAAACTATGCAAACAGCGCAAAGCACCAAGCTTAATTTATCAATTAAAATTTTAAAATCTCTATTAATCAGACACCGGGGTCCCATCAAAGGAGGTAATTAATACCCCCCCCCACCCTTTTTCCCCCTTTACTCACTTCGTCAAACGCCTGTTTCGATATTTAAAGGACAATTAGGGAACACCTGTCAGTTAATTCGTTAATTGTAATTATTAAGGTTTTTTAATCGACGGAAATGCAGCCCGCATTTCCGTCGTTTAGTCGTTGTATGCTAAAAATCTTTTGTAGTTAAAGAGGTAGTGAGCATTTTTTTAAGTCACCTCAATAATTTATGTAGGTTTAAATATAAAAATAATATTTATGTATGTGCTACTAAAATCTAAATATTTTATTTATTAAAATTATAGAATTTAAATATCGCTCTTATTCAGTTCTGTCCTTTCTTACTTTGCATTGCTTTGAGTTACCCAACGGGGGTTCTTAATATAGTTTTGCTTATTAACGCTGTAGAAAAAAAACAAACGATTCTTTTGATCCTGGCAAAAACAGAAGTCCCTCGGAATGGAACTAGCACTTACTAATTAACATTTATTCTATTTCATATAAAACGTTTTTAATTAAAATTATGTACCAAGACTATTACACTCCGGCCTATAACATATCTCTATGAAAAACATCATATCAATCCGTTACTCCATTGCTTCGTGAAAGAAACTTTCACTTATATAATACTAGCTTCCGCCTCGCGGTTTCACCAGCGTTCTCGAGGGATGTTATGTCTCCGAGGGATAAAACTACCTCTTTACCAAATTTAATTAAAATTGTCAGCGGTTGTGCATAAAGAAGTAACAAATATACACACTCACAAACTTTCGTATTTTTAATATTAGTAGAGAAATAAAATAAAAATAGTGTTATACAAGCTTTTAAATAATTTATTTTATTTGACAGGCCATTTGGCGCGGTTGGTTAAGACGTGGTGTCCATCACGCCGCAGGCTTATTCAAAATCAAAATCAAAACTCATTTATTCAGTTTAGGCCCTAATAAGGCACTTATGAATGTCAAAAGTTACAGTTTTACAATAGACTCTACTACCGGTTCGGAATACACTTGAACTGAGAAGACTCCGGCAAGAAACTCAGCAAGGCTTCTTTTTTTGGTGGATCTTTTCTTTTTTAATTTATGTAATTACAGTTTTAAACTTCATACAATTATCACTTGGCCAGGGGGCTGCAAGTGCAGAGAGAAGCTACTACAACCATGTATTCTTGTCTTCTATGTAATGAGCCACCTTATAATAGGCTATTTATTATTTAAGTATATTATTTACAAAAAGAAAGTAGTATAATGTAGTATATCAGTTATCCATAGTTTCCATAGCTCTGCTTAGTTTAGGATCAGATAACCGTGTGTAAAGAATGGCCCAGGATATTAATTATAACCGCTAAAATATTCTTATCGAAATCAAAGCCACTTTAGAAACTAGTTTTTCAATAACCAAATCAAGATAAGGTGTCAACTCGTTCAAACTGAATTTCCTGAATAAAATATAGCCCGATTCCTCGACTATTCAATACTGAATAAAATCTGTCGTCCGGCTGCATTCATCAGTTATCAATGGTATCCTGGAATTGGCTGCGAGCTCGCCGCTCCGCTCCCATTTTAACCTAAAGCTATAATAACTGGGAACGGAAAATAGTGCTAAGATTTCATCTTGTAACAGAATGTTTATTACTTTTATTTAACTTTAGATTCTGCTCAACAATCTTATTCGCTTTGCTGAGGATCTTAAGGCTAAATACGCTGTTTAGACAGTTTTTTTGACGAATCATTTCGTATTTTTATCATGCGAAAAATATACAATAATGTTAGTTATAATGAGGCCTATCGTGACAAGAAGGCTGGCACATACTTTGCTCAAAGAATTGCCATTGCCATCTAGCGTGACAATGCTGCCAGACTTCTTGGCACACGTCCGCGGGGCAGCAATTGGCACAAATTTTCTATTGAGTTATCTTCTAGGCTTTGTGTGCTTACCACCATCGACCACATCATCACTGACCACGGTGAGATTGTAGTCAAACACAGGCCTATTTTAGTACACCAACAGGATACGATATGTGAGCAAAGAAATTAGAAAGGGTCATATATATATTTTTTTCCGTAGAATTTCTCGAAACCAAAAACCATGAACAAATATGCTTGATAACACAGAATTTTACATAATTCTTCATAAAAAGAAAACCGCCAACAAACAAATTCTCGCAGACTCATTGAAAATTGCTTCCTCATTTAATTTAATAATATTGCTTGAATGTACAGAAAAATCTGTCCAAATAAATCTTCGAACGCGTCCAAAATTCAAGTAAATTTACATAATCGACCACTCTTCGGTACCGACGTTATACTGAGCGTCGAACCATGTTTCATTGTAATTTTAATACAGTACCACTTTACTAATGCATCCAAAAAACACCTAAACAACTAATTTTCAACCTTCTTCCGATAAAACAAGAGTTATAACGTATATATCGAAGTGGTGATATAAAGTTTGTATCGGTACATTTAAGTGCGAACGGACCACAATGGGACAAAGGAGCGAGCGCAATTAAAGTGGAGCTTTTTGCGAGCATTCGTGTCGTTTTAGTGTCAATCGCTTTTGTGTTGCGATGCATTGATTTTATTTATTATCAGGCACTGTCTGTCCGTCCGTGGGGGTTGAATTACGTATAATGTAACAATAGTGAAAATATACACTGTTAAATTTGTGTGTGTAGTCTATTGCTTGACTACCATGTGAACTCGATTCTAGTCGTGAGAAGTGTCAATAAAATCCAGAGAAAAAATAAAGTTACGATTTCAGGCAGCGAAAAAATCGTATTACATGCTTTTCAGTGTGTTTTTATCGTATTTGGCTAAACTTGGCTATTAGTTATTTCTACTAAATTAATTGAAAGTAAGAAATTTAAGTAATCAAACTGGAGATAAATCAATCTCTAGTTTGAAAAGTAAATCTCGAATAGTAACTCAAACTAATTTCTTCTTTTTTGGTTGCTAATCTATTATTTCCATATTACTATATTAAAAATATATATATATATATATTATGAAATATATGTTGATAAGTATTATGTCAAATAATTATATAGTACCTATATATCCAACAATTCATTGGAGGAGCCAGTCTGTCAGGAGGCTGGCAACACAGGCGCTTATTAAAAACATCTCAATGATGTATTGCAAGTAATTTCTGCGAAATACTCGCTTCTATCCTGTCACTAGTGATGTGAACCTTCGAGTTTTGCAATTCGATAAAGCGAAAAGACAATATTTATCAAATATCCAGCAGCTGCACTTGAGAGCCAGTTTTCTTGTAGGAATTCTGTACTTACCACCAATAACATCAATGTGAGATAAAGTTGAAACACAGACCTATTTACAGTTACAAGAATCTATTGTTTTACCTTTTTGATATATTATTAGTTATTTGCAGTTTGTTATGTAATATCTTAATTTTATTATTCAATAAACATAATTCGAAAACAATGCCCATTACTTCAACCGTCAGTAGGTACTGTTATATAAGCTTGTATTTGTCGACAACTCCGATAAGCATAACCTTCTTTTACTTCCTGTTTTTGATGGTAAACACACAAAGCTAAGAAGGAAACTGGCTCTCAATGTCAGCTGTCGGAACACACCGGAAGGTACTTGGCGACAGATGTATTTTGATGCCATGTTTGTGTTTTGATTCCATGAACTGACATATTTCTCTAAAAAAACCAATTTATTTATGATTTCTATCGATATCGATAAAAAGAGTCGACTACCAACATCACTACAACCACTTGGGGGAAAATCGCTCCCCGTTCAGGAGCTGGTGATCCCCGAAGCTGACTGGAGGGTTATTGTTGGCTATGATTTATAGTTTTCTTAATAAATATGTCGAGTGGTCCGATCGGTTGCTGTTCTATTTTATTATTAATTGTGTCGTTTATTAATTAAGGTTGCGGTGTGGCTTCGCGCGGCGGCAAGGATGGGTTGCTGGGCTCCTTTACTATATTGAACCTGCTTTTTGCATTTATAACCATTTTGCTATTTGGTGTCAACGGGTCTCAGAGTAATTTGATGTTTAATTTTTTAATAAGATTAATTAATTAATCATATCCTGGGACAGTACAGGGTCGGTTTCGCGGTTTTAGCCGCATTTAAATACAAATAAATATAAAGAAAGGAATAACATTTATTCTAGACAACACACAACATTACATTATGACATACAGTATAATACATTGAACAATAAAAAAAAAAAGTAGAAACAGAGTAACATACAATAATGTAATGTTGCGTGATGCCCGGAATAGGCCCCGACTCAGCATTGTGCAAAGGTTAATTAAAGAACTAACCCTTACGCTGATTTTCAGTCGGCGCCCATATACACAATATATACACAAAAAACATCAAAAATTTATTCACGGCACACCTATAACCTATCTTTATGCGATCTGTTACTCTATAGACAGTCTGGGCCAGATTCAATCAAGCAGACATATTCATGGAAATAAATGAGTCGACCTAAGCCCGAATTTACCACCTAATGTGATCTGAAAATAATATTTGAGCAGATTACAATACATATTCCTATATATATATATATCATATTCCCAATAAATCTAACGAAACTGTTAAAAATAAACACCGTATTTTTTTGCAGATAATAGCATCATTTATCCAAGCGTCTCCCATCATTTGATACATAAAAAACCCGTGGCTCCCCTAATGTCGTAGCATTAAGTTAAAACCAAAATCGGTCAAACGCTGGTGAGGTACCAGGCTCCCATAAACAGACAGCCAGTTGTCTGACACGGGCAATTTGAACTAAATGGGCTGCGGCTCATTTGTTCCCAGCTTGTTTTGGACGGTGTCCTACGATTAAACTGGAAATTGTGTAGATACGACACTGAGGATTACCTACATGCTCTCGCCTAAATATGTACTAATAATAAAACTGAACAGATGTTTGTTTGAACGCGCTAATATCCGGAGTTACTGGTCCGATTTGAAAAATTATTTCACTAATAGAAAGCTAAATTATCTCCGGAGGTTTATAGGCTACTTTTTATCCCGGGAACGCGAGTGACACCGCGGAGAACAGCTAGTATACTATAATAGGAAATCGTAACAGTAAATTGCCTCTCAAAATCAGTTATTCCTTATATGACTTGAGGACTATTTGAGATGGGATTTTAATAGAAACTAGGTAATATAAATTCAAACTTATGTAATCAGTTTAATCTACTGAAATTACCACTCCGATCCAGTGTCTAATTTATAAGACGAATGTTTCGCCAGCAAAAACAAATTTTACACACTTACTTACATTCGTAATTTGCTACATTCATAAATTTTGATTTAAAGATGAATTTTAGCTAGGCACAAACTACAGTGTCGCTTCTATGAGCACCTAATCTAGTGTTCTCCCCACGGGCGGTATACTTGCGAACTGACCCGCTGGACCGCACTGCCGAATGAATAGTAGGCTCACGGAACCGAAACCATACCGTGCTCTGCTGACATTATATAATAGTTTTTATTACCCGGGATCCGTGCATAACTAGGGATCATCCCGAGTGGTCCCGTACCGCGATATTATTTATTGGGAAATGGAAATACGAAGCGAAATTGTTTTTCTTCAGTTGCGTGTTTGAAACAAGCCTTGCCGAGTTTCTTGCTGGAGTCTTCTCAGTAATTTACCCCCCAAAAGTAGCTCCCATGTTAAATTCATTTATTTACGTAACACGTCCATGTTTGGGTCACCGACTTACATATGTGTACCAACTTTCAACTCAATCCAGTCCAGTATTTTCGGTCAGACAGACAGACGGGCAGACGCACGAATGATCCTATAAGGGTTCAGTTTTTATCTTTTGAATTTCGGAACCCTAAAAAACATCACATACATCAAGATATGTTTCGATCTTTACATTAACGATGTATAGAATCTGTATTTAAAGGAGGTACCAATCCGGAAACGTGGCAAAATGTCTACCATCAAAGGGGAATATAAAATATTATTGTATTTGAAGAATAAACAAAGAGGCCGGGGTCTGCGATGACCCCACGTCGAGCAAATCTCTTCACCAGGCACCCCCGGGGCAAAATCTATGAGGTCACAGGGATAATAACAAGTTTCGCATACATAATTTCTTTTTTCATGATTCAGTGGCCTTTTATTATGTAAAGATTCGTAAGGAGGTCAAGTAATAAAATATATTTGTACTTATGATCCTTTTACTATTTTGGGGTGGTCAGGTTGTTTTATTTCGACAGGGACAAGAGTTATGACGAATATTGGTCTATAGTTTATACTCGTATAGCCTTGGTACCATTGTTCTTTTGTCTATTGTAATGTATTGGTACCTATTCTTTTTTTAGAGACTAGAGCAATATTAATATTTTGGTCAGGACAAGTAGCGCGGTTGGTTAAGATATTACCCATCACGCCGCAGGTCGTGGGTTCCGGAGTACGGAGTTACTGGTCCGATTTCTAAATTGTTTCACTAATAGTAAATAATAAGTAATAAACGCGTATCCCGGGATACTGTATCCCGTATATGAAATGTTCGTTACAAATTCAAACTGTGAACCTTCCTCCTCAAAACAAATATATTTTTTTGTAATTACACTTGTCGCGGCGCTTTTCGCTCCGCCTGCGACCGCACTCACAAATTAACCATTAGAGCGGCACTCAAACGTAAATTGAACAAATCCAATGATTTGTATAAATAATTCTTGTTCTTCCGAGCGAGTGCGGCAGCGTCCACTGCGATGCGAGCCAATCAAATTACTCCATTTTGTTAGTTGATTGCGCGCTCTCAATGCAGCTAGGAACATTTGGATGCGTTGTATGCAAGAATACATTATTCAACATGACACTGGCAAAATACATAAATTGTTATTGAAGCCAAAGATAAAAAAAACGTTTATTTAACTACACGTGCTCGTTCATGGATTCACATTTATATAATATAGTGAAATCTTTGAATTCTATACTTGACCTATGAAACTAAAATATAGAAGATAGGTACAGATAGAAGTCAGCTAAGATTGAGATATTTTTTCAAATATCAACTGTTTAGAAGAGTAAGGAGTAAACTCATAATTACCCCCTAAGAGGGCGGAATGGAGAGGTAATTATTGTAGGTACATACTGGCCGATACTTGACTAATATGATTTTTCCAAATTCAATCTTTTAAAGGGGTAAAGCTATGTTTTCTATTTAATTTAAAATTTATCACAGGATTTCAAATTCTAGACCACATAGATTGACGGATTAATTTTTAATGAAAAGTAAATATTTTTTTTAGTTAAATATTTAGTTTGCTAGCTTGATTTTACCTCCAATATGTATGGAGACAATTTAACATGACAGGGCCTTAACTTAAACTGTAGCTTTACCCCTCGAACCACGACCCAGCAGTATCAAACTATAAAAGTTTAAAAACTTAATAAAATTAAACTACAACGACCATTTTTCCTGCACTACCATAAAGAGTCTCCGTGGAAAATTACCATATCTAAAAGCAGAGTTGAATTAGTGGGTAGTTGGGACAGAGTACAGTTCGACGCTCATGTTGGACCTTAATTAATTTACACCCGTTCTTGTCTGCAGGTATGAAGTAGTTATGTTTTATGAAAAGTTGGGCCAGTACCTGTGCTGTCGAGGTTAGGTTATTTTTACACGAATGAACGCAAAATGAGTGAAAAAGAGATTTAGAAGTATGTAGTATTGTTAGAGTAATCCTTATGTCACATTCGGAGGTGCCCTCAGGCGTGGTTACCTAAATGTTAACCGGCTGAGTGCCCTCTGCGCTCGCTGATTTTTCGGGTAAGGTTGCTGCAGCCATCAGAGGCTATCAACTTTAGCCCTTTCAAACAATGTCATCCTGGGTGACTAGGGCAACCAAACCACACCCTATGTTCAATATATAACCGTACTTAAAAAATCAGGGCACCCTACGAAAATGAGGCCAAGGTGAGGAAAATTATAATCGGGCGTTTACGTTGACTTTTAACTACAAAAATTCATGGTAAACAGTAAAAATAAAATGTTCAATACACAAATCAATTCTAGGTAAGTACTACAATGCAAGCCAGGCTAGTCATTTGGTGAAATCGGCATAGGTCATCGACGATTAGTTTTCGTAGAATCGGTTTTTATTCACATTTTACATGACATCGGAATAGTCGGACTCGCCCGTTTATAGGATTCCATCGTGATTTAACTATCAACAGGTATCAGCTCTCGATGGTCGGAACAAAGATTATAGGAGGAAACAGAAACGCATTATTTTACATACATGCTGAGCTGGCTTTTAGACTCTTTTAGTACAATGAGATTACTTGATTTATTTTATTTTCTATGTATATATATTATTGTGTTTTTCTCTGTTGTGTACATTTCTTCAAATTAGGTGTGGTTTAATAAACATATCTTTATTTTCTTTTTACATTGATGAAAATAATTATACAATATACACGATATTGAAAATAAATTCTAATAACTTAATAGTATCTTGGGACATTCTTCACACACGGCTATCAGATCCCAAACTAAGCAGAGCTTTCGCTATAGACAACCGAATAACTGATCTGCTGAATGACAAACAGACTTGTTCATAGTACACACGGCCACAGATCAGGCTACACCTTTTTGTTGCAAAATAGCTCCTATTACAACCGCATAAGGTGCCGCAGTGTTTACCTTGAATTGTGGTCGTCCGTACACAAATGTTTGTCCTGAATAGGAATCGACCCCATGACAAGCAGTAGTATCTTGGGGCCAACTGCCCCGTATTTTTTTATACGACTTGGTGACTGGCTGAATTAAAGTTATGTTTTTAAGGTTCTATATAAGTACATATTCGTTGTGTTTGTCCGTTTTATTCCAACATAGTTTCTAAAAGATTAGAAGTATGTGGTATTGTTAGAAAACTTATGTTATCCTAGATGACATAGGGTACCTAAACTACAGTGCCACCAACTTATCTGCGCACTGGAGGGAGGCGCTGATGGCCACTGACAGAAATGACAGTGTAATATGTACTTTATTAATATAAAGCGGTTGTAGTTCCATTTTCTGCCGCCTACACAGATAATTTGGCGGCACAATACATAACCAAGACAATTTTTACTAGTACCTACTAGCTAAAACATTTGCCAACATTTGAATTCTTGACACGCTCGAAATATTTCACTATTCTATTCTTCGCGCGACATGATCGAACTATGGTAACTGCGCTTCTAGTTTAATCCGTATTCTGTGATTTCCAAGCAGAACATTAAAATAAATCTAGAGCACGCTCATTTCCTAGAACGTGCCGGTACTTGGTCGCCGATGGTAGTGGGGATCGGTTCCCGAGAAAATAACTGCGAGGTCCGTGACCGACCGACCCTGCACCGGCCAATTAACTGACAGACAAATGGTCGATTGTTTATATATAATTTATATCGTTTCCAATGGCACACATTCACTGGTATGTTTCGAACTGTTTAGTGTAAAAAATTATGCTTTCAAAATACATGAAATTCTTTTCTCCGACTCCGTATTTAATTAGTAAGTAGGTACCTATATCTATAGATGCAATCTGGTACAAAACAACATCTGCCTAACTATGCATAGCAGAGCGTATACCTACTTATATAGGTATATGATAATTGTCCCAGAATATTATTATTATATGGAAAACAGATAATTGATACTTCGAAGAAACTTATATTTTTGTATATACATTAATAGGTTGACTAACAGACAGACGGCCCATGCACCTGATGGTAAGTGGTAATTGCGTATGGACCTTTGCAATGCCAGAGGGATTACCGATGTTGTCCCGACCTTGAAAAGCTCTTTTGATGCCCCTTTTTGAAGCACCTCATACAGTACTCGTAGTGCCGAGGGAAAACCATAATGGAGAGCTCATTTCATCCAAATGGTACGCTGGAACATCCAAACGTGCGACTGAATCGTTCTCCTTCTCTACTATGTTATGAATATCAAGTATTTATTGAAATACAAATTTTGAAACATAATTACAGAAGAAAATCAACAATGTTTACTGTTTCCATTCTACATACATACACAAAATATTAAAGCGCCTGTTACTATCGTAGTGTAATAACGTTGCGTGTAAAATATTGCTATCGTAATATAGACAGGCGTTCGTGTAACTAGAACACCAATTTTCTGTTTTCAATTTGTATCTACGCTGTTAAATTTTAGTTCAATATTTTGTTGATATTTATTAAATTACAGTATGAAATGGGCCAAAAGCTGTTTATTAAATAATTTGATGCTTCGTGACTGAAAATTATTATGATGTAAGTAATTACAATTTTGATACCACAAGAACAGAATAGAAAGGGCTATGCTCGGAGTCTCTTTGAAGGATCGAATCAGAAATGAGGTGATCCGACAGAGGACCAAAGTCATCGACATAGCTCAGCGGATTAGCAAACTGAAGTGGCAGTGGGCCGGCCATATCAGCCGAAGAACCGACTACCGTTGGGGTAAACGAGTTCTTGAGTGGAGACCGCGAATCGGCAAACGTAGTGTAGGACGCCCTCAGACTAGGTGGAGCGATGATCTTCGCAAGGCGGCTGGAAAGAGCTGGACGAGAGTAGCCGAGGATCGTGCTCAGTGGCGTGCAATTGGAGAGGCCTATGTCCAGCAGTGGACTAATATAGGCTGATGATGATGAAGAACAGAATATGCTGAGCTCGGTAAACTATTGAATATAATAAATAAATATCCTGGGACATTAGAATTTATAATATATATACTTACCTACCTAAATGTCATATTAAAACCACGGTATAAACCTGGGAATTTTTTAATCCACATTCTGTTCACGCTTCAAAATCAACTTTAAAATTGGCTCATGTTTATAGTAATGTAACGGGTCTATTCGCGCATAGAATATTATCAAAATATAATTTTGACTAACCTCGACGTTTCGATCAAGTTGATTGTTCTATGCGCGAATAGACCCGTTACATTACTATAAACATGAATTGTGTTCGCGAGAGTTTAAAAAGTATTATTTTAAAATAGGCTAATATAAATTCTATATTGTTTGTTTGAACGCGCTAATCTCCAGAGTTGCTGGTCCGATTTGAAATTTTCTTTCACTAATGGGAAGCTACACTATCCCCGAAGGTTATAGGCTACTTTTTATCCTGGGAACGCAAGTGAAGCCGCGGGGAACAGCTATTCATAGATAACTAGGCGATGATAGCTCAGTGGTAGTGACGTCGGATGCCGAGACGAAGGTCCCGGGTTCGAATCCTACAATGAGCTTGAGCTTTCGGTGAAGGAAAACATCGTGAGGAAACCATAGCACGGTGGTAGGGTACTTTGTAGTACCCCACTGGCTGGCTACCACCCTCAAGTTGAAAATCTGTCGCCAAGCACCTTTCGGTGTGTTCCGACAGCTGCACTTGAGAGCCAGTTCCTTTCTAGGCATTGTGTGCTTGCCATCATCGGCCACATCATCACTGACCACGGTGAGATTGTGGTCAAACACAGGCCTTGTTTCATTACCGTAGCTAACAAAACGATTCATTATTTGTTTTAATTCAAATCGATGTTCAAAGCTCGGCTAGTGAAGCAATATCGAAACGTCGTATGACACGACGTTAGGCACGCGCGTATTGGTTACAATTTGGAGCCGTCAGTCAGTTTTTGAATTCGCCTGTGAACATCAACCGTGACGCGTGCGCCCTTTCTCGCTTCTATACTCTTCAATTTTTAATGGAACAAGCAGACTCAAAGATCGGAAGGTGGAACTCATCGAGTGCTGATAGCAGTCCAAGGTACGTGTGTGCATTGTATCGTATTGTTATCACCTAGATCGAGATTTTGAACATCATAACGTATATCGTCAGGCTTCACGTCTGTCCCAGTGTAGTAGAAAGCCGCTAGCCCTTTTGGTTAGCGCGTATACTACAGGCCTATACATAGTAAAAAAAACTAACTTTGTGATTTCTAATAATAGAATAGAATATTATTTATTTGACAGTCTCAAATATGTACATACAAATTAAAAATGGCGATAATAATAAACAAAAAGTATAAAATTATTAAATAACTCAAGTAAAATAAAATGTACTGCCAAAAAGGAAACTGACTCATCATACATTGTGGCGGGTTACGTCACAACACTGATTTTCAGCGGTCCCCAAGAGTTGACGCCTGGATGCAAAAAATATAACTATAATCACTGGTGCTGATACTGTTGTTTACGAACTAAAATAAATTTAATCTCACTATATCTCTTTCTAATAGTAAATATAAGAAAGGGATGCAAGATATTTTAGTCCTGTCAGTTTAATCCGATCACACATTTCAACGTGAATTTAAGCGCGATCTTTATTGGTCACGACTATTTACCCGTACATTACGACGGTATGGATTAAATTGACAGCATTAGGTGACTTGTCTAATATTAGTTAAGTTCGTAAACAACAGAATCGGCACCAATATCAAACATATATATAACAAGAAATGTGCGATTATTAATGATTTGTTCACGCAATAATCACATCGCGGATACAGTCCGGGTAACCCGGGTATAAATCACGACACGGCGTATTAACCGCGGTGACCTTCACCTACGGAACCCACCCCACTATGTATAAATCAAATATTTTGTTTATGGCAGAGCTATTGTTTTATGGGGAGATTGAGAATCGGGTATTTTTACTTTAGTGTCACTTTATTTGCTACTTCCGCTCTGCGGTTTCGCCCGCTTTATAAATTATAGAAAGCTTATATGTTAATCCAAAGTGTCACCTACCTCCGTACCAAATTTCATCAAAATTGGTCCAGCCGTTTGAGCGTGAAGGATTAACAAACATTCACAAACTTTCGCATTAATAATATTACTAGGATTAGCTTTTAGCATCGCATGGTCGTGGGATCGAATCTTGAGCTTTCAGTGATGGAAAACATAGCGAGGAACCATATTAGGTATGCCTGGTTACCCTGGTTACAACTAGGGCATGGAACCGATTTCGTTTTTGCTGAGAAGACCCAATAATAAACGCGGCAATCACTCTTGTCAAAATAAACACGTGTACGGTAGGTAAAGAAAGAAAGAAATATTTATTTTATATACGTACACTTTGTATCATACAGAGATAGCAATTCGTGCTACAGTGTCTGCCTTCTGACATAAAAAGAGAGATCATAATAATTTATTTTTGAATATACTACTCTCTGCGGTAATCAAAGAGGATATGAAAACTTATAGGTACTTAAAAATCGCCGATTTCTCGCTGACTGTGTATTTTTTTCAAAATTTATCTACCGATAGCAACAACTCAATAAATAAGGGATGGTCTCCTAAAAACATATTCGCTTGGTTTTTCCCTTAAAGTAGCTGCCCTTACTGACCCGTTTCAAATTACCACCCTGTATGTACATGAATAATTTCCAATATATTCCTACCTACACATTATGGCATATGTTGCATAACAAACGATCAAATTATCTCCTAACTAATCTTGATATTTGATATATAATTAGACACAGAGCATTGTAGTGGACATCTAATCAATCACCACTTAATTATTAAGCGGAGACGTCTCTCCGATTGCAAAGATATACGGTAATATATAGGTTCCCTACAGTCTATGGTATTTTTATGCATAGAATATGGCAAAATTTTGAGGCGATGATAGCTCAGTGGTAGTGACGTGGGATGCCGCGACGAAGGTCGTGGGTTCGAATCCTACAATGAGCTTGAGCTTTCGGTGAAGGAAAACATCGTGAGGAAACCATAGCACGATGGTAGGGTACTTTGTAGTACCCGTCTGGCTGGCTACCACCCTCAAGTTTAAAATCTGTCGCCAAGCACCTACCGGTGTGTTCCGGTAATTTCACTTGAGAGCCAGTAATTGCCTTCTCGGCATTGTAACAGGTCGGCAACACATTGGCAATACCTCTGGTATTGCAAATGGCGATAGGCAACGGTAACTACTTACCATCAGGTGGACCGCCTGCCTGCTTGTCAACTTTCTGACATAAAAAATAAATTTGTTTACGAACTAAACTAATTCTAATCATGTCACATCTCTTTCGTACAAATATTATTGAAAAGGGATAGGAGATATTTAAAACTGTCAAATCAAAAACCTAGGAAACATCCGTGAAATAAAGATCGATAGATAAAAATCACAACAATTACATTAATTTAATAACATTATTCAATATACGTCTATCTATTACATATATTATCATCTTCTTTCCATAGTATAAAATGAAATCGCTGTCTGTTCGCACTACTCTAAAGACTTTAATGCTGTTTTCAGCAATAGATAGAGTATAATTCAAGATGAAGGTTTATAAATATAACAGATGCATATTATAGTACAGAAAAGACGAGAAGAGTCGTGCGAAGCCGGGGCAGGTTACTAGTTATTATATATATCTTTATACAATCTACAAACTAAACTAAAATAAAACTAAACCCAAAAAGAACTGATTACAATGGCATTTTTACAATTTCACAAGCACAATTATAATGCACACGTAGCTCGACGCCGTCAGATAGGTCCGAGGGCGGGCATAATTCGGCAGATAGGGCTCGTGTCCCAACTTAGCAAGAGTTATCATATAGTAATATTTATAGGATGGGCCGCGTCGCGTTAGCCGCAGGTAGATAACGTGAATAATGCGGGTCGAACGACGGACATTTTTGCACGTATCGCCATGTTGGAATGGCTGCGGTGGAAGTTATGAGCGAGGAGCGTTTTGAAAAACTGGCCATGTGCGTGTCAGACTTCGCATATTTAGAGAGAGAGATATAAGTTGGTTCCATAATGCAATATAGGAAAAACTTCTAAACTAAGCAAAAACTATGGAACTAATCAAAAATATTATTTACCAATATATTGGTATTTGTTGGTAAAATATACGTAATAATAAACATTATCACAAAATTTCAAGTTCATAGGTCAAAGGGAAGTAAAAAAAATCTTCGGAACAAAATTTTGTGACAGACGACAGACAGAGGGACACTTGACCCGATGGGACCCATCGGGTACGGAACCCTTAAAATTAACTTTATATACATAAGCCCCTACTATTATGAAGGGGAAAGTAACGCTGTCTGTTTGTAAGTCTTTACGTTAAAATTTCCGAATCGATTTTTGCACTGGATTTTGGCCTTTTATCCCGGAAATGTGGTAGAAACCGAGAGGGACAGCAAATTACCAAAGATTTTTCAATAACCTCTGTGATATCTATAAGTACTCTTATGTCATTTGTACAATTTTGATAAGATTAAAGATGTCTTCAGAATATTTGCAGTAGATAGTGTTTAGTCTTTTGAGTTAAATATACATATTTGTAATTAGCTTTCGCTCCTACTGTTTTCGTTAGTATAATTCATACAGTTATTTCCAAGGTACTACCAACATGACGTGGTAATGTATCATACCCACTTATGTAATCCATATACTGTAATAATAAAGCTGAAGAAATTGTTTAAACTTGCTAATCTTTGGAACTACTAGTCAGATTCTAAAAATTCTTACACTCCAAGTTTTATAGGCTAGTTTTTTATCCCGGGAATATGGATGAAACCGCGGGGACGAATAGTTGTATAATATATGCTACGGTAAATAAATCGCTTCAGTGCATGATTGACACCAGCCCTTACGGGTCCGTTCGCCTATTTGGTCAGATTTGTAGGCGAGCTCACAGGTTATTGTCGCCTCACAGTCAAAGGGACAGTTTTTAGTTTATCTCAGAGGGTTAAGTCTGCAGTTTACGGTCCTCGGGGTTAACAAATAACATTAAGATAAACTTCTATTCTATGATATCTATTTTAAGTCTTGTTTCAGACTCTTAACATATCCTAAGCTGAACGTTTGACCTGAATATAATACTATTTTAAACAGTAGCGTTTATTGAAACCAGCAGTGTGTTTCAGTTTTCGTCGAAAGAAAATAATATGCGTATACGAAAATTACAATGAAAAACAATACAAATAAATGGTCTGTGCCACCAAACAAGACCTTCAGCTCAGCATATTGCTGACTACTTGTCACCAGGGCTGGTTCTCAGCTGAGGCCTTTATTGGTGTCACGGTACGACTGTAAGTACAAATAGAAAAAATAACTTAAATTCAATAATTAATAGAAGTAGATATGCAAATTTGTGCGTTTCTAAATAAAGATAGAGAGAGATATTCATCATCATCATGTCAGCGGAAAGACGTCCACTGCTGGACAAAAGACTCCGCCAAGGATCTCCATGATGGCCGGTCTTGCGCTACCCGCACCCAGCGGTTTCCCGCGACCCTCACAAGATCATCGTTCTATCTTATATTATTGATATATTATGAATATAAAGGTGCTAATTAAATGGCTGGCCACCACCCTCAAGATAAAAATCAGTCGACAAGCAGGCCCTTCCAAGATTGGTAAATCCACTAATGAAGGGATTTTTTAAAAATCAACTTTAAAAGAAAAGTAAAACCTCCTCTAAAGAAAAATTCATATGGGACCACCTGGGTGGTTGGCTACCACCCTCAAATAAAAAATCTGTCGCCAAGCACCATAGATATCAGCGGAAGATATTCTATAAATCAAAAAGGTTACATGACTGTCATAGATTCTTTTCTACATTAGCTGTAGAAAGCGCCCTGCGGCTAACAATTTGCTAACCGTGCGATTTGCGCAGAAATAGTTTTTGTGAGCTATCCAACTATTTGTTATATAAATGTGTTTCTTGAAATTAATAAGACTATTACATTTTATATGTTTAAGTTGTATAAAAATGTTAAGTAATAAAAAAATAGAACTGCCTAAAGGCACTAAAAAGCATTTAATAACTATGTAAGGACTGTAACCTAGCTGTTTAAAGTATTTGTGGCGGACGATGACGTCAATTTAGGTAAAATGTATAAATAGAAATATTGTTTTAATTTGGTTTATCAATATGTTTCTTTTATGTGTTTTTGGGTTATTTCCCGCAGTTTATAGTAAGTAAGATTATGTTTTTGTGTAAGCTAATTGTTTATATTGTATATGTGTATAACCATCTAACCCGATAGAACAGGGATTTGGGAGAAATTAAGCTTTTTAAGTAGAAATGTATATCTTTTTTGAGAATTTATGTATAAACTGTGTAATAACTTTAAGATAGATTAAGCTGGTATCGACAACGTGAATTCATTGGAAAGACCTAATTGCAGGCAATGTTTAAGGATAAAATCACTTTTGTAGCGATACTAGATCACAAGTAAATTATGTAAATAATGAAAATCTATAAGACATTTGAACAATATTAGAGAACAAAATAATTATTATAATGCATGGCTCTCGATACGGTAAGACCGAAGTCTTGAACGGACATCAGTGTCTTTAGTATTTAATTCGAATATTCAGTTGAGTAGAATTCACGCATAAAAACAGGAAATTGTATCAAGTCGGCCAGTGATCACGTGTGTAATAAATAAGTGATTATGATACAAAGTTATATGCAAATATAGTATACAGTCCATTTGAACAAAGTGTTTTTATTGAGGGGAAAAGTACCTGGGTAGTTGGGTTATCGACACTGCAAAGGAACAGTCGAAGCTCACGAGCTGGGAACCCCACAAATTGGTACTTCGAAGCCCGATTTGATCAGCTCGAAGAAAGTGACCATCAGCACAAACCGGTTAAACACGTGATTAAGATACAAAGTTTTGTATCTAGTCGGCCAGTGATCACGTGTTCAAGCCAACCGGATTTGTCAGGGAATTGGGCATCCGATCCTTGGGTTCCACCACGATTTGGTGTGACAGGATCAGAACCGGGACCAACACCGCATAGGTGCGCCGAGATCGTCGAGGGAAAAACACCGAATGGTGCGACGAGTTCGTCGGCACATCGCCGAGTGAAGAACACCGAACGGTGCAACAAGTTCGTCTCGAGATCGCCGAACGAGCGAAGAGGACGACGCAACATCACCCAACGGTGCGACGATTTGCTCTCGAGACGCCCAGTGAAGAGGTCGTCGTGTGAAAAACACCGAACGGTGCACCGAGTGCGTCTCAACATCGCCGAACGTGCGAAGAGGACGACGCAACATCACCCAACGGTGCGACGAGACCGTCTCAAGAGAAGCAAGCGTCGAGTTTGTTACCTACGTCGTTAAGCGTGTGACAAGCTCGTCTCGACACATAAGTGTCATTAAACAAGTGGTGAATTCGTTTTCTCTATCCCACACGAGTAACGAATTCATCGCAGTATCAAAGAACGTGCGAAGAGGACGACGCAACATCACCCAACGGTGCGACGAATCGTCTCAAGAAGCAAGCTTGTCGAGTTTGTTACCTACGTCGTTAAGCGTGTGACAAACTCGTCTCGACACATAAGTATCATTAAACAAGTGATGAATTCGTTTTTCTCTATCTCACACGAGTAACGAATTCATCGCAGTATCAAAGAACGTGCGAAGAGGACGACGCAACATCACCCAACGGTGCGACGAATCGTCTCAAGAAGCAAGCTTGTCGAGTTTGTTACCTACGTCGTTAAGCGTGTGACAAACTCGTCTCGACACATAAGTGTCATTAAACAAGTGGTGAATTCGTTTTCTCTATCCCACACGAGTAACGAATTCATCGCAGTATCAAAGAACGTGCGAAGAGGACGACGCAACATCACCCAACGGTGCGACTATAAGAAAAACGTTTAGGCAGATTTGCCGCGGCTCTTGAACGCCGGTCACCTAACGGTGCCAAACGATCGGTGTCTCGAGTCTTTATGTAAGTTGCGTCTCACCACGTTAGATAGATAAGAAGTAGATGTCGACATCTCAAACTTAAACTCAAGTTCAATCTCAAGTTTAAACTCAAGTTAAATCTCAATTAAAGCCTCAATCTCAAGTTCAAACTTAAATTCATTCTCAAGCTCGATCTCGGGCTCGATCTCAAGTGCGATCTCAAGCTCGATCTCAAGTGCGATCTCAAGCTCGATCTCAAGTGCGATCTCAAGCTCAATCTCAAGTGCGATCTCAAAAAACTTATTTTGAGTAGTTTTTTTTAGTACATTGCAAAAAAGGCATTAGTGCCATAAGATGTCGACGTCTAGAAGCCCAGTCCGCACTCGTCAAGCGGCTGAGAGGCGACGCCATGAGAAGCCCCCCGCGTCCCCGTCTGAGTTAGACGTGCCCGTGAATCCGCAGCTCAGTCACGCGCGCCACGCGAGGAGTGAATCCGACGTAACCTATAAGTTCTCGACTGAACCGTCACCGCCCGCGATCGACATGATACCACGTCGTACGCGTTTGTCTACGCTCCGCGCTACAGACAGAGGATCGCGCGCTTCGTCCGTGCGTTCTCAGCGATCTTCCGCCAGCACTTCAACGCGTCTCAGGTTAGCTGAACTGGAAGCGGACGTAAGATTAGCAGAGATTCGTACAAATCTCATCAAAGAGAGACAAGCAGCAGAAGCAGCAGCAACAGCAATAGAAGCAAAAGCAGAAACAGAAGCAGCAGCAGCAGCAGCAGCAGCAGCATCAGCAAAAGCAGAAACAGAAGCAGAAGCAGAAGCAGCAGCAGCATCAGCAAGAGCAGCAGCAGCAGCAGCATCAGCAAAATCAGCAGCAGCAGAAGCATCAGCAAAAGCAGCAGCCGCAGTAGAGTTACGGCGAATTAAAGATTGCACTGAATTGGCTGAGATTCAGGCAAAACTCGTTGAAAAGAGACTTGCTGTTAATGTCGCTACGATACAAGAGGAATCGGGCAGCATATGCGACCATGAGACTGTAGACACAGAATGTAAAGTCACTGACTGGATTCGGCATAGCGCTGTACGGAGGGAGCTCGAAGAGCCCGAACGTGTCGGTACAGAAAGCCATGAGAAGTACCGCTCACCATCACGAGAAAAGGCTACAGATCCACCTCCTCCGATTGCATCTAATCGTGTCACACTCACAATGAGGACTGCGGATCCAACTCCTCCGATTGCGTCAAATTGTGTCATAACGGAGACTCCACGTCGTCCTAGATCACCTACGCCGACACGATCAAAAGACCGAGCGATTGATCGACTAGCAGATGCCCTAGGACAAATGAACAAAAGTAGACCGATACCCAGACGTACGCCAGACTTGCCTATCTTTAGCGGCGCCAGAGGGGAATGGTTATCATTTAAAGCGGCCATGATAGAATCTGTTAGCCTCTACGGTTTTACACCAGCAGAAAATCTAGCTAGACTCAGGACATGCTTACGAGGAGATGCACGTGAAGCAGTGTCGTCATTAATGTATGCAGCGACCGATTCAACAATAATCATGGAAACATTAGAACAATGTTTTGGTCGTCCAGAGATGATCATCAATTATGCGTTTGACGAAATAAAGAAGTTGCCGCGACAAGGCGGAACATCTGACGAACAAAACAAGTTTGCCATCAAGTTGCAAAACATTGTGACGATGATAAACTGTGTTGATAATAAAGGGTATCTACAGAATCCAATGATTATGCAGTCAGTTGTAGAAAAATTGAGCCCATTCCTCAAATCAAAATGGTATGATTATGCAGATGAATCGGTGTCTAAGTCAGAACCAGAAATCATTAGATTGTCACGATTCTGTATGCGTGAAGCGAAACACGCCATAAAATATTCATACGATTCCAAGAATACGTCGGAAACCATACGTGCTGTACCGAAACAGGAACCTCGACATCGGACTTTGGATCGTAGTCGCAGAGCTCCCGTGTATGCTACAACAGAGACGCTACCGAAAAAGAGCGAGTGTTACTGTTGCGGAGGCGAACACGAAACATCGAAATGCGCTAAGCTCGTGGCTATGCCCGTGGTAAAACGATGGGAATGGGTACAGGAAGCACACGTCTGTTTCCAGTATATGAATAATAAGCACAGAAGGTCCACATGTAAAGCGAAGAAATGTGGAGTAGATGAGTGTCGCCAAGCACATCATGCGATGTTACATGTGATGAAGAATGAGGAGTCGTCAAGCGAACCGACTCAGAATGATCATTCCGTGAATACGGCTTCAGCACATAGTATCACCAATGACCAAGTGCTAATGAAAGTGTGTCCTATTGTAATTAAGACACAGAACGGCCAGGAATTAAATACGTACGCGTTATTCGATGAGGCGTCAACAATAACACTGATCGATGAAGAGATTTCCGGGATGGTCGGAGCAGAAGGCCCGACCAGAGCGTTACATATCCACGGAGTCATGTCGAGTCAGCGAGTGTTGAATAGCCAGATTACGAACATCGAGTTACGCGGAAAGGGCCAAACGGACTTTCATACGATTAAAGCACAGACGGTTAGGAATTTACAATTGACCAGTCAGGTGATGAAGTCAGACGTATTGAATCACAAACATCTAAGTACGCTTAGACCAGAGAACGTGTGTTATGATTATGCCAGACCACGCATACTCATCGGTGCTGATTACTGGGACCTGATAGTAACGCGAAAGTTATTGTCCGGACGAAGAGGTCAACCAGCTGCGTCACTCACACGATTGGGTTGGGTTATACACGGAACCATACCCAGAAACGTTGTAACACATGAAGATGAAACAGTGTTATACGTGCGAACAGTTCAAGAGATCCAGAAGATTTCAGTAACGAATGACCGAGACGAAGACCTGAGCAAACTCGTTACGGAACCTTTCAATATTGACGCGCTAGGGATTTCCATGAAAAGAAAGCCTGTCGCAAAGGATGAAGGCGCCAAGGAAATCTTCAACAACACGGCCAAGCAAGAGAACCGTCGGTTCGAAGTGGAACTACCTTGGACAGATGATGAGGTAGTGTTACCACCAAGCTGCGACATGGCTATGAGTCGGCTGCGCGGCATCGAAAGGAAAATGGATAGATCACCGCCGTTTAAAGAAGCATACACAGCACGGGTGAACGGATTGCTGGGAAAGGGATATGCAGAACGCTGTCGACAAGACCACACAGAAGACAAGCGCATGTGGTATCTGCCCCATTTTGCAGTAGTCAACCCAAGTAAACCCGGAAAAGTTAGGATGATATTCGATGCAGTCGCACGTACCAGTGGAACGTGCCTTAACGATGTGCTGCTCGATAGACCTGAACATTTAAAAACTTTGTACGGTGTTTTGTTTCGGTTCAGAAAGAAACCGATTGCTGTAACAGTAAACATACGGGAAAATATGCTGAAGGAACTAAGGAAGCAGAAAGTGGAATGGGACGACCCATTACCACTGGAGGAAGCAACCGTGCTTGATGAATGGTTCGACGATTTAACATTCATCACCGACCTCCATTTACCACGTTACTACAGTTACGACAAGAGTGTTCGTACACATTTCCACGTGTTTTGCGCCGCGAGTGAACAAACGTTACTTACAATAGCGTGTTGGCGCTACGAATATGAAAATGGGGATGTAGGTGGTATCGTGGTGATCCCGGATGAATTATTACCTCGTGATGTATGGAAAAAAGGTCTAGTTGAGTGTGTGTACACGGGACCTAACGTGTTAAATACGCGGCACGGATACGCGGACGCGAGGGAGTATTTTCCGACGGCCAGTTAGGCATCTCATCGTCCTCCCTGTTGTTATTGAAGGCTGCGAAGATCTGCGCCGGAGGGAGAATGTGGCGGACGATGACGTCAATTTAGGTAAAATGTATAAATAGAAATATTGTTTTAATTTGGTTTATCAATATGTTTCTTTTATGTGTTTTTGGGTTATTTCCCGCAGTTTATAGTAAGTAAGATTATGTTTTTGTGTAAGCTAATTGTTTATATTGTATATGTGTATAACCATCTAACCCGATAGAACAGGGATTTGGGAGAAATTAAGCTTTTTAAGTAGAAATGTATATCTTTTTTGAGAATTTATGTATAAACTGTGTAATAACTTTAAGATAGATTAAGCTGGTATCGACAACGTGAATTCATTGGAAAGACCTAATTGCAGGCAATGTTTAAGGATAAAATCACTTTTGTAGCGATACTAGATCACAAGTAAATTATGTAAATAATGAAAATCTATAAGACATTTGAACAATATTAGAGAACAAAATAATTATTATAATGCATGGCTCTCGATACGGTAAGACCGAAGTCTTGAACGGACATCAGTGTCTTTAGTATTTAATTCGAATATTCAGTTGAGTAGAATTCACGCATAAAAACAGGAAATTGTATCAAGTCGGCCAGTGATCACGTGTGTAATAAATAAGTGATTATGATACAAAGTTATATGCAAATATAGTATACAGTCCATTTGAACAAAGTGTTTTTATTGAGGGGAAAAGTACCTGGGTAGTTGGGTTATCGACACTGCAAAGGAACAGTCGAAGCTCACGAGCTGGGAACCCCACAGTATTTTTCAATTTTTAGTTTATTCACTTATGTTTTACCCAGGATCTCATCATCAGATCATGACTTGGGGACCATGGGACCACCTGTGAAGTAGACATACATAAAAAAAAAACATTCTGAGGAACTGATAACCTCCTCCTTTTAAAGTCGGCCAAATAGTGGATGTTATGTAGAAGGTAATCTCCAGAGCTATACTGTTCAGATTCAAAAAAATCTTTCACTAATAGGAAGCTACACACATCATTACTGACCACGTTGAAATTATTGTCAAACACAGACCAAAAAGTAAAAAAAAATCTTCAAATGATATTCGTAGTATCTATTGAGTTATGTTAAAGATAGTCAAAAGAATTCCTTATGTAAAAGAACCCCTAAATAACGGATACCAAAACAATATTATTCTCGGGTATCACGTATTCAGTTTGTAGGATTATATGCTTCGCCTCGCCCCCGGCCGAAATGTAAGGGCTCGTGTTACCGATTTAAATATTGGTGGCTATGTATTTTATTTCCTTTATTATTAAGGTAAAAATTATATGAAAATGTCCTGGGGTCGGATCATGGGTAATTTTAAGGTTCCGATTAGATATACACCTACTATAGGTAGGTACTTACCTACCCTTCCAAAATCACCCTGTATGCAGGTATGTATATAATTCAAGTCCCTGACTGATGACTGACTGACGCCTACAGACATGAAGAGTGAAATGCAGACATCCACTAAGAAATAATCTTTTGAGAATCTACTCCTAAGAGGATGAAATAGGGATTCGCAGGTGAAACTTAGGGTAAAGCTAGGTGTATTCTTTAATAACCGAATATAATAACTAAATACATACAACATTTATGTAGGTATGTCAGGCAAAATAGAAACTTGACACCTTTTTACGAGGGTGGGTATTGTCCCTTACCGACCCTTGGGAGGCTGTTAAATTAAGAGCGCTTAATATAAACCCTTGCTATATTTACTCTAGCCCTATTTTGTTAATCATAATACTCTGTTATACAAAAATGTTTTTTTTAATCTGCGTTTGAAAAAGATGGAGAATGGATCCCGTTTTCTGAAATTCTATAGTACCTACCTACTTGCTTTTTGCGTTGCCCGAGAACCAAGTTGGAGTTTTCGTAGGGATCCCAATTTTTTTTTTTAAATAAAATATAGTCTAATATTACTGTCATAATATAGCTTTCTGCTGGTGAAAGAATTTTTAAAATCGGTACAGTAGGTTTTTGTTTATTTCTGTTAATAATATATGAGTTTAGATTTAGACCACACGCGAGACACCGGACGATTCAATTGATGCTTAAATTGACTTGTGAACAAATTCAATGCAATTAATATTAAGTAACTGACGCGGCAGCATCGCAGGTTTCAAGGAATACGCGCCAAGTGTCGCTACTCCAGGAATTTCGATATTTTGTTCAGGTTCTGATACGACTTAGGTACGTTTCTTTCCGATATAGGCCTGTGTCAAACAACAGTTAGTAAAACAACAGTTAGTACAACTGAAACTGTAAGTACACAAAGCCTAGAAGGGAACTGGCTCTCAAGTGCAGCTGTCGGAACAAACTGATAGATGCTTGTCGTAGCTATGCGTTAGATCAGTCAGTCAGTCAAGTTTTCTATTTCTGATATGAGATAATAAATTGTTGATAAAAGAACCTGTTTATTTTAGGACCTGCGATTACTGCGGGCTTTAAGCTGGCCGCTCACTGCACCATTTACCTATAAACCATTAGGTAGTTTGTAGGGCCCGCAAAATATGTCCGTGTGCGCTCGCCCGATAACACCGGATTATGGTAAATACTACCCTGCGGTCCGGATTACGGGTATTTTCGTCAGGATTTACGGCGTTTTGCGGATTTTTCGGCTGATTTTTACGGCGCCCTCTTCATACGCCGCCCGCTCGAGTACAATGTGTTTAATCTTTATTGCGCAAAGTGAATTACTTTTGCGTGCGCTTTTAACAGGTGCAACTGCGGAGTTTTTTCTGCTTCGTTTTGTTTTTTTTAGTATAGAGGGTTATTTTCTGATGATATATATAAATATTGCTAGCTTCCGTCCCGCGGATTTTATGTTTTCTCGAGATACCTAAAAAGTTACCTATTTTTTATGTCAGGGTATCCTACCTATAAAATTTGAATATTTGTGCCATCAACCATGCAACATATAGGATACTTTTTATCCCGGGAAAACAAAAGATCTCCCGGGAACGCGGGTGAAACCGCGGGCCAAGTACCGAGTTTCATCTCAATCCGTTCAGTTCTAGGTACAGAGGTGTGTGCTAACAAACATAATAACTTTTGTCTTTATATATAAAAAAAAATTAAGACAAGCTTAACCAGCTCAATGACTATATTATTGTATTGTAATCGGATTTACATAATGTGTTGGTACCAAATATCAGATCATTTGAACATCGGGAACCGAGTCTAAATTGGCTTAGGTACTAAACATACTAACAAATTAAGTTAATTAAAAGCTTGTAATATTAGTACTATAGGATTATGTTTTTGTTATCAATACATAGTATAAAACGAAGTTGCTTCCGCTGTCTGTTCGCTTAGATTTTTGAATTACACAACGGATTTTAATGCAGTTTTCAGCAATAGGTAGAATGATTCATGAAGATGGGACGCTAGTTATAAATAATACATTTTTAAAATCACAAAGCTATATAGACTGACTCTTCTAATACCTACCAAGTATTTCAAAATTAATTAGAAACCTGCAAATCTCCAGTACTTCCGCAAGCTATCCATTATCAGTCCTAAATCCAATCAGACCTTACTCATTATACTAAAGAATTGTACACAAGTTTGACAATCCATGCCACCTCCATTAATACCATTGAAATCGACAAATACTTCCCCCAACAGTATTTTAATGAGTTTTCATTCAATTTCGTACAGAATCGAGTAACAAAATACCTACTACATAAAGCTCCGTCAATTCTTGCCTATTTACTTTGAAGCTTACCTACAAAACGGTCCAAGATTAACCAGGATAGTTCCGCAAAACCATTCACTCGTTCACTCATTCAATCGGCCGCCATTCACCTTCGGCTTAATAAGGACCGTGTAAGCGGCTTACTACCACAAAAACCGGAAATATCGTTTTCATCCTTAATAGAAATGTTTTAGAGTTGAAAATGTGAGTTTTGGAGTTTGAATTTCTAAATTATAAATAAAATAAATAAATAATCCTGGGACATGCTTCAAATACTGTCACTGCATTTAGAAATGAACTTTAATGTCACTACTTATATTATCTCTTTCTAACAAAAAACATAAGAAAGAGGATTTCAGCAGCGGCCGCCTCGAGGAATTGTTTTTATACGTAGTTTGTTGTTATTAATTGTAAATGTTGTATAGTCTAATAAAAGTAAGTAGGTATGTGTAGAAACGAAAGAGAGAAAAAAAATAGTCCTGGTGATTCGCCCAAACAATCAGCGAAATTCAAATTTTATTACGTTTTTGGCTAATAGGGTAGTTGACTGACATATCAAATCAGCTACTTTTTAATAAATGTCAAAACGATCGTTTATATGGAATGTTGTATGAAATATTACACTATGACGTCATAGTTTCACAGCATCAAATCATCTACTCTTAGTGGTTCCACTGGTAATTAAAAATCATAAAAAGCATTAAATGTACAACATATTTGATGTTTCCACGTGTTTTTAGATGTTTCATGCATTGGTTAGTGTTTAGACATTTATTTTTGACAGTGTCAACTACCCTATTGTAATGGAATAAATGATACAATGCATGTATGTGCAACCAAACCAAATTCTTTTTATTGAGTGAAGCGTGGAACAAACGTCTGTTGACATTAACCTTATTTGAATAATTATAATAGATAGGTACATAGATTATACGAGTAGATGCAAAGGCCAGTATCAACGACAAATTGCAGCTAAAAACAATGGCGTTAACAATTTAACACCTATAATATCCCTTTTCGGCACCAAAGTACATGATTTAATGTTTTATCATGATTTTGATGCAAAAAGCTTGAAATTAACGTAATCAATTAAAACTAAAGATAATTAATATTATATAGAGATCATGCTTTAATAAGTTCGGATGTAATGAAATGAAACGAAACGAGTCCGGAAACGGTCCCTCACACCTTATCAATAATCCAAACGGGTCTTCAAAAGCGAAGATTTTTCATTAACATTTTTGTTAGAATTATCTAAAAATATTCTTCGTACTTAATTGTAGATATTTATTAGCATATTAAATTAGTCGTTACTTTAGTCTGAATCTATATAAGTAGGTATAAAAAGTATAACAAAAGTTTTACATAACAAAAATATTGCAAAATCATTAAATTTAAATTTAAAGTGAAATGAAAAGTTACGGGAAATTAGGGAAGCAAAGTAAAATTTAATTTAAGATTAGAAAGTGAAGTTATAATTAAATTTGTGTTTTGTTCCATTTTATAACTTTCTGTGATGAATTAAAGGTTGAAAGTTTGATATTTGAAAGGATAAATTCACCCTCTTAAAACTTTTACCTACAAATACCCTGCTACACCTGCTTGCCAAATTTCATAGAGATCGGTTCTGCGGTTGAGAGGTGACAAACAAACTCACTTTCGCACTAATCAATATTAAGCTAGGATTTAGTTTTAACGTACAATGAACTATCAATCAACTGACCCACTTTAAGTGTACCTAAACTTATCTCTGTTATAGAATATTATTAGAAATATCACTAACAATCTACTTTTGTTGCTGACTGTAGTCACAGTGTAACTATATTCTCCCTACAGTGTATCACGTTTGATTTCAGACGATGCCGCCGCCCATGTCATTACTTACGCTATCGCACGCAGACGTGCCAGGTTGTCACAAAATGGAAAATAAAAGAAACGTGTAATTTAAAAGTACCTAATATACGTTTATTTATATTACTTAATATTATTACCATTATATACTATATGTATATCATAGGTACACTCTGTGCAGTTGATTTTTTTCAGATGTCTCGTAAAACACGCTCTCGTTGTTCCTTAACGTTCGAGTCTGCAAACTAAGCGTGTTTGCAGGTAAAGGACCGCGCCGCCCGCTTCCCCGCAAGAGCCCGCCGTTGCTTTGCGTAAGTACATTCGATACCCAACTGGTAGTGATGTTTAAGCTGTGATGTAGTTTAGTTGAAAATTAATATAATTATTATATTATTGTAAACCAAACCAAATTAAAACCCAAACTAAAACAAATAGACTATTTATGTAATTTAAATCAATTTTTCCGACGATATTTAGAATAAACCTCCCGCAAATACTTCAAAGACTCCGTGTACCATAGTGGTGATATAGTGAACTCTTCATCGATCATCAGAGCTGTTGGTGATGACGAATTTGTTGGGTACCACTTCACTGGTAGTAAGTCAGACAACGTCGGAGTTGGGTCTCTGGAACAAGTTAACAAAACATAGATGAAACTTTACGTGTAAATAAATCATACATTGGAATAAAACAAGATATTTTACATTGTAGGACATTAAGGTCAAGTATTTAGGTACAAATAAAAACAATATTTACGACTCTCTGAATAAAAACACTTACCCATATTTCGCAAAATTAGTCCACAATGTCGTAATTCTATCAATCATTTCATTTTCAAATAATGAAGGTATTATCGCTTGGGAGAACAAATAGAACAGCTCATCAGCATGAGTGGCCCCAGGGACTGCCAACAATTGTTTCCCAAGAGCTATTTTCGGTAAGTTTCTTCTTCCAAAATAATTAAATATGTAATTAAAAACAGGCTTATCGCTGGCTTTTAATATTAGTTCTGTTTCTTGGAGTGATGGATATACAAGGTTCGGTTCTCCGTGTAATTTTGATAACTTATCTACATTAATATTATTCATTAAATCGTTACCCATGTAAAATTCCTTTAATTTACTTCCCACTTCATTCCTTTCTTCATCTGTTGGAAACACTAAATCTTTCGGTAATGATTTATCAAACTTTATAGTTGGTATCGTCGTATCATTCTCTACGGCAGCTAACAATAATCCTTCTTCTGTATTAAAACCAATTATTACTGGTACTTTATTGAAATTACCTTCAGATAATATATTGAAAGATGTATCTGTTAAAAACGGTTCTACACCATCTATTAATGTCTCTGCACATGGTGTATAAAGAATTTCTGATATTATTACATTTCCTTCTGCTCTTGGTACTCTTGTTAATATCAATTCCTCATCACTTTTACTCATAAAGTACTTGTAGAGTTCATGAGGATCTTGTGAAATGAATTCCATTGTCTTTGCCAATAAACTAGCTAAGTAAATAGGTTTATATTGATAAGACCAGGCCGCTAAAGATGAGCCGCTCTGTAAAATTGCTTTATGAAACAATCCTTTTGACATTGGAGACAAAATCTGGTAAGAAACTGATGCTGAACCAGCACTTTCACCAAAAATAGTAACATTGTCTGGATCTCCACCAAAAACTCTTATATTCTTTTGTACCCACTTCAAGGCAGCTACTTGGTCTTTCATTGCTGCATTACCAGGAGCTTCTTTGATGCCAAGACAAAGGAATCCCTGGATATTTAGTCTATAATTAATAGTTACAAGTACAACTCCTTTAGGTACTATATAATTGGGACCATATAAGAGAGATGACCCTGATCCTTGGAAGAATCCTCCTCCATGAATGAAGAACATGACAGGGAGTTTGTCTTCAGGAGATGTGTTTAAAGGAGTGTAGACATTTAGTGATAAGCAGTTCTCTCGTCCCATTATTATGGTGTCCATAAATGACTGCTTGCATCGTACGTTTTCGTTGATAGCATCGAATGTGCCTTCCCATTTTGGTTCGGGGCCGGGAGCCTGAAATTTTAGAGATGATAATTTACAGCATAATATCCTGGGACATTCTTCGCATACAGCTATGTGATCCTAAACTAAGCAGAGTTTGTAGGTACTATGGAAATCAGATAGTATACTACATTTACTACTTTTATTTTAACACCCAGACTCAAAACAAACCCAAGCACACAAATGTCTGTCTTGGGTTGAATCAAACCCATGACAACAACTAATAATGACCACTACCGGCTTATCGCTATAATAACATAATTCTAACTTTTGCAAAACATCGGTAGATAATAACCTAAACTGAACAACAGTATCATCATAATTAGATGAATATAAAAGTGGACACTTTTAGTCTGAAGATAATGATGATAGAATGACCTTAATGTTCTCAAAACCTCTTTATATTCAGCAAAGAGGCCCGACCTGTCCGATGGTAAGCAGTTACCGTATACTTTAGATCTTTGCAGCACCCGAGGCATAACTAAAGATAAATGCTGTTCGAAGCGTGGTATCCTCACGTTCCGACCCTTCCAAGAAAACTCTGGTGACCTTAGGTATTCACGCGCAGGAACACTGCGGTATTCTGTAAGGTGGAGATATTTCCCTAGTCGAGCTGCTCTCAGCTATAGGTACTTATTCTAATACTGTTTTACCAAAGGAGCTTACTACCGCAGACGCTCAGATCGTGGAATGAGCTCTCCACCGTGGTATTCTCGAAGGATCACAGCATAGGCTTCTTCAAGGAGGACGTGAAGAGATTTTTACTGGGTCAAAAGCGTTTATAGGCTACGGTAACCGCTTACCATTAGGCGGACCGTATGCTTATTTGCTTCCTTAGTAGTATAAAAGAGGCTTCTAAGTTTAAGTGTATTTTGAACCGGTGGTAGTCATTGTAACTTTCTACGTTCTTAAATGCCTTATCAGGGCAAGGCCTGAACTGAATTATTTGGAAAAAAGAGACAATATCTATTGTAAACAAATCTATACTAACTCTAGCAATACATACCTGAAATCTATTTTCAAAATCAACAGTAGCATAAGGTATACCGAAGTACTGCGCGTGCGATCCATCAGGCGCGATGGCTCCGCGCAGCAGGCCGCCGCTCACGCGCAGCGGCGCACTCGGCTGCCGCACCAGCCGCGCCGCCCACACCGACCACAGCACCACCCACTTCACACTTAACCACATCACTTACACTTTACAACATACACTTGGTACTTATTATTATACCTATCACTTACATTTAACTATTAAAACACTAGTTTCATATTTCATTGTTTATTGTAGTTTTATTGGAGTTTGAATTTTTAATAGATTTACGACACCTCATTTAATATGTTTCTTTTTCAAACGTTACATCACTAGTTCAAGGTTACATTATAATTTATTTAGTGAATACCCAAGTCTTGGTTGCGTAATATTTAAGAGTGATAAATTCCACTTGAATTAAACCTTTAATATAATAATATACACACGTCCGTTTGGTATCAAGAGCTTGTGTGGACTTCGGTCGACCTTCATTTTTCCACGTTTGGAACCGGTCAATATTTCTAATTACATAATTACGTCATATGATCACTTTTAGAAACTATATTATGGAATTTTAAACTGTTATCGCTTTGTGTTATCAATTTAATTTTTAATAATAATATAATGCCAACTGACGACATTTATTTAGGTTTTTATCAAAATTATTTCACTTACAATGCAGTTATAATGGCTTATCAGATTACAATAAGACTTTCATAGGAAAATACAGTATTTTTATAGGATTAACTTAGTTAAAGTCTTATCAAAGTCGGATTTGCCGTTGTTATGATTACATGTATTAAACACGCTCAGTGGTTGCACTTAAGTAGATTTTTCAATACAATCTGAATACAAACCTACAACCTTTTAGCACTATCATTATTATCAATAATATCATGTGTTTGTCCTTAATCACATCTGTCTTTTCCCTTTACTTCATCTTCAATATCACTTTAACTAAAAACTGACACATATACTAAAAGGTTAGAACTCAAATGTTATTTTATAACATGTTTATGCAATTTGTGGATACGTATGTCTATATCCGTGTTGATTTATGTGTGTTGTATTTCAGATAACGATTATCAGAAAGCGTTCTGTATCATTCTGCTTATCAATAACTAGCATATTGCAAAATACTGGTAGGGTTTAATCTATGATACAGGTGCCGAATCTCTTATTTACAAACTAAACTAATATTAGTCACGACACCTCTCTTTCATACAAACGTTGTTGAAAAAGGATAGGAGATATTTCTAAATTATTCTTATTTATAAGCAATCGGTCTAATTTGACAGGACTAAATGTCTTTCGGGCCCCCCACAAGGAGGACCGACTATCTTGTGAGGGTTGCGGGAAACCGCTGGATGCGGGTTGCACAAGAACGGCCATCATAGAGAACCTTGGGGAGGCCTTTGTTCAGCAGTGGACGTCTTTCGGCTGACATGATGAAATGTCTTATTTAGGGTACTAGCTGTCCCCCGCGCCTTTACTCGCGTTTTGGTATAAAAAGTACTCGATAGCACTTTGGAATAATATACCTTCTTACTAAATTACATTGGATCTACTTCACTATTCAAATAGGATTTTGTTCATAATTTCAAGGTTTTTTTGCAGCTTTCTGATATAAAAAAACATGATAAGTTGGAATGTTCCTTGGTGCCCTTTTGGTGTCCACTTGGTGCTTAAAGTGTTAGAGTAGCGGTTGGTTAATGGATAAAGGTGTTCAATGCAAAAATAAATAATTCTGGTCTATGATACATGCAGCCACTAAGATTTTCAATGATAAATCTGATATTGTAATACATAATCTTTTGACATGTGTCAGAACCGCATACCTACTCTCAGCTGTCTCACTTTAGTCTATCACGTTTGTATTGATAACAATTTTATAGGAGAAATTATTAGTTCTATGATTTCTCCGCAAGAGGCGCTGCCTTTTCTTATATTTTTGTAGTAACACAAAATGCATTAGTAATGCGTTTACTAATATCAATTCAAGTATTTAAATATTCTATACAATAACTATACCTAATACCTTTAAACGAACAAATCTAATATACCTATATATATATATATAATCTGAATCTCGGAAACGGCTCCAACGGTTTTCATGAAATTTAGTATACAGGGGTTTCGGGGGACATACATCGATCTAGCTAGGTTAATTTTTAGAAAATGTCGTTTTAAAAAAAACGAGCAAAGCTCGGTCAACCAGGTACTATCTATATAACTATATATAAAAGAAAGTCGTGTTAGTTACACTATTTACAACTCAAGAACGGCTGAACTGATTTGGCTGAAAATTGGTGGGGAGGTAGCTTAGAACCAGGAGAAGGACATAGGATAGGTAGGGGTAGGGGTAGGTAGATAGGTTAGAGGTAGGTAGGAGTAGGTAAGGGTAGTTAGGGGTAGTTAGGGGTAGGTAGAGGTAGGTAGGGGTAGTTAGAGGTAGGTCCCAGTTTTATTTTTGTTTTCAGGGCAGGACAACGTCTGCCGGGTCAGCTAGTTATATATAAAAACAACATTTACTATTCCTCGTGCTACATACGTATACCTATATTTTATGCACCATTGTGCCTGGTTTTTAATGCCAGCAATAACTTCGAACACATTAACGTTAAATATTTGAACAGGCGTTTTGAATGATGTGAAACATAAATTATGAAACACTAGCTGTTCTCCGCGGCTTCACTCGCGTTCCCGGGATAGAAAGTAGCTTGAATCGGACCAGTAACACAGGAGATTAGCGTGTTCAAACAAACAAACTCTTCAGCTAAATAATAAACATCCTGGGACATTCTTCACACACGGTTATCTGATCCCAAACTAAGCAGAGCTTGTATTACGGAAACCAGATAACTGATATACTACATATACTACTTATTTTTTGTAAATACATACTTATATAGACCTACTTATAATTTTGTATAATGTTAGATACTAATAACATAGATAAATATTATTAATAGTACCGATAGTTAGTATGTGAGTTTTTATGATAAATATGCATCGAAATAAAATGTATTTACTCTAAATACACACCTGCGGTAATCAAAAACCGATTTACGGTAACAAGTTATTTACAAAATGAAACGATGACACAATAACACAGTGGAAAGTGCGCCAAGAACCGGCTTTGACACCGGCCCGGGCTGGCTGCCTCGCCGGCATTCTACGGTCTGTACTTACTTCATGTAAACGCGTGTTTTGTATCAAAAAAACAAGTGAAAGTCGGTAAATACGAAAGTGCTCCTAAATCTTTAAATATCGAACATATTATTTGAAAAAAGAAGACTGTTTAATTCAGATTTATGTTCATTTATTTATGTGCTGTGTCTGTCGTAATTTGGTCATTTTAATGTGCATCTTATTCCAATCACATTAACGTGCAGTTCGCTCAAAACTCGTAGGTAAGTTCTAGTAGGTTTGTAGGCTAAATAGTTACGTCACTATGAATAACAATGTTAGACAGTGGATTAAAGTGTCAGTGCAGAGTAAACTTTATTAAAATGCTTGTAAAGTAAATAATGGAACGTATTACGTGTGTGATGAGTACCATAGCGAATTGGGGGTCAGTACACATAATGTTATCTTATCACATTATATCGTCGATTATTTTTTAATTATCTGCGTGTGATATTAGGTCACGAAACCGGTTGACGAATTCCGGTCCCTTCTGAATTGGGTCATTGCCTCATTGCTACTATTTTCGCAATTTATAGGAAAATAAAATACCCACGACTTTATCACTAACGTTTTATCAAGTTCTACACGGATCGCCTGATGGCTAGTTAGCGGCTACCGTAGCCTTTCATCACCAGGAGAATGTCTGTATCAAAATTAAAACTGTATTAAAACATCTATATAAGTATGTATTTACAAAAAAAAAGTAGTATATCAGTTATCTGGTCTCCATAGTACAAGCTCTGCCAAGTTTGGGATCAGATAACCGTGTGTGAAGAATATCCCACGATATTTATTTATTTTATCTACTTTATCAAAATGACAACTACATCTATACATCCACCGTATCAAAACATTCAGTGTATCAAAATTACAACTGTATCAGAACGTTCACTTTTTCAAAATAACCACTGAATCAAAATATAACTTAATTTATTTTCGAATTAAACACTTGCACGCCACTATCGTTTTGACTACGAGACCAGACTGTGCACTGTGTGTGTTTGTTGTAGGTACCTAAAGTATTATCTCACTGTATTGTATCTCCATAATTAAATTGTACATCTGAATAGATTTCTAGAACGTACTTTACTGTTTTTCAGATACTGAAAGGAGGCCAGCTTAAGGGTAAACCTTCGGTTGGAGCGCGAAATTCAAATTTTATCACGTTTTCTGCAAATTGCAGCTCAGTTATAGGTCGTAAGATATCAACATGTTATTTGCGAGAAGAATGGTAGTATATTTACTGATTAATAGCAAAATAAATCATCAAAATATTCCTCCAACGTATATTACTGACATATACGGCTATTTCATGAAAATGTTACTAATATACCTTGGAAGAGTATGTTGATGATTTCTTTTGTTATTAATCAGTAAATATACTACCATTCTTGTCGCAAATAACATGTTGATAAGTTACGACCTATAACTGAGCTGCAATTTGCAAAAAACGTGATAAAATTTGAATTTCGCGCTCCAACCGACGCCTCCACCTTAAGCAACAATGACTTCAAACACTCTAAAAAACTAACCACGAAGGTGATACAAATATTAAGTATAATAATAAGCACCAAGTCTCTGTTGTAAAGTGTAAGTGATGTGGTTAAGTGTGAAGTGGGTGGTGCTGTGGTCGGTGTGGGCGGCGCGGCTGGTGCGGCAGCCGAGTGCGCCGCTGCGCGTGAGCGGCGGCCTGCTGCGCGGAGCCATCGCGCCTGATGGATCGCACGCGCAGTACTTCGGTATACCGTATGCTACTGTCAAACCTGAGGACAGGTTCAAGGTGAGGCTATACCGTGGATTATTCTAGAATGAAACTGAAAGTCAACATGACAAAAATACACACAGTATGCATGGACTGTAGCCCCCTCCCTCTTTAATGTGATTATACTTGAAATGGGAGCTCACCTCACCTTGTGTTGGTTGCTCTCCGCTGGGAAAAAAGTAGTTTTATTACAAGTGTGGAATTAACATTTAAACTCAAAAGTTTCATCTAAATCGGTCTCGGAGTTTTTGTAAAGTAGGTACTCGAACAAACAATGTCATAAATGAAAAAATCTGACATATACCTAGTATTACCTAGTCATGGATGCCTATTTTTTTTTATAATATCTACAAAAAAAAGCCACGCTGCCGTTCGTTTTTGCACACACTTATCTATATATACAGGAATACTTTATTATTAAGCTCCGAGCTATTCGGAGCTATTTCACAGAATATAGGGTGTTGTTATAGCAAGCTAATCCCAATCTAAACAGGTCTGCGGTACACGTGGATAATTTATATGTAATCTAGTTGTAATTGTTCGCATCGCAAGCCGTGGAACCGCAGAGCTACATCCACTGTACGCCACACGGCCGCGACCGTATTGTGCTGACAATTATGCATTGCCCGCTACCGTGACCATTATTTATGTGATGCTCCAGGAATCGGGTGTCATTACACTTTGTCTGGGTTACACTCGAAACGAGAAGTAAATTTTGGGTGTTATTTGCGACTGAATTGGAATTGAGGTTTCATTTGACGGCAGGTTAGGTTCGATTCCCACCCAGAACAAATGTTTGTGGGTATAAACTTGTCTGCTTGTATAAAGTCGGGGTGTAAAAGTATAGTAGGTAGGTACCTATATCAGTTATATGGTTTCCATAGTACAAGCTTATGCTCAAGAAATATCCAATAGGCTAGTTCAAATATTTTTATTTAAAATGTTTCCAACAGTTTAGAATTAGATGGTAGTGTTTTGATTGAATTATGTAGTAAATTTCTCTGTCTTGTAAATTTTAAATAGTTACCAATTTAGTAGAGTATCCTATGAGGATTACCCCGAAAAAAGGTACTGTAGATAGATATTCCCCAAACATGTATGTTTGTAAAAATCGGGCATTGGTTGGATTTCTTTTACGTTTCAATTAAATTATCCCAAAATAAAATGGACGGATGGTGACACTATGCACTTACATACCTTATGTCAAGGCAAAATTATGACTTTAACTTTAGAGTTTAGAAATATAGTTACACGAACATAAAGCAAGGAAGGACATACGTGTTATACTTATGTGAATTGGAAACTAGCTTCTTTTGCAATTTGGTTTTTATCTTTTATGTCAAAAGACTGACTAGCTATCACATACGAACTTTAGCAATAATACGGGCTTGCTTTAAGCTACTGTTTTTTACAATACTTAGATGACAAGTGGCACTCAAGTGCATTTGTTGGACCTGAAACATAAGCTTGGCGACAAAAACGCTAGGCAAGTACACTTGTACTACAAGGTTTCTCTACTAACTACCACCGTTCTATGGTTTTCTCTCGATATTTTTTCTTCAAAAATACAAGCGCATTAAAGGATTCAATTGAACCAAAAATTTTAACATCCTGAATAAACGATCCTGAGCAAATATATAAATTACTCATGTAATTACGAATCTTTCAAACTTAAAATCCTTCGTGAAATTTACCAGAATATCAATAAATGGAATATCTAAAACCTCAATATTATTCCAGGGTCCAAGCCCAGGGCCGAAATGGGGTGGCATATTTGACGCAGCCAACGAACATATTAGATGCAAGCAAAGATTTACTGCAACCAGGATCTTAGGCGAAGAAGATTGCCTCACATTAAACGTCTACACGCCAATTGAAAACACTGACCAACTACGCCCAGTTATGGTCTTCATCCACGGAGGAGGATTCAGAGATGGATCAGGAACTCCATACGTATACGGACCTGAATATCTAGTAAAACATGGAGTTATACTCGTGACCTTCAATTATAGACTGGAAATCTTAGGTTTCCTTTGCTTGGGTATCAAAGAAGCACCAGGAAACGCTGGAATGAAAGACCAAGTTGAAGCTTTAAGGTGGGTGAAACGAAATATCAAAGAGTTTGGTGGTGACCCTGATAATATAACTATATTTGGAGAAAGCGCCGGTTCTGCATCAGTTCTTTACCATATAGTATCACCAACGACTAAAGGATTATTCCAAAAAGCAATAATGCAAAGCGGGTCAGCGATGTCTCCTTGGAGCTTGCAGTTTGAACCAGTAAAAACAGCCAGTTTGTTAGCTCAGCAAATGGGGTACAATATTCAAGACCCAAATGAAATACATAAGCTATTTATGAATAAATCAGCAGAAGACTTACTGACTGTGAGAGTTCCGAGAATCGAAGGTGACATTGTTTTATCGGAAAACATCTTTGTGCCATGTGTCGAGAAAAAAATACCAGGAATCGAGCAGTTTTTACCTGATACTCCATACAATTTAATAACCAAAGGAAATTACCATAAAGTACCGGTGATAATTGGGCATAACAACGCTGAAGGATATATGTTTGCTGGCAAAGAAAATGACACTATGATATCAAAACTAAACTTCTTAAAAGCATTACCAAGAGACCTGCTTTTCCCATCAGAAAAAGAAAGGACAGAAACAGCGACGAAGTTAAAAAAGCTATACATGGGTGATGAAAAAATCAGTAAAGAGAATCTTACTAAATTTGCTCGATATGAAGGAGATTCTAGCATCACGTACCCAGTTATATCTACAATCGATCTTCTAGCGAGAACTTCTAATACACCTATTTATGCATATAAGCTGTGTTATGACGGATGGTTGAATCTAGCTAAATTTGCTTATGGATTCATGAGGCAACCTGGAGCTACTCATGCTGATGAACTGTTCTACATGTTCAAGATCAAAGTAAAGCTACCACTGGTGTTCTTTGAGACGGACTTTATCGACAAGATCACCTCGATGTGGACTAATTTTGCAAAATATGGGTATGTAGGTTTGTAATAATGGTGAAGGGACAAATTAACATGTTTAATTTTGAGTAATGAATGTCTGAAGGTGATCTTTTTGACCTATAATTGTATTATTTATATTCGGAATTGTATTTAATGTACGTAATTGGTAATTAAATTGTACCACTAGGCTGAAAATCATGTGTTTTGACAATTCATTTGTAAATAAACTGATTCTACTGTTGCATAAAAAAACACTCCTTGCAGCTTAACACATCCCTGGTGAATAATAAAAAGGCAAAGAGAAATAGGTACAATATTTGTCATTCTACGCTCTAAATCATAGACATGTCAATGTTCTGAATAACACAATTTTTCCACCTTTCTAGAAACCCAACACCAGAAGTGACGTCACAACATCCATCAAAATGGGAGCCAATGAATAAGAAGCATCCTCAATTGTTTACCATAGACAAGACGTGCGCAATGACACCTCTATGGGATGACGAAATCATTAGGTTTTGGAATGCTACATACTCGAAGTACAGAAGAAAAGCTTAGAATTTTGTAAGATTGGAGTCTGAATAATCCGATTTTTTGTGACTGTAGATATGAACTAGTCACTTATTTGACAGGTATGACTTTATTTTTGTCATGTCTTGTCTGACCATTATTATGTGATGTGTATACGAAAAGAAATTAGATATACCGACTTGATTTATTGTTATCTCTTTAAAACTGGAAATTACATTCATAGACAAGTTTTTATAGTCTTAATATGCCATAAGAGTGATACTAATAAGACTAATAATCTTAAGTATTTTTCACGGGTTATGGTTTTGTTTGAATAAAAAATATACATTTTTTTTTTAATACTCTATTGATATTTTTCGTGAACAATTCCCATTTAATTTTAAGATAGGTGGACATGAACCACTCAAAAATAAAATATAAAAAATGTGTACGCAAAAAAAAAATGAAATATTGTATCTTGCGATACCCCACGGCGTCCGGCGCGGCGTGGACTGCGCAACTTTGGTTCCTCGATTAAATATTGGCGAGCGCGTCCAATATCACTATTTGTCCATCATAGACCAACCTTGAGGGTATTGTGAAAGGAGTAGTACCATCGTAGTATCACGTCAGTCAGTTGATAACCGGCCAACTCGCGGGAGTCGCGTCAAACTTAAGTTTACTTTTAAGTTCGCGCGTATTTCTACGTATTTTGTATCAACGTGATATGTTACGTTAGTGATGTTTTTTAAAGTGTTTTAGAATTTGTGATACCAATATAAATTGGATTTTTAAATATTGTTAAAATGAAATGACGCTTTATTAGTCAGTTTTTTTTAGTATAGTCAAGAGGCAATTATTTAATATAGGCCCTGAACTAGGCCCAGAAACACTTATGAAGGTCAAATTAACTGAAGTTACCACCGAAACGTAACGTAGTATAGGTAGGTACTGTAACTGATTTTTAACCCCCTATATACGCAAAAACGACGGGGTTTTATAAGTTTAACGTGTCTGTCTGTTATCGTATATCCAAAACTCATTATTATTCAAATATAGTTTTATAAGATATTTACAATTATTTACAACAAATATACAAACTACATATAAAAAAAATCCTCGAGGCGGCCGAAAAGTAAAAGTAAATAAATAAATCAATCCATCATTTGAGTTTCTTGCCGGAGTCTTCTCAGTTCAAGTGTATGTGGAACCGGTGGTAGAGTCTATTGTAATGATTGTAACTATCGACGTTCATAAGTGCCTTACCAGGGCCTAAATTGAATAAATGAGGATTTGATTTGATTTTATCAGTAAATCATCATCTCCCTGCCCTGTTCCCAATCATTGGTGGTCGTCGCAATATGTATCGCTCTTCTTCCATTCACACCTTTTATAAGTAAATACATAAAGCAATTACTAACAATTGAAATTACCTATTGGTAATTAATGTACACATTGGTGCCGATTCTGTTGTTTACGAACTAAATAAATTTAATCTCACTATAACTCTTTCTAATAGTAAATATAAGAAAGGGATGCAAGATATTTTAGTCCTGTCAGTTTAATCCGATCACACATTTCAACGTGAATTTAAGCGCGATCTTTATTGGTCACGACTATTTACCCGTACATTACGACGGTATGGATTAAACTGACAGCATTAAAAATGTTCTATCTTTTGTCAATAAGGTTAAAATGAAAGAGAGGTGACTTGTCTAATATTAGTTAAGTTCGTAAACAACAGAATCGGCACCATTGTCGGAAATTACAATATCCGGATAACCGATCATTGTCTTGATTAACTAGTGTTGGACCGTCCTTGACCCACCCAAAGTTATTGTCGTATAAGGACAGAATTATAAGTGACGCTACTTACCACGTAAAGAAATGGTGACTGAGGCTGAGATCTATAGAGCGTGCTTAGACTTTGCTCAGACTTTACTTAGGGTATAAACCTACGTAATAAAGTAAATATTTGTGCGTTTTATTTTGTAGCCAAGTTTTTGGTAAGTCGTCGGTAGGTGCATTTAGGCTTTGCTTAGCACACACTCAGAGAGATTCAAATTTTTAAATACCGACTTTGTACGGTAAAGGTTAGTCTATGCTCTAGTAAGTCCCGTCAGTCATTGTTAAGAACCTCCAAACCGCGGCTAACGCCCTAGGCGCCTGGTTTCGGAAATGGAGGATCGAGATCAACCCTGTCAAAAGCCAGGCGGTCCTATTCTACAGACCCTACCATCGAGGTACCTCCTCCCCTCCAAAGGCAGTTACTCTATTCGGTGAACCAATCCCCTGGGAAAGGCAAGCCAAATATCTCGGAGTAACTCTCGATGATCGTTTGACCTTTGATGCCCACATTAAAGCGGTCCGTGCGCCCCATCATGACCTATGCTAGTACTGTGTTCGCACATGCAGCTCCATCACGGATCCATAGCCTTCAGGTGATTCAAAATCGCTTCATGCGCAAGGCCACGGGCGCCCCGTGGTACATGCGTAATGAAAATCTCCACATTGACTTAGGTCTCCCCACAAAACAATTTATAAAACGCACCTCACGCAGATTTTTCAATACCGCCGTTAATCACCGCAACCCTCTTATAGTGAAAGCCGCAACCTACACGTCCTCCCGTATACTCCGTATCCATAGACCAAGGCAAGCCCTCAGCGAGCCGGATGACCCTATTACATTAGCTCAGATCGAAGCTGACGAAGCTCGTAAAAGTACACAACACACTACACACAACCGATCACGCTACCGTCCTCGACGGCGAGGCCGGCGCGACGTCCCACTCAGTCTCGTCCCGTTCAAGCGGCCCGAGCTGCCTACAGTAATCCGACCGCCCCCAATTAGTCGTAACTCGTACAAAGTCCTCCCCCTCCCCCGGTAACGCCCTGAGCCAAGGTTCGTACCCCATTCGGGGGTGCCCTCAGGCGTTGTTATCTAAATATTACCCGGCTGAGAGCCCTCTGCGCTTGCCGATTTGTCCGGTAAGGTTGTTGCCATCTGAGGCTACCAACTTAGTCCTTTCAAAAAAAAAAATTAGTCTACCCTACGCGGGGCACGGGAGTCAATGGATGGCTTACTTGACACGTTTGATATTCGCTTGTCCCTTATATACGCGAAAAGAAAGTTACAATTGACACTGAGAAGACTCCGGCAACAAACTCAGCAAGGCTTCATTCTTTTGTGGATCTTTTTTTTTAATTTCAGTTTTTGTTATGTAAATATCTATTTATAGGTAATAATAATAAAGCTGAAGAGCTTGTTTGTTTGAACGCTAATTTCTGGATCTACCATTCTGATTCGAAATAATCTTTCACTTATAGGAAGCTACATTATCCCCAAAGGTTATTATAATAGGCTACTTTTTATCCTGAGAACGCGGGGAACAGCTATTTAAAAATACGGTGATAAAATTTCATAGAACTAATACGTAAATATAAAATAGCAAAACCAAGGCCAAGGCTCGTCTAACATGGCCATGACACGGAATGAAGCTATTGCTATTCAGTGCACTAAGTGGAAAAATATGTAATGCAAGCATGTTTATCTAATCGTAGTTGTTGTGGCTTATTACATTGATAATCTTGTAGTCAGTAGTAGATACCTACTTGACTCTGTGTACGAGTGTTTTATGATAATCAAATAGATTAAATTATAATACCGATACCTATATGATAAATGCAAGTGATTGTTGGTTCGTCTTTCTTTCATGCAGCAACGGATGGACGCGATTATTAGCATTTTTTATTACTATGTATAGGCCTGTGTTTGACCATAATCTCACCGTTGTCAGTGATGATGTGGACGATGGTAAGCACACAAAGCCTAGATGGGAATGTAGATAGGTTATGGCCTGAAGAGTAATAAAGGCTTTTTATCCCGGGATGATAGACAGACGGACAACAAAGTGATCGTATATGGGTTCCCATTTTTTCCTTCTATGGTATGGAACCCTATAACAATTCTCCTTTTTTGAAGTAGGTTAAAAAAACAAATACTAATGTGAGAGTACCTTATTTAGAAGTGTAGTGGTACGTCTAAACAGATAATAGAATCAAACGATGTCAATTGACTTGCCCTCTGATTATAGGTACCTACTACGTCGTCTCGGTCTTTAACCTTTCAATAAAATAACAACAAATTAGAATATTATAATATAGTCCAAACTCACTTTGATATTGTAAACTAGAATTAACATTACTATTTGATTTTTGACTTAACTCATTTATTAACATGTCTCCAGTCGAATAAGTTATAATTTGTTATGGACTGGTATTAATGAGTTATGACAGTCATTAAACTATACAACGTGTTTTTTTTTATATCCCATAACTCTAAGGTTATATTCTGTAGGTAAAAATAATACTAAAATTCCAAGAAAGAATTAGGTGGCCCAAAAATGCATAGTTTCGGAGATATCATCAATCATAATTAAATTAGGTCAAAAATAGTCACCAGTATGACGAATCATTACTTTTGCGAGGTCGCCAAACTTCGCAAAACTTAGACCCTCGATGTGTCTAGGTATCTAAGTTTCATTCAGAGTAATTCATTCATATTTAAAGCTAAGAAAATGCGACGTTGTCATATTTCACGTAAGGGTGTTTTACATTAATAATCGTGACTTTGTCGAATTATTTTGTATGAAAAATGATTAAAAAAAAGGATGTTTGAAACAGAATTCATATGCCACTTGATTCTTTGATATGGTCTCAGTCATACCCTAGAGTTATGGGATATAAAAAAAAACAGATTGTAGGCTAGTTTGTATTATTTGTTGTTAATATTGTGACTAATTCGAGCTAAGTTAATTAATTTAGTTAGTTAATTAATAATAATATATCAGTTGATACTCGAACAGGTAAAAAGTAAAGCAAAAAGGTTTGACACATCACCGACCTCGACCCGTGTGATGATGAGTGATGACATGGTTAGAGTGATGTTTAGTTATAACTAGCGACCCGCCCCGGCTTCGCACGGCTTTTCTGTACTATAATATGTACACTCTATCTATTGCTGAAAACTGCATTAGAATTCGTTGAGTAGTATAAAAGATCTAAGCGAAGAGACAGCGGAGGCGACTTCATTTTATACTGTGTAAAGATAATATTAATTCACAAATCCCTCAATTCTACATAATTTACGAGTAAATCATATAGAAGCGGTTGCGAGATCATTCGATTAATTCATGATGATCAAGATCGTCGAGCGCGTACGCATCCGCCCTTGATCACATAATAACGAACTAATTAAAATCACGAACGACACGTAGTGACGTCACCCAACCTGCCTCCCGCGTATCTGCACTTGTGTAGTTGCGGTCTTTGTTAACTCACGTGTTTATTGCGCATAATAATATCAAGTGGACAAAAAAAACTATTGCAAATGAAAAAAAACTGAAAATAAAATTTAAGTGATTGTGTTGAAATAGAGTGGGGTTGTTTTGGTATGTTGTCTGATTTTTTTGTTATAGATAATTTATTATTATAAAGTTTACATTAATCTAAAAAAATATTTTAAAAATCATCATCTAATAATTTGAATATAAAATATTAAATAAACACCTACTTATGCACTGAAAAGTTTAAAATTTATAACACTATTATTTACACAGGTATCTAGATCAAAAAAATACCAGATAGTAATTTGAAATAAATTGATCCTAATAATTTTATAACGCGGTTGAAACCGCGGGGCGGACGCTAGTATTCAAAAAATTATTACAATCTCAATAGGAATGAGGAATTCTGTCATATCTATACAGATGACAGTTAAAATCAAGGATGGTATAAGTACCATTTTTTTTAGAAACGGTAAAGTACCTTTTCTAAAAAAAACTTTTTATTTGTCGTAAAATAAAGTGACTTACCGAAAAAATAAAAATAGAGGCGTCTAAATGGAGAACCTTCAACTTTTAACAAAAATGACAAAAGTATATTCGAGTGAACGCTCACTTGTCATGAATAACTTAAAACTTATTACCTACATACTAACGGTATTTTAAATTGCGTCGTAAAAATACTTTGCTCGCAAAACTTTTATGAGCTACACAATGTGAGTCAAAGGTTAACATATATGGATTTTTTCTATTGAGTAACTATTAATTACCGAATATTTCGGATAAAAATCTTTTAATTACGTGGAAAATATAAGGAACCATTTTTATTCTGCTAGAAGGTAGAATTTACTTTGTTTTTGCAAATTGACAAAAAAATAAAGTGACAACAAGATAGGCGGCTCTATCTCTACCAAAGCTATAAGCTTTTCAAATGTAATATACCTCCTTAATATCATAATCAAATTCATAAATACTATATTTAACAAAAACATTTCAAGCGTCATTTCTAAAAATAAAAAAGAATTCACAAAATGGCCGCGAATATCCGAACAAAATCCGCAACATAGAACAACCCTACATAGATTTAAAATGTGAACAGTATTCAGACTGAGTTGTATAATGGTACAATGAAGTGGTTGGCGCTTATATCCCTGATCGCTGCGAATCTGGTGCGGCTACCGGCACCTGTCGTCAGGGTCAGCACCGGCCTGCTGAAGGGCAGGGTCAGCGAGAACGGAAAGTTTTACGAATACTTCGGGATACCTTATGGTCTTGTCGACGAGACGAACCGATTTCAGGTGAGTGATTATTGCTTACATATTATAAAAATAATAATAAATATCCTGGGACATTCTTCACTATAGAAACCAGATAACTGGTATACTACATAAACTACTTTTTTTTGTAAATACATAAGTACTTAAAAGATAATTACACCCAGACTCAGGACAAACAGACATGCATACAAATGTTTGTCCTGAATGGGAATCGAACCCACGACCTGCGACGCGATAGGTAGCCATATACTGTCATAGAATTAATAGTGCTACCGTATAGAATGCTCACTCTATGATAAACTCTCTCTTTCTATCGCATAATAAATAAAATACGGGTATCTCAACTGAGCGTTGCTGAACTCTGATTGTCGTGTCTTCTACATCAATGTCGCATAGAGGAAAAACATGGTGGAGTTTTGTCCAAATGAGTGGCTCAAACACAAAAGAATTCTCGGAACTGGGAGGGGAGTCAAGTAACAGCTATATCAGCCATGTTTTTCGGCAATGGCGAAGATGCGAGGGCCCTGTTTGCAACCAGCCGACGCGACGGTTCTTACACAAAGCACTCATCCGTAGGTATATTTTCCTACCTAAATTGCGGAGTAGACCATGCCTATTATTATTCAGACACGAGCCTCTTCTATTAGACAACTATATTCTTTCAAATTTAGAAATTCAACATTTGCACGATTTTAGTCCTACCTACATGTATAGGATGTAAAAAATCTGGTTTTGTTTTAGTGAATCCGAATTATTACGCAGCTTCTCTGTATTTCCCACAAACAATATTTCCTAACTTTAAAAATATGGAATGAGTGAATAGTGTGTCAAGTGCATAGCAACTTGTGGTTTTCGTCTTCAATGAGAGACGAGGCGTGACGATGCATTTTGATGATGCTTTATTTAATTTAAAAATGGTTTTATTTGAATCAAAATCGATTTCAAAATTTCACCATGATTGGTTAAATTTAAAATTAATCTAAAAGGAGGAATTATGTTTGATGATCCAATAATTACTTTGACGACGGACGCTGGGGTAGAAAGGTTCTCGAGTGGCGACCACGAAGACGCAGCGTGTGAGGGTCGCGGGAAACCGCTGGATGCGGTTAGCGCAAGACCGGCCATCGTGAAAATACTTGGAGAGGCCTTTGTCTAGCAGTGGACGTCTTTTGGTTGACATGATCGAAGTAATTTAGAGTAGGCTAATTAGTAACTAGTAATTTAGAAGTGGAAATTTTTGTTCCAATAATAATGAAAATATATACATTAACAAGAAAATAAAGTCGAAGGTCGCGAATTATAATACAATCAAGGTCATGCCAACCAATCAGTAGATATAAATATTCTAGTAAGAATACAAAAAAACTTGAATAACATGTCTAAAAATTAGCAGTCTTGCAAAATGTGACGTATTCGTCTCATCCTGCTAAAGTCATAAACCATTTTAGTTATTTAGGTAGCTAAATGCTACTAATAAATGCTAATAAATGTATATTAATAGCTAATAAAGTATGTACTTAAGAAAACATAAAGTTTGTACGGTCAAATCACGGTCAAATGGAGTTCAGGAGGAGGTAATCACCGGAGTTACTGGTCAGATTCTAAATCTTTCACTAACAGGAAGCTACATTATCCCCGAGAGCTATAGGCTTTTACACCCAGGAACGCGTTTGAAACCGCGGTAAACAGCTAGTTTTAGTGACTGCGACAAACGTAAACACGTCAATTTGTAGATTCAACGTTACGTTCAAGGTCTAAACAGCATAAATTAATTTTGAGGTTTACCTGTTATTTTACTTTATAATATGTAAAAAGAAACCCTCTATCTTGAGTTTAAAAGTCAAATATCAAATTGTAAAAGTATCAATTGAAAAAGTAAAAGAGTTTGTTTCCCAATCATTGTCAATAAAAAATATGGAGTTATTATGAATAGTAGCTTTAATACACATTGAAAGAACTTGGGCTTAAATCCTTACATACATATGCAACGCAATATCTCTTTGCCTTTCTGTCCGTTAGTATGCTTATAATTCGAGAACTGACGAGAACCATTACACGGGGTTTGATGCGGTTTTTACAGTTACCTCGCTAGTTTTTTGAGGAAGGTTGTATCATCGTGCTGTAACTGGAGGGATTTAAAAAAAGAACTGTTTTAGTGAAACAAGGCAGTGATGAAAATACTACCAGAATAAAGAAAGAAAGATATTTATTATGGTCTCACAAAAACATATGCATAAAAAAACAGATACATTTAAACAAAATAACATGCAGTTTGAGGCCAAAAAAGGCGCCCATCTCAGCATTATGCTGCAACGCTGGTTTTCAGACCGGGCCAAAAGTGAGGCACAGATTGAAAAATAGATGATATTAAAAAAATAATAAACTCATATGTACCTACTCAAAACTCATTTATTCAGTTTTGGCCCTGATAAGGAACAAGTTACAATCGACCATCGGTTCGGAATAAGTACACTTAATACATAGCATCTACAAAGCCATTGCATTATTGATACCTAGTGGCTACAGTCTACACAAGTTTGTGCAACTTTTATCTTGTCTCGCCACGCAAACGCTTTTCTCAAGGTCGGTTAAGAATGCATTCATTTTAAGATTTGGTTCCGTTCAGTGCGATGCAATTAACTGACCTCCGCCGCGCCGCCACAGCTGTGTGAAGGTCAGACAATCTGCGGATCATGCAGAAATAAGTTGATTCTGCGAAAATTACTATTTTTTATGTACATAAACATTATTGTAGAATATAGTTTGTTTTTCCTATTAGACAAATGGGAATCTGAACGTAGATAATAAGATCCTGAAATGTGACAGTATCTTTAACATAGATAAAGAGACTTGAGAGATAAATATTTCTAATCTGCGCATTGGTAATATTGCCAATACAGTGGCAGTAAAATAAGCCTATCGAAAAATTCCACTGTCGGTAGTTTAATATTTTACAACAAACATTTCATAACGGTAGAGCAATATTTCCAAATATTCCATGAACACGTACCTTACCAATAAATATATATACTTAATTCACAATACTAGAATCCAAATAATAACCAAAGCTTTCTCAATTCTCAGGCCCCACTACCACCACCAAAATGGGACGGCATCTTCTCAGCCCTAAACGAAAACATTTGGTGCCCTCAGAAGACTGTCGCCAACATTGTCTTAGGCGAACCGAACTGCTTAAAACTCAACGTCTACACACCTGTTCATACGACTCATAAACTACTGCCTGTAATGGTATTTATCCATGGAGGCTGTTTCATCACAGGAACTGGCTCTCCGTTCCTTTATGGAGGAGACTTCTTCGCAGAACACGAAGTGGTGTTTGTAGCTTTGAACTATCGGCTGAATGTCGAAGGGTTCTTATGTTTGGGCATCAAGGAAGCTCCAGGCAATGCCGGTCTAAAAGACCAAATAGCAGCGTTAAAATGGATACAAGAAAATATCAAATCTTTTGGAGGAGATCCTGATAATGTAACACTTTTTGGAGAAAGCGCTGGAGCCGTATCAACTTCCTTTATGATCTTATCTCCAGCAGCTAAAGGTTTATTCCACAAAGCTATACTACAGAGTGGATCATCATTAGCCCCTTGGGCTCTACAACATGATCCAATCAAAACAGCCAGTGAACTAGTCAAAAAATTCGGATACAACACCAAAGACCCCCGTGAAATATACAGAATATTATCAATGAAATCAGCCAAAGAACTGAACAACGCTTTCGATTATTCAGAGAATAATAAATTCTGCGTTGCCGATGAGAATATCTTCGTACCTTGCATTGAGAATCACATAGATGATGTAGAACCGGTTATAACCGAGTATCCGGCCGATGTAATTAAATCTGGTAATTATACTAAAGTACCAATGATAATTGGCTTCAATGACAATGAAGGATATTACTTTGTTGCTACAGATTATGGGACAAGTTTAAAGAATGATTCAAATATAGATTTAACGAGGCCTCTGCAGCCTGACCTAGAGTTTCCTACGGAGTATGACAAGAATTCGACAGCGGAACTAATAAGGAGGCATTACTTTTCGTCTTGCGAAGAAGAAATGATAATGAATATGGTGGATTTGTACTCAGATTTGCATTTCAAGTTTCCGTTGGTGTTAGAATCTGAGTTGTATGCGAAGACGACAGATAAACCGCTGTATTTTTATCTGTTTCGATATAGCGGGTATATAAATATGCCGAAGATAATATCAGGGTTTGGGCTGAGTGGCGGCGCGTCGCATGCGGACGATCTGTTCTACATGTTCAAGCCGCACTCGTTCCCGTTACCTCATCGGTACTTGGAAAACGACATGATTAAACGTATGGTGACGCTGTGGACCAATTTTGCTAAGTATAGGTGAGAAACTATTTTATAGCCGCTTGTTTTTAAGTGTCAAACAAAATTGCTCATTGAAAATAAAAATATGTTTATTAGGTTACCATTGCATTAGGAACAAAATATGTTGTACTACTGAAACAAGACAAAAAACCAGTAAAACTGTAATAATTCACATCCTATTAACAAATTGAATCTGTAAAAAATTTGTAGATATATAATCTGTACTAATAATGAAGCTTGAAAAGTTTGTTTGAAAAGCTAGTCTTAATATATATCAAAATGTCCGGTTATTTACATCATTTATAACTCGAGAACAGCTGGACCGATTTTGATGATCTATGATTTGTTGAATTCGTCTAATCCGAAAATAGCAGAATAACTATGAAAATATAAGTGTAGGTATGTAGGTGTTGGTAGGTAAGTGTAGGTAGGCAGGAGTAGGTAAGTAGGAGTATGTAGGAGTACGTAGTTAGGTCCCAGTTGTTTTTATTCTGAGGGCAGGACAACGGCTGCCGGGCCAGCTAGTTTGTTGATATAATCAAGGAGGATATAATACCTATATCCAGTCTGGCGTCGCTGTCCGTATTTAGCCCAACAATTTTGTTGGCATATGGCTTTTGTTTATAATAAGTAGTTTCCGTTACGCTTTTATTATTTTTAAATGTTATTTAAATTTCAACCGTGACAGGAAAATATAAGAATTATAATAATAACGTTTTTAAAGTCAATAAGGACAAGATTCGCCAGCAAAAGAGTTGCTTCTCACGACTTTCCTAGATTTTCCTTTTTTTTTTTATTTGTCAGCGCGTCTGACTGGATATAATATAGATCCAAAGTAATAACAACTCTATAATTAACAAGTGACCAAAGGGCAGATATAAATAGCCGTTATCATTTACAATAACTTTGAATATTGGTAAAATCACATAAAACAACACACAAGGTCAGGTTTATGGTACTGGGCCTTGGTCCGGTAACATTAGATGAAGAAACTATACCAGCTATAAATTATTGATTACGACAATTTTACTACGAACGACACGCGACCCTTAGATAATAAACCTGTCTAGATAAAGAGTTCGCGCAACTGTTGCTTGATAAGGCTGATAGCTCAGTGTCATTGTGCTATAACCAGTCTGACGTCGCCACCATTTAATACAGCCCTTTATAGTGGACAAGCGTGTGACGGCATTTAAACGCTTTAGTTTCTGGGAACTTATTTTGAAAATTTCATGTGGAAAAACAAAGTTAGCTAGCTAGCTAGCCAGCTATCAGTGACCTCCGCTGTCAGATGGCCGACGCCAGAATGGATAAACACGTATTCTGTTAAATTCTGTGCCGAATATGCTTCTAAATATATTTATCACCTACTTTTGTGGGAAATAACTGGTATCACTCTGCATGCCTGAGTGACGACGCGCGCTTGTCAAACTGTAGACAAATCTGGCTTATTTTTTTGTTGCGATTGCAGCGCAACACTATCTAGACAGGTTTATTACCTAAGATGCGACCATCACTGTCACTTCTCGCATTATTGTCAACCTTTGTGTCTAAAATAGGAGAATGTCTGATCATGAATTTCGAACGGATATGCATTTATGAAATACTTATAGAAATATCGTTATATCCGACTAAATGTCAAGTTAGTTTATGAATTTGATTATGTTTCACAATTTTAATATTTAATTTGCAAAGTAGGTGTTTTTGGTGACTAGAGTATGAATACACTTATCCTATTTTTAACCGAATTAAAATAAACTGGAGGTTCTCAATTAGGTTGTATGTTTTTTTATTTTTTTTCCATGCATTACTTTTTTGCTTAAGTACTTTTTGCGTTGGTTGGTTTTGTTTAGCTCCAAGGTCTCATATTAATTTTGTCTTCGTTGGCGGTTTCACACTTTAAAAAAAAGTTAATTACCTATATAAAATGCATTATGTTCGTTCGGCTTACAAACGTGTGCTCGTCATTCATCTAATATAGCCTTACATCTGCCATACTAGAAAGAAACATTCAAACTCAAAACTCATTTATTCAGTTTAGGCCCTGATAAGGCACATATGAATGTCGACAGCACAAATTACTCTACCACCGGTTCCACTTACCACATACACTTCACATTACACCCACAATACACGTTTCTAATTATGATTAAACCTTAAAAACCAGGACTATGATTTTGCGATATTAATGTTTAAAAAATCGGCAACAGTCTATGTAACTAAATGTCAAAGTATAACCGGTTGCTGCGGCTGAGCAGACGGATTATGTGGCGTTCTTCAAATTCAAATTCAAAAGTGTCTTTATTAAATGAACTCATTGCAAGTATATTTAATCGTCAAATATGTAAATATAAAAAAATACGTATACAAAAAAACTATAAAAAATAAAATAACAATATGATAATAATAATAACAAAATTTATAATAATAATAAACAGCATGTGAAGCGAGCAACTCATAGAAATGCGTTCTTGGCCTGATAACATTGAATATTGATAATTTAAGCAAAAAAGCATCATTAATACTTGTTTCGTTTCTAACGTAGTGGGAGAATTAGTTGTAAGACTTCTAAGGTCATATAAGAGACAAGACATTCTTAGCCAAACCGCTTCTGGACTTTTTTATGTAACTACAGACACAATTTCCGACAAAAAATATAAGATGCTAAATACACACACATACTTTTGGCGATGCAATGCTCAGAGTTAAATACCATGCCCGATTCTCGCGTCTTCGATAGAAATAATAAATATCCTAGTAGATTCTTCACACTCGGTTATCTGATCCTAAACTAAGTAGAACTTGTACTATGGAGACCAGATAGCTGCTATACTACTACCTAAATAGCTTTTTTGTAATTACATAGACTTAATGAATCATCATAACCTTATGATTTCTATGTCAGGTCAGATATATTACAGGTTTTGTTGATTACCATTTAAAAAGACCTAATACAAAATTTCCTGCAACAATTTAATTTCTTAATTTCTCAATTCCAGTGACCCAACACCAAATACAACGAGTCTGCTACCAATCCGCTGGTACCCAAGCCACGAGATGAACCCCACTGCCCTCGCCATCGGTGACGATATCACCACCACCTCCATGTGGGACCACGTCTCTGTCGGCCTTTGGAACGACACCTACAACAAGTATAGAAGGAAAAACTATGGTTTCAAAATGGAAAAAAATAACAATAGGAATTAGTTCGAAAATGCTCGGGTGAAAAACAACACAAAAATATTTCCAATTAAAATTAAAACAATATCATCAAATTAATTCAATAAACGCTTCAAGCTTAAGCTTCAACGTAAGTCTGAGTACATATAGATTACTCGAGTACTTCACTACATACTACATTCCTGAGTACGAGTATAGACTGACCAGATATTTATGCTAAACTTCTCATTGTCATAACTTCGAGTAGTGCTCAGGTCAGTGCTATGTACCTACACTATTCGTATAATTGGGGCTAAAATACACTCCCCAAATCACTTGTATATAAGAAATTACTAAATATTAACTAATCCGCCATATTTTGGCGTGAGAAGAATATAGTTAACTGAGAGAAGTGGACGTAAATTGTTGACATCAAAAGAGTCGAGTAAATTTGTAGGTAGAGTAGAGTAAAATTGTTGACTTCAAAAGAGTAGAGTAAATTTGTAGGTATAGTAAAATTGTTGACATCAAAAGAGTAGAGTAAATTTGTAGGTAGAGTAAAATTGTTGACATCAAAAGAGTAGAGTAAATTTGTAGGTCGAGTAAAATAAAATTGTTGACATCAAAGTGACTGATTAGAGTTTAATAAATGTTTGTAGGTGTAGGTAGAGTAGAGTAAATTTTAAGTAAAACATGTACAGGTATACCTAATATAGGTTGATTTTGAGTTTCACAAGCTATATTTGCAGACTATGTTTTCATAAATTGTTTTCTCCCAAACCTATCGAGTATCAAAACGAAGTGCCTTTAAAAGTCGAATACAAAAATTACAATATATACAAATAGGTTTTTACTAACTGCCTGCACTGCTAACTACTTCTTTGTTTTTTTACCTATTTGTAAAGTAAGACTATTTTTTTTTAATTATGTAACTGGTTAATGGTTGGTTATAGGCGAATATCAAAGATTTCATGGTGATAGCAGTTCTAGTCCTATATAATATTTTTTATTTTATTTATAACAATGTAATTGTTGTAAAAATATACCAATAAATATAATTGTATGAGTTATCTATGTTAAAAAAAAAGATTTCGTTTCGATTTGTCTATTTAAATTGAAAACTAAAGAAGAAATAAAAAAACATTTATTTCTGACGATACACAACATTACAAAATTGAATATACAAATATAGTATCTACAAAAAAAACTAAACTAAACAATAATGTGATGTCAGGTCCTGAACATAATGCTCGGGTTGAATAAATCATCACGTTCATGACATCACTAACATATACAAACATGAGAGGATAAAGGATCATTATAAACATGAGAATTGAACCAGCGAGTCAATCCTGGCTGCATCAACTTTCCTACTTATTTAATATTACACTGGTCATCAAATGAAAAAATAAGGAACCATAAATGGTCTTGACCAGTGGTTATGGTCGTAGTATTATCAACTCTGAAAGGGATCGTCACCGTATCGCCTTTCGCCGCGCCGTCAACCAAGCGTCAACCTAACGTAAGCACGTAATCAAAGCAGATCAGCTACGCCTAGGTGACGTCGGCGACGCCGCGCTTACGGCTATGCTCGGTGAAGCCTAGGTGTAAGTCATCCGTGAGCTAAAGGGGATTTGTGTGCGTTGCAGTAGAGAGTTTCATACAAAGAATACTAAACGGCTCGAGTTGATACGGTGACGATCCTTTTACGAGTTGATATGTCTGCTACGGCTTTTATACTAGCTGTTCGCGCCCGGCAATACTTGGTCAAAAAATAAAGCGGCCAAATCGGTCGAACCGTTCACGATCCGTGACGCTCCACCATACATATTACGTAGCAATTTATTTATATAGTTTATTCATGTTTTATGTGTCTGTGTACCATCTGTATATACAAGGTATAAATATAAATAAACATCAAATTATTTATTATTCTTTTTATTATTTAAAAAAAATGTAAAAGAACTATAATTTTAATATTTACATGGTTATATTAATGTTGTCTAAGTCATAAATTTAATGTCCTTCGTCAATTGTCATGGTCATTGAATCTGGTTCATAGCTATGGTCAATGACCCGTGTTCTCAAGATCTCTTTGTAGATAAAAGCGGACTTTCGAGGAGTACGTGTGCGAGCTGGGTCTTCGAAGTCAACGTGGTACAGTCCAAAACGCTCTCTGTAATATAAAATAAACCAATTTAAACTTTATAAGATAAGAAACTCATTTATTCTGTTTAGGCCTTGGTAAGGCACTTATGAATGTCAGAATATACAATCGACCCTATCACCGGATTGGAATACATTTAAAGTGGGAAGACTCCGACAAGAAACTCAGCAAGGCTTCTTTCTTTCGTGAATCTTTCTCCGTATTTATGTAATTTTAGTTTTTGTTATAAATAAACATAAAATTCATACAATTGCCACTTGGCCAGAGGGGTGCAAGTGCAGAGAGAAGCTCCTAATAATTATATTTAGAACTCACAGGTATCCCTCCATCCATTCGAAATTGTCCATTAAACTCCATGCCATGTAGCCTCTCAGATCAACTCCAGCATCCAAAGTGTCCAATACGCTCTCAAGAGCTGCTCTGTAGTAGTCGATTCTATCATCATCGATGAGGTCTCTATCAGGATCGGTAGACCAACCATTCTCAGTGATGTAGAAAATAGTATTGTTGTATTTAGAATTGAGATGGGTGAGCGTGTTGTAAATGCTGTTAGGAGCAAACTGTAAATAGATAATTATATTAATTAACGTATAGGTTAGTAAACAGTCTCACAGAAGGTATTATGTTTTATATTAGGTACTTACATACAACCAGTATGAGGCACCCTTAAGCCAATCACTTGGTATATAAGTTCCAACATCAATGTCGTCAAACATGGAGGGCACGGGGTGTTGAGATTTATATTCATTAGCAGAGACAAGATTAGCTGTGTAATGATTAATGCCGAAGAAGTCAGCGCTTCCTCTGACAAAGGCCTTTTCTTCTTCAGAGAGCTGTGGCAAGCGAGAATAGGGGAAGCCCTGCTGTTCGCTCTTTGCGGCAACAACATCTACTAGTTCTTTAGGGAATCCACCTTCAGCCGAGAAAATAGGTTCAGCGTATATACCCCACTGGAAGATGAAATATAACATTACTTACATATTTCAATGGAAATTTTCTAAAATTTACAAAGATTATATTCAGTAACTTACTTCAGCCTGTCGCCTAAGTTCAGCAGCAGCTTTATCTTCCTCAGAATCAGTTAGTGGTCCAAACCAGCTGACATTGATCGTTATTCCACAAGTACCACCCTGAGTTGGCTTGAAGTCGTTAACATAAGCTTTGTACGCTTTAGCGTGGCTTATCACAAGGTGTTTGGCACAAATGTATGTACCAACAGCAGTTGAGTTCAAGATTGGAGCCATTTCAGTGGAGCCGTAACCTAAGTAACATACCTCACGGGGTTCGTTAAAGGTAATCCAGTACTTAACTCTATCACCAAAGTTTTCAAATGCAACTCGAGCGTAGTCTTCATACCAATCAGAAATCATTGGGTTAGCGAAACCACCCAATTCCTGCAGTTTTTGAGGTAAATCCCAGTGGTACAGTGTGACCATGGGTTCGATGTTGTATTTTAGCATTTCATTGATGTAGTTGTTGTAGAAATCGATCCCAGCTTGGTTGATTTCATTTGGCAAACCTGTGGGCATGATCCTAGACCAAGACAGCGAGAATCGGTAGGCGTCAAGGCCCAACTCTCTCATCATCTCCACATCACGTTTGTAATTATGGTAGGAGTCGGCAGCTATATCACCATTGCTTTGATCTCTTATCACGTAGGGAGTGTTATGGGTCATATGGTCCCAAATGTTCTCACCTTTTCCTGAGCAGAAACAAAATAAGCTATACAATAAGTTCATCTCCATTAAATTCAAAGTCCCTGACTGATCACTGACTGACGTATCAACACAGAGCCTAAACCGCTAGCCTAGTGACATAAACATTGGAAGGTCTGTTCCTTGTGATGCTTAAGGTATCTACTAAGTGTTTTCTTTAAAAAAAACCCTGATACCTAAGGTACCGCAGGGCAGAAAGCTAGTCCCATATACAAGGTTGTTAGTAACTGACTGGTATTATTCTTACCATCTTCATCCCATGCTCCCTCGATTTGGTAGGAGGCTGTGGCTGTCCCAAAGAGGAAGTCATCAGGGAACGTCCTCTGTTCTCTTACTGATAGAGCATTACAGCTCAACGCCAAAAGACTAGTAACAAAAAAATTACTGTATAATAAAGTAATTTTAACTGCATCGATACCGTGGGAATCGGTGTATGGGTTTTTAAACACTTCTACTTTGGACACTTTCTAAGCTGGAGTGAATAAACACTTTTTGAGTAAATATATAACATCCTCAGTATCTATTTTCCTCCTTTGAGAGAGAGTCTGAATCCAAACGAAACGAATGATCATAATTACATATTTTTGAAAATGCAAAGAGGCGTAAATAGGAAGAATAAAGTAAGTCTACATACCTTAACACCACGAGTAGCTTCATGTTGATTATACGCTTGAGTAAAAATATCATCTATTTATATAATATATGCCCACCATGGGTGAGATTTATCTTGTTTTTTGTACATATTATCTATTTTGATGATTTGAAAACACTTGGAGATTATTTAGACGTAATCTTAAGAGATTAGTTTCATTCTGCAATAATATTTGTATCGATAAAGAAAAAACAAAATGTTTTTCAAAAAAAACTGATATAAATTTTGTTACTTGAGAACATATTTAGGATGATTTTCAATCACCGTCCAAATTTTCGGGGTAATTGTATTGTCGTTTGTTTATCGAAAATTATTAATCAGTATTATTTAAAGACTAGGTTTTAGTTCTAATTGTTTTTTTTCTTAAATTATTCATCCTTCATACTGGATATTACTATAATACATAACTAATAATAACCGTCCGTCCGTAAATTTTTACCAAACAAGATTGATGAAATTTGAATTTTTTTTCGTTATATCAGGGTTGGTCCCATAGTAAAAGTTGTTCATAATGACTACAATGATACCAGAAAATTTGGACGTTGATTAAAAAATACTTTGTATAAAAGCATGTGTAATTTAAGAAAAACAACAATTAGACCTTGAAATAATAAAATAAACTAGTTAGGTTAGGTTAATAATTTTGCATAAACAAAAGATATTACAGGGACTAATTTAAGTTTATTGTGATGTGACCCATCATGTAGGGCACTGGACAATGAACGTTTATTTGTCAATTTTATGATATTTGTCAAAGAGGTAAGTACTTAGTTATGGTCCTATATGAATACAACATATATTTTCAAAAAATGCAGATAGCGCCATGTTGGATAGCTAGCTAGTGTGATGCATAAAAATCAGGATATAAATAAATAATGGTCACGTACCTACTGTGCGGTTCCTACCACGGACGCTCAAGTTGTGGAATGAGCTGCCCGCCGTGGTGCACCCAAGTGTCTACAGCATGGGGCTCTTAAGAAGGGTGTAAAGAGATTTCTGCGAGTGATACCCCTGGTGTTGCAAGCGTCCATAGGCTACGGTAACCACTTACCATCAGGTGGGATGTGCCTTAGTAGGATAAAAAAAAACTAGATGAATAAAATAAATGAAAATGTGACAATATTTTAAATTTCTAGGGCCTAAAACGGCCGCATGAGCACTAATAGAAACAGTTAGGACAACTAATAGAACAGCTATAAAAGAAGAGGATTTGTGTCTATACATTGCACCCATGTGAAGCTGGGGGGGGTCGCTAGTTTGCTATCAAAAATTATAAATAAATAAACGTTTTATTTGTAAAAATACTCAAAATTTACAAGAGTCATACATCAATAACAATGGATAATGTCGGGCTTGTATATGTTACAATTTTACAAGCAGTGAATTACATGTGACAGTATTACTCGAGCGGCCACTTTAGACCCCTAGTAACATATAGGTACCTAAACAGATTATAGGCTGGTGTCTATCTAGCACAGCGGATCAGCATTGCCATTCAACGTGGCCGCCAGCCTTCTTGGCACGTTCACTCAGGGCAGTGTTCTGGCACAACTTTTCTACTTGTAAATATTTTGTATTTTGTAAATTTAGTGTTAGGGTTATATTAATTTTTAGTTGTAAATATTTAATGTTGTAAAAAATACCAGTATCTTCTTTAGGTAGGTATTTATTATGAAATCCTAAAAGTTATAATTTAAAGACTAAACCTTGTTTTAACATTAATACCTATCTATACCTACATGTCATCATATTGAATAGTCTTAGTTTCCATTAATAAAATCGAGATAAAAAATATCTCATGTAAATATTCTGTAGGTACTTACATAATGTACCTACTTTCACGAACTTTGTATCAGTTTTTTTTTTGTAATAAGTACCTACTTGTCTATTTTAAAAAAATTCTTAATGTACCTAATACAGCAAGCAAGGAGCAGTAGCTTATTTAGTTACTTTTTATTTATAAAAGTCTTCTTTAACTACCTTGCTGTTTTTTTTTGTAATTATACATTATTATCTATCAACATCGTAGGCACATCGTAGGGATGTACTAAAAATATGTTTTTTTTTTTATGTCAAAAAGTTGACAAGCAGGCAGGCGGTCCACCTGATGGTAAGTGGTTACCGTCGCCTATCGCCATTTGCAATACCAGAGGTATTGCCAATGTGTTGCCGACCTGTTACAATGCCGAGAAGGCAATTACTGGCTCTCAAGTGCAATTGCTGGAACACACCGGTAGGTGCTTGGCGACAGATTTTTAACTTGAGGGTGGTAGCCAGCCAGACGGGTACTACAAAGTACCCTACCACCGTGCTATGGTTTCCTCACGATGTTTTCCTTCACCGAAAGCTCAAGCTCATTGTAGGATTCGAACCCACGACCTTCGTCGCGGCATCCGACGTCACTACCACTGAGCTATCATCGCCTCAAATGTTCTGGCATTTATATAATCGGGGCACAACGCACGCTCGTAGAACCTACAGCCGCTGGGGCAGAAGGGTTCTCCAGTGGCGACCACGAACCGATAGAGTTCATTTACCTACTGATAATATAAAATAAGGCCTTATTTTGGCCTCAAACCCAATCTCAAAAATCATACATTCAGTTAAGGCCCTCAAAAGGCACTTATGAACGCCGGCAGTTACAAATGACTCTACCACCGGTTCGTAAAACACTTAAACTGAGAAGACTCCGACAAGAAACTCAGCAAGGATCAATTATTTTGTGGAGCTGTCTCGGATATACACATACCTAATAATACTAGCTTCCGCCCCGCGGCTTCACCCGCGATTCCGAAGTATAAAGAGTAGCCTTTATGTTAATCCACGATGTTATAGTATATTCTATGGTTATAGAGAGGTATATGGAGGTATCCATTCCAAATTTTATTAAAATTGGTCCAGCTCAAATTCAAATTCAAAAGTGTCTTTATTAAATGAACTCATTGCAAGTATTTTTAATCGTCAAATTTGTAAAAATAAAAAATATGTATATAAAAAAAACTATAGAAAATTAAATAAAATATTAAAATTAACAATATGACAATAATAATAACAAAAATTATAATAACAATAAATAGCATGTGAAGCGAACAACTCATTGAAATGCGTTCTTGTCCTCTATAAAATCAGAAACTTTATAGTACCCTTTTTTGTACAACTTATCTTTAATTAGCTTTTTAAATTTTAACACGGACAATTCTTGAATTTCTTTGGGTACTTTGTTAAAGAAGTGTATACATTGCCCCTTAAAAGAATCCCTAACTTTGCTCAAACGAATTACAGGTATAGCAAGTTTATCCTTATTTCTCGTGTTTAAACTATGAGTATCGCTATTTTTGGGAAAGTTATGAATGTTTTTCCGAACATAAATTAAGTTTTCATATATGTACTGTGACGACACTGTCATTATATTTATAGTTTTAAATTTATTTCTTAGCTGTTTCGTGACCGTGAAGAAGTAACAAACATACTTTCTCATATTTTCGCATTTATAATATTATATAGCAGGATGTAGATATTCTACACTTTATCCAGCAACATGACGTCTACGCGCCTGCGGACCACCAGGAAGTAAACCATACACATTTATACAACGTGTTTTTTTTTTATATACCATAACTCTAGGGTATGACTGAGACCATATCCAAGAATCAAGTGGCATATGAATTATGTTTCAAACATCCTTTTTTTATCATTTTTCATACAAAATAATTCGACAAAGTCACTATTATTAATGTAAAACACCCTTACGTGAAATATGACAACGTCGCATTTTCTTAGCTTTAAATATGAATGAATTACTCTGAATGAAACTTAGATACCTAGACACATCGAGGGTCTATTTTGCAAACAAAATTAGGTAGGTGAAAAGTAATGATTCGTCATACTGGTGACTATTTTTGACCTAATTTTATTATGATTGATGATATCTCCGAAACTATACATTTTTGGACCACCTATTCTTGGAGTTTTAGTATTATTTTTACCTACAGAATATAACCTTAGAGTTATGGGATATAAAAAAAAACACGTTTATATGGGCATGGGCGTAGCGAGGGGGGGCAGGGGAGTTATATGAATCTACATTATCCCCGAAGGTTATAGGCTACAGCTCCCGGGAACACGAGTGAAACCGCAGGGGATAGCCATATTGTTTACTGACCTGCACGATATCACAAATTTTATAAAATAGGCACTTAAAAGTAATATTTTTTTTTAATTTGTTTTTCTTTTTTGTGTTGATGTTTCGTTTCACACTGTTTGTTTATACTATATGTGAATACCATTATACCCTTATATGACCATTATGGGCCCGTAATTTGTAGTATATATTATATCCTGTAGGTATTGTGCTATTTATAACCCTCGATGCTAAAACGACGGGGTGTTATAAGTTTGACGAGTCTGTCTGTGTGTGTGTCTGTGGCCTCCTGAACGGATGGACCGATTTTGAGTTTTTTTCGTTGGAAAGGCTAATGTTACATGAACATACACTCAGCCGTTTGAAAATTATCACCAATTTTCTAGTGAGTTTCGGGGTTTCTTTAAATTTTCAATTTTATTTATATTATATTTCTACTACATAACTACATACTATCTTGAATTCCCCCCTGCTGGTTACAATGATTTCTCTTCACGGGAGCCAAATAGTGTGGTAATAGATTATTCCGATCACTCCTGTTCAGTACTTGAAGTTGTCAAAATACATTATCAAGATGGTATCTGGACTTTATCTTAAGTACTGCATTGTCGTCATTTTTCAATATCAATCAACGTTATTGAAAATAAGTGTCTTAAAGAAGACATATGAAATACCTATAGCTTCTTTACCTACTCTAAAATTAAGAGAATATACATATTTTCATATTATTAGGGTTTGTAAGAATTTGCCACTATTTTTCGCCTAGATCAGTCTTTCTCAAAGTGGGCGATATTGCCCCCTTGTGGGCATTGGAAGCTTACAAGGGGACGGCAAAGGGCCCAGATATGGCATGATGCATGGTATGAAACAGAAACAGGAGAAGACTAATATGGCAGGCTTTAATGATTGCCATTGTGATGTGTCAGGTAACAGTAGCCAGAGATATATGAAAATGAGCCAATAAAGTTCATCTATTTAATCTATGATTCAGTGATACTACATGATAGATTCAGATTACCCTTATTGCAAAATCATTGTTCGTTTTCATATCTCTTTAGCTATTGTCACCCGCATTAGCTAACGTGAAACAGTCTACCTAGTTTACATAAAAGATTTTTGTTTTCCAAGTAAATTCATAATTTATTTTAAAACTGGTTTACAGGTCAGATTGATGATAGCTCAGTGGTAGTGACGTCCGATGCCGCGACGAAGGTCGTGGGTTCGAATCCTACAATGAGCTTGAGCTTTCGGTGAAGGAAAACATCGTGAGGAAACCATAGCACGGTGGTAGGGTACTTTGTAGTACCCGTCTGGCTGGTTACCACCCTCAAGTTGAAAATCTGTCGCCAAGCATCTACCAGTGTGTTCCGGTAATTGCACTTGAAAGCCTTCCTTGAGTTGCCTTCAGCATTGTAACAGGTGCTTTCTTGGCATTACATAACAGATCGGCAATCTACTAGGCGACGGTAACCACTTACCATCAGGTGGACCGCCAGCCTGCTTGTCAACCATATGACATAAAAAAAAGATTGATTTTCTTAAATTATTCACTCTTCTAGATATTCTCAAGTAAGTAGATAACTTAACATAATGTAATTTATTTTTGAAAAATAAATTCTTGATAGCAGATTGAAACTATCTCATAAGATCAAGTCTAGATAATCTTCAAGTGTTTTCAAATCATCGAAATAGATATGTACAAAAAAAACAAGATAAATCGATCACCCATGGTAGGCATATATATATAAATAGATGATATTTTTACTCAAGCGTATAATCAACATGAAGCTACTCGTGGTGTTAAGGTATGTAGACTTACTTTATTCTTCCTATTTACGCCTCTTTGTATTTTCAAAAATACTTAATTATGATCATTCGTTTCGTTTGGATCAGACTCCCTCTCAAAGGAGTAAAATAGATACGGAGGATGTTATATATTTACTCAAAAAGTGTTTATTCACTCCAGCTTAGAAAGTGTCCAAAGTGGAATCGGTGTATGTGTTTTCTAAAAACACATACACCGATTCCCACGGTATCGATGCAGTTAAAATTACTTTATTTAAAAGCTTTTTTTTCTGATACTAGTCTTTTGGCGTTGAGCTGTAATGCTCTATCAGTAAGAGAACAGAGGAGGTTCCCTGATGACTTCCTCTTTGGGACAGCCACAGCCTCCTACCAAATCGAGGGAGCATGGGATGAAGATGGTAAGAATAATACCAGTCAGTTACTAACCTTGTATATGGGACTAGCTTTCTACCCTGCGGTTTCAATTCAACCACAACGCCCTATTTTACCACCATTAAACTTTAAGTATCAAGGCTTTTCTTTTCACTTTCTTCGTAGATGCCTGAGTATCACAAGGAACACCCCTTCCAAATTTTATGTCACTAGGACTAGCGGTTTAGGCTTTGCGTTGACACGTCAGTCAGAGATCAGTCAGGGACTTTGTGTTTAATGGAGGAAATGGATGGAACTTATTGTATAGCTTATTTTGTTTCTTCGCAGGAAAGGGCGAGAACATTTGGGACTATATGACCCATAACAAACCCCACGTGATAAGAGATCAAAGCAATGGTGATATAGCTGCCGACTCCTACCATAATTACAAACGTGATGTGGAGATGATGAGAGAGTTGGGCCTTGACGCCTACCGATTCTCGCTGTCTTGGTCTAGGATCATGCCCACAGGTTTGCCAAATGAAATTAACCAAGCTGGGATCGATTTCTACAACAACTACATTAATGAAATGCTAAAATACAACATCGAACCCATGATCACACTGTACCACTGGGATTTACCTCAAAAACTGCAGGAATTGGGTGGTTTCGCTAACCCAATGATTTCTGATTGGTTTGAAGACTACGCTCGAGTTGCATTTGAAAACTTTGGTGATAGAGTTAAGTACTGGATTACCTTTAACGAACCCCGTGAGGTATGTTACTTAGGTTACGGCTCCACTGATATGGCTCCAATCTTGAACTCAACTGCTGTTGGTACATACATTTGTGCCAAACACCTTGTTATGAGCCACGCTAAAGCGTACAGAGCTTATGTTAACGACTTTAAGCCAACTCAGGGTGGTACTTGTGGAATAACGATCAGTGTCAGCTGGTTCGGACCACTAACTGATTCCGAGGAAGATAAAGCTGCTGCTGAAATTAGGCGACAGGTTGAAGTAAGTTACTGACTATATCATATAAAAAAAATACATTTTCAATTGAAATATATATAAGTAAATGTTATATTTTATCTTCCAGTGGGGGATATACGCTGAACCTATTTTCTCAGCTGAAGGTGGATTCCCTAAAGAACTAGTAGATGTCGTTGCCGCAAAGAGCAAACAACAGGGCTTCCCCTATTCTCGCTTGCCACAGCTCTCTGAAGAAGAAAAGGCCTTTATCAGAGGAAGCGCTGACTTCTTCGGCATTAATCATTACACAGCTAATCTTGTCTCTGCTAATGAATATAAATCTCAACACCCCGTGCCCTCGATGTTTGACGACATTGATGTTGGAACTTATATACCAAGTGAATGGCTTAAAGCGGCCTCATCCTGGTTGTATGTGAGTATCTAATATAAAACATATTCCTTACCTTCTATGAGAACGTTTACTCATTTATAATTATCTATTTACAGTTTGCTCCGAACAGCATCTATAACATGCTTACCCATCTCAATTCTAAATACAAAAATACTATTTTCTACATCACTGAGAATGGTTGGTCTACCGATCCTGATAGAGATCTCATCGATGATGACAGAATCACCTACTACAGAGCAGCTCTTGAGAGCGTATTGGACACATTGGATGCTGGAGTTGATCTGAGAGGCTACATGGCATGGAGTTTAATGGACAATTTCGAATGGATGGAGGGATACCTGTGAGTTCTAAATATAATTATTAGGAGCTTCTCTCTGCACTTGCACCCCTCTGGCCAAGTGGCAATTGTATGAATTTTATGTATATTTATAACATTAACTGAAATTACATAAATTCAAGAAAGATCCACAGGAATACGAAGCCTTGCTGAGTTTTTTGTCGGAGTTTTCCCAGTTTAAGTGTATTCCAAACCGGTGATAGGGTAGATTGTATATTCTGACATTCATAAGTTCCTTATCAAGGCCTAAACTGAATAAAATTTTAAGTTTGAGAATTGGCGATTGCTGTTTGAAGGGGTATTTGAATCGCTTTCAGTGATATCAACAGCAAATATCTAAAATTATTTACGTTTAATCAAGCTTGTAGGTACCTTATAAACTTATTTTGTATTACAGAGAGCGCTTTGGATTATACCACGTTGACTTCGAAGACCCAGCTCGCCCTCGTACTCCTCGAAAGTCCGCTTTTGTCTACAAAGAGATCTTGAGAACACGGGTCATTGACCATAGCTATGAACCAGATTCAATGACCATGACAATTGACGAAGGACACTAAATTTATGACTTAGAAAGGATAATATGACCATCTTTTACACTTTTTTAAAACCAATATAAAAGTAAACAATGATTTTATGTTTATTTATTATACCTTGTATGTATACCTATGTTGTAGGGAAATGAGGATACCAGGGATTTCCCGAAATCCCTAGGGATACCATGTAATCACGATCGGCTGAGAGCTCTCTGCGCTCGCCGATTTGTCCGGTAAGGTTGAAGCCATCAGAGGCTACCAACTTTAGTCATTTAAAAAAAATAGAATATTCTACAATATAATATCTTGTAGGTAGGGTATTTTACGACCTTTTATTTACTTTTTCTTTAGTCCCGAAAATAAAAAATAAGGAATACAATAGAAGATACAGTGCGTAAAAATTTCGCGTGACGTCACATCTCTGTAAAAAGTGTACTAAAAAATAATAGAGAGATGACGTCACAAGCCCCCACTCCTGAACATTGGTGGGACTAATCGTTATAATTTCTTATTGATTTGACAACATAAAAAATACGTATATTTTTTGATAGTCTAACTACCGGACTAATTGAAGAAATGTAAATAGGTCTGCATGAAATTCGATGCAGCGAAACAAAAGGGCTGGCCCTAGAGAGCGATATTTGTTTAGGTCATGCCAACAATGGCTAATTGAGCCACTCCCATCGGATTCACAGATTATCCTACGACAATACATCGTCGACAATTTATAATATGTACCTATACTCATGTCCAGTGAGTATCTGTGGTGAAATGAACAAATTTTAAAAATCATTATGAGTTCAAGGAAAATCATTTAGTTCGGCTTGGGCAGGCGCTGGATGAGAGTCGAAACCACTGCCTCCCAGGGGCGGATCTATGGGGCTTTTTGGGTTGCAGTCCAGTGCCCCGTAGACATAAATGCCAGCTAATAATGGCGGGTAAATTTGATGCTACAAACTCGCGAGATAGATCACAATACAACGGCGCTCACAACCATGCGGTGACATAATTTACCTCTACAGAGGTGTTCCTGCGACATCCACCAACTGACCCCTCACGCTCCGTAGTGTTCAATTTTGTTTCAAACTAACTGCAAGGCAACTAAAATTTATGAACTATTGGTTAATTTCTGATGCAATTTAACTTTTACATCAAACTTTAAAAGCCATCCGTTAGCTAATTAACACCTAACTCAAGTTTCATAATGGACCCTAATTATATAAGGTAAGGAGTTTTATGTCGTTTGTTTGCCATTTACATCAACAGATCCCGAGACTTGGTGACAATGGAACCACCTCAGGAGTATACTCATTTGAATAAAAAAATATGTTTTAAAATCACCACCTATGGCCGAGTAATCGAATCGCGTAACTGAATTGAGAACCTCCTTTTTTATGTCGGTTAAAATGAAATACTTTTTGCACCACGAAAATAGTCTTTGTATCCTCGTAATGTTTGAAACCGCGAGCTGAAGCTGAACAATAACTGAACACTAGATATTTGAGACAAAACACAAGTAGGTAATAAAGATAGCGAGACGCTTCATAACAATTTAAAATAAGCAATAAACATAAATCAAGAAGAAATAAGAAGGTGAAGGTAGCGTCGAGAGCGCGTCACAAACGTGCAAGTTCCCAAGTTACATAAAGAGCTCCCGACGGCTGTTTATTTGTCTGTCAACTATGTTAATAGCAAAAACTTGGGCACTTGAGGAGTCCGCGACGCCCCCGATGCCCGCTACGCGACGCCCGCGGCCCGCGTTCGGACGCGAAACGTTGCGCAGAAATTAAAGTCGATGGGCCGCATTTTAACTAATTTTCTAGCGTTTTCATTTATTATGTCAATTTCAAGCACCTGCGATACGTAATTTTGTAAATAAATAATAAATATCTTGGAACATTCTTCTCACACGGATATCTGATCCCAAATTAAGCAGAGTTTGTGCTATGGATTTTTTTTTAAAGGACAAATGGGCGAGCGCAGATGGCTCTCAACCGGACAACATCACGCCTGAGGGCATCCGCGAATGGGGTATTGTCCTATGCACTACCAGATAACTGATAAACTACATTATACTATACCTACTTTTTTTTGTAAAAAAAATAATATAGATAAATTATACCCAAATTCAGGACAAACAGACATGTTTAAATAGTTTTAAAAGCATATTTAATACATACAATAATCCATACGTTTCATTCGTGAATCACAAAATTGTGTATTTATGTTTAAAACGCAAAAAAATATTCTTTAAAACGTGGACCATCTACCTTAATTCAACAAATTGTTCGACATCGCAAAGTCCGCTCGAGCGGCTGTGTGTCAACGAGCATCGTGTGTTCTTTGAAACGACATGAATATTGTAAATTGTTTGCTTTTCTACAATAATATACGGCAAGGGTCGAATGAATGAAAAATGGTTATAAGAACAGAGTTATTAGGTTGATAATATCTAGCTTATGAATAGGTACGCAGTATTCTTCGTAATAATAAATTAGTAATGTCAAACTCAAAACTCATTTATTAAGTTAAGGTCCGGATAAAACATTCATGAACTCTACGCTGCCGCGCTGGTGGGTTAGAAGCCTTACGACTTCTTTTCTTAGGACTAGATAGCGAGGGTTCGGAAGACACTTAAACTAAGAAGACTCCTTTCATGAAGTGAGAGATTTTTTTTTTTTTGAAAGGACTAAAGTTGGTAGCTTCTGATGGCTGCTCCAACCTTACCGGACAATGAAGTGAGAGACAGATAGATCCAAAGTTTAGTTTATTTAAACAGGGTGGAAAATTGAGACGGGTCAGTAAGATCTACCTTAGGGGTTGAAGCCACGCGAATATGGTCTTAGGAGACCATCCCTTATTTTTTGAGATTTTGCTATTGGCATTTACAGATTTTGAAAAAAAAATCGTCATCGGGAAATCGGCGATTTAAAAAAAAAATTGCTTAATCAATCCTGTCTCCGACAAGAATCAAAAGGCTCTATGGGGCCAAGTTAGGTTAGAGTATTAGAAATGTCATAAATCTACAAATTATTCTACCTACAATAACATACTTACACATAAATAATTAAGAAGAAAAAAAATAAAAATAAGACAAGGCTGTATAGCTCTGAGCCTTTGACTGATTTTTTCCTTTTAGTGTAATATGTAATTAATGGATTATTTTTGACTTCAATAACAATAATATGTACTTACATTTATGAGGCGGATACCCAAGATATACCTTCTTCTTCATCTTCCGGGCGATCCAGCACAGACACATTTATATAAAGTGTTTATAAGAATAAGTGACTTGATTATTTGTTATTACAACCATAGCTCAAAATGAGACCACAGAGATTTTTGTACCATGAAAAGTTAGGACAGCAAAGATAACGAGCAAACAAGAAATAACATTAAAATTTCATCAGGCGTTTCGCATCTCCCACTCAAGCCACCATCACAAACCACAGCAAAAATATGTAGGTTGTTACAGTGTGACAATGCAGCACGTTGTACAATTTGTGTAACTTTCCTGGATGAAGTTTAGAGCAGTTATCGCCGCGGCGGGAGAGTTGCTCCGTGCCCGCGCCCGCCTCCCGAAGGTATCTTGGTAATAGTCGTGAAATTACTGCACATGCACTGATCTTTATCTACACTGGATTTGCTAACGTTAATGTTCAATTTACGCTGTTTGATTCGGTGCTGCTTTCCACTATAGCAATAGTTGAAAATTCACAATATAAAATCAGTCTGTTCAGCGGCAAAACTACCTAGTAGGTATATCGTTATTTTTAACTATTCTAGTATTATCAAGAATTCAATTTTCGTTTGGAAGTAAGTAAGTACCATTAAGAGATAGGTACAGTATGACACAACTTAGATGTAGCATCGGCAAATCGTTTTCAGAAGCTACACTTCCGATTTACACAACTAATAAAAATTATTCATTATCGCGCCATTCAACGTTCAACAAAATCATTTTCGCCGATCATTATTTAACTCATGAGTAATGTTGTAGGCGCACTCTTTTCGGGAACGATCGATTTTACGAAGTTTGCCGATGCTTCATCTAAGTTGTGTCATACCATACTATAGCTCTGGCACTACTGATCCGATTCCGTAGTAAAAAGTAGTTAATAACCTGGATTAACACATAGCGTACTTTTTATCCCGGGAAAACATAAGATCTTTCGGGAATGCGAGTGAAACCACGGGGCAGAAGCTAGTTGTAAATAATTTGTTACATCGCAAATCGTAGATTATAAACACAAAATACCGCCAGTACCTACCTACCTAAACTCAGTGCTGTCGTTTTATAAGATGTAGCCCATCCAGTGTTAAAGAGATCGGTTGCATGCACATGACATCCAACTAACTTCACTAGGTACAGTTGGCAAGTTAAATTAAAAAAATATCCCACTAGAATTTATAAATGAACATAGGTACTTATGTTAAAATATCCCTGAATGTTGGGAATTATAGAGGGAATTACGCAAATGTCGCCATTTAAGGGTATACCTTCGGATGGAGCGTTAAATTCTAATAATATATTACTGACATATACGACTATTTCATGAAAATGTTACTAATATACCTTGGAGGAATGTGTTGATGATTTCTTTTGTTATTATTCAGTAAATATACTACCATTCTTGTCGCAAATGACATGTTGATAACTTACGACCTATAACTGAGCTGCAATTAGCAAAAAACGTTATAAAATTTGAATTTAACGCCCCAAATGAAGCCTCCACCTTAAGTGGATTTAAAAAATACATACGTAATAAGGCTGCTGACAAATGCACCCAAAACATGCACTTGAATCGGCTGAAAGTAGTTTGCTATCCTAAATTACCTTACAAACAAACGCATAACACAATGATTTTATCATTATCATAAATTGTACAAAGCATCACGAATTGTGCTATAACTAACATGTCTATTGTATTTTAATTACCTGCCAATTTCAGCTGAAATCTCATGTTGTGAAGCAGAAACAAAGGTTTAATGTAATAAACCATCCACAAAGCAGATATAACTAGATTTATCTTATGATTGCTATTTAATTATGACCCAAAACGAATAACATGAAAATAAAGCATGAAATTCAGAATGCGTTAAGAAATCGCATCGTCCTCCCGCCAGGCGATTCATTTATAAAGCGTAATTAAGTGCAAGTCAGGAGAGGCACCAGCCATGGGTACGACTCGCCCGGTCCGCTCGCAGGCGTTGTTAATCCGGGTAATAAAGAAAAATACCCGGGAAGCGCCGGCTAATTGTTATAAACTGGGCAAACATGCAAATTGGACGAGGAACGGACTTCCTCAGCCTTTTAATTCAAAAGTTATCTCGTTCCGGGGGACTCTCCACACGGCGACGCTTAATCGTCGCGACTTTAACTCAGACGCAACGTGAATGGTGCGCTTTATTTAATTGCACTTTTTTTAGTTTTAAACGGGAAGGGTGAAGAAGTTGCTCGTTCAGTTTAGTAATAATCCATATGAAAGGATAACATTTTCGAAGTGTCTAATCAAAGGACCTTTTTTATTTGTTGAGACATTACAGTATCATTATCCTGATAGGTTACCTAGCAGTGTGATGCACTTCTTTATCTTTACAGTCTTTTTTTTTTTTTTTTTTAAAGGACTAAGTTGGTAGCCTCAGATGGCTGCGACAACCTTACCGGACAAATCGGCGAGCGCAGAGGGCTCTCAGCCGGGTAATATTTAGGTAACAACGCCTGAGGGCACCCCCGAATGGGGTACGAACCTCGGCTCAGGGCGTTACCGGGGGAGGGGGAGGACTTTGAGCGCTTCCTTCTCTTTTAACCTTTTAAACTCAACGTTGAAAACTAGATTACTCAACGGGTAATCTAGTTTTCAACAATAGATATAATGATTCAAGAGGTTTATATGTATAATACATGCATAGGTACAGGAAAGCTAAGAAAAGATGTGCGAAGCCGAGGCGGGTCGCTAGTATAATATAAATAAAGTTTTTGAACTCGTAATGAGCTTATATTTTTTACAGCTCTAAGTTTAAACGACAATAAAAAAAATAACACATTTACGAGTGAATTTTCAGCTCACTGAACACTACACGACTTACGGTAAAATTTCTAAAACACTGGATAAGTAAGAGACAATATTGTACCATGAATTTATAAAGTTGTATCTACGTATTACCGTCGATACAAGTATATCATATGAAATACCGTTAACTCAATATTCATATCGTCTGCATTATTTCGCTTTGCTACAAGCCGTATATACCTAATGTTTGCAGTAACTATTAGGCTATCTATATACTAATAATATATACTAATAATAAAGCTAAAGAGTGTGTTTGTTTGAACGCGCTAATCTCCCGTGTTACTGACCCGATTCGAAAAATGATTTCACTAATAGGAAGCTACATTATCCCCGAAGGTTATAGGCTACTTTTTATCCCGGGAACGCGAGTGAAACCGGGCGGATCAGCTAGTTAGTTATAAAAAAGGGCATAACTACGAAATCGGTATCTCCAGATCAAAATTAATCTATAGTAAGATAAGTGATATTATGATAATTATTATTATTTATTTATTTATTCAAATCAGACAATATTATCCATTTAGTGTTAAGTAGTCGGTAAATACAAAACTTAATAAAATAGGGTTAGTAAATCAAAAGGTACATTCACATACAGCAGGTACAAAAACATGGCACTCGTAGGCGAGCTCGCGTTGTCCGCGTAAGGGTGTTATAGCCACCTCTGGCTAACACCTTCATGTCCTTTCAAAAAAAAAAAAGGCGAGCTCGCTCAGTTCTTCACGTACGTGCTAGCTTATCATGCTCCCAAAAAATATCTATGGTATATTCAGAGTATGAAAGAGACACCGGTGCGTAATTTTGAAAATAAATTCGATACCAAAATGTATAATTATAGTACAAGTACCTATTTATAATTTTAAATTTAGAATATTCTTGTTGAATATTTAGAATAGTTTATCAATATGTAAAGGCTGAACTGAAAATCCAGCTTTTTGGAGGAAAAGGTTTTTGGAGTAGTCACGAAGTTCACAGGCTGCAAAAATGAAGGAATATGCACTTACTTGATGTATTCGAGTTCGACTCAAAATGCCACCATTTTGTTGTGACCGCCTCGTGCGTACAGGGCGAGGAAAAATGTACTCCAAATTCACTCACTGCACTGCACTGAACTACACTCCACTTACATCACTTTTGTTCTTATTTTTAATGATAAGAACCCGTCCCTAAGTCCGACCGATAGTTTTGATTACTTATTGTAAGTATGGATACCAAACACGCGCGACGAAATTTATCTACGTAGCGGTTGAAACATTCGCCACTTAATCACTGACCTCGCGGGAAGAAAACTGAATAGGGTAGTTTCCTGACATATCAAATCAGCTACTTTTTAATAAATGTCAAAACGGTAGTTAATATGTAGTTTTGTATGAAATACACTATGACGTCATAGTTTCACAGCATCAAATGATCTACTCTTATTGGTCCTACTGGTAATTAAAAATCATAAAAATCATTAAATGTACAACATATTTGATGTTTCCACGTGTTTTTAGATGTTTTATGCACTGGTTAGCGTTTGGTCATTTATTTTTGACCCTGTCAACTAACCTATTGTTCCTTTGTAAACATTTTTTTTTTTACTTTCAATCATGAGCCTGTTGCTGTCACCTTATTCAATTCACCAAAAACCAGGCAATAGTACAGAGCCATACAGCCTTGTCTTATTTGAAATCATGTCTAAAGTCGAAGTAAAGTCTGATTCACCCAATTCAAATTTAGGCTGGGTTTTAGCTGATTGGTCTTGGTTGGCCATAGCCAAAATCCACAGCAATATTTTTTTTACTATGTTTGCAACAATCTCACCATGGTTAGTGATAATGTGGGCGAAGGTGGTAAACACACAAAGCTAGAATTGCAGTTGTCGGAACACACCGGGAGTATGCTTGGCGACGGATTTTCACCTGAGGGTGGTGGCCAATCAGACGGGTACTACTAAGTACCCTATCACCGTGCTATGGTTTCCTCGCGCTGTTTTCCTTCACCGATAGCTCTAGCTCATTGTGGGAATCGAACCCGCGACCTTCGTCTCGGCATTTGACGTCACTACCACTGAATAAGTACCAGTTTATTTGATTTTTAAGCTTGAGTTTGAACTGTCATCGCCTTATTTTTTTTTTACAACGAAGTCGGCATACAAGCATACAGCCTACTGTCACTAGGCTAGTGATGATAAGTGGTTACCGTACCGCCTATGGACGCTAGCGACACCCGGGACAGACCATTTAGTAATCCGCGCCCCGGATACCACTCACGTAAATAATAATTTCACAATAAGTAGATTCAACTCTTGCAGAATGAGTTGATGTAACAGCAAGTGCTATCGCAAAAAACTACCACCAATCAAGTGCACAGACAACAGTATCAAGAGGCTGCGATTTGTAAACATGCGCTTGCGCAACTCGCATAAGGGGTATGGAGCAAGTTGCACTCGAGACTTTAGTATACTTTCGCCATTGGTCACAGAGCGTGTGTCGTTCTCAATTCAAAAAAACGCAAAGTTTAATTAAATGAAGTGGAATTTTGAATCAGTGTTAGTGTCAAAGTGATAAAATGCTGAAGATGTAACTTCAATAAGACGTGGTCAGAGGATAAATTGTGGTTTTGCAAAATGTTCATAGGCGGCGATGACCACTTTCCAATACTCAGGTGGATCGTTTGCCTGCTTATCAACCTGTTGAGATAAAAAAAAACAAATGTGGGAAATGATCAAACTCTTCACATAGACTTTTTTTATATTATTAGAGGTGAAAAAATAGCCAAAGAAAAAAAGTACTTATGCTAAAAAAATATATTCAATGGAAATAATAATACCATGCGGACTTTAAATAGTTTGTATAAATAAAGTTGGGAACTAGTTGCGGTAAGATATATTAATAAAATATTTATTATACACAAGCAGCTAAAAGCTGATGAAGTTAGTTCTCATATAGTTGTCGATTCTACATATAGGTACGATACCTACTTGCGATATTTCAAGTTTTTTTTAAATATGTAAGTACCTGGATCGTATTTGTATGTAAATAATATTTTACTTACAATTTATAAATAAACGGATATTATTTATGTATGTATTATAAATACAAAAATGTTTAGAAAATACATTCAATAATTTTTATTACGGATTTTGAAATATTTACTGTAAATTCTATTTATTAATTTAGTAAATATATTTTATCTACTCTCATATCGTAATGTTCTTATTATGAAATCAAAATCAGTACTTTAATGAGCCACTTTATGCACACCCGTGTATAATGAAATTAAAAAATTATATTATAGCACAGTTTTCTTCCCAAGATAATGCTTTAAAATAACTTTTTTTCATTAAAGTGCAAGTATTTGGACATGTCTGGCCACTTATAATGTTTTTTAGGTTTTAATACTTCAATTACTGTCAGTCAACATGTCAAACGAAATAATAAAGAAAAAAACATTATAAGTGGCCAGACATCAGGACTAAACAATTAAACGTAGTATTATATTCTCTTTGTAAACAATTAGGAATTAATCAGTATCAATTCAATTTTAGATGCAAATTTAGGTACTCTGTGGTCGCGTATGCGGTAGGGAGTTTTTCCCAACACGGATTTGGGCGCCATGATGATTAATGTTTGTTTATTTTATTGATTTTTTTGCATACATATTTTATTTTGGCCAAAAATGATAGTAAAATAACAGTGATACTAAGGTGAAATAAACTTGGATCTGAAATTGTGGAGGCGGCAATGGAAATCACGAATAATCGATACCCGTGAGTCATGAAAACCTATGACAAAATATTATCGATTTTTTACCTTTAAATTACATTATTAGATGAGTTTAGATAAAGTACTGTATGATACTGCACATAATTAGGTATTAAAAACTCGTGTGATACTATTAAGAACCTCGCCTACGGCTCGGTACTTAAACTCACACTCGTAGTTAATAACCCCTATTATGCAACAGTATCATAAACTACTATTCTGTACTAAGTATTCATTCTTGTAACATTCTTCATAGTTCACAATAAATTACTTATTTTGTATACGAATTAAGCCAGCCGTTCACGAGACAATTTCAACATCCAATTACCTTTACAGGTTGACATAACACCGAAGAATGACAGTCGTAACCGAGAGCCATAAACTTGAAACTGAATTACGTTGTGTAACAAATAAGATATGACTGAAACTTCCCTATAAAATGTACAGGGGGGAGCTAGTGAAGTTGTGTCTGACCCTGATGTATGCAGGATGTGCTGGAATCTTCACTCCTATTGTGCATATAGATCAGGGTCAGCTGAGGGGCTTGCGAAGTGTATCAGGGCAGAACCGATATTACGGAATACCTTATGCGAGTTGCATGAGATTTGAGGTGAGTTTATTCTATCAAATAGCGATCCACACTTTGCACAGGTACAATTTATATTCGACCAATCAGCGCGCAAGGTGTGTTCCGTCGCACTCAAGTATGATGCCAGTTCATAATTTAACGGTTTGACATGGTTGGATCATGAACTACCGATTTAACACGCATTTGCAAGCAACATGGTAGAGTTCACAATGCAAATGGTGAACCCTGTTGGTAAGTGGAGGTCCGTTCACATTTTGACAATTTGACGTGGATGTATAGTGAACTATTTGACGTGAATAGGTACGTCATATTGTGGGAGGTGTGGCAGTTCACAGTTTATTGGCAGTTTGCAATTTCGCGAGATATTTTGTGAACTTACGGTGCTGACAATGAATGATACGGTGACACCTATACGCTGCAACGTCGCCAATTTCACACAAGCCCACACTAAAAAAACTAACTTTATTTCAGCCACCTAAACAGCCATCAAAATGGGACGGCATATTTTACGCCCTCGATCGCTTCGGCTCCTGCGCACAGACTGTCTCTATCATCAGCCTCGGCACCGAGAACTGCCTTCACCTCGACGTCTACACCCCAGAGAACTCCTCACCGACTGACAGACTACCCGTCCTTGTCTTCATCCACGGAGGAGCTTATTACTACGGCACTAAGGCTCATTATGACCCTGAATTTCTAGTCACGAAAAACGTCATTGTAGTCATAATAAACTACAGAGTTGGTGTACTAGGATTCTTATGTTTGAATGACGTAGCCAATCTTGGACTTAAAGACCAAGTAGCGGCTTTGAAATGGATTCAGAAGAATATATCAGCTTTTGGTGGAGATCCGGATAACGTGACAATATCTGGACAGAGCGCTGGAGCAAGCGCTGCAGCGATGCACTTTCTCTCAAAGTCTAGCAAAGGATTGTTTCATAAAGCGATTTTATTGAGTGGTACTCCTTTAACACCCTGGGCATATAACGCTGATCCTCTCACACCAGCATTTGAAGATGCTAACAAATTAAGAACATCATCAAATGAAGAGGATGTCTTTGAAACGTTCTCGACTTCAACCATAAAAGAACTTTTCTCCGTCTGTCATGATACATCAATAAATCCAAAGTACTTCAAATATTCTCCATGTATTGACGCAAATTTTACCGATCCATTCTTTCATGATACTCCATACGAAATTATAAATGCAGGTGATTTTAATAAGGTGCCGATGATACTTGGTTTCGCGAGTGTAGAAGGAATGTTATTTTATGGACTAAATGATGAGAAATCTTTCAAAGATTGGGATGATCATTTCACTGAACGATTACCATCAGTATTCTCATGGTGCTCAATGAAAGATAAACGAAGGATTGCTTCAAAACTGCGTTCGCATTACTTCGGTAAACGACGCATAAATAAGACAGCTGTAAGAGGAATTGTCAACTTTTATTCTGATTGGATGGCTTACGCTTCTGTCGATGCTTTTTCTAAGTTAATGACCCAGTATTCTAATGAATCTGTGTATAACTACATGTTTGCCTACGAGGGTGATAGAAATTTCGCTAAGTCCATCTTTGGTTCTGCCACTGGATTAAAAGGAGCATCGCATTCTGATGATATATTCTACATTTTCAAGCCAGCAGGGCTGTCACTGATACTGAATAATTCTGATAAGCTATTCATTGATAAATGGACAACCATGTTAACGAATTTCATGAAGTTTGGGTGAGTATTATTTGTATTATATCTAATGATATGTACGATTTCTGTAAGAAAATCACCACCATTCTCACATTGAATTTTTGAAAAATATATTCACTCGTCGAACATCAACATATCACTATCACTACATAGTATAAAACAAAGTCGCTTCCCGCTGTCTGTCTGTCCCTATGTATGCTTAAATCTTTAAAACTACGCAACGGATTTTGATGCGGTTTTTTTCAATAGATATAGTGATTCGAGAGGAAGGTTTACATGTATAAAACATGCATATTATATATAGTACAGAAAAACCGAGAAAGCCGTGCGAAGCCGGGGCGGGTCGCTAGTGGCTTATAAAGTTATAATAACGAACACTTTCCTACTAAGGTGTCTTATCATGCATTTTACATTGCGAAACACGCCATAAAATCATAGCCTTATATCCTCCCTGCATATACTTAATACCTAGTTATGGTGTACAAACATTATTCTGTTCACCATGCCTGTTAATACTACACCGGGCGATTGCAACACTCCTTCGCTATAGAATTACGACAAACTAACCAAAATTGCTACTGCTACCTCGAAACAATATGTTGTAATACTGACTAACTATTTAGCATGTATTCGTTAGTTTTGATGATGATCGTCCAAGCGACTAGTGACCCAACTTCAACGATGTAGTACACACGGCCACAGATCAAGCTACACATTTTTGTTGCAAAATAGCGCCTATTATAACCACATAAGGTGTAGCTTGATCTGTGGCCGTGTGTACCGTCATAAACGATTGAGCAGTGTTTCGTATGTTCATGTACTTACGTAATATTAATCGCGAGATTGAGAAAGGATTCCATTGAAGTTCGATCGACAGTTCGACAAATCGTAGAGGCGTATTCGATCAAAAGCGGACAGTGCGAGTCTGATTCCCACACCGAGGGACCCGTAAAGATAATTTCCTATGTTACTTACTTTGATTAAATACCATAGATTAAATACTTCTTATCAGTAGTTTCGAAGATAAGGTCAATGGACAATTTTCGCCTATTATCGTAAATAACTTCAAAACTATCTTAAAATAATAAAAAAATAGATATTTACGGAACCCTAAAAAGAACAGTCTGTTATTTTAATCATATAAAAATCGTATCCCGTTACTTTTTCAGGAACCCGACCCCTCGTAAAACGACACTGCTTCCAATTCACTGGCCTGCCACCACAGCTAATACCTCCGTTGTCATGCGGCTGGACCGCGAGCTATCAGTAGCCGTCACACCAGCTAGCCATAGAGGAGAATTCTTCCTAAAACTACTATGCACCCACGGGAAACCTGGCTATGTACCTTGCGAGAGCGCTACGCAATGTGATGTTGAGAAATGAGTCGTATTACTGTGATGTTTAGATATTAAATGTTGCAAAATATTACGCTTTTCACACCTTTGTAAGATTTTGCAGTTACTTTATCTGATCGCTAAAGTGCGGCCGCCGAGTGAATGCGTTTATGCGAATCACGGTACAATCTCATTTCGAGAGGAGTTTAACTAATATATAGGCCAAAGAAAATACTGCACTTTCATGGAAGACTAATCAAAATTGGAGAAGCCGTTTTTAAGATTTAGCCTAGTGTTGAACATGTTGGCCATAAGTTAAGTAGCTTAAGAATAATTTATGTTTGTAAAGTGCCATCAATCGATAATTATTATTATACAATATATGATTTATAGTATTTCTCTAACCCATCATAACTCACTCGTTTTAAATTATATTTCTTTCCGCTATATCCCACTAAACAATGTGCAATTTCCCAAAACCAAATTTAAACACTCAAGAGATCACAACGAGAAAATATAAAGCGGCATATTGATAAAAGTGTCAACGTTATACACATATAAAATGAAATTTTCCTTAACAAACAACAGCAGCGCAAGACAGCTGCGTATGGCGAGGCAATGGCGTCCCTCACGCGAAATGAATAAAACTATAAATCTACAAACACGCTCGAGGGGCGCTGCAAACAGTCCGCACCGGATTTATAAATATTCAGATCAAATATTAAAAGGAGAGCCACAAGATGATCCCGCCGACGGCACAGAGAAGCAAGCAACAGATGAGACACCATTCAAATATGCAGGCAAGTAGGTAAGTATCTTACGAAAATGCTGACTGTAAGCAGGTAAATAACATGCATTAACCTGAGGAAGGCAAAAAGGAGCGAGTGCAATAAGAAAGACGGAAGAACGGAAGAGTGCCTCGCCTTATGAGAGGCTTTTTTTTTTTCAGAAATAGGATATGGTTTTATACTCTCCAAGTTACACATGCGCTTTCAAAGCTTGTTAGCAAGAATTAAATGGTACTGCCAGAGAAGCCTACAACCTGAAAAAGGAGCTGCATTTTTCAAACCCTAAATTCACTCATGCAAACTAAAATATACCTAGTATGCAAAAATCTATCCCTAAAGCATAGTCAATAATATAGCCTAAAGGTTTCAACGAAGCAGCCGTAATACGGCCCCTGGTTGCGCAATTTATTATAACGAGGTTATTATAATAGAACATGAATATAGTTACGTATCTGCGTCGGTGATCTGTGGCCGGCCTGGAGCGGTGCAGTGGCATCTCCTCAGAATAAATATTCAATGTTTTCATTCAATTTCTCGCGGCCGCCCGACTGGACTCCGAGTGCCGATCTGTCCGCTCCGCTGTTGCTACACTGATACTGAATTATTGAATGTATAAAGTTGAAATAGTTTCATTTATACGCTTTGGAAGTATGTTATTACAGATTTTCTTAGCTCTTTTATAATTTACTGAAATTTCTTGATAGCCTATTGATTAACACCTGAAAATAGGGAACTTCATACAGTTCAACATAGGAGTCTTCCTTAGCCTACGCAAAACGAAAATAAAATATCTACCCGCAGCTTTACTTGCTAAATAAATAAATAATAATAATTGATAAATAAGAATAAATTTCGATTTGATTGGCATTTTCCAGCTGTCATTCTCTGGCGTGGAGTTACGGGCAAAAACTAGTTTGCATTACTAGATTCCACCCCACGGTTTCACCAACCTTCTCAAGAGATTTTATGTTTTCCTGAGAATTTGAATATCCTCTATGACATTCCAGGGACCCGTAGTACATTCTATCGTGGGGCCCTTAATTAATGCGGCACTGCATCGTTTACAAGTCTTTTACTATCTATACCTACAAATCCCACGTCGACGCGAGATTGAATTGAAGCTCCCTCCCGAAAAACCGTGATTAATTTTTGTACCCACCCCACGCGCAATCAGCATTTTTAACGATTTTATCAAAACCGGTTCGCGACATAAATTACAGATAATCACCGAATCCCCACAGGCCGGGGCCCGGGGTGACTGCGAAAGGACCAAATCAAATCCTAACAAAATTTATTGAATTTGTTCCTCCGATAATTTTTCAACAATTATCATAATTATTCAATGATTCGTTATCTATGGATGCCATTTGAATTCCCATTCCTCGTATTTTATAAAAAGCTATTTCAATTTTGATATGATTTATTTCATAATTAAGATTTTTTATGTTGCATGCTTGTCTGTCCCATAAATATCCCTATTTGGCATACAGGATTATTAAATTTCTACATATCTTTCCGCCCCGCGGTTACCCTATTATAGCCCTTAGGGGTTGAATTTTCAAAAATCCTTTCTTAGCGGATGCCTATGTCATATTATCTACATGTATGCCTTCCAACCGTCAGCCTCCGTCGGCCTGCAGTCTCGACATAGTTAACGATTTTATCGCTAGCTACCTATCGGTAAGAATTAACGAAAATATTCGCTTGCAGTAACGACAGTATAGTATGAGACAACTTAGATGAAGCATCGGCAAACTTCGTAAAATCGATCGTTCTCGAAAAGAGTGCGCCTACAACATTACTCATGTGTTAAAAAATGATCGGCGAAAATGATCTTGTTGAACGTTGAATGGCGCGATACTGAATTATTTTTATTTGTTGTGTAAATCGAAAGTGAAGTGTACGAAAACGATTCTCCGATGCTACATCTAAGTTGTGTCATACTGTAACAGCAAAAGTCTCGACGGCAGAGATAGCGTGCAAACTTGTCATTTATCTTGACATTACACCATCGGTACGCTAACGAAAACTGTATCCATAGTCCGGGTATTTTCTTAGAAAAATATGGTCCCTTAAAAAAATCTTCTTGAATTACAGGAAAAATTGTAAGACTTTATTTAATCAAATGATTTATTTCTTTGAAAATGGTACAGAAATAGTGTAAAGAAATTTTGAAAATGTGTTTTTCAACGATAAAAAACATTATAGCTCTTAGCGTTTTAAATATTTAAATTAAATTATAATATATCGGAGGACTTGAAAGTTTGCCTCCTTGCAATACAAAAAAGTTTATGCTTTCAGTGTCAAATTTTTGTAACTGTCATTACCTTTTTTTTCGTGTAACTGTCATTTACCTTTATAGTAAAGTCTATGCATTACGTGTTGAATATTTACATATTTTCAGTGAAATCTTCAGCGTGTTTTCTTTTATATATCTAATTGAAATGGTGGGGAACAACGATTCAAGCGTAGGGCTCTTGCGTCCGAACTGTGTCAAGTAAGTACATCCTATCGTAACAATTATTTTCGATTATTGTCGTTCTTTAAAGAATGCTTTGGTTTAGACAAGGGTCCGTAGGTAGGTAAGTAACTAATAGTTATTTACAATGAATTATATTTACCGATGTTCCAAACTTATGCGTGCAACACGCATTACAAATGGGCAGCTTGAGGCTCTCCTTACCAAATTAGCAGACCGCCTGTTTTTGTTTAAAAGAGAGGAGAAAGAGGACTAAGTTTAAATTTTTATCTACTCTCATATCGTAATGTTCTTCTTATGAAATCAAAATCAGTACTTTAATGACCCACTTTAGGCACACCCGTGTATAATGATTCATTATAGTACAGTTGTGTTCCCAAGATAATGCTATAAAATAACTTTTTTTCTATTAAAGTACACTTTGGACCTATCAATAGTATAATCAATCAGTATCAATTAAATTTTACATGCAAATTTACTTTGTGTGTGGTTACATGTGACGATTTTTTTTTTTTGAAAATTGCAAAAAACTTTCTTTTTTTTACATTATTTATATTTTGAGTTTAGATAAAGTACTGTATGATACTGCACATAATTAGGTATTAAAAACTCGTGTGATACTATTAAGAACCTCGCCTACGGCTCGGAACTTAAACTCACACTCGTATTTAATAACCCCTATTATGCAACAGTATCATAAACTACTATAATTTGTCCTACAAGATCGTTAGCCAAATAAAACTATAATTATAATGCAATGAATGTTAGGTATTTACAAATCTGAAACCGAATAGAGTTGTGCGTTGATAGAACAGTCAGACGAAGAAGACGAATGTCACGCTTTCCTTTTATATTATTTGATTCACCTACAATACTTTAAGGGTAGTTGTTAGGTACTTATCAAATTATTAACAAATTTTAGTATGGTCCTAAATCATATCGGAGCTTTTTTTATCTTTATCTACTCTCATATCGTAATGTTCTTATTACGAAATCAAAATCAGTACTTTAATGACCCACTTTAGGCACACCCGTGTATAATGATTCATTATAGTACAGTTGTGTTCCCAAGATAATGCTATAATAGTAGTTTATGATACTGTTGCATAATAGGGGTTATTAAAACACGAGTGTGAGTTTAAGTACCGAGCCGTAGGCGAGGTTCTTAATAGTATCACACGAGTTTTTAATACCTAATTATGTACCTAAAAATAAGACATCAGGACTAAACAATTATAATTTTAGATGCAAATTTTCTTTGTCTGTGGTCGCGTATGCGGTAGAGATCTCAACTTAGGAGATTTTCCCCACACGGATTTGGGCGCCATGATGATTAATGTTTGTTTATTTTATTGATTTTTTTGCATAAATATTTTATTTTTGCCAAAAACGATAGAAAAATAGCAGTGATACTAAGGTGAAATAAACTTGGATCTGAAATTGTGGAGGCGGCAATGGAAATGACGAATAATCGATACCCGTAAGTCATGAAAACCTATGACAAAATATTATCGATTTTTTACCTTTAAATTACATTATTAGGTGAGTTTAGATAAAGTACTGTATGATACTACACATAATTAGGTATTAAAAATTAAACCTCGCCTACGGCTCGGTACTTAAACTCACACCCTATTATGCAACAGTATCATAAACTACTATTTCGTACGCATATAGTACTCATTATTTTCCCTATTTTGTATTTACGAAGACATGGCTTGATAGTGTATTAATATGGAGTTTATATAGGTATCTACTATTCAGGTTTTTTTCCTTTCAATGTTAGAACCGAATTTCTATAATCTGTACAACGCTGACATCACTCAAATGTTCAAAGCAATGTCTTTTTATTTAAGTATGCTACTTTAGCGTACAAAATGTGAACTAACGTTCTAATTTTATATTACAACCATAAATAAGAACTGTTTTCTTTTGTCTGCATTAAGGTGGAGGCTTCAGTTGGAGAACAAAAGAAATCATCAACATATTCCTCCAAGGTATATTACTGACATATACGACTATTTCATGAAAATGTTACTAATATACCTTGGAGGAATATGTTGATGATTTCTTTTATTATTAATCAGTAAATATACTACCATTCTTGTCGCAAATAACATGTTGATAACTTACGACCTGTAACTGAGCTGATATTTGCAAAAGACGTGATAAAATTTGAATTTCGCGCTCCAACCGAAGGTTTATCCTTAAAGAATAAACTAATGAAATAGTTACAGTTGCAATAGGCTCAAAACGGAACAGACGCGTTACTGTATTGCCGCTAAACAAAAAAGGTAATTAAGTACAGCAGCGCCCTCCATTTCCACGTCTTTTTAACAGACTACCTCTCATTATTTAGATATCATCTTCTTACGAATGAATCTTCTCAAGGAATAAATCAAACACAAAGCAGCCGTTTAAACACAATATATTATTAAAAAAAAAGAAAACAATACAATATAAGAACAATATTGTAGAATCATCTTTGCAGAACAAGTACATAGGCGATGGCGTTTTGCGATGCGCGTTCACAACATGGTTCAAATATTAACATCTCTACTTAAACGAGTGTATTAATATTCGTCCGTGCTTGTACAGACAAACTTACATATACAATTTTATATTTATCACATTTTTTTATTACAATTGGCAGTGAATTACAAAACATTATACTAAAGATTTTTACCATAGGTACGAGCAACTGCTTCTGGTTATTTATAACTCCGCCCCGCGGTTTCACCCGCGTTCCCGAGGTATCTTATGTTTTCCCGGGATAAAAAGTACCCTATATGTTATTCCAGGGTATGATCTATCTATGTGCCAAGTTTCATCCAAATGCGTTCAGTAGTTTTTACGTGAGAGAGTAACAAACATTCATACATACACACAAACTTTCGCATTTATAATATTCTTCAGTAAGAGCTACCAAAATCCACTCTCGAGACATAGCAAGGAATTGACGCCAAAATTTTAAGCCATTAGAAGTGTCTAACCAGTACCGGCGTTAGGGCCCACCTTTATTTCCGGTCGCTCATGATCGAGTTCTGCTATCTCGAGTCTAAATAAATAAATAAATTCGCAAGTCTAAAGATAAAATGGCTATATTGGCTTAAAATCCCTTTGTTGGCGGGAGAAGGGGGGGGGGGGGGGTGGTATTCACATCTCGCCCAGGGTGCTGGTAGAGCTAAAACCGCTCGACTGAAAAGACATAGTATCCATTGTTTGGCTCACAGATTTTAAGACAACATATGAGAGAAATCAATAAAGTCGCTAAGTGAAATTAGTACTCAATCGGGATAAAATTAATATGTAATTTATAAAAAAAAAAACTTTAAAGAAACCTTTTTCGAAATTTATTTAATAATATTATAATAATAATATTATAAATTACACATAACCCTCGTATAACTACAATAATTTAAATCAAATTATTAATTTGATTTAAATTTTAAATTTGCTCATTCTTACAAAAGGCATGATGTTTATAAATTAGGAGAAAACCTTCTCAATGCCTATCTAATTTAAGTTCAAAGTCCTATAAGACATTATTAATGATAATTTTATATATAAGTTTGCCTGTATTAAGTGTCGCCACGGGCCGTCTGGCCTATAGATCACCACTGCACTTATATTGTCGATACTGTATATACAACTAAACTAATTTAATCTCACTCTATCTCTTTCCAGCAAAGGAAAGTAGGTATATAAGAAACTAGCTGTTCGGGGATAATGTAGCTTCCTATCAGTGAAATATTTTTTCAAATCGGACCAATAACTCCGGAGATTAGCGCTTTCAAACAAACAAACTTTATTATTAGTATAGATAGATGAACAAACTCCACAAGCGCGATGTAGGTTGTATGAAGATTATTAAGGCGCCATCTATCTACCGGTGTGTGAACTATTTCGCTGACAAGTCCTGTCAAATTAGTCCGATTTCTTGATTCAACGTGAATTTTGCAGTAAATCATATTTCCCCGTAAACTAAGGCATAAACTAATTTGACAGCATTTACTATCCTTTTGTCAATAATGTTTAAACGAGGATATGACGTGATTTAAATTAGTTTAGTCTACAAACAAACAGAATCGAAACCGTTAGCTGTTTTTTTGTTTTGTTTAATATAAATGCAGTGATACTACATAACTCTTAATTAGGTACTCTACTCACCCTTTTTATAACTATATAATTATATTATAATTCGGCAGTAGCACTGTCCATGTGTTAGTATTTCAAACTGGCTATTTAACGCGTCTTAAATCAAACTAAGTCTGTACAAAAGTGTGGCGAGAAACCATTATTTCGCAACCACTATTCGATTTGAAAAAAACTCGGATAGCGTTATTTCCACACCAATGTGATGATGGGGGCAAAGGGATCACTCTATCTCTTTCTAACCAACATTATTGAAAAAGGATAGAATTTTTAGTCTGTCATTTACGTGTTTAAAGTCTCGACCAATTTTGAAACTAAATTTACGTAAGGACTAACTTGACAGAACTTTGTCTTATATTTTTTTTGGTAGAAAGAGATAGACTAAATTTAGTTTAGTTTGTAAGAAACGACTTTTAAAAGTATTTTGCTTCGTAAGATAGATAAAAAAAAGAGATACATAAGTTGGAATTGTGGTAATAAAGGGGTAACCGACACTGAATGGTGGTATAACAGAGTTATTAAAGCGGTGCTTAAATTCCAATTAACTACATTATACAGCTTCAAATGGTACAGTGCCCCGCATCGCGCGTTACATTAGTCATTAATTATTATATTTCTATAACGATATATCTATAATATACTCAGACAGACAGACAGTATTTAATATACACAACGCAGAGTCCGCCGCATCACTATAACTACATTCGAATTTAACTTTACAACGTCCATATCGTCGTGTCAACTCGGCACACTATATATTATACATAATATCTCTCACTTCATTTATATAAAAACGACACTCGACCAGCCCCGACGAGCGCCGAACGACAAACAAATCATCCAAACGTAAATCATATAAAAAAAAAAACTTACGCTAAATTATAAACTTAATAAAAAAATGACTCACGATCATATAAAAATAATTTTTGATAATTAGAAAATTAACCGCAGCAATTAAATACGGTTAAAGCGAACGTATCAAAAGGCGTAAGGTAGATGTTATAAATACCGCGATGCCGAAATTGTAACTTAAAAAAAAATTGTAATGCCGTCGGCGCTCGCGGTACTGCGTCAAAATCGTGACGTATCACCTTTAAGCAGCTTAAAGCATACGATTGCTAAGCGATATATTATTTTACAGCTATTTGGCGTTTCGTCGCACACGCCCGTGACTATCATGACGTAGAGTAATGAATGGTTCACATAAGGCATTCGATGTGCGTAACAATTACGACGTAGCGTCCGCGCGTCGTACAAAATTGATCTTTATTTACAGTGGACAACGATCCGTTCTACCATATCTCTTCTAGGTTTGTCGGGCTCCGGCAATCTGTTCTACCGAACTTTTAACGCCGGACGAGCAACTTTATTATAGCGTCCCAATAAAAGCTTCCCAATTTTAGGCAACGCCCCCTTTCGCCTGTAACTCGCAATATCTAGAAATAGGAATTTACTCAGTCGATATCTGTGTATTAATCTAGATTAATAAGAATAACCTACGATTATAAAGGGTAAGCGTGACAATCGTAAGCACGCTAAGGTATCACGCTACAGACAGAATAATATGGAGTCAGCCATTTTGAATAAAATAGACAATTCTCGTCACACCAGCGTCTATGTACACAGTGACGTCATAAAACTGTTGTCAGTTCATTGGTTCCCTTGTGCTGTCCAGTGACATCATAGGTCTATTGACAACTATAAAGAACGTGTCTGTTGACGTCACGCAGGAGGACGCAATCATATTTTATGAGTTCTATAAGTTGGCGTAGTTTTGCTTCCAATATTAGAGGGAAGCACGTCAGTAAAATTACTTGCAATATGTTTCCTGATGTGAGTTTACCGGCAGCTTCAAATGTTCAGAGCGCGTCGAGTGCGCAACTCCAAATAAATCCAGAGAAATTCGCTCTTACTGTGACGTCAGCTAAGTTACTTGATACGACGTCACCAGCATCTACATGCGGCGAGTGTGGGTGCGCGAGGGGCGGGTGCGGGGGCGGGTGGGGCGCGAGGGGCGGGTGCGGGGGCGGGTGTGGGGGCGCGGTCAGCGACGCAGCAGCGCGGGCAGGTCGGCGAAGGCGCAGGCGCCCAGGCCCGCGCGGGACATGCGCCGGAGCAACTCGCGCGAGTGAGACACGCAAGCCTCCACCGGTGATATCCACTGCATGCCTTGTGCTTCTGTCGAGTCGAATCGAGTCGAGTCGAGTCGAGTCGTAGTCATACAATAATACTATTAGTCACATTCCTTGCAGATATATACATAGGACATCAATTATGTTGATATAGGAAACGAAAACAGAACGATGGAGCCGATTCAATTGTTTACAAACTAAAATAATTTTAATCAAGTGTTAAAGCTGTTAAATTAGAACAAGCCATCTTCGTTTACGTGTAATCAGTAGTGACCAGTAATAATAGCGATTAAATTCACATTGAAACGAGCAATTGGACAAATTTGACTAAATATATCTTATCTCTTTCTTATGTTTTCTGATAGGAGATATAGTGAAATTAAATTAGATTTGTTTGTAAACGACAGAATCTGGGCCAATATATCCTAAGTACTGTTCAAAAAAATACTCTAAATTCAATTCAATTTAGGCCCTGGATATGGCACTATTATGACCGTCAAAAGTAACAGAAACAGAGTCTATAGATGGTTTGGAATAAACTTTCCACCAAATGAGCAATTCATTTCTAAATATACTTCGCTCATAATCTTACCATGGTTAGCTACTAAGTGGACCAAAAATTTATTCTCTAGCCCCAAAACAAAATCTACCGTTTTGACCTATTCCATACGCGAAGGAATAAGCAATCGGTAAAAAACAGAGAAGTGAAGAGATACCTAGTATAGCGGAGTTGAGCGCCTCGCAAACTGCTTCCCGGCGCACTGGCTCTAGCTGCCACCCCACAGGGCTGTCCCACGGGTTGCTGTACGCTAGCAGGCTGAAGGCATCCTGCACATACATGTTCTAGTTATGCAAACGATACGGATCTAAACAAAATATTACGCTGATATTTCATAGGTGAGAAAACTGATCTCTTACAAAATGTATTAGACGATTTTTTTGTCAAAATTGAGGAAGAGAAAGGGACAGAAGATGCTAAAGCTGTACCTCTTTAGGGAATCTATTTTTTATACCATAAAATCGGAAACAAGAATACAGCAGAGCTCTACCGGTGGTAAGCGGTTACCGTAGTCTATAAAGACGCTTGCAACAGCAGGAGCATTACTAACGCGTTGCCACCGCCTCTCCGATGACCACACGACTTTCAACTGAGCTGATAACAAAGAGCAATAAAACTGACCTCCAGCATAGACTTGTGGTAGAGATCCTGTTGCAACTTCTGGCTCATCGCGTACAGTTCCCGCCCGAACGCGAGCATGCGCTCCACCGACGCGCGGGATCCGCACCCATCCAGATCTGTTGCGTTTTGATATAAAAATTCATACATACTGCTGCTTTTGCTTGTATTTGGAAGCTGGAAAATACGTCGTTAAAGGAAACAACGAGCCATTATTTATGAATGATTGATTCCCTTGCGTGTTTGGAAAGAATTTTAAAATCGGAAGCAGTAATTTCTGGTCTATTTTCGAAGTTCAGCTGTGTCAGCTGTGGATTGACATTGTTTTCATCCATATTCTCCCCTTGGAACTGGAAGTTGTCACACAAACCCCAGAAGGAAGCTGTCGAAAGCTTTTCAAGATATGAATCAAGCAGCGCCGCAGAAAGATATTTTTGATGACAATTAACTGCAAAAAAATATTGAAATGCATTGCATGCATTTTTTATACCTTAAAGTCTGCAAACAAGCATACGACCCACTTTTAAGCGGTAAACGTAGCCTATAGAAGCTTGCAACACCAGATGGCGCCACTCCCGATAATCTCTGGCGACCTTAATCAACCGTAGGAACACCACATAAAGTTTTTGGCTATGATATTATTTAGTTTGACAAAAGTATTTGGCTCGTTCCCTTTATCGACGTATTCCCAAGTATTAGTACTGATATAGCTAGAAAATAATCCAAGTTTCTTCTGGAGGTAAATCCAATGTGATTTCAAACCCACACAATATAAGGGTGTGTGGAGACGATTAGAAATATCATTTGTGCAGTAAATAAACAAACTGTGTTCCTCGTATTATGAGGAATTGAGAAAAAAAACATCTGTGTTTTCGGACCCCCCATGCAGTGTTATAAACCCCATTTGATTGAATAAATGTTGTAAATATAATAATAAATATACAGTCATATAATAAAAAGCGATATAAACTTTCACATTACATGCTTATAATATTAATTTCAAACCCAAAAACTCTCTGTTCCCTTGAAAACGTGCGCGATCATGCAGTTAGAGTTAAGAAAACCAGGAAAATTACATGCGTAGAGATACATATTGCAAGGATTTTCAAACCATATTTTAAATATATCATACATTAGTATTAACTCTTTTTGTCTTATTACGAGAGTTAGAACGAGTATCATAAAACTTTTAAAATAGCCCCCTCTTTCTATTATCTGAGGTTAGAAAGTGAGGGATATATTAAAGCTGGCATTTTACTAGACTTGCTTTAATTGTCTATTATATTATTCTTATTATAGGTTTAAGGTGAATTTTGATTTCGCCTTATTTTAAGCGATTAAAATTGAAGTTGAAAACCATCGCAACATATAAAACCGTCAGTTTCCGAAAGCTCAATTCATGTATGATCAAAACTAATGCCGTCTCTTTCTTATACAGGGTTATTCATTGAATACCATATATCAGAAGTTAGTTTGCTCAGTAGCACTAGTCAAATCAATCCTCATGAGATCAAACTCATATTACTTTATTACAAACCTGATCAAAAATATCTTTACCTTTTAAATCTATGGTTACTTGCAACATAATATAGATAAACCTTGTTATGACGCTTTAAAGTTTATTTTTCTTTGACATTCTTAAGCTTTGCTGCACTTTTTAAAACGATCATACCATCGTTATAAAATTATACAGAATTTTCACCTAAAATCTAAGGGTGATCGGTCCTATGGTATACTAAAAATAACCTTGTATTCTGTAGATAGGGTATACTTTTAAAAATTAATAACGCTTCAAGAAACTGGGAGTGCAAAGAAACAAGTAAGTAACAGAACTATGCTTACAACTGAATAACCAAAAGTATACTAAAACGTACTTACTTTTTTGATGTGTTGATGTTTATAAACATAGACAATTCGACATTAACAGTAGTTATTACTGGGCATTAAATATAGGAAATTTGTCTCAATGTCACAGAAAAATTAACCTTATTGCGTCACGATAAGGTTAATCTGTATCATCACATAATTGAGCTTAGTTTGGGATTAGATATAATGTCCCAAGTTATCCCAAGAATCTCGACAGATAAACCTTATAATGACGCAATAAGATTCATATTTCCTTGACATTCTTAAATTTTTTGCAATGTAAGTAGGAAATTGTGCAATTCTAACATACTATGTGCAATCTAGTATGCAAATAAAAAGGATAACTTTCAGAGCTTGGATATTACAAAAAGAAAGGTCATTCTAAAAGGTTTGTTTTTGACCACAATCTGACAAACAAGTGGTGATATGGCCGAAGATGGTAAAACAGGCTTTGAAAGGTACTAAAGCTAAACACATTGGTTGAAAATCAGTCGCCAAAATATTTTGGGTGATCATAGTTCAATCTACACAAAAAAGTAAAGTCGGATCATAAGACAAAAGTAGTTTATAAAATCTATTAAATATTGTAAATATTGTATATTTATAGAATAAAGTTACCAAATATTATATTAAATCTATTGAAGCTTCTCTAAGGTGAAAATGCCTTCAGGCCCAGAATACATTAGCCCCCTTATTCAGAACAAAGTTATGAAACATAGAATATGTAGTTCGAATTCTGAAGTCTATCTCACGTGACGCATGGTAATCGAAAACCACACCCTTATTTAATCAAAAATAAATATCTCTTCTTTTTATCAATTATTTCAGATTTAAATCTTTGTTTTCCGACTTCATAAATTGGTATACTGACTGATTTATTTATATATGAAAATGACTTGGAAAACATGCACCATAGAGTAACAAAGTGATGTCAATAAAGGGACCAAAAACGAAATGGAAGCAATCACTTGAATAGTTTTAGTACCGAAACTAAACTCTATATACTTGTACCTGCTGCGTCATCATCGACTCTGGTACTCTCACTAGATTTTTCGCACAACGCAAAATCAATTTTAAATTGCATAAGCATACAATTCCAATTTAAAATTTCATTCGATATGAATTGTTAGAATCAGAGTTAAATGTTCATTTTCACTGTCCAAGTACCGATGCTTTGGGAATCCCAACGCAGTTTTTTCTAAACTTAAATGCGTCAAGAGTTCTTGATAAGTGAAAATGGTCATTTTCTGATGGCACTGTTTAGCGATAGATACAAGTGTGATGTTTGTTTGTTTGTTTGTTGGTTTGTTTGTTTGTTACCCACCCGTGTGGAAGTCGGGCATGAGCGCGGCGACGCACGCCGTCACTCCGGGCATGCCCTTCACTAGCGGCAACTCCTCCATACCTACAACCGAACCATGCCCCCGCCTGTCACCCTCACGCTGCCACTGACACTGACACTCGACGCCAGTGACACGTGACGTCACAGTGACACGTGACGTACCAGTGACACGTGACGTACCAGTGACACGTGACGTACCAGTGACACGTGACGTACCAGTGACACGTGACGTACCAGTGACACGTGACGTACCAGTGACACGTGACGTACCAGTGACACGTGACGTACCAGTGACACGTGACGTCACAGTGACACGACCCAGCTGTCGCCGCAACTACGGTTGTGAAGTGACTTGCAACATATGGTGTGCATTCACAAACTTTTTAGTATAAAGATCTACTTCTCCCGGTAATTAATTGTCAAAAAACCGCAAGCTCTTCGTAAGTACCCACCAGCACATGCCACCGGAAAAGCGAAATAAAATGACGTAACTATTATTTGAGGAATATTTAAGAATATAAATGTATGTCATAATAATGGAATCAAATGGCCATTCCTAAAATAAAAGCCTATTTAATTGGTACGTGTGCTAATCGCGCTTCGTTCGTTGACATTGGCCATTTTAACATAGACTGCATGTAACTGAGTACAATTACCGAAATACTCTATTTTTGAGACGTCACAGTCACTTCACATTAATTAACTGTATGTTGCGGCCACAGTAACAGGTTTACTATAGCAATAGCGTGTTGAGATGAGAGTCACGATATTATCATCCAAAAAATACTTCGAAACTCTCGAGTAAGGCATATGTGCTACTGCCAGCGAGTTAAAAAAGGATTTAACGCTAAATGCACCCGAATACATGCCCCATGGCCCCCAGGTTAGTATTACATAATGTATTAGATTGAATCTAATCTTGCGTATGTTAGTTTAGGGATACGACCACATGTTTTTATCACTATGACGCCATTAACACTATCCATTTGTAAAAAAAAAAAAAAATACTTCAAATATATAACTATTTTTTTTTTATTTTGTATTTACCAGTTGAACCACTAAGTAGATCAATTGATGCTGTACAATTATGACGTCACAAGGTTCCATATTACAAATACCCTATTTCGCTATAGTGATGATGTGGCCAAGTGGTTAGCACACAAAGCCTAGAAGGGTATAACTTTAAACGATCCTTTGAAACGCACCCTAAGCTTCTAACCGTGAGTCGCTTTCAATTCTTGAGCGAAAATTACTCGCTGGCAGTAAGACATATATTTAAAGACATTGTGACTAACACCTCCATGACATATCATGCGTGAAGCGATAACCCACGCCAACTGAAGTAACGAAATAAATAAAACTGTGCCGATGGGTGATTGCGAGTCTAAGGCTTAGCATCCACCAGAGATGTGCTAAGCTGCGTTGCCAGGGATATGTCAAAACATCACTTCATTCAGTGATGCTAGAAAATTCGTTTGATGCTAAAACATATTCCTCGCAACGCAACGCACATCTCTGGTGGGTACTCAGTCTAATGCTTAGTTTAATGAGCTGTGAGAAGCTGATATAAACTTAAGGTGAATAGGCCAAAACAACCCGCGAAATTCAATTTTTATTTACTTTATTTAGTTTTTTGATAATTTCAGCTGAATAATAGGTTTGCCATAATGTAATTTGCGCCCGATACGTATATCTATTGATTATTGTAAGTATACATAATCTTTTTTAAACTATTTAAATCCATACATTGGTTCCTATTCCATAAATTAAGGACAGGAAACTTTCGCATTTATAATGTTAGTAGGATTAATAGAAGAAACTTCTTTGGTCGAATAAATTGCAATACAGAAATTCTGTAGGTATTTTAAATGCAAAATGAATACGTAGATAAATCTATATCCATATCTCTGTCGCAAATAACATCTTGAAAAACACACGACCTATAACTAAGCTGCCATTAGCAAAAAACGTAATAAAATTTGAATTTCGCGGGATTTTTGGAACACATGCAGTCTTCACTAGAGCGTTTCCATATACGACCGGTGGGCCTAAAAACTCGACCAATATAGCTGAGGGCAATTCATTTTTTTTTATAAAGTTATTGATTTCAAACAATTTCAATTCATCTGCAAATGCATATTTGTTTAGGATTTACTGTGAATTGGAATGAATTCCATTCACCAATAATTCTTGTTCTTTTTAGACCCCCTGCTTTCCTTCGATATCGTATTTGTAAATGACGATTATATGATTGAAAATTGAAAATTTCAGTTTGTTATCGGAAATATCTTTGAAGAAAAATAGTCCTTATTGCTTTGATTTTCTTACATTTAACTGTAGATTTAATGGATATTATACCTTATCGTGAGTATATAAGGTTTATTTTTCATTGACTTTCTAAAACGTTTTCTTGAATCTGTTGCACTGAAGTCCACAATGAGATTCATCTAATCGTATGATCAACCAAATATAATATTTTTGCTTTATTGTAACGCAATAAGGTTTCTTTTTCTATGGCATCGCTTATCGTCACCCAGGAACGTCGTATAAAAATGTAATTTTCAAATTAACCGATACGATATCGTATCGGAACTAAATATGGAAACGCTCGAAAAGTTAGTAGCTCCTAAATACTAATCACTTGCCTTCGGACAGAATTGAAAGGCAAATCAAAAATAATATACTATACATAAATTTATCAACACTGATTTTTATAATTTAATATTATGATGTTTTAATTTAATTAATCATTTAGTACGTGTTTTGTTATTCTACGTACTTTAAGAAAATAATAATTTCGCATTAAAAAAAAATTATGAAAATTACACTGGGAAAAAAATATGTTTTAATTACTTAAATTGTAACAAAAATATTTGAGTTTTTCTTAATTATTAGATATTCAAAAAGCTAAAAATTAAATTAACATATATAACATGCAAAACTAAAAAGCAACGAGCAAATAATAATTATAATGAATAAATGATAAATAAATAGATAACAGTTATATTCCAAGAAATTAATAGATACAATTATGGAAAAATAATGAATGATCATGATGTGCAAATAATATAATAATGTAAAATTAATTATAACATTATATAGTTTACATAGAAATTAAATATAGCGTCATTATTATTTCGTACAAAATTACTTCAAATCAATACATAAATCATATTATTATGTAGGTACCTTCATTAATACTTATATATATACACTTGTAGGATTAATATGCTATATAAATATTTTGTTTTGTCAGAAAAAACTGACAAAAGGTTGAAACCTTGAATATTTTTTACCGTATCGTAGTTACGTGCTATGGTTTCCTCATGATGTTTTCTTTATGTAACTTTCTGGTACATTCTGGATCTTTTTTGGAATATTCTCCATTTAGATTATAGTCCTGCATCATCGCAATCTTCCTGAATGTTGGTTCAAACATAACCAACGTTTGTCTACTAATGCACTATGAACATATACCTTTTCCAATTAAACAGACTTAGTATTTTCATGATGAAGTTGTTACAGCCTATGGACTTCTTACTAGCATTAAAAGCTAAATATCCCCCGCGGTTTAGCCTGCATTCCTAGTATAAAAGTACCTAATGTTCTAATATGTACATATTTTTAAACAAGACCTATAATATATATAGATAAAATCACATGTTTTTTAATACATATAATTTATGACTAGTTTTCCGCCCCGCGGCTTCACCCTCGGAATATCGATCCGAATTTTCGAACCCAGTAAATCCATTTGCGAAACTATCCGAATCCATAAAACCTCACATACATACAGTAGTTTCCCGTAAGAAGTTTTCTCCGATTTGAAATTCCGCGTAGCTTGTTATACCAAACGGAAATAAACGTATGTGTATAATGTATTTAATTCCCAATGTATGTGGCCGCCCTTAGGGGTTGAATTTTCAAAAATCCTTTCTTATCGGACGCCTAAGTAATAAAGTAAAACAGTCAGTGACATTTTCCTTTTATATATTTAGATGTTATACCTGCATGTGCTCCGTTAGGTGCTGTAGACGGTGGCGAGTTGTTACCGGTGGTGGTGGTGGTGGCGGTAGTGGTGGTGGTGGTGGTGGCAGTGGCACTGGTAGTGGTGCTGGGAGCGGGAGACATGTCCACGTCACCGTCACGTGACCGAGACTCCTCCTCCGAGCCAGATACACCTGGAATCATAACATCTTCATTTAACACCGGGTGTATGGGACTATTTTGTTTTGAAGGACTCAAAGGCTAGCCAAAGGTGGCTATGGCACCCGTACGCGTACTATTTGGCGAGCGCAGATGGCTGGTAACCGCGCCTGAGGGCACCCCCTGTGGGGTACGGACCTCGGCTCAGGGCGTTACCGGGGGAGGGGGCGGACTTGAGTTACCACTAATTGGAGGCGGTCGGATTACTGGGAGCAGCTCGGGCCGCTTGAACGGGAACGTCACTGAGCGGGACGTCGTGTAACGAAAACTGATACCATTGATTCAGTACAAAAGTTTTATTTTTTTTCAAAATCATCAAAATTCTATTAAACTAACTTAGTTATGCGGTCCGGTTTATTAACCGCCGACGAAAAAGATGGGTGTTATAAGTTTGTATGAATGGAACGCATGAATCTATTTTGATTGTTTTTTCGTTTGAGTGGTCTTAGCTATGTTTCAAGAAATCTCGGCCGTTTGAAGATCACCTTTTTTCTAGTGTGTCTGGGGTTTCTTTAATTTTTTTATCAATAAATATACGTTTTATGAAGATCGGAACCCTGGGTGCACGAGACAGAGTCAAACTCATACTTGGCTTCTTTTATTTCAGAACTAGCTGCCCCCCGCAGTTTCACCCGCGTTCCCGAGGGACCTATGTTTTCCCGGGATAAAAAGTAGCCTATATGTTATTCCAGGGTATGATCTATCTATGTGCCAAGTTTCATCCAAATCCGTTCAGTAGTTTTTAGGTGAAAGAGCAACAAAGATACATACATACTTACAAACTTTTGCATTTATAATAATTAGTAGGATAAGTGGTGTGTGTAGATAGGTATAGTACCATTGGTGTGAGTGGCATGTTCCCCGTTATGTTGCGGCGCGCGGCTCGTGTGCGATATCACCGAGGTGGCGACACCGTTACTGCCCGCACTGCCCGCCGCATTACCCGCACTGCCCGCTCCTTTTTCACCACACACCTGACATAAGAAATCATATAAAACTAGTTGTTCCCGTAGCCTATAACCTTTGGGGATAATGTAGCTAGCTATTAGTGAAATAATTTTTCAAATCGTTTCAGTAACTCCGGAGTTTAGCGCGTTCAAACAAACAAACACTTCAGCTTTATTATTAGTATAGATATTTATAAAAAAGGCAGTCATTGAAACATCTAAAAAACCCGACTGAGGTATGAAAATAAGTTCGGGATTGTTTTTTTTTATAATTCCTCGTTCTAAATTACATTTAAACAGATAATTTGTATATAATTTTGATACCCCACTTGAAATGTTTGGGAGTTTAAGTCAGAAGGCTTCTAGAACACTATAGAAGGAAGATAACGTGTTGCCAAAAACTACCGTAACATACAGGGAAGTGCTTGTCGACAGTTTGGATGGATGATAGGCAGCCAGGCCTTTACAATTTTTTTTTAAAACTGTCCAAAAAAAACTAAATCCTTAAACCGATCTTGAAGCGTATAGTATTGTTAAAATCAACACGTCATTCTGAGTGACTTAGGTCCATGTTCACCGACAAGAAAACGGTTCGATAAATAATAATAGGGTGTTTACGATGACATGCGAAAATTCATGGTACACGCCCGATTATAATTTTTATGATATATCGAGACCCGTATTGAGATTTGAATGTCGGCATCGGTGTTTGTTGTTAAGCGGTTACCTCCGAGTCGGAGCCGTTGACCATCTCGACGAACTGGCGACACTTGAGCAGGAACAGCAGGTCGGCGTCCCGCTCCAGCAGGCCGGGGTACACGCGCCGCGTCATCTCTATCGCCTCCCCGATGCGACCGCTTACCACCAACTTTGATACACCTGCACGATTCACAAAACATAGATTTTACCTACTACATTTTCATCGATCAAGATTGGTGATTTGTTTTTTTTTATCGTATTTGTTGGTGCCATAGTAAAAGTTCCCATATTGATGTTTGCAAAAACTACCTTTGGTACAGATTGGTGATTCCCGAGTTTCATTTGTGGTTACTTTTAGTAGAGGAGGGGAAGTGTGCAAGTAAATGAGTGAGTGAGGGTAGTGAGTGTGTGAGGGTAGTGAATGTGTGAGTGTGTGAGTGAGGGTAATGAGTGAGGGTAATGAGTAAGTGAGTGAGGGTAGTGAGTGAGTGAGTGTGTGAGTGAGGGTAATGAGTGATTGAATGAGTGAGTGAGGGTAGTGAGTGAGTGAATGAGTGAGTGAGGGTAGTGAGTGAGTGAGTGAGTGAGGGTAGTGAGTGAGTGAGTAAGGGTGGTGTGTGAGTGAGTGTGAGGAGTAAATGAGTGATAGTAGTGAGTGAGTGATGGTGACGAATGAGTGAGGGTAGCGATTCAGTTAGGGTAGTGAATGATCCTAGTGAGGGTAGTTAGTGAGTGAAGTTAATGAGTGAGTGAGTATAGTGGGTGAGTGTAGTGAGTGAGTATAGTGATTGAGTTTCTGTAGTGAGTCTGTGAAGGTAGTAAGTAATGAGTGAGGGAAGTGAAGGTCTGCGCCGGCTGCAGTACCTACTGTAGTGAGTGAGTGAGTGAGCGATAGTTACGTTGTCTATTCTTGATGGAGGCGATGTCCTCGTGTATATGGTGGCCGGTGGCTCGCGAGAAGGCCTGCGCCGTGCTGCAGTACCCGTGGTGCACCAGGTACGTCGACACCATCCTGGACACAACAACACAATATATACCTTATTCACTATATACTAAAAGGTCAAAATGGAACCCCTATAGGATCACCTCATCGTCTGTGTGTCAAGCAAGACCCTTTATCCCAGAATCGAGTAGAGATATCCAGCTGAATATTTTACCACATACTAAGATCTACGGTTCCTTGATGCTTTGGTTATATCATATTAATAACTTGCACGCAGTTTTTATGGTTCTGTACCTTAACAGGAGAAAGCGGAACCCTTATAAGATCACTTCAAACGTCGGTCACAGCCAATTTTCTCCGAAACTACTGAACAGATTGAGTTGAAATTTGGTACACATAAAAAATTTACGAAAATTTACTCCCACCTCTTATCTTTTAAATTTTGGAAAAAATATAGAAAATAGTTCTTTACCTATAGATTACAGGTAAACCTTTAAGAAGTCTATGGTATTTAAACTATCCTCAGTGCGCGAGTAAGACCCGGTTTTTTTCGGATAATGCCTTACTGTGCTTAATATTTCTTTTTTAATATTTACTATGTATAGGCCTGTGTTTGACCACAATCGCACCGTGGTCAGTGATGATGTGGCCGATGATGGTAAGCACACAAAGCCTAGGAAGGAACTGGCTCTCAAGTGCAGCTGTCGGAACACACCGAAAGGTGCTTGGAGACAGTTTTACAGCTTGCTATGCATTGTACCTGTGCAACACCTGCTGCCACTGCCCCTGGTCCTGGTCCTGGGGGAGGGGGAACTCGTCGATGGCGAGGCGGGTCCGCGCGCGCAGCTCCCGGAGCATGTCCTCGATGTCGAACACGAACGGCTGCTGCCCGAAGTTGGCGTCCACCACCTCGCCCGGGGTCTGCAGCCCTACCGTCGGGTACAGGTTCGGCTGGAAATGAGGTAGAACATATGTTGAGGCTGGTGGATCTAAGCAGTCATCATCATCATCATATCAGCCGAAAGACGTCCACTGCTGGACAAAGGCCTCCCCCAAGGATCTCCACAATGGCAGGTCTTGCGCTACCCGCATCCAGCGGTTTCCCGCGACCCTAACAAGCGTCTTCGGATCTAAGCAGTGAAGAGACTATTCTTTAGCAGCCTTTAGAATTTTCTTGACTTTTTAGTCCAGAACCTCTGCTGCTGACCAAGGAAAGAAAGAAAATAAATTTATTCTTTTTAAATAAAATAAAACGAACTGAAACTCAAAACTCATTTAACCAGTTTAGGCCCTGATAAGGCACTCATGAACGTTGACAGTACAAATTACTCTACCAGATGTCGTGGAAAAAATGGACTAAGACTCAGCCTAATGTTGATTATTGTGGTACCAACCTTTTTATGTTTTGAAACTAAATATATCACATACCGGTAGTCCCCTGAACGCAATGCCCAAATGGTGTCCATTCTTAGTGTAGAAGCACGTGTTGTCGACGAGGTTGACTCCGCACCCGATGACGTCACCGGTGGTGAAGGTCGGCCCGTACGGCTGCCCGGTGCCCGACGAGCAGAACGAGTGTCCGTCGTCGCCATGGTAACCGTACGAGTGCTTATCCCATCCTAACGAACGACCTCACATTGTTACGAGCTACATTCAGATTCAACTACGCTATTGTATATGGAACGAATTAGTATTACTACCTACTTATTTTAATAAAATGTTCAAAATTATTGCCAATATTACAAAACTAGCGTCTTGACCGACTTGACTAGCGATTTCACCCTATTTTCATCATCTTCATCATGTCAGCCGAAAGACGTCCACTGCTGGACAAAGGCCTCCCTCAAGGATCACCACGATGGCCGGTCTTGCGCTACCCGCACCCACGGGTTTCCTGCGACTCTCACAAGATCGTCGGTCCACCTTGTGGGGCGAGGCACACTGCGTCTTCCGTCTTCCATCTACCCTATTTTACTAGCCTAAAACCCATTCTTAGATAAAGCCTAAATTCACAAGGGACACACTCTCCAATTTTCATGTCTCTATGTTGATGTGCCTTGATATGTCAGTCAAGGACTATGAATGATAACAGATTAATAAATGTGGTCGAATTTCTGAAAAAAAAGGAAACACAGAAAACACTTTTTTTTGTGGCGGTCGGGCAAGAAATAGAGGGCAAATTCAACATGTGCTCGACTTGTGTATTATTTTGCATGATATAAACAAGACATAAATTAGCAGACATAATATTAAAACAACAACTTGCAGTTAAAACTGCATTTCCACCAACACATACATCAAAGCGTGGACTTTAATATTTAAACTGTAATGCACTCTTTCCGATTGAAACTATAATTTTGTATCTAACTATAGCTTTATAAACAAAGAAAGAAAAGGAAAAGCTGTATTATTTGAGGAACTACGTTTAATGGCAAGTATGGAGATAATTAAATGTCGTACAGGGTTTTTGGTTTATTTTGCAATACATTTGAATCTATATTTAAATTAGAAATCTCTTCTATGATATTTGTTTACAATAAAATTCTATAAAAAACCATTAGAAATCAAGAGTTTACGAGGAACCGTTTGCATCAATAGAAATGATGAGAAACTAAAAGAATTATGAAGAATAAAAATGAGATGTTTGAAAGATTAAGGAGTGAATATGACAGATAAAAGAGCCGAATAAAAGAAGTGTTTGTTCTATTTTTTCTACTGCACTGCAGCTGCTTTATGAGAAATATCACATAGCAACAACGAATGTAGTAAGTAAATATTAGGTAGATAAGTTTTTTTTTTTTCTTCTTACCAGGTAATCTGTTCATATTAACTCCATGTGCCGACAGTCCGATGCCCATGTACCCATCGCGGCCCTTTGACACGATGCGCACCTCGAAATAGTAGAGGCCGCACGCAGCGGGTATGGGATGCGTCGCGCGCACGCTCGCTGCGTCCTTGTGTGTTTTGCCATGACCTGCAACCATCAGATACCAGCTTAGAAACCATTTCAACTATAGGCCATGCTCAGAGTGAACTAGTAACGTTAAATTGATGCCAATTCTGTTGTTAGCAAACTAAACTTTAATAACGTCACATCTCTTTCTGACACACATTATTGGAAAAGGATAGAAAAATGTTTAATACTGTCAAATTAGAATATGCCTTAGACAACTACGAGGAAATAGTGCTGACCAATAAAGATCTGCGACAAAATTCACATCGGAACAATAAAAATCATTTTTTCTACAACTCTTTTAAAAAAATATATATAGTGAGATTAAATAAGTTTAGTTTAACATCAGAATCGGCATCAATACCGATTGTTCAGACAGACCTATTCGGTTGCCATTCCGATCGGTAGTAACAATTTTTGCTGATGCTGTGCTAAACGCGAATGAAAGTCAAAATTGTAGTAGTCAGTTTGTCATCCGAATCGGAATAATAACCGAGAGCTCTGAAAAACCCCTCATGACAGGTAGATTAGATTATTTATATTCAAGGTGTAGGTAGTGTTAGTCAGTAATGCTACTGTGAAATGGGACAGGGAATCTATATATATAAAAGAAAGTCGTGTTAGTTACACTATTTATAACTCAAGAACGGCTGAACTGATTTGGCTGAAAATTGGTGGGGAGGTAGCTTAGAGCCAGGAAAAAGACATAGGATAGGTAGGGGTAGGTAGGGTAGATAGGGTAGGTAAGGTAGGTAGGGGCAGGTAGAGGTAGGTAGGAGTAGGTAGGGGTAGTTAGGGGTAGGTAGAGGTAGGTAGAGATAGGTAGGGGTAGGTAGAAGTAGGTAGGGATAGGTAGGTAGGTCCCAGTTATATTTTTGTTCTCAGGGCAGGACAACGTCTGCCGGGTCAGCTAGTTAGTAATACAAGGGATAAAAGAGTGAAATAAAAATCCGAATTTTAAAAGAACAGAATACAGAAGATATAGCTAAAATGAATATCGAATCTGGCTAGGGCTGTATCTGCAATGCACCTAACCATAAATCGAGTCGACGCAAAGCGAAGTTCCAAGGTCTTCACTTTCAGATGAAAGCTATATTTATATATTTTACGTCAGAAGACGTTCAATAACAACTCGATGCGAAGGATTCTAGGAGTAAATATAAACACGCAGCCAAATACGAGAACACGCAGAGTCCACCGGGGAATGACCACTAATAAATTTTAATTTAATTTAATATGCAACACCATAAACACCAAGAATTAGCTGAGTGGCGTACTAACAACATTCAGAGTGTGCTATTAAAAATCTACACGATCAAGTGAATGTAGAACATAAAGAAGGAGAGTTAAAGTTGAATTTCTGACGCACATGTTGCTTGTTGATGAAAAACGATTAGTCTATCACAAGGCCAAACACTCGAATCGTAACTACGTTACACTTTATTCGAAACAAACAAGCCTTCGACAACATGGCGACCAAAAATAACGCAGTATTATTCAAGTATTTAAATCTATGCTAATGGTTTAACCAGCTACGGTCATAATACGAAAACATATCAACAACCTAGGAAGAAACAAATTAGGTTGCTAATATGTAATTCTATGAAACTCGGTAAGAACACGAGGTCTTTCAAGAGATTCCAGAACTGTTCCTCACGCTGTAAGCATTATCAAGCCAGTATTCCTGGAAGCACATCCCATTTACACTCAACAACGCATTACCGACCAGCCAATCTCATGCCGCAGATTATATAGAATACAACGCACACAGACACACTGCGCGTACGCACTACGCACGGCAACAGACAACACAGGTTAACGAACCTACCACGTGTTTACACAACAACTGTAGATAAAGCAAAGCTGGAGATGTGTGGGATTGATGCGCTTGTGTCTCGCTTTGGAATAAGACTTGGCGATGGCAGAAACCATAACTCAAAATGTTATGCGCAGTAGCAGAAGCTTTACCTTTGTTGCGAACACTACGTTCTAGAATCAACGATAGTAACATTAGGTCAAGCAAAGGATTCTTTGTAACCATATTCCAAAGAAATCTAGATATTTAAAAGCTGAATGAGTGTCATAAGAGACAATTTCAACATAAAGGTTTCTTGCTCAATGACAACGAATGAATAAACTTTAATGAGCCATATAAAAACTATTAAATGAAATTAATATTGAATGAAGACTTTATATATAACAGCAACGAATAAAAAGTATCTTACGAGTGGTTTAAGAATAAAACATTAAAAGTATTTGAAGATCAAGTTCCAAGATGACTCATCAGTTCATAAATTTTTTCCGCACAAATCGTCAAAGAGGGCGGATGGTTCAACGCTCCTACAACTATGACTCTAGATCAACTTGACCTTCGATATCTTGAAGAGGGTTAAGTCCTCATTAATGGCAGTATTTGCTATATTAGCAAATGTCTAATAATGTGTCAGAAGATAAAAAAATTCCTCGAGACACAATGACTATGGATAAACTTCACAACCCACACTCGATCCAAACTTGAAATCTTTGCATTAGTAACTAGTACAAACATCATCAACGTGTGACAATAAACAAATAGGATTATTAAAAGCAGATGGTGGAGAATCTGCTAATATTGGATCGTTGGCACCAACTTGGTCATGCAAGGGAAACGTTGGACAAATGTCAAGGCATCCGCGAGGTCGTCACACCCGCATTTCCTGCAAACAAAGAATCCGAAACTCCGCAAGTAAACTGAGCCAATTATAGTATGACGTATTGAAAACAATCAGTAGACAAATTAATAGAGAATTGGACAGGATAATACCAACTCGAGTAAGTTAGACAGTCGTCCATTAGTACAAGTCTGATAGCAATATCGGCTTATTACTATCCCGACCAACTGGCTGTGGAGCGTCAATTTGAATGAATCTAGTTTGAACCACAATAACTGAATTAAGACAATCAATAAATAACTATACAAGTTCAAATTGTAATAATTAATCATTGAGAAAACTAGCTGACCTTGATACGTTTAAAAATAACGAACATAGTACACTTTGGTGGACTATTTACGTCTTTTTTTCCTGTAACACCAAACTTTGTAACTCGTAACATGTACACAAAAGAAGAAATTGTTACAGGAAAATAAGACGAAGCCGTGCAACAATGTGTTCAAAGTTAGGCAATGATAGGCGGAGAATCGCACATTACACTGTACAAAATTAGCAGCAATCGTTAGGGGACCAATGCCCCCGAATGCACCTGCAAGCGGTACATGCAGCCCGCAGCTACGTCATGTAAAATTGAAGATACCATGCTGAGTCACACCGATGCTTCCAGATAAAGACGGTAAGTCAGCGCTAGGAGTTGTTGATGAGTAGCAGCACGCTCTGGAACCTATTATAATAACAACAATCTATGTTGTTAATACGCTAATTATTTTTTTTTGTTGTGTTTGTTATTGTCAGAAGCTTCTTATGAAAAAAAATGGGTAGTAGATAGGTAGGTAGTAGGTAGGTGGGTTATTTTTAAGGCAGGACGACGTCTTCTGTGCCAGCTAGTATTATTATAAATATTGCAGATTGACAATAAAACAACGACATATTGGAATATCTCTTGCCATTGAACATAATTTCATGTTTACCAAGTCCTTATCAAACAAAAAGCTTTATATCAAAAGATCTAGTTAAAGCAGAACAGTTAACACTTGCAGAGTAATCAGGCCAGTTACTCAACACACAATCAATATCGGCAACGGGAAATAGTTAATAATTTACTGTTACGCGTCAAAGGACTATTTACAGCATTTATGGAACGTTAAATCATTTATAGGACGTTATTCTACGAACGATGTAATTTGTAATATTTGTTTGTAGAATAAATATAATATATGTTAATTGTGATACGCAAGTTGAAAATATAATTTTGTAAATAAAAGATAAGCAAAATGAAAACACAGCAGACGGCACTCACGTAAAATATGTTAATAACAAAAACCTATTTGTAAAACCAGTTGATAAACCAGTGATAAATTTGGAATAAAGGTTATTACCATAAAAAGTTGAGTAAACCTTATACCTCAAAGCTGTAGGTCAAAATGTACAATTAGCAAATGCTAGCAGCAAAGTGAAGGATAAATAATGACACACGAAGTATCTAGTGTCATCGAAATGAAACCAGTTGATAATATAAACATAACACTAACTTTTGCCCGAATCCCCTGGGATATAGCCAAAATTCCCTCAACAATTATCCAAGGATTTGAGTAACAAACAAACACACAAACCAGTATTGATGTGAATGATAATTTTAGTACAATACATCAGGAAAGTTAAGAAGGATGTATAGGTAACAGATATTAGGTCGAGGATGAAGAGAAGTAAAAGGATTCGAATCACAAAACACACAATCACAGTTAAGAAACACCGTTGCTAATAAACAGAGTAACGGTGCTCACACAAAAACTGTTTCACTCAAAATATCATATGCTTGTTATAGTGAATAAGGAGTGTGGATGCCGGTTTTACGGTCTGTTTGACCGCCACGAGCACGCTATTCTACGCTCTAATGTATTCCATTAATAAATAATTAAAATCTTCCTCGGGCATACGTTAGCACTGTTTATTAGCAAGCTGCGTTCGATCAAGTAATAATGGTTGTATGTTCATTGACGTACGATACATCCAGAGGCGTAAGTGGAGGTAGGGCAGGTGGGGTCGGCGGCCCGGACCCTGCGTCCCACCTTACAACAAATAGAGAAAACATCCATGTCCATTAAAAAGAACCACAGTCGGGCCCCATACACACCACTTACGCTTCTGGCTGCTCGGCGATATCTTCGAATCTCGGTGATTCCACTCGTCTACGTTACATTGCTGGTACATGGTAAACAAACTTTCTGGATTGGAAAGTTGCAGCAGCAATAGATAGGTGCTTTGTCATAAACGCGTCATGCAATCCTGACTACCGACCGGTACACGAGCATTTAGAGCATAGTGGTGCTATGGAGCCGAATAAAATCTACGCTAATTTACTTTACTACAATTAATAATATTACAAAACTAAGTCTATTTATGAACTAGCCTAAATCATTGATCACCAAAACAGTATCTGCTCAGCTCCCTTTAGCTCAATGATACTCACAATGAGCCTAAAACTTTTCTCAAGGGATTACCTAAGGTAACTGTGAAAACGGCATGAAAATCTGTGCAGCGGTTCTCGATTTATAAGCATACTAACAGATAATTGCGTTTCATAAAAGGATAATTTTTGAGATTATCCAAACCTAATGATTTTTCTTGTAATAGGCGCATAGCACCAAAGTTAAAAACTCGTGTTCGCGAAAACTTACAAGGTCTCCTTCAACTTAGTAATATAATTTAGAAATTAACGAGCAAAGTTTTAAGTAATACTAATGTTTTAAAAGCTGGAAACGTAGAGAATCAAATAAAACAGTTCTCTTAGAACGCCTAACTAAGCCTGCTTAACCAAGCAAAAGCAGCGTCACCGAAGTAGTGCTAATCTCAGGACTTTTACGTAATAAGTAATGGTTATTGAACGGATTTCCTAGTTTCACTTACATAATGATTTCCACATAACTAGCAACACTAGTTGCCTGCCTAAGCATTCACTCTGTTTGACTTTTGAACACTCTTGTATGGTAAACTTTTCTTATCTTACTTTTTAAAGTCTTTATCAGCTGGTTATTTTGTCAGGTGTATGTATGTATGAATACACAAACATTTCCTTGCTGAGTTTCTTGCCGGAGTCTTCTCAGTCTAAGTGTATTTCGAAACGCTGATAAAGTCAACTGTAGCGTTCATGAGTCCCTATTTCTAACTCAAGTGTCTTTATTAGACTCATCGCAAGTATTTTTAATCGGCAACAACTGAATAAATGAGTTTTTAGTTTGAAATTACTTGAATGTTTAAAGCCCGTGTCACATTCAGCAAATAATTCTTAATTCATGTTGGTCTACGTGTATCAGAGATCCAGCAAGAATATTCTTCTCCTAGAATTGTATTTCTTGAGTTCAATAAGGTATAACACGTATCGTGTTTTATGTATGTTGGCAACAATTAGAGCATTGCGGTTACCAACCGGGTAACAACTCACGGCCTTGCCTCCAGACACGCCACATCCGACTGATTATTTCAAATTCAATTAACTCCGTTTCGACACCCTTACAGGCTTCAATATTTTATTGTTGGAACTTTTATTTTTCTTGCATGGAATTTTCTTTGTCATTGGGATCAATGTACGAATATTTCAACCTACAAGTCATATTTATGCTAGAAACTACATAGCTTTCCTCGTGGTGTCTCTCGTGATGCCCTATTACTCTTAGGGATTGAATTTCAGAAATCATTCAACACTTCTACGCTATAGAAAGAAGCTACACTAAATATTTCTTCATTCTATGATCAGTGGCTTAGACTCCGCATTGATTTCTCACTTTTACTTCTTCAGAAAAAAAAACATTTGAAACAAAATTATGAAATTAAGAAATTTCAAAATCACCCATTAGCATCTCTAATAGCATCGTAAACAATCCTGGAATGATTACACTTTATTGTGTATCGTGGTATACACGAGCGAGGCGATAACAAAGCTATTATACAATCGTTCGATAACTTGTGTTCAAATACAAAATGCCTAATAAACTAGAATGCATGCAGAATGCTTACACAAAAGAATATCAGTAACTTGTCACTGTACTGGTAAAATAGTTTCCTAGTAAAAATCTTAAAGGGCCTGCCTTTTAGCAGCATTCCAAAAGCATCGCAAAAAGGCCATGCTGCATATATGCTGTATCACCAGTATACTACCATTTCCCCCAATATCAACTGATTCATTAGCGCGACTCGAATCACGCACCCCAAAATTTTACGGCAGGCGCAGGACATTCTCATAATCAGGTCAACATTAGTCACAAAGCTCTATCATTGAATTATTTCTAAAATACTTCCTTAGAAGCTAAATTGTAAAATAATAAGAATAAGGTACACAATCAAGATGTTTTTATGCACACTGCCCGCCTTGTAGTGAGCGATTACCATAGCCAGCAAATTTCTCTGCTATAACTACTCCCTAGGGCAAAACACAGTTCGGAGTCTCTTCTACAACACAGTGACAGAGTTAGGAAACTCCTTTGAAACTTTTTATTTTTATACACACAATAATTATAATATGATAAGGCGATGATAGCTCAATGGTAGTGACGTCGGCGTGGGTTGAAATTCTACAGTGAGCTTGATCTTTCTAGTAGTAAGGTAGGAGTAGGATAAAAAAAAGTAGTTCAGTTGATATGCCTGAATTGGCAAAAAAAAATTGCTAAGCATAGTCCAAAAAATTATGTAGATAATATATTGAAACTTGTTTATGATAAAAACAAACAGTCTCGCTCACTTTTATGTAACAAAAGATTTTGCAATGTGACACTACCACTATGTATCTAGAGACGAAAAATAACACGTCATATTAACATGAGAATGAGATATAATTGATATGTTGAAATTCTTCAACTATATAAAAATTTGCTTAACGGTTTTGCTTAGTATAAAAAAAAGGAACAAGGAACTTAAATCAAACGACGATCAAAGAATGAGATTAAGTATAAAAGATAAATCGAGTTTTTTTTAGGACGGATTACCCGTTGCCATGACTTCAGCTGAGGAAAAGAGCTCAAACTATAACCAAATCAAAATTTCATAAATCGCAGAAACAATTTCTTTAGTGAATACACAGGTCTTATTTCATAGCAACAAGGTAAATTGTAGACGATATAAAATAAATAAGGTAACGTAAGCGAACCGAACTTGACCTGCCATTGGCTGAGTTGGGTTCGGCCTACATTGATTCGACGGGCAGTAATTTGGCACCGATAAAAACAGCGCGATAAGCACTCTCTGGCCTCTTTCACTAATAAACCACGAAGATAACAAAGAGAATAAAGAATAACTAGTAAATTACTTCAAATCAACATTTCCTAAAATTATAGCTGATCTATAAATGCATCGAATCATTGATGCAAGTGACGGAAGCATGAATCATAGAGGAAACACGCGCCATGGAAGTTTTGCTGACGCCCCCTTATTTATTGAAAAGCCATGTTGACATTTCGACTCGGGTTTGTTTATTTCGCCCAACGCCGAGCATTTTGCGAATAATAAGACATACTCAATGGCACAGTAATTAAGTACCGTTGCTACTTTTAATCATTAAGTTAAGTTGGTCACGACCGGACTAACTTTCACTATCAGCTCTGCTGTTTCATAATTGGATTCGACATTCATTACTCCATCATTCATTATATCGACTGTTGTGTATACATATAGGTGTGATAAATACAGTCAGATGTTATCAGAATGACTACAGTAATGATTCAGATATCGTTGCTAACTGCTAACGCATATTTTCCTTGTCTACAAAGACACAAAGCTCAACTTCCTGACCATTAAATTTAAAATGCAAATCCCCACTTTAACATAAACAATATAGCAAGTCTTATAATGAACAATCCATTGTATTAATTACAGGAATCTCAAGTGGAACAAATAGTGACTCTAGCACCCAGCGATAACGTTGACAATCAAACATAGACAGAGCGCGATTCGTATACTAGCTCTACAACAAGGCCGATAGTGCTAGTATTGTGCAGAGTAAAATAGACCTTAGTAAATGTAGATGTGATATATTTGTGCTTGTGGAAGTGCAAGTGGAGGGTGAGGAGCGGGGAGCAGCACGTGGCGGGCGACCCAACGCAAGCGAGCTTGACCTAGTTAGTAGATGCACCATTTCGGTCCCATTTTGAAAGCGAGGGCGGCCCTTTTCCGCTGATTCTGTTTAGGGCCTTTACGTTATTTAGTTCTTTGTCCCTTCCCTCGATACACGAGGAATTTACGCAGTAGCCACAAGCCGAGTCGGCGGCAAACACACGAATTTTCGAGTAGACTCATTTTAGGATAGACATTTCAGTAAACAGATATTAGCGTCGGATCAGAGAATTTCAGTTTAAACCTGTATCATTTGGCAAGATGCCGCAATGCAAGCTCGATGTCTCTTTTCAGCACTAAACTATATACTCAAGTCGAGACTGATTAAAATAATAATTTCCGTCCGTTGTTTACAAACGTCGTGTAATATCATTTACGCTTTACTGCATATCATTTAGATACCAATGCGTAATATACGAATGACAAGCAAATTAAGCAAAAATAGACTGCCTATTTCTATCGAGAGTATTCGAGAGATAACATTATTAATTGATTAAGTAGCAAATAATGAAAACTTAAAGGTAACAATGATAAATTGAAGCAACGAATTAGACGCGCAAAAAATACTTGAAGTCAGCTGAAGTAAAACAAAGGCGAGAGAACAATGTATTGAAAGCATTAGTTAACGATTGCTAAAGGGGTGGAGTTAATGATATTGAAGCCAGGGTTCAACGACTCGAATACAATGGACTTGGAGACAACATAATGCGCTAATTAGTAGAAGAAAATGTAAAATGTAATTTCAAATCTTTGTCTATTGATATTTTAGAAATCGATGGTTATATGATGCCATTGTCAACGAAGATTCCGAATAGAGGTGGCAATTAAAAAACCAACGACAGAGACAAAAGAAAAGCATTGTGGATCATTTTCCGTGGATATTACCCTTGATCTTAACAATAGCGTTACTAAAAGGTAAAAAAATATATTTTAGAAGCGATGATAGCTTATGTTCCTCTGTTTTAAATTTTTTTATTGTTCAATGTATCATACCTGTATGTCATAATGTTGTGTGTTGTCTAGAATAAATGTTATTTGTTTCTTTTTCTTTTCTTTCTTTCTTAGTTGATTTCATTCAAAACTTACAATGAACTAAAAAATGCCTTGGAGAAACCACGATGATGTACCTTAAAATACATTACGAGCAGGCAGGCTACCACCCTCAAGTTGAGAGTTGCACATGAGAGGCTCTTGCTCTAAAAAAACTTTAAAGATCAGTCAGCAGCACAAGTCTATCATCAGGTGAACTGTCTGCCTGCTTACCAGACTTCGGTCATGAATAAAATAAAATTTTATGATACAGTAATTTATACCGAAAATATAATAATTTCTGAGCAATTCCTTATGAAGAAGTATCAGCAGTAAACATACAGTTGAATCCTCTGCGTCAATGTGTCTTATAAAATGTAGCACAGTGTCTGTCCCCGTTGGCGCGTAATAAACTACTAATATTTCCATATTTCAACTTGTGAAATTGGATTTCCAAGAAACGACTCAACTGAAGGTTGATATTTATAAAATTATACAATAAGCAACCCTATGTTTGCTTAATATCCTACTAGCAATACAAACGAGATTATAACTGTACACGCAAACAACAAAATAAAGTGTATTCCTAAGACGACTGAAGACTCGTTCTTCAGAAAATTCAACTAGAATTCATTGAATTTTGTGATCAAAGTGAAAAAAAATATTTTCCTTGTGAAAATACGTCGCCCGGGCGGGGCATACAAAGGTAAAACACGACTTGATTTTTTGTTCAAGGTTTACAAGCCAGCTTAATCGATATCCTGGGGGAGATATGTCTGGAACATTGCAAACAGAAGAAATTCAGAAACAAGACAAATTACTACTTTTACAAGTGGAGATTTTCTAGATACACATCTGTAAGGAAATATCTTTGATCTTGAGGACATAAATCACCCCTGTGCAAGTTTACAAAGCAGGAGAAAAACGTGTGTCGCAGAACCAAAAGCAGTTTTACCTGTTAAAGGATATGTCGTATTTTTTTTTCGTTATCAACAACAAAAAGCAGAATACCTCCAACTATTTTATTTATTTCTTGTTACTTTTCACAATTTCATTAGCTATTCAGAACTTCTGCCAATGGGACTGAGGTTCTGTCTGAATATCAATCTATTCGTAGTCCGCATTTTCACATCCCAAAAGCATAAATAAATTCATTGCGGTACACAGAGCAAGGCGTCCACTGTCACATTTCCCGGGGGGCTACTCGAGTACGGGATTCTTAATTCAACTTAACTTGAAATCAGATTGGATGAAATAATAGTTTGAACTATGAATTTTTATTAATCTTGCTGGATCTTTTCACTCGAAGGCCAGTAGTAGATATCTTTAGCCGCCTTCGACCTACACATGTGCCCTTCTAGAACGTAAACTGAATGATGCTTTGACCTTGACTCGTCGAGATCCTTTATGTCAATCATCAATCTTCACATAAGAGAACTGTTCATAACAAATATGAAAGAAATTTTAAAGAAAAAGTAATCATAAAACTGGAAATATTCGTAAAGAATGGTAGAAGACTCTCGCTTCACTCCGGCCTAGATAAGTGGTGTGGCGTCACATCACATTACCGGTGAAGCCCTCTGACAATCACATAAGCTTGCATTACTGAAGATAATGGGTACGATGCACCGGTTACCCGCAAAACAAATTATTTGCCGCCACAACTAGCAATACAAATGTCTGTTAGTAACAAATCTTATTTTGTAAATATTCCGGCAATTCTGTTCTATAACCGAAGCGACGTTTGGTGGTTGATTTAGAAGAATATTGACTCTTAAGTGCTTGGCAACAGTAATCTTCAAGCGAGTAGTAATACGCACCATCAAAGGAGCTTGATATTTCCAAGATCAAAGTCGCAGTCAATTACATATTTACATACACGTTTTCAGATTCATAAATCTAAAGCCTCAATATTTAAACAGAGCTCAAACCTATGAATTATTTGCGCATGTAGGCTGCCATCAACCGCATATTGATTGTAGCAATTTTCCGTTGCATATCGACAGACAATACGGAAAAAACCTGTTGCCAACACGAAAACGCTGCAAAAGTAATGACATTCAATTGAAATTCGAAAAAGAATTGATAATTAGTAAATTGGAAACTGATGTTTGTCTGTAAATGTACTTCTGTAGAAATCTTATATGGATAGTTAAATGCTAAGCGCGATACTCGAGAACGGTTGGACTTTTATTTTAGTGGTAAAAATGGTGCAGATTCTGTTATTTTGATCTAAACCAATATTAGTCACGTCACCCACCTCTCTTTCTTACAAACTTTACAGAAAAAGCATAGGAGATATTTATAGCTGTCAAATTAATCCATGCCATTGTCTGTCCTCTACACGGAAATAGTCGTGACTGATAAAATCGCGTTTAAATTCACATTGAAATAAGCAATGGGTACTTTAATTTTTTTTTTTCGGGGCCAATGTAACTCATTGTAATCAATTAATTTCACTAGCATTCCCGAATTTGACAAAATGCATATAAACCACGGACTAATTCATTCCTCCGTGATATAAACCCATGATTCGTGCAGTAAAACTGTCACCACTCCGATATGAGACTAGTCAAGTTGAGCCACCCCATGACAAGCTACGACAATTGAACTAAATACACGCTGACGCTGGCCAACAGTCTGCCAACTAGACGAGGAACTATTAGCAATAGCAGACAATGCAAGTCAAGTGAGCTGTCTCGACATTTGCGCTAGCCTTCCTCAGGTTTATCAGCTTTAGAATTTATATTATAATTTACAATGCAATAACTGCTATATCACCCTCTGTATGTTAAATTGGTATAGGGTTGCCATCCGTCCGGGTTTACCCGGATTTGTCCTAGGTAAGAGGGCGTCCGGGGAGCGTCCAAGCGGGTTTCATTTATAGTCCGGATTTTAAAGTTTTAAAGCCACCTGGCTAAAATAAACAAAAAGTTGATTTCAATAAATCAATCAAAATAAATTTTTGATTTCCTTTAAAAAAAGTGATATATCCGGGTATACAGCTCAAATATCCGAGCTTTTAACGCTTGTCGTCCTGGTTGGCAGATTTAAGAGATGGCAACCCTAAATAGGTACGATCTAAATGATGCGTTAGTTCTGCTAATTAATATTCCCTCGACTGCTCACCTCTAATGCGAAGGTTGCTTGGCAGGCGTAACAGGTTTATTAAATTTAGTTGCAGTTATATTGAACTGCCAAATATTTTCATACTCTGACTTATGTGACTTTACATATATAAATATAATAATGTCGATTTAGAAAGAGAAACTGACATGATGAACGCACGACTTAAACCACAATCTAGAAACAATTTTGCACACAGACATAAACTGAAGAAAGGATTTTCAAAATTCAAAGCCTATGGGAGGAAAAGAAGAATAGTAGACGAAACCATGAAGCGGGAAGCTAGTTTATATTATATTGATCTTTAGTCTTTCTTTTAAGTATCAGTATTTTATTTAGTTATCAAGTAAAACAACGTACTAGCTAACAGACAACTCTTGAAAACGTAGAAAAAGTCGACTGGACAACGTGAGCGATCAACCTAGGACAACTGGTTCACAGGTCGTTAGCCTCGGGCAAAGCCCGCTGCAGGATCTTGACGCCCAATTCCTGGAGGCACGTTACTCGTTCAAACGAAATATGTAGCCAGAAGACTTCTAATCATGATCTATAGGATTTAAAGTAAAAGGTCCAAAGATGTTATTGAAGCGAACAAGAGAGATTACAAAGCAGCATAACAAATATTCACATTACTGCTCTGCACAATTTGTTGTCGACACAGCAACAGAAAAAACCAATCAAATCATACCTGTTTACCTAAAGTACTACTACGCTCCCACTGGAGTCTAAAAAAAATGGAGTAACGTCTAAGAAAATTTGTCTCATTTAATTAAATTTAAGCTTTTGTCCAGCAGCGGACGTCTTTCGGCTGATATGATGATGATGAATCTAAAATAAAAACGTATGCCATACAATATGAATGTATTAGATACAGAATGACATCTCTTAGTTAAATCCCATTCGAGTTCATTGCATCCACATTGATTATTCCACAGGATTATCCCGTATCGTTGTTTACAGGAAATGGTATCTCCATATTGCCATCGAGGATCAGATAATCTTATCTTTATACGTCACTCTAGATTACTTTACCAACTATGGAAGTTGTTAAATTCTCATAAACAACTTGTTTCTTATGTCAGGATTCAAACAAGAAGGCCACCATCGCCGCCTATGGACATTAGCAATGGTTCCTACCATTCAGGTTTGCCAATCTTTACAAATATTACGTGCATTATTACAGTAAAAAGCATATAAAGTTAATGCATTATAGTCCACGCAATATAGGCATGGAGAGAAGACTACGTGTTGTCTTAGAACCATGTCAAAATTACTGAAGCTATCAAGTGAGGCATCCGAAAATTCACCAAACACGGGAGAAAAGGCAACAACCTTTAATACTTGCACAATCAGTAACAAAGAACCTGCATTAGAAGGTGCGGACCTAATAAAAGACGTAACCTATTGACCTCGAACAAAAAAGATAGCCGCGAATAGGCAGCTGAGATAAGATGTCCCGAAAAATAATTTATAGACTCGAGCACATAAAGCAATGCCAGACGAAACACCTTCAACTACCCTTCACAGCTGACCTGGGAATGTCTAATGTAATTGTTATATTTATGAGTTTCATACATTTGAATATGAGTGACCGTCCACATTTACATAATGCTTACATAAAAAGCAAATTAAATTTTAAGCTCCCAAAGTCGAAATGGATAGGTTGAGAATTGATTCAATTTATCTTCATTATTGTAAAAGTAAAGAAATGTCAGGTTAAACTGGACATAAGGCATCACACCTAGCGGTGTTCAGACGAAGGTACGTTGACTCTAATCCCAGTTAATTAAATGCAATAAAGTCCTAGACGACAATAGATAAGTGCAAATTCCATTTCAACCCGAAGTCTAGACGCGGAATTAGGCACATTGCACCGGGCCCGGGAGCCAGACTTGAAAGGAGTGCCGGTCATCAACCGGCGGTACTCCGGGCCGGTCGATACAGGGCCCCGGGTTCATCCGGATGCGCTTGAGGGCAGACAGTTCGTAGGGTAGGGACCTCCGTCACTAGTGTTCGGTCGTTGACATGTGAAAAGGTGTTTTGTTCAGTTAAACTTTAGCAATGCTTATTCAGTCTTAAAAGTTGCTGAACGGATTTGGATAAATTTGGTGCACAAATAGATCTTTACAGGATTTTTTATTTCGAGAAACAGTATATACCTCAGGAAGTTGTTATTTAGGCCACGCAAACACACCAGCAGGTAGTATACCGACAATGGAAGTTTATTTCATAAAATACCCAATGATTTTTTAACGTAAAGGCATGGGCAATCAACATATTGCTTTGTCAAGAGTCGTGTCTATAAAATTCAACGTAGATAAATACGCGCTCTCCTCGTATTTATTTTGGATGTCAGTAAATAGGACAGTTTATTTCACATTCGATCTAAATATAATTTCTTGCGAGTCTGTTAACGGACTAAAAACACACGGTTACGTGATTTAAGAGCAACAAAGCAAAAAGAAATTACTTAAGAGAATTTTTCGGTAAATTTCTTGTAACCTTTTTTGCCGGTTCCCAAACTTGCTATGTCAACATGGTAAATAGCTAGTTCACTATGAAGTGACAAGAAGAATTATTAGTTCTTTTAGAACAGAATTTATTATCAGCAGAGAACAAGAAAAATCCTAAAACATTATTTTTGGCTCATCTTTGGCATGTAGGTGGTATAATGTGTAAATTAAAACCTCCATTTCATTGGGTTTCGTGTTAGATAGAAACCTGAAACAACAATAGGACTAGAGGTTCCGTTTGGATCCACAGGGTAATGAACATATTTCAGATGATAACATAAAATTGCTCGCCGGTAGGAAGATAAGCCGCTAAGAGACCAATCAGCATATTATGTCGCTAAGAGACCAATCAGCATATTATGTCGCCTAAGGGAGATCAGCTAAGCATTTAACGCTGGCTACACCTCTAGTAACACACGTATTAGACACTCATTTTAGTTCAGCAAACATAACAATATTTTATTGCTTTCCAAAACAGTGCGTGCCTATTCACTGATACGTATTGTTGAGTGGGGCATAACTCTAAGCTGTGCTATATAAACGAAAGTAGAAATAGATAGACATTCGGCTCACAAGAGGCACATCGCATTTGTAGTATGTGCAATCTTTGATGTAGAATGGTTTTCAGACAGAACTGGTTTTGGGTTTGCGGCCAACGACAGACAGTTTCCGTATCGGAGATCAATGTGTTCATATCTGGTGCTGATCTTATCAATTCCAGCAACGCTAATCTATATAAAGACTTGTATCATATAAACGCACTGAGGGATATAATATTAAGCACGTGGTAACTAATTACATAAACACGATTGTTTCTTCCCCCTCCCCCGGTACTCCCTCGCCCTGAGCCGAGGTTCGTACCCCATTCGGGGGTGCCCTCAGGCGTGGTTACCTAAATGTTCCCCGGTTGAGAGCCCTCTGCGCTCGCCGATTTCAGCCATCAGAGGCTACCATTTAGTCCATTTAAAAAAAAACGTATTGTCTAGGGTTGTAACAATCTTTCCAAATTTCTTAATCTCATTAAAACATAATAAATCATAAACCTTGAATTTTTGGAAGTTTTTGTGTTTCTGATAAAATTTTCAAGGTTACATTCCGAGTCTGAAAACAAAGGGATTCCACCAGTGCGTGTTACTAGTGATGACATAACAAACAGAGAGGTGGTTCTTATAAGCCGAATATACAAGCTTATATGGTAAGCCTTATTCGGCTGTTAGTGACTGAGCGAGATATGAAATGGGCTATTTTTGGAATTTTACTACGCGACAGGATCCAAAACGAAGAAGAACAAAAACGACGAATATACTCGTAGAGTTAGCAAGCTGAAGTGGCAATGGGCAGGCCACATCATCATGTCAGCCGAAAGATGTCCACTGCTGGACAAAGGCCTCCCCCAAGGATCTCCACGATGGCCGGTCTTGCACTTGCATCCAGCGGTTTCCCGCGATCTCACAATATCGTCGGTCCACCTTTTGGGGGGACTGCCCACGCTGCATCTTCCGGATCGTCAGGTTCCAGTTCAGGCCACATCGCTCAGTCGTTAATCGATGGAAAAATGTTGTCGAGTCCCGACCACCCACCAGGTGGACTGACGTACCTGTTAGAGTCACTGAAAGCCGCTGGATGCAATGGGGGAGGCCAAAGTTCAACAGTGGACATTCTGGTGCTGATGATGAATACGCCATTAATGTTTATAATTTCAATACCATAGATCTTACAGTATTAGTCAAGGCAATTGTATTGTCGAAATAATGGCCTTAATAAGGCCCACGCAGTTAAAGTGGCAAGACACAGCTGCATTCGAAATTAATTAGGTACACTTGACGCGCCCAATTTGACGAGTCATCTATCATCAGTATGTTAAATATTGCCGGAACTATCTATCAAATAAGTTTTTACAATTTTAAGTTGAAAATCTGTCGCCTAGTACCTACCGGTGTGTTCCAGCAATTGCACTTGAGAGCCAGTTGCCTTCTTGGCATTGTAACAGGTCGGCTACACATTAGCATATACCACAGGTATTGCAATGGCGATAGGCGACGGTAACCACTTACCAACAGGTGGACCGTCTGCCTGCTCGTGAACCTTCTGACATAAAAAAAAAGATAAATATAAAAAAACACATGTTGAGAATGTGTCTTGTGATAATAAACAGTAGCAAAATGATAAAATCTCTATCAATATTTATTCAACATGAACAATAAATGTATTGTTCACTTCTGAATTGAATTCAATCATCCCAAAAACAGAAAATTAAAGCCAATAAAATGTACCTAGTTCTAGAAATAATCAATTTGTTTTATATATTTGATTAATATCTAATACATATATGTAGAGACATAACAGTATATTTAAATTGAGAATTTTCACATAAATAACTCTTTTTTGAGAATGGTAAGGCAGACTTCTGACTGTATAATTCTAACTAAACATGTGTATGATTGTTTTCTTTTACTAAAACAAATTACTGTCACAAGGATATCAATCTACTTGAGTGTCCAAAGGAAAGCTACAAAAATACCAGCAGTCCTCTGACGTGAATCCTATAATCAAGACATCTTTGCGGTAACCTCATTGACACATACAAAATTGTCAAGAGAAATAATATAACCTATCCCACGTAACTAGCCTCAGGCGTGACCGTGCAGAAATCCATTATAACACAAGTTCCCACACAAACTCAACAGGACTTGTTGTGTGGGACTCGACAGAAAAGGAGATCCAGCAGAATTAGTTACTGAATATTTTCGTAAATAATGTGTGCGTTAAATCCTCCCATGGGCATCAGTACAAAATTAATTGTACTATCTAAGTAAGACAAACACTGCATACCACTTTCTTGATAACAGCAGTGATGTTGAATTTGATCCAACTGTCTGTTGATGTAGTATCTGCTACCTCAATTACTTAACTCCTAATTGGATTTAAGATGCCTATATTTTATACACATGTGTTTAGTCTTTGATTTCATCTTAGAATCTTAGGTACCATTTAAGACTAATTATACAATTATGCAGGTATGTTAGTCAAGGGAAGCAATTAACAACATGCTTTCTGTGCAATAACTCTCATTTTTTTAACCATCTGGTAATTTAATTTACATGATAAACATAAAACTATAATAATTACTGTCCACTAACTTATTTGTAAATATAATTACCTTAACTTATTTTAACAAAACATAAAATATAATGTTCTAATATTATTGTTACTGCTATATAAAAAAATTGTACACCTTCATTCTTTTTGTCTGCCATTTTATAGGAGGAGACCTTGTAAATTATCGCTTAGTATTTTATCTAGAAAATGACAGGAATCTACGAGAATAGCATTTTGGCATCGATATAAGCCATTTACGCCGAAGATAAGTCGAGTCATCATTTATTTTCGCGTGTTGTTAGAAAATATACGATCAGCTGATTTCTTTGTTTGAGTGGCGAAGGTTTGCTTCACCAACGTCTCGAGAGATATTATGACACGTCAGAAGATCTAAAATCTACGCAAACTCCGCAAAACCTATGATTATACTATGTAGATAATTTTGAAATGCATTTTCGAAGAGTTTTACAAATTACTAATCCATAAACAAACCTTTGAAAGTTCTTACCTTTGTAATGGACTCGAAGATTATTTTGCGACAATCCGATGTAGCTGAATTTGTCCTTAGTACTCCAGGATCTTGGCAACGGTGTCTCTTCTTCGTTCACATTAGGATAAAGCAATTTTAAACGATCTACTGTATCACTTTGCACTTGATTTTGGGAATCCATCGTTCCCCGTCCACTACCCAACGCAGCCATTTCTAATTTCCGTAGTTTCATTCATTTCATGTCAGTCATGTCACTGACGTCACATCCAAGGAATTTGCAACTTCAGACAGATGGCAGCACTAGGGCTCTACCATAGAGACACAACACAACTACCGCAAATATTTGAAATTATATTTTATTATTATTTTTTTAAATTTCGCTTCTTTTAAATGAAGACTTCTCTTTGAATAATTATATTATTTGTACTAACTCTAGTTAGATTACTTCACTACCATATGTTCCTCCAAAATGAAACACGATAATCACTAGGATCACCAGTATAACAAACTACTTAAGATAACAAAGTCCATTTGAATTAATTGTATTTATGCGATTTTAATATTTACACTCAAAATGAACGTAACGAACGCTAGTGTGCCAAAGTATTTAAAAGAAATCGAAATTACTATTACTGCTAAGTTAAAATACATAAAAAAAACTTCTAGTGACTTATTAGAAACACGGCAGTTGTACTATGATGAAGTCCTCGAAGTAAGTTATAAATAATAAATATATTCATGCTTTTAATTACAATTACCTCGATGAGGACATTCATCGTATTTGATCCGAATCAATGTTTCAGATATATCAAGAGGCTTTCAAAACTTTAATTGAAAGTACAATAACATATTCAAGAATTTTAAGTGAAATAAAAAAAGCTTTTGATAATGCATTACAAATACGTGATGAAAGGATATCTCAATTTGTAGCACAAGATGTGAGTGTCCATTTTGCATTAAAAATTTTATTGCAGTGTTTTTCATACATTGTATAATTTGTAAAAGATATATAGTAAAAGCAATAAGATTACAGTAGATCTACTGTAATTACAGTGCACCTAGCATTACTGGGTAATGTCAACTGTGCTATTTATTAGGGATGACATACATAAATATATTCAATATAAAAAAGGATTATTAATAACAAATTAAAATCGACTTGAAATGATCGTTTTTTTAGTTAGAATAATTCATTTTCTTTATTTTTTTACTTGTATCTTTTTTTCTTGAGGAATCACATTAATTTCAAGTGCCTATAAATTGTAATTTTGTGATTAACTCAGGAATTAAATATAATTCTATCGAAGGATAATATAAATGTCAAAGAATGAGTGTGACCAAGAACCATTATTTCTTCTTCGACTAATAATAACATGGCACAGTTATTATAGAAGTGGATAGGATAGTAGTAAAAGTACCGGTAAAACGATCACGGGTTCGAGCCGTAAAATTTGTTTTTGTAGTATTAAAAAAACGACAGTGAATATAAAAATCGATTTTTTATTATACGACTATTTCATGTTGTTTATATTTTTTCTCATTATCGATAATTTTTGCCTACATGCCTACTCTACCATATTTAATATCTGTGGTGGAAGCAAATCAAATTGGATTGGTTGGACCGACGCAAAATAAATTTTAGTTTTTTACTACAAAAAAATAGATATTTGTGGCTTTCCTTTCATCTAGGTATCTAAGTGAGTGAGATATATTAGTGTGTTAACTTAAGAGTGTAGCAGAAACGATAATTCATAAGTTCAATCATAAAATAAAAACATACTTTTCTTTGTCTCCAAAATTATTTCCATGGCATCTACCGGGGAATCTGTTCCAGTAGTTTTAGTACTCGATGGAGGATTCTCTTCTCAGTTATCATGTCATGTAGGCACCTCTGCCGACGGCGACCCTCTGTGGAGTGCGAGGTTTCTCCAGACTCATCCTGAAGACGTCGTTAACACGCACTTAGATTTTCTTCGAGCTGGTTCAGACGTTATAATGACTAATACTTACCAAGCGTCTGTTGGTGGGTTCGTAAAACATCTCGGCGTGACACCAGATGAAGGGTACGCTTTGATACTTCGTGCGGTGGAACTAGCCAAGAGAGCCCGTGACACTTACCTAGAGGAATACCGTGAAACTGTACCACAAAGCCCCACGCCTTTAGTAGCTGGTTCTGTTGGTCCATACGGAGCTCATTTACACGATGGCTCAGAATACAGTGGCAACTATGCGGACAAAACACCCGCACAAACTATGCGCGAGTGGCACACACCACGAATAAAGGCATTAGTGGAAGCTGGTGTAGATGTATTAGCTTTTGAAACAATTCCATGCCTAAAAGAAGCAGAAGTCCTTGTGGAGATGCTGAAACAGTACCCGGAGAAAAAAGCATGGCTCTCATTCAGTTGTAAAGATGATGTGTCACTTGCACACGGAGAAAACTTTCAAACGTCTGTGAAAAAGATCTGGGAAATGAATCCAGAACAACTTGTAGCTATTGGTGTTAACTGCTGCTCTCCATTGATTGTTGGCAAGTTGTTTCACGGCATTAACAAGGGTAGGGAGCCGGCAATCCCTCTTATAACTTATCCCAACTCTGGAGAAAAATACAATCCACAAATTGGTTGGATAGATAGAGATAAATGTGAGGCCCTTGAAAGCTTTGTCCAAGACTGGTTAGACTTAGGTGTCAGGTACGTTGGAGGCTGCTGCAGGACTTATGGTGCAGATATCTCAAGGATCCGCAACCAAGTCCTTATGTGGACTGAGAAAAAAATATATGAAAGCAATGTTACTACTATATAATAAAATATATTGTATAACTTTTGCACAATATTACATGATAACGTTATCTTGCTTTGATTAGTTATTAATGTTTATGTTAATTTGTTTGTTACAATCGTAAAGAAATAATCTGAATTTTATTAATGACTGTTATTATTGTGTTCTCAGTATATATTAACCATTACAAAATGCTATTTATCCTAAACTGGTTAAGTGACCAACCAACTCATAGTTATCATATATATTTATCTGTCACCGTCTTACAAATGACGTTATTTACTATAGTTATTAGGTTAAAGGTTAACAAAACATGTTCAATATGTAAAAGGATATGACAAAAAAAAAATCATCTTACCAAGATAGATTTATGTGATCATTTAATCTTTTGATGTAGAAAAAAGATCTAAATCTATGATTTAATCAGTATATTAACTAAAAAGCATTTTATAAGTAAAGCACTTTATTTTTCTTTACGGTGCTAATGCCTTTCTATGTGTTATGACATGAAAATTGTTAATTGGCAAAAATTGTACTGCATGTTAAGCTTTAAAATGATAGAGGTAAAGACTGTTTTTGTTTATAAATTACAGAAAGTTTTTGGTATATCAGTAAAGAAGAGACAAAGAGATGACAAAATAAAAAAAATATTGAAAGAAAATGAAGAGTTGAGAGAACAAAATTTGAAGTTGACTTTAGATATTTCTAAGTTGAAAAAAGATATGGGCAAGGTTTGTAATATAAATGTTGCAAGCACTGTAAATCTATTATGTTGTCAATAAACATATTTGTGTTGAACTGTCTCTTACAAAGTTTTATACACTTCACATAATTTATGTAATATTTGAGCTTAAATGTTATTGTATCGGACTTGAATTATATTGTTATACTGTTTCATACTATGTTTTATTTGATTTCATGTCTGTAGAGTCTGTTCAGAAAGAGACCTTGTTGAATTGGAGGGTTACTTTTTTTGTTTAGCGGGCATTGGCGGGCAATACAATAGCGCGTCTGCTCCGTTTTGGTCCTATTACAACTGTTACTATTTCATTAGTTAATAATTTAAAATGCCGACAAAAAGAAACCAGCAGATGCTGGACAATTAGAAAAATGTCGTAATGTAAAATCGGAACGTTAGTTCACCACGAGATGGCTCTCTTTCTGAACAGCCTATACCTACTTTAATGTTTAAACCCCTATGTGATATTATGGTGCTGGGTTACAAAAAAATTGGTTCTAACTGTCTAATGATAAGGTTGCTTATTCCTAAGCTAAAAGACGATCAATTTTCTGACTACCTCACACTGATGCGAGAACGAGATGCGCGATACACTTTGTACTTCGAAAACTTGGGGCTCCAAATAAAGCTGAAGGAGTTGGATGGAAGCTCTTATCCTGTGGACGACGCGTACGGTGACCCCGTCGTTTTGAGAATAGCTTTGGATAGATGCAGGTAAGTTTTGTAGATCTAGGCTACCTATACCTAACAGATTGAGTAGACTCAAAGATATTTTAAGTAGGTAGTATAGTAGATAGTCTAATGCATTAATCCTTTGATTAGACTAGATATATATTTACTTGCTGCGCCCCGCGGCTTCACTCGCGTTCCCGGGATAGCCTATAACCTTCGGGGATAATGTAGCTTCCTATTAGTGATAGAATTTTTCCAATCAGACCAGTAACTCCGGAGATTAGCACGTTGAAACAAACAAACGCTTTATTATTAGTATAGATAGGTAGGATAGATTACGGGCCAGGACACCACCTTCCGCGCCGCAGGTCGTGGGTTCGATTCTCATCAAGGACAAACATTTGTGTGCATGAACATGTCTATTTTTTTCTGGGTGTAAGTATTCTATTTAAGTATGTATTTACAAAAAAAAAGTAGTGTATTAGTTGTCTGGTTTCCATATGTCTCAGGTTTTTTTTTATAAATTACTAATAACGGGCACACCACGCGGAAGATCGGTCGCTCCGTCGTCGCACGCTTAGTCATTTGTATTGTGCCTATACTTTCCGGGACGGAAGATCTGCGACAGTATATTCTATATTCGGCTTAGTAAACTGTATGTTCCAGAGAGCAGCTATCGTCAACTCAATCTGATCTGAAGAAGATGACAGAGGAGTACGCAGACACTGTCCCACGGAGAGAGTTCGACACGTTGGAAGCTAAGTATTATGACGTCACCAAGAATATAAACGTACTTATGAAAGAGTTGCAGGCGATTCAGGATACGCATAAACGAGTTTTAGGTAAATGAGCCAATAATCGCTCGATCGTTGACATACATTGCCGCTTTCGGTGAAGGAAATAACTGGTGGTGAACTTGAGACCCAGATCCCTTCCAGGCTTTATCATGCTTTGAGAATTTACCACTATAAACAATCTGGAATTCAATTTAATCTTGAACTCCATGGAACTTCAAATCGTTCATATAACCCAGTGTTCGTATCAGAGTGAGCATTAACGCCCCCTGTGGGCGCTGGAGGCCTACTGGGCGGTAAAGGGCCTAGATAAAATACTTAATTGGCCATGTTATTCTTTAATTAGAATATTTTTTAAAGTTGCATGTTTAATTGTCTTCTTCTATATTTAAGAGCTTGGCTCTTGTCGGTGTAGCTTCTTCCATTCCTCTCTATTGTTTGATGCTTGCTTTCTCTAATTGTCGTGTAAGTAAAAATCGTTTAAAATGTAAGTATGAACTAAGAAACAGGATAAGACTAATATAGCACGCTATAATAAATAAATAATTAAATTAATATAATGATATTAATTGCCATTGTCATATGGTAAAGATAAACATTTTGGGGATCTCTAAAAAACTGATCCCTCAAAGTGGGCGGTAGACGAAATACTTACGTTCGAGAACATTTGATCTACCTATCAGCTCCCAGCAACCTCTAGACTACGATCTTCTTTTTTTATACCACGACGCTAAGGCAGTGCGGCCCACCTGATGAAGACTTTTTATAAGTGTATCTGAATATGACATAGTAGGTCTTATGATAGGTATAGTTGTCTATTTTACATAGTTTATTCCACTAGCACAAAAGAAAAGCGTAGAAGAAGAATTGTTAGAAATTAAAGAGCGATGCAGAGAGCTGGAGCGAGCTGGTACCCCACGACCCCAGTGGGATCTCTGCGCTGACTTCATTGGTGGTGGTAGAGATAGGTAAGCAAGGCACTGTTTAAATACACCTATCCAAATTGCTTTAATGGAACACTAGATATATCTTACATACCGTGATTAAACTGACGGGCTCGCGTTGCATCGCTCCCCCGCGCTTATTTAATACATACTTCTCGCTTAGCGTTCTTTTTTTTAGGATCATAGGTAGTGTAATGTTAAATAGCCTTTCAAATATATTTTTTCCAATCTGAGATTGGTAATGAGATTAGCGCGTTCAAATAAACAAACACTTCAGCTTTATTATATTAGTAAAGAGATATTCGTCTACTCTGATCTAATGACATAACTAGCTAGTTACAGTGTCGGTATAATTTATGGACATAACTACTCACTTTAGTCAACATGAGCTGAAATGGAGCATAAGTTTGATACATAAGGTAGGTATACATTCCAATATCCCCCAGGGTATTGTCAGATTATCTTGTATGTGTAGGTATCTATAATCAAATGATCCATCAATTCCAGATGGTGGCAGCTTGCAAGTGGATTGTCATCGAGAGATATCCTCAGGGTACTTCTGAAGGAACTGGGTCCAGCCGCTGAGAGCGATCACTTAGAATACTTCGATGGTCTTGTAAGCATCTCTGATGATAGGCTTAGCCATAGGGCAGTGGCTTCCCGGGTATAGGGCAGTTTAAGGATGAATCACGCTAGACCGTGTCGAGTCCGAGCCGAGCGTTGGCAGTAACACGGTCAACAAAAATTACATTATATTTAGTATGAACACACTCACGCTATACCGAGCGGCAACCGAGTGACGGCCGAGCCCCTTTATTAGACCTTGCTACGATCGACGCTCGGCACGGACCCGACACGGTCTAGCGTGAGTCATCATTTATTGTCGCTTCTTGAGTTGACTGACGCTTCAACAGTACAACAAATTCTTATATGTATATGGAATACAGGTAGCCTAAGGAGGGTACTATAGATAAAATAGTTTTTATCTCAAAAATGCAAGTAAAACCGCACAGCTTTTATTTAGAAGACGAAGATACCTTAATGGTAGTGACGTCGAATGTCGAGACGAAGGTCGCGGGCTTGAATCCTATAATAGCTTTCGGTGACGCAAAACATCGGGAGGAAACCATAGCTCGGTGGTAGAGTACTTTGTAGTACCCGACTGGTTGGCAACCACTAAAGTTGAATATCTATCGCACTGGGTCTACAGGAGCCAGTTCCCTTCTAGGCTTTATGTGCTTAACCACCGTCGGCCCCATCATCACTGACAAATAGTGTTAACTGTCCAGGGCCTGGATCCGGTGATACCTCCCTACCTCCGGTACGAGGGTAAGGTGCGCAACCTGCGGCTCTCCCGGCGCGAGGTGAGCGTCATCATCAATGATATCTGGCTCGCCAAGCTCGACCACGGACAGGGGCTCTCCATGCAGGATTACGTCACCAAGTATTTTGAGGACAGGTGAATGTCAAATCATAAACACTTAGACTAGTGTTTATGACTCCGAGATTACAATTCCAAATCAAAGCTATTTATTCAATATAGGCCTCAGCAGGATACTTATGAAGGTCAAATTTAGAGAAGTTACCACTCGCCCTTCAACTGAGAAGAACCAGCAAGAAACTCAGCAAGGTTACCAGCGTCCATTCCTTCTCCCCGGTAATGCCATGAGCACCATTTGGGGCTGTTACTAATTACCCTGAGATAATTAGTAATGGCCCTGAGATCGAGGGGCCCCTTGACTTTCATGAAATATATTCAGATTACGTTAGGTCTCAATTTTGGAGCTATATGACGTAAATATATGCGGTATCCATATTGCAAAGCTGGTTTTTCTGAGTTAAGTTTAAATCGGGCCCCAATTTCATTTTGCCCCGGGGCAACATAGCTACATGACTTGCGCGTGAGTAATATCACCAAAGCTCATCGGGAAAGGAAGAAGTCGGTATCGCGTGATTGAACCCTGATGCTGTAAACTGTTTATGTAGTGGTTGTGGGTTGTGGGTGTAGATACCAGCAGCCGTCGGTCCGCGCAGAGTGGGCGTACAACTTGTGCGCGGGCGCCGAGCAGATGTCGGAGGAGCCGCAAGTGCGCGTGTTCTGGGGCGCGCTGCACTCGCACGTGAGCGAGCACGTGTACTGGGCGCACAGGAACCGCTGGCTAGCACTCAAGGACCACCTCTACAGGCATAGCAAGGATAACGAGGTCCTACCGTTTACTGACACTTCGTATACCTACACCGGAACTTTTATTATATTCTCGCGGTTTTATGTTGATTTATCTATGTGCCATGTATCATCCAAATCCGTTCAGTAGTTTTTACGTGAAAGAGCAACACACATACTTACAAACTTTCGCATTTATAATATTTGTAGGATTAATATTTAACTTTTTTTTAGTAATGACCATCTTGTCTGCCTTCTGATGTATAAAATTGCACACGCCATAGAAGTGCTGTACGGAATATAGAAGCAAATATATTGTAGATGTTCTGTCTACTTTTAGTGAAATGGCTTAGTTATATCCTTCGTGGTTAGCTATATCTATGAAACTCTGTAATATTTTTTTTACTATATTTTTTTATGTCAGAAGGTTGACAAGCAGTCAGGCGGTCCACCTGATGGTAAGTCGTTACCGTCGCCTATCGCCATTTGCAATACCAGAGTATTTGCTAATATGTCGTCGACCTGTTACAGTACCGAGAAGGCACTGGCTCTCAAGTGCAATTGCCGGAACACACCGGTAGGTGCTTGGCGACTGATTTTGAACTTGAGGGTGGTAGCCAGCCAGACGCCGGGTACTACAAAGTACCCTACCACCAAGCTATGAATGGGTCTTTGTTTGATCACAATCTCTCCGTAGTCAGAGATTATAATATAGGTACTCTTTCGCCGATGGTAGTAAGTGTACATACAAATCCTAGAAGGGAAATGGCTCTCTGGAACAGTTTATCAGATCATATTTTATCATTTAATTTCAGACCATCTCTATAGAAGAATTCGAAAAAATAACAAAAGTAATATTTCCTCTGAAGAGCGAAGTTGATATCAAGAACTTGATGGATGTTGCAAAGAAACAGCTCAAATTGAAGATTAACAGTAACGAAATTAATTTGGACAAATTGTTTCTTGAGGTAACTGCCTATATATTTTTTTCAATAGTACACTACATACGTTGTAGCTTTGTGCAGGTGACAGTAGCCGGAGAGATATGAAAATGAGCCTTATGTATTTGCAATATTTTTCATCTGTTTAAACTTTTTTTAACGAAACGAAAGGAATAAATATACTATATATTTAACTATAGAGACAAGTACAGAAAGCCTAGAAGAGAACTGGTTCTCCTTGGTGAAAGATTTTCATCTTGAGGGTGGCCAGCTAGGCGCGTACTACAAACTTCCCTACCACCACGCTATGGTTTCCTTCACCGAAAGCTCAAGCTCATTGTAGGATTCGAACCCACGACCTTCGTCACTGCCGCTGAGCTATCATCGCCTTAAATTGCAGAACGAAGAAGGTTTCGACCGCATAGAGTTAGCTCGGGAATTGTACCGACAGCGTCAGCTGGCGCAGGACAAGTACATCCGCGAGGTTCTCGCCGAGCTCGGGGGCAAGCACGCCGCCAACAAACTCATTACTGTCGAGAATCTTAAGCGAGCATTCGCTATTATTGATCCGGCTATTGGTTTGTATCTTATATAGAATATTAATTATTAGAACACACAATATATTGTCTAGTATTTCTCCTGGAACTTATCGTTCGGTCAGTCATAGGTTGATCGATTGCTTATCGATTGTTTTTTTTTTTTATGTCAGCAGTTTCACAAGCAGGCAGTCGGTCCACCTGATGGTAAGGGGTTACGGTCGCCTATCACCATTTGTAAAACTGGAGGTATTGCCAATGTATTGTGTAACAATGCCAAGAAGATACATGAAAAAGATAGCCATCAACTAGTGATTTAAATTTAAGAACTACACTGTTAACTCCGACTTTAACTTTGTTTATGTCATTTTTAGTTTTTTTTTCAAATGTGTATTGATGTTTCAGATCATATCCGAATGGAACGTAATATTCGCTGGGCATTCTCCGACCAGACATCTGAGCTGAACAGCATCAGCCCGCTGCCACTGCGTACTCTAGCAATAAGACTTGCTGCTGGGGACATAGAGCGTGTAGGACCTCGGTATCGAGGAACACATCGACGAACCGTTTATAAATAGTTTTTAAAAAACAAACTAAAATAAATGTATTCTTTTAAAACAATATTAGAACGGAAATTATAATATTATTTTTGGAGATTTTTAGTTTTCTTTATTGCAAATCCATTCAAATATTTCGTCCGTGTATCCAAACTTGTTAATCTGTCACTGACTACTGACGGTGAAAAAAGTTCGTAATGTCAAAGTTGTCAAACAAAAACAAACAAAAATTCCAGTTTTGCAAAATACACGTGTTGGATTGTTTACATTTAATTTTAATTTGTTTTTAACTGATAATACAAGATTTCACAAAAATAATTCCTGCTGCTAATTCTATAAGCTATTCTTTTGCGAAAAAATAATGGGTGATATAATTGAAAATGAAGAAATTGATCGAGATATTATAGATCCCGAAGCATTAGAGCAACAATTTAATAAAGAATACGAATTAATTACTGAAACAGCAGTTAATCTAAAGAAATCATATATAAACAAGTTAAGCGGGACAAAGTAAGTAGACAACCAACATTCTTAAACGTGGGAAATTTGTATTTTCTAATTGAAGTATCCATCCGTTATGTAGCTGTGCTGCTTATTATTATAATTTTTAAGGCGATTTATTTTCAGGTAAATCGCCTTGAAAATAATTCACTGCTTTATTTCTATAATTTTCTAAAATTATCAAAGAAATAACCTCAAAATTACCGTAAGAAAACATAATTTAGGTGGTAATTAAAAGTTTCTGCAGGAAAGCTGAAAATACAAGTATATCCTTACTATTTATTAATGTTATTTAAAGAAAGAAGCTTGGTGGCTGTTGTGTCTATATCATACAGTGTTGAATGTCACTTAGCACCATGGACAAAGGTAATTAGTTCCTCCGTGCTTAGCACTTTTTAGTCCATGTCCAATTGTCTAATTTGCTTTTATAAAGAGTTAATTTAGGTAGAAGATACTACTTCATCAGGTAGTCAGTTTCAATTCAGGACCACTCTGTTACTGAGAAAGTGGTGTGTAGTCTTGTATTTAAAACAATTCAACCTTTAAAATCTATACTAATAATAAAGCTGAAGAGTTTTTTTGAACGCGCTAATATCTGGACTTACTTGTCTGATTCGAAAAAATCTTTCACTTATTGGAAGCTACATTATTCCCAAAGGTAGGCTGCATTTTATCCTGGTAATGCGAGTGGAACCACGGGGGAACGGCTAGTCTTTAATATAAATAGTAATTAGTTATCTAGAAACCCCAAAGATATTATTAACCAAAGTAACCCTTGATTTCCAGGTCATTAAAACTAGCAATAAATCTTGAAGATAACACCATAGAAGTCCATCAACTAACAAACACGTCACTGTCCCGTGTATGCCGTCTCAGTGGACACAAGAAGACCGTCACGGAGGTAGTCTGGTGCCCTAAAGATGAACACCTACTGTATTCTGCAGGGGAAGATGGACTTGTGAAGCTTTGGGACACCAGATCTGGTGGTACTTGTGCCCAAGAATATAAAGGTGGTTTATTTATTATTTTGTAAGAAGTTACAGTACAACTAGCGGTTTCAAACAGTTTCACCCTCTTTCCTTTGATGGAAAGTAGCCTATAGCACTTGCGTATAATGTTGCTTCATTTTGGTCAAAAAAAATTCGAAAGAATCTGCACTTATAAACTTTACCTCTTTATAAATTGTTCGAGCGAAACTGCCTCTTTATAATTAACCGAGAGATGGTGAAGCGTCTCCGTTTAAGCTTTGGCAAAAATGTTTATCTCTGGCAAATGTCTATGTCTTGGAAGAAGGATGCCAATAATATGGTTTTTAAATTGTTGATTCAGTTTTTGGAATTTTTTAAATTGGATGATTGACAGGATATAGGGTTCGAAAACGTAAAAAAAAAGATATTTCAGCCATTTCGAAAAGTGACAAACGTTTTCTTATTTTTATTGAAAAATATTAATTTCCATGTTATTAATTTCTACTACTTACATGGTCTACCTATACCCAAAAATTTAGATCTTTTGATGAAGTAATTGCAAAAATATTAAAGGGCAAAGTAACAAATTTTCACCCTTTATAACTTTGTATTGGTATATAATAATGCTAAACGCAGTACGCAACTTTTTGTCTGAACATAATATGGGGTCATAGGTGTAAATGGGTGGAAAATATTATTTTATAATCAAAGCTATGAAAAAACAGATTCACCATGTCTATAGCTCACAGAGCTACTAGTCAAATATAATTTACCTATAATAAAATATGGATGTCTTCAGATGATGATGAAGTAATAATAAGGCCATACACATGTATGGATGTGTCATGTAATGGACGAGTGCTGTGTACGGGCAGTTTGCTTGTGGAGAATGATGCATACCTTGTGTTCTGGGACCAGCGTAAAGTCAAGCCAATGGGTGGCTACTGGAACTCACATACAGATGACATTTCACAGGTAAGTCAGCAATAAAGTTATTGCGAAGTTTTTTTTTTGATTATGTATTAGCATATGGCAGTAAGCACACAAAGCCTAGAAGGGAACTGGCTCTCAAGTATTTTAGTTAGCTGAAAAAAACGGTCTTTATTTATATTTAAGTGTATTCCGAACCAGTAGAGTCTAAAAATTGTAACTGTTGACTTTCATAAGTGCCTTATTAGGGCCTAAACTGAATAAATGAGATTTGATTTGATTTAATATTATAGTGTACTTATATAAATATAATTTAATAGGAATATTTTTTACTAGCTGTTCCACGCGGTTTCACTCGCGTTCCCGGGATAAAAAGTAGCCTATAACCTTCGGGAATAATGTAGCTTCCTATTACTGAAACAATTTTTCAAATCGGTTCAGTAGTTTCGGAGCCTATTCAATGCAAACAAACAAACAATCAAATCTTTCCTCTTTATAATACTAGTATAGATTACTGCTGAAAATAAAAATAATTGTTACATATATGTCATATATCAAACCAGTAATTTTAAAACATTTCTATATCACAGGTGATCTTCCACGAGCAGAAAACAGAAGTGCTAGCATCAGGTTCCCTAGACGGACTCCTGAATGTGTACAATGTATTGGAGCAGACTGAAGACGATGCATTGACTTTCTCGCTCAACGTAGAGAACTCAGTTGGGAAGCTATCCTGGTTGGATGACAAACAGTTGTCCTGTATCACACAGTCCAACGACTTCCAAGTGTGGGATACGGAGACCGGTGATTTGGTCAAGAGTTATGGTAGAGATAAGGTGGCTAGGAGTATAAAGGTGAGTTGTTTTTAGTATTCCACCGTTGTTATGTCACAGAATACTTAATAGTACAAGTACAGAAGATTCTCTCCCCAAAATCAATCAAAGAAATAGGAACTCTTTCTACGTTAAAATAAAGTGCAATTCAGATCGCACAGCACTTAATAACCTACTGTTATATTCACCTACAAGTCGCGTCTCTTTCTATCGCGTATCGCTTACCTTTTCTGACGACGTTAGGGTTGTCTTCAAATAAAAATAATTTAATCCGGATATTTAACTACCAATTATCTATATACTTCGAATAAACCTAGTAGTATACTATTTATGTACCTATTCTGTGGTAGTAGTAGGTAGAACAGAAAACTATTTTTTTTATCCACACGGCGTACGTGTGTACCTAACTAACTTGCTTATGAAACTAAATATCTTGTTCAGGTGTTTATGTAGGTAGATAAGTGCGAATCAAATCAGAATGACATACGACGCGAACAAGATAGTCTAAGAGCCAACACCTAAAAATCACAATGTTAGTTCTTAACTATTTTCATCATAACAAATATAAAATCTCGATATTTAAAACAACGATAGTTAGGATCGCGATCGCGATGTAGTCGTGACGAACAAAACTCGCGCGGCGTGCGTCACTGCTCGATCGTGAGTCCCTTCTAGACTAGCCGCGGCAACGCGGCCGCCGCTTGTACTTGCGTTTTCGATTCCTACACGCGGAGTGAGACAGGCCTGGTTATGTCCAATAAAACAACATAATTAGGTAAATACGTGTAATGTGCTATGTAGCATTGCAAAGTAAGGCATGAGAGACAAATATCTAAACTACCCTTAACTAAGAATAGAATAACTTTTTATTTGACAGTACAACAAAGCTATTGATTACATACTTATACCTATACTAAATTATAAATATACTGCCAAAGAAAGGTCACCGCTCAGCAATAATGTTGCGGTATACCTTGGAGGAATATGTTGATGATTTATTTTGTTATTAATCAGTAAATATACTACCATTCTTATCGCAAATAACATGTTGATAACTTACGACCTATAACTGAGCTGCAATTAGCAAAAATCGTGATAAAATTTGAAACCTTAAAGAGTTGGGTCACCAGACATCATCGGCGGACCTTTCCTCATGGGTAGAAGGGTCGGCAACAAGCAAATGATATGCACAGAAGTTATTTTACTTGTGTAACATGGTTTACAATTTAGCTAGAATAGATTCTACTAATATTATACCTATAAATACGAAAGTTTGTATGATTGTTACTTCTTCATACTCAAACATTAACACGTAGGCATGGACGTATAAAAAAAGACGGACAGAGTATGGCCTAAACATAAAGTGAAGCATAGCAATGGCGGCGACGTATCCATGTGTGAGTCCCAGAGTTGCTCGCGACGTAATGGCGGCCGACTGGCTTACTATGGTGAGAGTGTGTGCGTGTCGCATTGTATGTACAAGACGGCCGGCTTACTATGGTGCTTCAGTCTCTTGCTGGTTCGTAAAATGGCGTCCGTCTTTTTTTATATGTCCATGCACGTAGGCTATTCTTTATCCCTCGAGAACATAAGATCATTCGGGAACGCGTGTAGAACCACAGGTCGGAAAGCCAGTTTTTTATAAAAGTATTACAGTATACCAGTGGCTAGGGGTGAATTTATGGCGAGGGTAAGCCGTTCAAAAAACACCTGTAATTTTATAATTACAGTGTATTTTAAGCATCATAAAAGTGGCTTTCAAATTATGAAAATGTGGGACTGGGATTTCTAAATGGTAAGCCGATGGGAATCGGCTTGGACCCTTCGCCATTGCAGTATACCTATCTGTTATTATTATTTATTGTTTTACTATAGACTTAGAATGCACTAGAATCAGAACAAACGTAGCGTTTTCATATGTTACCGTTTTTAACAATGAGCGTGATTAAACACTGAAAATTTATTTACTTACCTACTTACTGTTCTTTGACAAGCCAGTTGGCGCAGTTGGTTAAGACACCATTTGTAGCGCTGGTCGTGGGTTCGATTCCCATCCAGGACAAACATTTGTGTGCATGAACATGTCTGTGTGTCCTGAGTCTGGGTGTAATTATCTATATAAGTAAGTATTTACATAAAAAAATAGTATATGTAGTATACCAGTTATCTGGTTTCCATAGTACAAGCTCTGCTTAGTTTGGGATCAGATAACCGTGTGTGAAGAATGTCCCAGAATATTTATTTATTATTTACTTGTTATGTTACGAGGATATAGTAATATGTATTCTAGGGTACTAGCTTACCTATTAAAGTTAAATATACAGCCCTGTGACAGACAGACAGCTAGACTTAGCAATAGGGCCTTTGGGTGTGAAACACAAAATTTTTTTTTTTTTCAGAGGAGTAGAGGTGATGATTGCTACTTAGTGGACACATACACGTCCATAGATGGCACAAAGTTCCTGTTGGCCGGCTCAAACGATGGCACTGGGTAAGTCCTTGAACATCCTGTATGTATACAATTCAAAATGACTTGAGCATTAAACACGCATGTAAAAGTAGGAGATCGTCCATTAAATACGTGATTCCCCCCTCCCCAGTTGCGGATTTGCCCTAAGGCCCGGGCCTAGGGCCAGATATTAGGGGCGGCCCATCTTTAAAAATGTTTGGAAACTCGGGTTCAACCCATACCTCGCTACACCCTTGATGTTAGAACTGGATAATGTTTAGTTCCAGTTATATTTGATTATCTCACATTGATACTACACCCCTCCCGTAACTCTCAAGGGCCATATCAACCATAAATGATGTTCCTTTATTTTTAATTTCAGAGAAGTGCTAAGATCGGTGACTGTGACAGATAAGAAACTCCAGCCCTCCACGAACTTTAAAGGCAACAAACAAATCGTACGATGCTGCTGGTATAGCAAAGACGTAAGTACACACTCGCTCTTACCGTGGTCAGTGATGATGTGGTCGATGGTGGTAAGCACACAAAGCCTAGAAGAGAATCAATCAATTCAGCCTATCGCAGTCCACTGCTAGACATAGGCCTCTCCCAGGCTGCGCCACAACACCCTGTCCTCCGCTTTCCGCATCCAGTCTGTCCCAGCCGTCTTCCTTAGGTCGTCGGTCCACCTAGCTGCGGGGCGCCCCACACGTGCCGGTGCGTGGTCTCCACTCCAGGACTCGTCTGCTCCAACGGCCATCAGTCCTCCGACAAACATGACCAGCCCACTGCCACTTCAGTTTGCTTACTCTGCAGGCTACGTCGGTTACTCCGGTTCTCTTCCGGATAACTTCATTTCTGATTTTATCCATCAGAGAAACTCCAAGCATAGCCCGCTCCATAGCGCGCTGAGCGACCTTGAATTTGTGGACCAGCCCGACTGTCAGTGTCCACGTTTCGGCACCGTATGTCATAACGGGCAGGACGCACCTAGAAGAGAACTAGCTCTCAAGTGCAGCTGTCGGAACACACCGGAAGGTGCTTGGCGACGGATTTTCAACATGAGGGTGGTAGCCAGCCAGGCGGGTACTACACAGTACCCTACCACCGTGCTATGGTTTCCTCACGACGTTTTACTTCACCGAAAGGTCAAGCTCATTGTAGGATTCAAACCCACCAATGAACTATCATCACCTCAATACACAACACTCTTTGAGGTTTTTCATTGCTAAAAACGCAAAAATCCTCAAAACATAAATATGATATTTTCTTTTGTTTATGGCATGTGATGGTGGCGACATCTGCGTATAACTTTTTAGCATAATTCAGCCAAGTGTTTATTTTTTCAATTATATTTTCCCATACAGCGTGATATACTGGTGACAACGGGCGAGTCTGGCATCATAAGTGTATGGAGCGGCCCAACGGACACAGAGAATGGAGTCGCTTCCAAGAAATTGAGCAAATCCCTCAATAAACTACATGTGAATAGGCATAAACCTTACTGAATAGACAATTATATACTATTACAATACGCTTTTCAATTCACTTCGTACTGACGAAGGTAAGCTAAACAGGACACTTATTTTGATCACTTCATTTTCTGTCTGTGTGTTATCACAGGATACAAAGTATATGTACCAAATTTCAGCCGTTATTATATTAGGTAGATTCATCTTTTTGACGGTATTATAATAAAAAGGGATATAAAATAGAAATAAAATTAAAACATTTTAATAACTTAGCACTTTATTAGAATACCAAAGTAATTTCTACAAATAAAAATTATTAATAATATATTTGACTAATAAAAAAAAACAACGGTTAGATGGCGGCCGGGGCGGCAACATAAAATGTTATATAATATTAATGAGTTCATAATCGTACACACACACACAGACTACATACAAAAATTATACACATACATACAAAACATGGTTATTGTTATTACATTGTTATGTATAATGGTATATTAAGGGTGCACTCCCATTCACGCAGTGATAAGACATCTCACTTGACATCTTCTGCACTACTCGATCGAAATGCACTCTTATTTTCAAGGTGCTATGGTTAAAACCAGTTAATTTTAGGCTTCTTATAGTTAGGATTATATTTAAGGGTATATACCTTCAGTTGGAGCGCGAAATTCAAATTTTATCAAGTTTTTTGGTAATTGCAGCTCAGTTATAGGTCGTAAGTTATCAACATGTTATTTGCGAGAAGAATGGTAGTATTGGAGGAATATGTTGATGATTTATTTTGTTATTAATCAGTAAATATACTACCATTCGTGTATAACTGAGCTGCAATTTGCAAAAAACGTGATAAAATTTGAATTTCGCGCTCCAACCTTAAGGTTCTCGTAATAATACAATGCAGTTAACAAATATTAATTCAATCGTACACACGGCCACAGATCAAGCTACACACTGCGCACTTTATACGGTTGTAATAGGCGCTATTTTGCAACAAAAATGTGTAGCTTGATCTGTGACCGTGTGTACGTCATTATTCTGTTGTAACTTTATAAAACGCACTTTGCAGCTTATTGTCGCTGGTTCAAGTACTTTGTGAAGTTTGATTCTAATTTTGTGTTTAAATGTCATGAGCTGCAGTCTATGGAAAGGTAACCATAGATTTATTTTCAGAGAGATTATACTGTCATTATGTGTTTTTATAATTTGTAGATAAAATAAAATATTATATTTTTGTAATTCACTTAACTACCTTTGTAAACAAATAGCCTCATACAATTATAAAATAAATACGAAAATCAACTCCAAATAAAAGATTTGAAGATAAAATATGTACCCTGATTTAGTATTTCAACCTACCATGTAAAATATTTTTTAACAATAATTTCCCAATAACATTTGATTTTGTACTCAATTATAATCTCGAACACATGCTGTCATTATATTTGAAATGGTAACAAGTTCATTGCGTGATAATTTATTATTTCGAGAGAGAGGAAGTATATTTTAAAGATTTGTTTGCCAAGCATCTACTAAAAGTGATAATATAAAATGTCAATTAAGTCATTGACCCAAGATAAAAAATTTACTTGCGCCGATACCAAAAGTAACAAATATAATTAAAACGAGTATAATTTTAGAGACAATAATTTGAGCAATTTTTTTGTCAAAAAGTATAATGTAAAATTTGTCATAGAGTAAATGTAAGAGGGCGTTATTTTGCATTGATCTTTGGTTACCGTAAAGGAGACGCAACGTGTGCTCAGTGAGAAGCGGCGGTCGGCGGTCGCCCCACTATTTATGACATCACTTCGAAGTCAGGAACATTATCAACCTGCAACAGTATTTATTTGAACAAAAAAGAATAATGTTGTAAAAAGAAGAATATCTGAGATACATGGGGTATTTGTAAAATGATATATACGGGCGTACGCTATTGGGTACATTATGCAAGCTAGAAATTATAATTAAAAATTAAAACTTGTTTCAACCCAACCTAAATATATTTTCTACATATTTTTTGTCTTGACTTGTGTCTGACAATAAATCTTTAATAATTTCAAAACAATGGCCCCGATTCTGTTGATTATAAATTAAACAAATTTAAACACACTAAGTATATCTCTTTCTAACAAAATATAAGAAAGGGATGAAAGATATTTTAGTCCCGTCAGATTAGGCCGAACACTTATTTCAACGTGAATTTAAGCGCGATCTATATTGGTCACGGTCTGACAGCATCAAAAATGTTCTCTCTTATCTTTTTTCAATAAAGTTAACACGAAACAGAGATGACGTGACTAATATTTGTTAAGTTCGTAAATAACAGAATCGGCACCAATATGTATCTATATTATTATAAATATTAATAATATTTTTATTTCGGTTAACGGAAACCTTTATTGTAGGCTGGTTTGAATAGGAGTAGTGTAGTGTACCTATAATGTACTGTCGTGTAGTGTAGCTGTAATGTAGTGTAGTGTAGTGTAGTGTACCTGAAGTGTATAGCCTTGTTGGAGAGAAGCCGGTTGGTGTCGGCGGGGTCGGCGAGCGGCAGCGGCTGCGGCGGCGCGTCGGGCGCGTCCTCCTGGAACTGGTGCGCGTGCACCCTGGCGCACACCCTCGCCTCGCCGTAGGGCCCCACCACCCACACCCACTGCACGCACAGCGGGCACACCGTCTTGCTCTTCAGTATCACCTGGCACACAATACAATACACCGATCGAGAGATACTATAACCTACATCGCGCTAATGAAGTTCTCCCGAACATACATATAATACAGGATGAAGTTGTCAATTGAATTATTCAAGTGGATTCTACAAGTAATTTTTTCTAAAAATGTTGACACGAGTCTCGAAACCGAGGTTAATTTAAAATGCATAGTTGAAGGGTGGTCCCGGCACGATGATCCAGCCTAGATATTAATCCAGAATTAATGAAACTTTGATAATTAAATAATTAAAGTGTAAACCTGATAAGTGATCTCCCTCTGCGTGCTCTGCGTCGGGTCCCGCTGATTCTTGTTGACGAACGCCTTCACCACCCACTGGTGGCCGAACGCGGAGAACCGAGACGTCTCGTAGTACAACTTGTGGACGAACTCCTCAGTACGGTACGGCTTCAGCTGCAAATCTTTAACAGATAATATAATATATAAGTTTAAAAAATAAGCAAGTTTCGGACGGAGTTGGAAATTAGAGCTTGCTTCTCGCATAACTCGCTACCATATTCTCCGTCGATACCTATACAGGGTGGAAATTTGAAACGGGTCAGTAAGGGCAGCTACCTTAAGGGTTGAAGCCACACGAATATGGTCTTAGGAGACCATCCCTTATATAATAATAATAATCAAGATATAAGCCATCAAAGATTTATCAGAATTTAGTGTATTATGACGTCACAGTCCATGTTAGATCCAACTGTCTAATTAATAGTTTTAAAATGCTTGTAATTTCACTTTTTATCATATTTTTTACGGTATTCATGCATATATCCTATTGCGCCACACGAAACATATGACCTGACGAACTAGCAGAAACATATCCAACTCGCTTAATAATCAATACGGCTACCATCATCTAACTAAGCCATCGTCATCTACACCTGTGAATATATCTCACCGTTGAAAGTGATCTTCTCGTAGGAGAGCAGGTCGAGGACCTGCGTGTAGACGGCGTAGTTCTCCTTGGCGCTGAGGTCGCGGGCGGCCAGCGCCGGCACCACGTCCCGCGCCGAGCGCGCCGGGTGCGTGCAGCCCGCCTCGTGCGCGCCCGCCTCGTGCGCCGGCCCACGCCACGGACACCCGATCACGCTGAACCGGCACCCCGTCAACCTGACATCATTTCAATGTATGTTTATCTTCTATTTATTACCCAATTAAGATATATTTTATACGAAATTGTGACAAAATAGATCAAGTAGAACGAAGTATAAGTTCAGGGGATGTTTCCTTATCCATCCTTAAATCACGTCGTAGCATTTAAGTTGGACTTTCATGAGTCGTGGTCAATGGGTCTGACGCGTAATACCTATAGAGATGGCATCGGACGCAGTAGCCGCGACCCGTGAAAGTCCACTTTTAAAGTATGTATGAGGGCGAGGCTAGCTATAGTATTAGATGAGTTTGGTTCGCATTATACCGGGTGCGACGGTTTCCACATGTTAGTGAACGAGACACGATCGTGTTGGTTGAGAACACACCTGCGATACCTACGGCGCCGCTTGCCCGGGGTGTCGGTCGCCTCGGACACGAGGTAGGTTCTTCGCAGGGCGGCTACAAGGAGGGCATACACACCGGACACAATGCGAACCAAACTATCGAGGTAGCGCCGCCGGTTCACAGACGCGTCCACTACCAATTGCGAGAACTTGAAACGCCTGAGGGAAAAAATATGGCCTACGTTTGAATTCAGAACTGTGGACGTACTATGTATAGCTGTTATTTTATTAAATGACAAAAATATTCCAGAGGGTAGGTTCATAAAAACATAAAAATATATATCTATGGAGTGTAGTGTAGTGTCAAATTATTATTTAAGATTGTCGTCTCACGAGGTTATAAACAGTTATATACATATGAAATTGTGAATCGAGTGAGTTTTTAACGAAAACTTGGTGTATTTCTTAATTATTTTCGTGTGAAGTGTATCCATTGTTCCTCACCTTTCCTCGCACGTATTTTCTTGATGATGTTGTAAGGAATGTCGCGGAAACACACAAGTACAGTATTTGCACTCGGACGGTAGCTCGGACACTGTCTTCTCTACTGCCAAGTTCCTGGACGCCGATACCTTCGAGATTTCGACTCGACAGTTTGGGCAAGTGGCAGCCTCATCGCGGAGCCGCGCGTCAGCAAGTAAGTGAGTGAAGCATGGAGCACACATCAAGTGTCCATTGCTACACTGTAACCGAACGTATGTGTGAGTATTGCATAGTGATTAGCACCTTACATGTTTCAACAAAATCTCTGAAACTTTAAAGCGGCGGTCGGCAACAGTCCAAATAATCTGAATTTTTGATACCTACTCATGGAATAGTGATGCAGTATAGATAGATAGATACCTATTTATAAAAATTATGAACAAGTGTGGCCTGTCTCTATTTCATTTTACCACTATGTGGCCTTGTCTGCCAAAAGGTTGCCGACCGCTGCTTTAAACTAATGAATGTTTGATTATCATTCTGTAAAATAAGTAAATTGTGTCCAAAGAAAGAAAATATTAATGAAATCAATATGTCAAAAATTTGATAGCAAATTGGTTCTATATTTATGATTTGAAAAGATCAAAATATGGTAATATGTGCCTAAGGTAATATATAAAGGATGTGATTGTTGTGTAGGAATGTTTTGTATTATGATCTACCTCCGCCTCTTGCAAGTGCCACCTGAAAACATACTACAACATAAGTAATGCTGGAACAGAAAACATAATGCAATTACTCTTTCAAAATATATTTATCTCTATTAAAAGAACTCTATTTTCAATCTTGTGTCTATATTTTATTCAATAGATGTGAATGACTTTAGTGTATTTATTATGAATTACCAAATCAATATTCATAACTGTGAACAACTCTTCTAATTAACTAGATAATTGATTGAGAATAAGAAATTATATTTTTGGCAACCAAGGATGTTTTATGAGGGAACAAGGAGATTATGGGTTGGAGTACTGAATAAAGAAAAAGTACATCTCTCAAACATTTCTTTATTGAAGTGAAATGTTACAAGAGTGGATACATTTTGTTTACTATCTATGAGGTCATACACACTAGTTTATTCTATACAATATCACAGATATCTGTCATAACATACAAAAGCTCAAAACACAATTTCTGGTGGTCATTTACACAATACATTAAAATTTCCACTGCACTATCAACATACATTAACTATCCAATATTATGGACACAATCATTATGTAAAATATCTAACAGTCATAACAATGAGTAAACACAGTTTATGGGACGTAAGATAGCCGTATCATGACAGAGAAATTAATAAAATCACAAATTATCTACAGAATTATTTACATTATATGAAAACCATATGTTGATAAAGTGAATATTATGGTACCTAGCGACAATGCGCACGCAGTAGGTGAGAGCGTCAATAATACAACGCAGTTAGCCATTTCGCAAGCTCCGTGGAGCTCTCGACTTATGTAATGAAATTGTATAAAAAGTAAAACAGCTGATCGTCGCGTTAACTCCGATCACCTGTTTTAGAATACCTGATACACGGCCGCCTGAGGCAGGTCCAGGCAAACTGCGCAGCACAGGATCCCGCCGAGTCTGTGCTCGAGCTTCTCGCTAGATTCTAAATCGGAAATTTTTCGTTTTTTAGGCGATGGGCCGTCGTCATCTTTTGTATCAACCGTGATTATGGCCTCGCTCGACGACGGCACGGGCTCGCTTTCGGGCACTTCGGCCATTGCACGAAATATTTAATAACAATATAAAAACTTTAATTACACAACGATATTGCGCGATATTATTATAAACGAGGACAAAATACAAAATTATCAAATAAAATATTATTGACTGACAGACAATTGCAGCAATGACAAAATACTACAAACAAAGATTTGTGTTGTGTGTGTGTTTGTTTTTATTTTCTTTTATGGCAATTTTTTTCTTTTTGGATATTTCTGCCAATGTCAAGTCGCGTTACGTTACCTAAATCATATTTATAAGTCATCTATAAAAGGTCAATCCCCATCGCGACAATAAAATAAAAATCCCTTTCCAAACAAGTTAGAATCAGAATCCAATTTTAGTTTAGTTTGATCTACGTTATTATTAACTTCTAATGTTTAGAACGTTGACACTTTGCTTCACACATCTGTGATCTGCAAGTATTATATTCTCTTTGCTGATCTGCAAACGTTAGTATTATATCCTCTTTGATCTGCAAAATAAATACCATAAACACAATTTGGCAACAGAATTTCTAGACTTATTGGCGGGAATTTGCGAATGGACAATCAATCAGTGCCATTGCGTTTTATTTTTCGAAAAATAGAGTTTTTTCTAAGTCTCTTTGCAGCCAGTAATGTTACTACCATTACTAGCTGCAAAGAGAATATAATATGACTAGCTGGCCCGGGATAAGTTGTCCTGAGAGAGAGAGATTATAAAAAAAACTGTGACCTACCTAGCTACCAATATTTTTTGGGTTTTTTTTCTATATTTTCATAACAAAATGCTATCCTCGGATTAGACGAATCCAACAAATCAGAGATCATCAAAATCAATCGAGCCGTTCTAGAGTTATAAATGGTGTAAATAACCCGACTTTGTATATTATTATCTAAAAGGTCAGTTTTAGTTCCTGTAGTTAGCTATAGTAGTTGATTAAATTTTTTTAGTTCTTACGTATCTAACTTAGTATTTGTATTCTCTTTGGTTATTAATTACCTACCTATATAATAACCTACCCAGGGTCTCATAAAGGTAAAAAATATTTCAAGTGTATTTATCGGTTAATGAGGGTTTAATTGATAGGTACATATCAATATTAATTGTAGAGATTATTAATTACCAGTCCAATAACAGAACAAAACAAAAAAAATGATTGAAATCATTTCTGAAAATATTGCACACATACAGGGGAAACAGAACACTTCTTATTTGAGAAGTTAGTTAAAGACTATAGTTTCAATTATCTATGTTTTAATTGCCCCTTCATTTTTTCATTAGGTTAGTAGGTATTCCACAGATCACATAAGAAATACTACAATATTGGAATAATATTAGGCAATTATACAAGTATAGATAGCACACCCCTTATAAGAACTCACTCAATTTGTCATGAACAATGCCAAATTCAATGCAAGCCAAATTAAATTGTACATTTATGAATGAAAAGTATGTTGCATTGACACAACATGACGTCATCTAAAAGGCTAACTCCACTACTATTATTAGGAAATATCAACATTTAATATGGAGTACACCTGGCCTAATAAAAGTCAGAAACACATTCCTGCTCACCACACAGTGATTAATATTTCGATTTGCCTCCGGGTCATATTTTTGGTTTCTTTGGTAGAGAACCAAAAGCTGATATGATTGTTCCTTTAGTTCCTGTAACATTACTGGTGAGAGGCTGCTGCACAAGGCCTGGTTGCTTTATTGCTGGTTTATTGCTACCTACATTGGGGCCTGCTTGGTCCCATTTTGACTTTCTCTTTTTCTCCTCATCACTTTCAACAGGTTTTTTTGCAACACCATGCAAGAAATCTATTTTTGCCAGTTTCTCTTTTTTCTCTTTCTCTCTCCTGTCCATCTCTACTTTTTGTACCCGAGATAACTCTTCATAATAAGATTCCTTGCCCCATTTTAACGGGTCATATATTTCAGGTGGATAATTAGTATCTAATTCATTTATGTCACAAAACTGAATTAATTTTTCATAAATACTTGGATTACGGAAATTTTTCTTATCTTGAATAATTTTGTTCATATCGAGGCCTTCATTCACCATTCGGCTGTAGAACTTGGCTATTGTCTCTTGAAGTTCTTTAGGGCATTTGCCAGGAGGCTCGGGAGGTATCGACACTCCATCCTCAGAGTCATCGGGGTCGGAGCGCGGGATCGCCTCGTCGGTGTCGGTCTCCATGGAGAGCCGCCGCATGTCGTCCTGGTTTTCTCCGCCCGGCGAATGAGGTTCCTCGTCCGAAACAATGGTATCGTCGACGTATGATACTAACCTCCTCTTTGGTGAAACTGGTGCAGATGATGGTTTGCTAACATCTTCTATTTTTTTAGGGCTAACTGGTGCTGATTGCGTTTCCTTTGGTTCATCTTTCTCAGGTGTAGGATCTTCCATGTCCTCCTCACCTTCGGAGTCAGTATAGGTAGCGGTGAGTGATGCTAACGCTTGCGAAGTCATATTGATTTCTTTGTGCACTGCACTTTCCCAAAAACTTTATTGATATAATAACGATAATATAATAAAAACAAGAAACGTGTACGAACTGTTTTTATTTGGACTATGACTGAATGAATGAATCACAGATTAATGAATATAATACTATACTATAGTAGAAAGAATCTATGACAAGGTGACACAACTGACCTTTGGGACTTTTTGGCGGGAACTTGCGAAGTGACGTTGCTTTATCATTTTATTTTCATAAAATAGTGTATTTTTTGAGTTTTTTTTAATATTAACGGTGGTATTTTGTCCAATAAAGATCAATACAAGTGCACCAGTGAAGTGAAATGAAATGATTACGTGTATAGTGGCTTTTCAAGTTGTCTCAAGAAGTCCATGAAAAGTTTTAGTAGAACGGCTACCATTGTACTAAAACCTAACTAAACTGACTGATTATGACTCGAAGAAGATTTAACATGACTTGAACTTTGAAACTTGACGATTGACGAGAATTTTATACATGAAGAATATAAAAATAGCTACATTCTCAACTTGACACTGGCAAAATACACGAAGTGTGATGCCAAAATTAAATAATAAAAAAAACTGACCTTTACAACTGACAACACACAGATTAATAAATAGTTCATACGTAGTATCCCAATGGTCTGTGAAAAGTACTAAAGAAAGACACTGATGACGGGAGAGGTATTTTGATAAAATGAAACGGCAGTGTTAGGAAACGGTCAAAGCAAAGCTGGTTTATTCCACCGATATCCGAAGGAACAAAACAAATCCAAGGAACGCTTACACTTGACACACGTCAAATTACTTATTTTTGTCATTACATTATAAACTATATCATTGTAATACTAAATATATATTTTTCAATAAATACAAAGTGGATACTACAAATACACAAATACTATGAACGAAGAGACCGGACTCCATAGAGTAAAAAAAAGGTTTTTTTTTCAAAGGAATATTTCTCTAACGAGAGCCTGAAAGTGGTCTGTGGTTTGGCAGCACAGATTATTATGTTGTTGTTTGGCAGGTAGGCAGGCAAAATTATCTGTGACCAATTTTAGCGAACGATTGACGATGGGGGTGTTGTGTTGAAAATCGTGCAAAAATTAGATAATTTACTATAATTCGTTTATGATACATCGTTATGAGATAGATTCTTATCGTCCTTTAATCGAATATAGACCAAACTAACATCAGAGCTAATAGAATAATGGCTACACAGCCGAGTGACTACACTGAGTTTCCACCCGAGATTATTCTGAAGCCCTTGGCACTAATCGGGCTCTCGGGACTCGACGCCGTGAACAATGCAGTGCACAAGGAGATATGGGACGCGTTCTCCAACAACCGTCGGGCTGACCGCACGCCCGTTCGCTTCAAACTGCTCAACAACACTTTCGAATTCCCCGTAGTAAAACCCAAGAGAAACTCCTACGAATGGTACATACCTAAAGGAATACTCAAAAAAAACTGGATTCATAAACGCGTTTCACTTATACCTGCTGTAGTTGTCATATTCTACGACATGGATTGGAATGACCCACAATGGAATGAAAAGATCATCGAATGCGCGTCGAAAGTGCAGTCAATCCGCGCAGCGGTAGAGGGCCACGCCACGCGCGTTGCCGTTGTCGTGATACAGAGCCGCCTCTCGCCGCCACCGTCTGAGTACATGCTGGGTGCCGAAAGGGCCCAGGCTCTTTGTGCAGCTTGTGAGATACAGTCTAAGTCACTATTCGTTCTTCCTCATAGTGAACACCTCATGGGATATATAATCCGTTTGGAGAATGCTTTTTATGACATTGCACAGAACTACTATCATCATGAAACTAAAAACATAAAGCAGCACCGAGATCACCTCAACAAAACTACTCATCAGTATTTGTTTGTCCGTCACCAGTTCAAGTTGGGCTACCTTAATGAACTAAAACAAGATTTGAGCACTGCACACAAACACTACATGCATGCTTATAATAACTTGCTGGAGACACGGACTGTTGATACCAACATCCATGAGGTGAGAACAGTTGCCGGCTATATTAACCATAAACTGTGTAAGTTACTGTTTGCACTCAACTTGCCTAGAGATGGTATAGCTCAACTTAAGTCTCACATTGAACGGTACAAGAATAGGATTGGTTCTACTGAACTGCTGTTTGAACATTATGCTTGGATTGCTAGGCAGTACAGTGCCTTTGGAGAGTTGTTTGATGAAGCAATCAGAGCTGGACTTCCTGCCATTCAATCTCAACATCCTGGCTTTTACTACCAACATGCTGCTCAATTCACTGTTAAGAGGCGGCAAGCAATGAGATCAGTCTGCACCGAAGCTTTGCACTACCCTCCACCACCAGATCCTTTGGAAGGAATTGTGGAATTTTATGGTCAACGACCCTGGCGCCCCGGAAGACTTAGTGCTGATCCTCATGAGCCGCAGAAAGAGCAAGCGGCAGTGTTAGCATTGCAATATAATGAGAGGGTATTCAATCACTCAGCTATGATTATTAGTTTCCTAGGATGTGCTATTTCACAGTTCAAAACATTCCATTCACCAAGAATGAGGAAACAGCTGGTGGTGGAAATGGCCAATGAGTACTTTTATTCTGCTGATTATGGGAAAGCTCTAACTTTGTTAAGTCATATGCTTTGGGATTACAGGAGAGAAAAGTGGTGGTTCCTGGCATCACATGTATTGAACCGTGCATTACAGTGTGCTTATCTGTCAGCTAAAATCCAAGATTATGTTCAGCTCTCCATCGAAGCACTCTCAAAACATATACAAGTGCCAAACAATGATAAAGATAGAATATTCAGGAATATTATGTCTGTTCTAAATTTAAATGTGCCTGCACCTGAGCCGGATCTGCCTGCACCCTCGCAAAGTAAAGCTCTGGAGCTATGGCAGATGGCTATAGAGAAAGAGTTACTCACAGTTCCTGTTGATATGGCCAATATATCCAGTTTTTTAGAAGTTAAGCCCAAATTTAGGCAGCAGAGGTATAGAATGGATGAGATTATAGAAATAGAGCTATATGTAAGGCTGACATATGCCACCACCCTTGAAGTGAAGAAAGCTTTCATAACTCTGTCTAGTCACACTGAAACAATTGAGATCCCAATAACTGACAATGGTAGTAGCACTATTTTTTTGGATGGAGGCAAAGTGAAAAGGTTTTTATGTCAATTCAAGTCAAACCCACATGACAGTGGATCAGATTTACACATTAAAAATGTGTCATTTGAACTTGATTCAGGCAAGAAGAGAAAGATAGTTCTTAACTTCAAAATAGATGAGAATAAGTCATCGGAGTCTACCATACATCCAGAGTTGTTACATTTTATAATGAGTCCTAAAACAGACTATGAATTTGATTGTATTGTGCCTTTAACAGTAGCTTCTATAACTTCGAGAGACTGCAAGCTATCTATGACAGTCTCAAATTCCAGTCCTGCTCTGCAAGGTGAATGGTTCCCCACAACATTTACCATTATGAATAATGAAGACAACATTGTATATGATGTACAAATTTCACTTTCTCTTTTAAGCTCTCCAGATAATCCAAATCCTGACTCTGTTACAGAATTGAGTTTTAAAGTAGGGGAGCCCCAAGCACAGCCGTTGAAATTATCTGTTGGTAATATCACAAAGTTGGCAAGTCACTCTAACACATTTTATTTGAAAACAAATAGAACAGCTACAGCAACTGTGCAGATAAAAGTAGCTTACATCATAGATCTTCCTGAAATTTCTAAATTAGAATGCACAAAAGATTTTACAACTAAAATAACAGTAATCAAGCCTTTTGAAGTAAGCACTAACTTTGTTAGCATGAATTTTAAACCTATTTCAAAGTGCTTTATAGGAGATCCATTTGTTGTTATGCCCCAAATTAAAATTCTAAGTCCTTGGGATCTTTTGATAGTAGACACAGATTTGGAGGTAGTAGATTGCTTCAGACATGCAGACATTAGCAAACCTTCTTCATGTATTAGTAACCTAGAAGTGGCTGAAAAAAATGTAGCTTCTGATGCAGTGTGTATACAAGCAAAGTACAAACCTAAAGATATCCCTATTAGAGTTGGCTTATACAACATTACTTGGAGGCGGAAGACCAACACAGAGAGACATTGTGTCATGAGTAGCACGGCTTTATCTGGGCTTCAAATAGATGATTGTCCAATATTTATTGAAGTAGATTACCCAGAGGTTGTAGAGTTGTTGACATCAGTGCCACTCAAGTGTAGGTTAACTGGAAAGTCAAATAAACCAATCAGACTTAGCCTGTCTGTGGAAGGTACAGATGCTTACATGTTCTCAGGATACAAGAAAATGTCAGTAACTGTGCCTCCAAGGGGTAAGGTGGAGCTATGCTACAACATCCATCCTTTAATTGCTGGTAACACCACACCCCCAAGGTTAAAAGCTACTATTATAGGTGATAATTCTAGCCAAGATGTGGTGAATGAAATGTTTGATAAAATCTTTCCACAGAATATATTTATTATGCCCAAGTACAATACATGAATTGTATGTAATATGAAAGCCTCATTTTATTATATTAAAAATATGTAAATAGTATGAACAAAAATGTATAAGTTATATGTAGAACCTTGTAATTATTTTAACTAATAAATTCAGTTACTTGTTATTTCATTACTATAATTCAATAATTTTTACCTAATCCTATATTTTATAATATAACAAATACACCCACATTCACTCAAGGACTAGGGACACAAGTAATAAATTTCTTTTTCTTTTATAAATGACTAATAAATAATAATGTAAGTTAAAATAACTGAATATATTCTTCAGTTCAATATTCACTTATTATTAATGACAAGACTAATAATTGGTATATAAATATTTCATCATGGTTTAATTTGCAGTAGGAAGGTAGAAATAATAATAAATTTAATACTTTAAAAAACTTTATTGATTTAATTACAATACTAATCTTTACGCAATTCAAACTTCTCTTCTTGAATGCCATTGGCTGTTATGATCAATATGTAGATGGAGTCTCCTGTATATATGTCACGTTCAGCAGCACTAATAAATACATCTTTGAGTAGTGCTAATGCTTTTTCTCTGGACAGTGGGACTTCAGTTACATTCTGCATATTCTTTAATCCTATCTGGTTGTCGAGCAGTGGCTGCAGTTGCGCGCCAGCAGAGCCCCCGGCGCGATAGTTGGAGCGCTCGCAGTGACCAATCGGGTCGTAACTGTACACGCAACCCTTGCCTTCGGCGTCCAAGCCCGCCAGCACGTTCGATATATAGTACGGGAAGAAGCGTTTGTAATATAACATAGTGGACAGCATCTGAGCGACTGCAGGCGTTGTCATAGCCTTGTTGTGCTCATGCTCGTACATTTGCATCCGAGCTTGCAGCAGCCGCGTTAGAGTAAGAGTGTCGCACCAACATCCCGTAGCTCCGAGCACTGTTCGATCGGCTAGTTTGAAAAGTTTCTTCTGCTCCCTCGTATAGATAGAAAATCCAGTGCTTAGACGCGTATCGGCTCCGATCACAGCGTAGTCTTCCCCGGCGATCGCCACTACACTTCCTCCATTATCGGCATAGGGTTCAAATCTAACCTGTTTGGCACCCGGTACTGCATATTCGGGAAAATTATCGCTTACATTTAGCATTTTGATTGTTAAATTATAAGCAGACAAAACGAATGGTTGAAATCACAAGACAAGTGGGCAAAAGTTTTTATTGAATTACAGGAATAATGACATGACATGATATGCAGAAAATTCTTCCATACAAATTGACAGTGACAGACAAAAGCAGGGTTGTCATACACATACATACATACTAATCTTATAATCTATGGGGTTGTCAGTCAATAGTTACTCAACATCTACCTACTTATTAAAAATTGTTTTGTAAAAATTATTGCAGCTTATATTATGAAATGGATTACATTCAGAATAATTATTTTATTATGATATTATCGTTTGTTTTGCTTGTGGAAATCTTCAATTCACTACACAACTGATCGCCCCGGTGTGGTGCGTGTTTTCTGTGTCATTACGTTTTATACAAGCGGTTATGAAGGTATTCATTTAAGATAACTGATATCGATTTATATTATTATATAGTTTTTCATAGATAAGTTCTACTACGTGCTCAGCCCAAATATACAATTTCTTCAATATATTTTACACTTCCAAAATCTTAAACCCCAATAAAAACAAAGAAATTAAAGTATACTACATGAATAAAACTGACAATAAAACAGAAATGAAATTTTATTAAAAAAATATTTAACAAGAATGGTGGCCATTATTGGGATGAGAATGGAGCAGCAGAAGGCCCCATCTATCCGCTATTTTTGTTTGTTCAACCATCTGCAAACAGCCTATAACATGTCCTTTTCCTAATTTTATTGTCTGATTGTTGTTTCTTTCCAGGATACCTAATGTACAAATAATCTTAATCTCTCTGTAAAATGTATGAGCAAATTTTTTTTTTTTTTTTTTTTTTTTTTTTTTTTTTTTTTTTTTTGAAAGGACTAAAGTTGGTAGCCTCTGATGGCTGCTCCAACCTTACCGGACAATCGGCGAGCGCAGAGAGCTCTCAGCCGGGTAACATTTAGGTAACCACGCCTGAGGGCACCCCCGAGTGGGGTACGAACCTCGGCTCAGGGCGTTACCGGGGGAAGGGGAGGACTTTGTACGAGTTACGACTAATTGGGGGCGGTTGGATTACTATTGGCAGCTCGGGCCGCTGGAACGGGACGAGACTGAGTGGGACGTCGCGGCGGTCCTCGCCGTCGAGGACGGTAGCGTAATCGGTTTTGTGTAGTGTGTTGTGTACTTTTACGGACTTCGTCAGCTTCGATCTGAGCTAATGTTATGGGGTCATCCGGCTCGCTGAGGGCTTGCCTTGGTCTAAGGATACGGAGTATACGAGAGGGCGTGTACGTTGCGGCTTTCACTATAAGAGGGTTGCGGTGATTAACGGCGGTATTGAAAAATCTGCGTGAGGCGCGTTTTATAAATTGTTTTAACGTGGGGAGACCTAAATCAATGTGGAGATTTTCATTACGCATGTACCACGGGGCGCCCGTGGCTTTGCGCATGAAACGGTTTTGAATCACCTGAAGGCTATGGATCCGTGCAGGAGCTGCATGTGCGAACACAGTACTAGCATAGGTCATAATGGGGCGGATACACGTGGTATATAGTCTAACCTTGCTTTTGAGGGCAAGTTTAGACTTATGATTCAATAAAAAGTGGAGGCGCCCTAACACAAAGGCGGCGCGCGCGCGGACCGCTTTAATGTGGGCATCAAAGGTCAAACGATCATCGAGAATTACTCCGAGATATTTGGCTTGCCTTTCCCAGGGGATTGGTTCACCGAATAGAGTAACTGCCTTTGGAGGGGTGGGGGTACCTCGATGGTAGGGTCTGTAGAATAGGACCGCCTGGCTTTTGACAGGGTTGATTTCGATCCTCCATTTCCGAAACCAGGTGCCTAGGGCGTTAGCCGCGGTTTGGAGGTTCTTAACAATGACTGAGGGGGACTTACTAGAGCAGTAGACCGCGGTGTCGTCCGCAAAAAGAGCTAGCTGCACTTTGTCGGTCTTTGGCATATCACTCGTGTAGAGTGAGAATAGCAAGGGGGACAGTACTGAGCCCTGAGGGACACCGGCACCGATGGGGTGAGGGGAGGAGAGTGCGCCTAGAATGCGATATCGAAAGCGGCGATTTGACAAATAATCTCGTAAGATAAGCACGAGTCTATGTGGAACACCTAAGGTGAATAGCTTAAAGATTAAGCCATTGTGCCACACTTTGTCAAATGCCTTCGCGACATCGAAGAATAAGACGCCTGTCATGTTACGCTCTTGGTACTGGGAAGAGATGTGTTCAACAATACGATGTACTTGTTGAACACAAGAATGTTTGGCTCGGAAGCCAAATTGTTCGTCAGGGATGAGATTATTGGCGTCGGCATATGTTTTGAGGCGGATATAGATCAGTCTCTCATACATCTTGCCCAAGACATTTAATAGACTTATGGGGCGGTAACTGGAGGGCTCGGACCTGGGTTTGCCGGGCTTATGGATTCCAATTACATGGGCCTCTTTCCACTGATGTGGAAAAATATTACAAGAGAGGGCAGCGTTAAATATGGATGTTAGCAGTATTATGAGGTGGGCGGGGAAGAGTTTGATCACTTTGTTAGTGATTTTGTCCGAGCCCGGGGCCTTCCGCGTGTGTAAGTTCCTGATGATCGATTTGACCTCGTCAGGGGTCGCGGGAGGAAGGGGGTCATCCTCTTCGCTGAGAGGGGGGGGTGGTAACGGGAGGGCGGCTCTCCGTTCAACTTCAGAGTTAACTTCCTCCAGATGACTCGGGTCTATCGGGAGGGTACTGGGCGTGCACTGAAACTCTAAGCTTTCAGCGAGGCATTCTGACTTATCATCGTCATCAAAAGCGGGAGGGAGATTGGGCCTATTTAATGGGGGCATGGGTGCTACCGTGTCCTTGGTAAGGGCACGAGAAAGCTGCCAAAAGGCTTGATGAGAGGGTCTAATGTCTGTAAGGGTCTGGTCCCAGCGGGCCTGTCGTACCTCATCGATGCGTGACTTAACGTCACGCTGGAGAGCACGCATTCGGATGCGGTTGTCCTCTGAGGGGAAACTATCATAGGCGCGAATGGCGGCATTTTTCTGCCTCAACAAGTCACGTACGTCATCGGGCAAGCGCCAACGTTGATCGCTCTCCGCTGGCACTGTCCGTGAGCAGTCGCTAATTAACGATTGCACGTGGCTAGTGAGTGAGTCAATTGCGCCGACAGCCTCATCAGCGGTGTTGAGGCTATCTGGGATCTGATCAAGGTGGGCGGATGTGGTTGACTTGAGGCTTTCACTCAGTCTATTCCAATTTGTCACGACCTTTGTGGGAGGGGCTTGACCTGCATCTGGGGAACCTATGCGCCTTGCTAATTCTAGGATAACAGGTCGGTGGTCGGATGTAAGCTCGTGTAGCACTGTTACGTCATGCACACGTAGGTTTACATTGCGTAACAATGCCACATCGAGAATATCAGGTCTGTGTGTCAGTTGGTGGGGATAGTGCGTCGGGTCGAGGGGTGCGATAATATCTATATCTAGAGGGTCAAGGAGGGACTCTAATAGTCTACCTCTGGGGGAAGTAGAGTGACAGTTCCAGAGTATATTTTTCGCGTTTAGGTCACCTGCCAGAATTACAGAGTTACCTAGCGCGAAAATAGACTCTAGATCCGTTTTGAGTGGTGAATCATTACGGGAGGGAGATATATATGCTGATACTATAATTATAGGTTGGTGTCCTGTCATGCCAAGCCTACAAACCGATGCTTCAATGCACTGGAGGGAGGGAGGCGGATCCATGGGGGAGCAGTACAAGGACCTTTTGTAATAGATAAGGGTGCCTCCTAGGGCAGAGTCAATCCTATCATTGCGAACTACTTGGTAGTTTGCAATTTTAGGGTCTCTATGAGAAGGTTTGAGGAAAGTCTCTTGTATCAGAAGGACGTCAAGTTGATGGTTTCGCAGGAACTCTGCGATATCATCGCGTTGACCTTTAATGCCATTTGCATTATAGAATCCTACTTTGAGGGATCGGGGTTTAATTCTGCACGTTACGGTTGTATTATCCATTATGGTTTTACGCGGAAGTTGGAAAGGACTGTCACGATGCTTTGGAAGCGCATCGCGATGGAAGCAAGGGCACGACCGTTGCCCTCGTTCGCTCTGATCTGGGTCGCCAGGTCCCTAATTTCGTCGAGGTTTATTGCCTCAGCGAAGCGCTCCACTAGAGCGAAGTCCGGGTCTTCGATCAGTGGTAGTTTGGGTGTGTTTGCGCGACGGTTATTGGATGTTGTCGGGGGGGAACGTTTGGGTGGGGGAGAGGGAAGGAGAGGTTGCGTGGGTACGGGGATGGATTTAGAGGGTGGGACAGTTGGGGTATTGACTGCTGGAGTTTGAGGCACTGAAGGTGCACTACTTAAAGCTGGAAAGTCCTTGTCATAGTTGACAAGTTTCCAGGGCGAGGATCTTTGTGGGGCTAGGACAGTTTGGGAGGGGTCAGTGAGGGGGGCAGTGCGCGTTGAGTTGCGCGATGTGCGCGAGTTGCGCGAAGGGCCCGAGTTACTTGATTTGCGGGAGGGACGAGGGGCTTTCGGGCACCCGCGGTAATTAGCGGGATGGCCGAGTTGGTTACAGAGAACGCAACCAGGCTCCTCAGTACACAGGGCCTTGTCTTTCGGCCTATCGCACTCAATGGTGGAATGGGGCTTAAGACACTTAACGCATCTGGGGGGGGCATAGCAATTGCGGGCGGTGTGGCCGTACAACTGGCAATTGTGACATTGGGAGGGGTACACTCCCTTGTGGGGTTTCTCAAATGAGATACCGGACAGGTGGCAGACGTGGCTGATCTTAAATATCTTTTTGGCCTCGTCGCACTATTCTAATTGGGCGAGGACCATATTATATGGGGTATGGCCACGCCCTTTGTACATTCGATGTACGGAATGTACGGGGATAGCTTGATCCTTGAGGGACCTTTCAATGTCCTCGGTGGTAATTTCGTGGGGAATCCCCTTAATTACCACACGAAGGGCACGCTCCTCGGGGAGGCAGTAGGTGTGAAAAGCTACTTTCCTCTCCTTGAGCAGCTTAGTTAGGGCTCTATGGTCCTGGGAGGTAGACACTGTGACACGGATTCCGTGCTCAGTGGGGTGGGCATTGGTGAAATTGATGTGTGCTCCGGGCACATTACACCAGGATGACACATCGGGCCATTTGCCCTTATCTTGAATGAAAAGGGGCGGGGGTACATCCTTCTTTTTTGGAACTTGGGCAGCAGAAGGGGTAGGCGCTACCTCCATAGGAGGAGCCGATACTGGGGTATCCATGAGTGGGGGAGGGGAGGAGGTGCCTTCCCTGGCGGCAACGCGCTGGGTGGAGATTGGGGTGGGGGCAGGATTCGTGGATGGGAAGCAGTCGGGGGAGGGAGGGGTCACCGGGTAATCCTCCGGGGGGGAAGTCACCTTAGCTGCCTTGGCGGCCGCCTTGCGGGCCTTGCGACCTCGCTTACGACCGCCAGGGACGAGCTGGTAGCTATCGTCCTCCTCAGACGATTGGGTAGGGGGGATGGGTTCAGCGACTGACTCGGAGATGGACTGGGTCGACATCTCTGAATCAGCGCGGGAAGAGGGACGGCTTTGGGACGGGGTGGGGATCTGGTGTCCCGGGAATTTGGCTTGGAGGTACCGAAGTACCTCCTCATCTAAAAGGATGTCCTCTAGGGACAGAGTTGGAGGTTGGCTGGCCATGGTGGCCAGCCGGGCCTTGCGGCCGGGGAGCTAATCTAAGACGACACTATTGTGACTTCGTTCGCGTGGCGTTCCTGAGAGAAGAAGTCACAAGAAACTTCAGGCAATCGCCCTAGCTAAAACCTATCTATTCGCCCCGGGTGGGTAGGCCCGGAGGTGTGTAGAATCTCTCCCAACCGGGTATAGGTTGGGAGGTGTGTAGGCCCTAGGGTGTGCCCTAAGCTTGTGTTCCCACTGCCAGTCTTATTGTGCAGTGGGTTCCTACGTCCCTGCCTAGCGCTAACTGGGGTCGACTAGGGAAGCCCCCAAGGCCGACTGATCCAGTCCCGTCCGGGTGTACGTTTTCCAGAAGGGAAACCGTGAGCGCCCGGGGCACGCTCGAACTAACTTCGTTGTCACCGTTAGGTATCCGTTAGTTCACCACTAAAAGCGTGGATTTCACAAGTTTGATGACGGTGTCAGAAACAATGGAATGTTATCGTGGTAAATACCCAGGTATATTACCACGAAAACAATAGCGCAGGTGTCTTTCGACGAAAAATGCCAGATAAGGGACCGAGCCAAAGCCAGGTAACAAATCGAGCGATAAATTCGCGGAAACGATACGGGTAGCGCACGGAGCGCAAGGGTACGTCCGTGCAGTACGACGGATCGAGTCGGAATCCTGAGCAAATTAACTATGTTTATTTTTTATTTACATATAGACAGAGTTGGGATTAGGGACAGCCAACTTAAGCTCTTTTCTAGCTACCTTACTGGGCGGTCTCAGAGGGTAAAAGTAGGTGATGTGTGCAGCGGTGATCTTCCTATCACTTATGGAGTCCCACAGGGAAGTATTCTCGGCCCAACCTTGTTTTTGACCTACATAAATGATCTATGTAATCTCCGGATGCCTGATGGAAGGATCATCGCCTTTGCAGATGATACTGCTTTACTTTTCCATGCAGATGCATGGGATAAAGTATTTACTAATGCTCAATATGGCTTTAATCTGGTTGCAAATGAATAAACTTACGCTGAATACCTCAAAAACTAAATATATCCCATTTTCTATAAAAAATTCAAAACGGAAGCCCATTGCAATTTATCATTAACTGCACATAATTACTTGTGCCCCCAGGAAACACCTTGTACATATCCTTGTATCGACCGAACTAACATTATCAAGTATTTGGGTATTTTAATAGATAATACGCTTAGTTTCCTACCTCATATAGATTTACTTGCCACCAGAATCCGTAAAATGATATTCATTTTCAAAAACTTACGAGATGTTGCTGACATAAAAATCTTAAACACAGTGTATTTTGCTCTGGTTCAGTCACTGTTAGCATACTGCATCAGCTCATGGGGTGGGGCATCCAAAACCACGTTTCTCAAATTAGAGAGAGCCCAGAGAGCAGTACTTAAAGTTAATCGTCATCTACCCTATCAATTCCCTACTAGTGAGCTCTACCAACAATGTAAAGAACTAACGGTTCGGCAGCTCTTTATCCTCAACATAATCTTGCGCAAATGCTGAATCCACTGAAAACTCTTGGCAACGCAAGCGTGAGCAAATCATAGGTACGTAAGTCTAATAATGACTGAATCCTTACTCCACTGTCTCTTGAAATCAGTTCAACATGTCCTTTTGAACTTCTTCCTCATAATATCTATTTATTATTATGTATATTGACTGCATGTTCACGTTTCTGATACTAAAAAGTACTGCCTTTAGACTAAATTAACTGTTTATTATATTGTTATACACATTATTTCTTCATTAACATACATTAACAAGTAACATACATTGCTATAATTTAATTATAATATATTTTTGATTGTTTGCTGGCTGACTACTATATAATAATGTACTCCTATACATATAACATTTTATTTTATGCTATTGTCTAGTACAATCTGTTCACCGAGTCCAAGAAGTGGGGTCCTGGAGACCTGTAAAACAGGTTGTCAAACCTTAGTACAGGCTCCAGTCTCCACAACACATATTATTTTAGCTTTGAAATTGTATTTAAGACATATTCCTACAATTTGTATTGTGGAGATAAATAAAGCTTATTATTATTATTTATTTTATGGAAGACCAACAGCTGATTCACTTGCTGATGTTGCAAACAGTTTCAATTGTTTTTACAGAATTCTGCCTATTTCAGGAAGTCAAAGGATAATTGATTATTATCATCATAAGTATCTACTAATTAATGCCAAAGTTACTAAAATAAAACAAATTTTGATTAAAAAAAATTAATACACTTAACCAAAGTACATAATATATTTTTGACAAGAATAAAAATAAACCCTTAAACCCTTTCATAAAGTATATTTTTTCATACCTATAGGTATTTCTATGATAAACATAATTTTCCATTATATGAGTATACAAAACAATTACTACCTTCATAGGTAAAGTAAATAAACTATTGAATAGATAACATTAAATTAAATTAGACATAGTTTATAATAAAAATAAACTACACATAAATGAAGTATCTATAAACATAGGTAATTGGGAAGACAAATATAAAGATTCATGATTACCCAACTGTAAATAGTAGTTACTTAAAAAAACTCATGTGGACGTTGCAAGGGTACAATGCTATTAAGCAACCTGCAGTTGTTTTCCACCCAAGGTATAAAATCATACCCTAGAGCTACTACACATTCTAGAAGCATATAAGACTTGGAAATATAATCCAAGACTTCTATTTCTTTCCCTGTAAGTTGCTCGTACATTGTTACCAGACTGTGACTATCGGATTGAACAAAATAGCGAAAGGCATCCAGTGAGTCCACACATAGTAAATCATTAGGGAGATCACGTTCAGCCTCATTGCATTCCGCCAATAGTATTGGGTAATCAAAACAATCACCATTTTGAGCTACGAGACATACAGGTTTGGGCAGACTTTCTAAAAACATGTATAATTCATCAAATATATCATCAAAAGTTGGATCATCATTCCTATAATAAGAGTCATCAGTCTCAGGATCGATGCAGAAATTCAGTGGTAACACTTTGAACTTAGCTCCGCCCATTAATTCATCTGCCGACACTGCCAGCAGACTCAATCTTGTAAGTTTAGTTCTATTCTCTTCTTCATCTGGTAGCCCTGTTGTTCCTGATTTCCAAATTACAAAGGTGGCGATATCCGACATTTTTTTTAACTTATTCAAGTCAGTAGATATGGATTTTATCTAAAATCAACAAGTCTACATTTAAGAAAAATCCACAAGTTAGTTACTGCACAAAAAAAAGTTTGCGGAATCGATACTTACTTTATGTTTTTTATTCAGGAAAAAATAATTATCTACCTATGCTGCACTTGCTCGGACAACACGGTTCTAAAGTTCTAAACACGAAGAAAATGTATTAAATCTCAGTATTTATTAATCTTTTCGACACAGTTTTCTGGTTTGCTTCTACACTTGTAGAATCTACAATCTACAAGACAAGATGGAGCACAGAAATGGAGGGAAAACGCTAATACTAATAAAATAGTCATGGAGGGAGGTTGGAGGGAAAGGTAAATAGGAATAGGTCTCAGTCAGTCGGTGCTGCCAACTACCAAAAATCCTTACCCCTAAAGTTCATGTTAAAATACCCCAATAAATATACTGCTTTGTAAACAAATTAATACAGTTGATGAGGTTTGGTGTTGAAATTAAATCATTTATGATATTTCGATCTAGAACATTTCTATTTCCATTTTTGATCTCTTTCTCGAAGTTGGACGTGCCTAGTTGGATGGTCTGTCTTAGGTAAATATAGTAGTCTACAACTTCGAGTTTAGATTCTCCAATCTTTACTTGAGTGAGTGTAACATAGACTTGTTGAGCGACTCTGCTGAGGTCTTCGAGCATTGTACTGAAGTCATCCAAGGTCTCAGCCATAACTACTACTATAATCGCCATTAACATTGATGCCAGATCCATTCCAGTCCTGAAGGTTGAAGGTTTCGGAGACTTCACGTCTCCTTGTCTCACGCCTCGTGCAATTAGATAGGTTTCGAGTTCCGGTCCTGGAGACGGACCGACATGGTCGCGTTCTCATACAAACTCTTTACCACCTCCATATACCGGTAGTCGATTTGGCACTATTGAAGAGACCTCAGCACGGCCCAGGTTTCTATCGAATCAAAGCTTTTCTCATAGTCCACAAACGCTCAGCATAATGGCTGGTTATAGTCCTCGGCTTGTTCGGGAGGCTGGAAGTCGTAAAACCTGCCTGCGAGACGGTTCGTAATGAGCAATGGAGAGGGCTATGCTTGGAGTTTCAGAAATGATGAGATCCGCTGGCGAACCAAAGGCATAGCCCGAAGAATTGCCAAACTTAAGTGGCAGTGCGTGGGGCACATTGCTCGTAGAACTGACGGCCGCTGGGTCAGAAGGGTTCTCGAAAGGCGACCACGAACCGAAAGACGCAGCGTGGGCAGGCCCCCCACAAGGTGGACCGATGATCTTGTGAGGGTCGCGGGAAACCGCTGGATGCGGGTGGCACAACCCCGGCCATTTTGGATATCCTTGCGGGAGGCTTTTGTCCAGCAGTGGACGTTGGTTGTGTAGTTCGAGCTGAAAAGGTTCGGGGTTTTGGATGTGGAAAGGTAAAGTTCCAAATTGCCCCACTTTCAGCTCATTACCGAATTGTTTACCCAGTTTTGGAGTTGAAGTTCCCCATGACCACATTGAAATTAATTTTAGAAGTATGTATGCCTCTAGAAATATCCTCCTTATACATGACCTCAACCTCGTCGTCTTTTATGTTCACCCTAAATATGTACGAGGTATTATGATCTTGTAACACTATAAAATTTGACGTCAGTGAATCCCCTTCCTTCATATTGTACTTGCTTAGCTCTTCTTTTTTTTTCTTACTGGCATCACACTTTTGTCTATTTTGCCAGTGTCAAGTTGAGCAATGCATTCTATATTTTTCATAGGTTTTTAATTCTCGTCAAGTTATGTATAAATCAATTACAAGTCATAGTCAGTTACGCAGTAAGTCAAGTCAGTCAGTTATGTTTTAGTACAATACAATGGTGGCAGTTGTACTAAAACTTATTACGGAATTTTGAAACAATAAGAAAAGCCAATAATCACCATAGTGATTATTATAAGGTATAGCCAAAACAGTACGTAGTTTATAATTTCTTTGGGTATAGCAATTTACCTACAAGTAATTATTTCATTTGACTTCACTAATAGCTAGTATATTATCTGTGCTAATAGTACATTTGTACCAACGATAATCTCAATATTCATCTTCTGTACGTGTGTGTGTTTGTTATCTAACTAACGATTCCACAACGACTTTACATACCACTATAGCGGATACAACGACTTGATTTGGATATTTTGTGTGTATATTCAGATGGGATCCTGGATTGTTTTAATTGAAAACACAATTTGACCCTGTAGGTGGAGCTGCTCTCAGTATACATGTGTTTTCTTCCGGGCAGAACGACGCCAAAGAGGATATAAACACTAGGACGACGCGAGACGTCTGCCGAGTCCGCTAGTATTCATGATAACGTTAGCTTGCTACTATTCAGTAATCTGTGGATAACGTTAATTCTCTTCGTAGTTTGTATTCATGATGAATGATTCTACTTCTACGGACCTTCCTTATTTTCCCTATGGATGGATTTTATAATAGGATAGGATCTTCTACTGGCAACACTGTTTGTCACTTTACTACTGACGTGTACTTATTCTATATGATCTGTGGTTTTAGTGTAGGCAAAGAGAATTTATTTACTACGTCAAACGTCAAGCAAATAACGCACCGGAATTAATCACTCCGTACAATTTCCTTGTTAAATAGTAAAAAATGACTTCGCTTACGTCTGTTATTCCTAAATTGTATCAAGAATACACTACAAAAACCTCCAAGAAATTGAAAATCATCGATGCGTACCTACTATACGTGTTTCTTACTGCTGTAACACAGTTCGTGTACTGCTGCCTCGTCGGCACATTCCCGTTCAATTCATTTTTGAGTGGCTTCATTTCTACTGTTAGCTCATTTGTTCTCGGAGGTAAGCAACAGAATACTCACAAAATCATTTAAATCTATAACCTAAGATCTGTTAACTATACCGTGCGCCGAAGGTTTACTTACTATTATAGTAAAAACGCATTTACTAGATTCCTACTGAATTCTCACTGAACCTTTCTCTGACTGATTGTTCACGCTCATTATCTCTGAATATTCAGTTACTATATTTAGTATATTATCAGTAAGAAAATATCCGTGAGTCCATAAGTAGGTATATAAAATACTTTATACTATATTTTTTTCAGTATGTCTAAGACTACAAGTGAACCCGGAGAACAAGAATGAATTCCAAGGATTGAGTGCAGAACGAGGTTTTGCAGACTTCATATTTGCTCATCTTGTGTTGCATATTGTTGTTATTAATTTCATTGGTTAATCTTTCTTTTTATATTTCATTAAAATAAAATATGTAATCATTACTATACAACATAATTTCATAAACCTATTAAATTTCACATCCTGAGGTTTTGCGGCATTAACCCTTTGGTCTGAGCGATCCTTAAGAAAAGAATTTGGTCCTGCCAAATTAATTTATTTTTTCATTTCCAAGTAAATGACAATGGCATAGACATTTGATAGTTTTAAATGTGTTTTATCCTTTGTGAAGAATATTTATAAGAGATGTGGATGAGGTTAAAATTGATTTGTAAGCAACAGAACCTGCATCATTGTCTGATATGTTTTTGGAGAGATGACTCGTAATGAATCATTTCAGAAGCTGGACCACCCTCACTTATGTTGCAGTGTGATGCACTTTTAATGAACTGCCCACTTTCCGCTCTAATTTTACTCTTGAATCCCAATACAATTACGGTCTTTTTTATCTAACTGCCATGGTAGCTCTAGCAGGAAGTGGCACAGTACCTAAACAGTTTTTATTTGGGAATTAACTTTCTGTACGCATTAATGTTAAGGAATACTGTAAAAAAAAAGAATTACATGTTAAGTATGTTTTATTTATTTTGACTAGTCATGAAACAATTTCTTAATTATTTTAGTAACATACAAATGTTGGGTGTAACTATTAAATAATTACGGAAGTATAGTGATATAGATCATGATATAAGTTGGCAACGGATATTTATTATTGCTAAAAATGTGATATAATTTGAGAACGGTTAAATTGGCAATATTTGAATCATTCTTGGAAGTCTCTATCTTTGCTCCTGTTGCATGAAGGGTACGGTAAGACCGTATAGGGGGCTAAATATAATATTTAAAATACTACTTTGATACAAAAAAATAATAAGTCTACATTTTGATGATTTTACCTGCACAAAATTAATGAAATCTTTTAAAAGACAATCTCAACCCATATTCTGACTTACCGCACCTAACTGTATAACATGAAAATTATAAGCATGGGGCAGTCACTCGTAAGACCAGTTCGTATTATATCGTATTTGTCCTGGGAGAGCTGAGGGTTAGTAGGCTCCTTGACCTTTGTTTACATGTATACCTACATTGTAAGTACATCATGTAACTGGTACAATTTTTGTAGCTCGCTACAGAGAAAAAACTATGTATCGCTGCATAAACAACTTAGATAGCATTGTTATATAAACCAGATTCATATAAATTATTAATTACGTAACCAAAATAAGTACCTATGTAGTATAAACAAAATGTATTGTCAATAACCATTTTAATAAAAATTGATAATTATGTTATTACTTAGCTTATCGAAAAAAAAAACAAAAACTGTTGAAACCATGGAGCTATTATTGTGGTATCTTAACTTTGATAGAATCAGGAGCAACAAGAGCTGATTCTCCATTACTGTACCTAACTATTTTAATTCTATCGAAATTCAAATTATTATTTTATTAATTACTAGCTTTTGCCCGCGACTTCGTCTGCGTTTTCGTCGTTTTTCGTAAAAAAGTAGCATATGTCCTTCCTCAGACCGCCACCACTGAACCGTTTTGATGTGACAGACAGATTAACTTCGTATTTTAGTAGGGAAATATAATATGTCAATCCACAATACTGTTAAAAAAATATCGCAATAAGGAACCGCAGAATATTATTATTAATAGCTGTGCCCCGAGACCATCAGCGTGTAACTCCTTGTATGTTATTATGTTAATGTATTGGTAATATTGTTTAGATCACTTTCACATGAGGCTTAAGTACATATAGAATTCTCGTTGTGCAGCAGTTTCAGCTTCTCGGGATAACGCATGTTGTTCTCGGTCAATGGTAGTAGCCTTAGCTCTCGTTGAGAAGAGCTTTGAGACGTCCATGATGTAGCTCGTCTTGCTCTGTCAGCTGCTAATCGCATCACTCTCTCTGGAGAGTTTTCATTGGCTCAAGAAGTTGAGGCTCTAACTCTCATAGAGTTTAATCGATTTGCTCTTTCCTCAGCCGATTCTTGAGATCGCGTAATTCTCATTCTCTTAGCTTTACTCGATGTTTGAGATAAAGATAATGGTTTTTTAGGTGGCATTGTGTAATAATCTACGGTAACGAAAAGGCTGTCAGTTACCTAACAAAATAACCTACGTTAGAGGTCCTAACTTTAGCTACCTTACACTTAAAATCTTAATGACTATTTACACTAAAATATTCTAATAGAATTATACCCAGAAATATATTCAACTCACAACAAAAAAGAAATGAAAATAAAGCTGAAACGCCTGTGCAATACTATCTACCTATACCTACTTCACTTAAAAATAAATACTTATAACTACTTTAATTAATAAAAGTACCTACGCTTAATAATTTTTAATTTGAACGAATATTTAAACACTACCAAAAAAACTAATACCTATTTTACAAAATAACAACAAAAGAAATTCAAATAAACTATTTAAAGAATAAAAGTCGCGCTGATAAGTACGGTTTTTCAATATCAATTATTGTCTGTCAATAAGGTCGAACGCTCTGAACGCATCAACAGCCAAATATTGAATGAAGCTGGCTCTCATACCGCCGTCGCGTCGGCCCTACCGCCGCCGCCGCGACCCGTGTCGAGCGCGGCAACCGTTACACAAAAATAATCCTTATAGTATGATTCAGTATTCACGTGCGACGGCGCAATGGCTTATTTCATGCATAATTTTGGTGTTTCTATACCGATTTCTATGATTCTTTTAGGTAATAATGTAAACTTTTTAAAATTAGAGATGAGTGAGAGTATTATAAACGTAAGAGTAAACAAATATAATCAGAATGCTCCGAATTGCTAAGCTATCAGGAGTTACACGTGTTATTGTGAGTCAACCATAAAAGATAGACATACTTATGCTGTTGCGGGATATTTTTTAGACAATTTTATGTAGAATATTTCCGTCATACATGATTTCTATTTAACTTTAACCGTTAAGGCTGCACACGCGACGGAAGCTTAAAAAATGGAGTAACTTCTCCCGTTTTCCCAACATTTCCCTTCACTACTCTGCTCCTATTGATTGTAACGTGATGAAAAGTATACTATAACCTGCCCAGGAGTATGATGAATAATTGTACCAAGTTTCGTTAAAATCCGTCGAGTAGTTTTTGTTTCTATAAGGAACATACAGACAGACAGACAGACAAAAATTTTACTGATTGCATTTTTGGCATCAGTATCGATCACTAATCACCCCCTGATAGTTATTTTGAAAATATATTTCATGTACAGAATTGACCTCTCTACAGATTTATTATAAGTATAGATAAATACCGTGAAATGTTCCATGAGTAATGCTTAAATGAAAAAGTCAACCCTCTATTACATACAAAAATGGTTGAAATAAGCATGCCATCGATCACTGGCTACATAAACGACAGAGCAATACAGTAATAATTTCAACATAATATGATGTGCAACTATTCCTGGTAGGGCTACCGTTTAGAATTCTGAGTGGGCAATAAATCTGCTAATTTGATACAAGATTACTTCAAATAAACCTTGTTTCAATGAAATCCGAAAGTAATATTTATTGCATGATTGAAGTTCTAAAAAATATTTTTATACGTCACTAAACTTTCATATTTTTTTTATGTCTATTGGCACTAGTTTTATCAATAGCTAAAAAAACAAGACAGCAAATAGAGTCCACTGCTTTTTAAGAGATTAGAACTATTCAAATTCAAAAACTCTAATTTATGATGGTGGCCCTGCCAGAATGAATCACACTAATAATTCTTATCTTATCTCTTCTCTCCCATACGCCACGGTTGTCATGATCCACGTATAGAGGTGTTGAATTCGTAACTCGAACAATACAAATATACATTTATTGTCAATCACTTACGTCATATTCATTCTGCGTCGTAACAAACGCGATTTTATACACAACTAAAAAGTCGTTGAAGTAGAGGAAGACTAAAATGTAATTGTATGAATGCTGTATGGAAATGAAATATATATATTGAGTGCCAAAAATGATACATAGATTCCTTGTATAACGTAGGAGTGGATACTATTGAAAAAAAAAACACTCCTAGAGGGTATAATAGGTTATCGCATTATATCGGTACTAGAATATTGGCCGTACAAGTTATAAAGATTTTAAGATATATGTTTATAGTGAAATATCTCATGGTGATTGGACGCACACGTACATTACGAAAATAAAAATATTTTTATTCAAATATAAATATTCACCAGCACTTATTTATCTGACTTTAATATCGGTTCGCGCGAATATACACTTTATCTCTAACGATATATAGATCGTAATAGCAGCACGTAGGTCACAAATCAAAGGACCCATGGACGTGCAATTTAGATTTTTATGCGGTTCGTAGTACGTGTAAATTCGAATGTGAAATGAGCTGAGTTCGTAAGAGTGAGAATCCGCTATGAGGCTGCATCAAACAGAATTTTTTAAAAAAAATTACAAAAAACAAGTAAGCTTATAAATCTATGTAGTGAATAATAATTTTAACACGCGTCGAAAACAAAATCTTCTTACAGATTACATTAAAACTACAATAATTAATAACTATGGACGACTATTAGCAATATAAATTTATACAATACAAAAATACACTCTCAAGTTTTCTTAGAAAAATAAATGTTTCGACGTGACGAAGCTAACAATAAGCTAAATACCGAGGCGTTCAAGTTGAAACGGCGAACAAGAATGTTTGAACCAGTCGAATATTCCGTTTGGGCTGATTAATATAGAACACGCGTGCTTATTAGTACATCAAAGTATGTGTCTCTATCGCTCATTACACGAGTGAACGAGAGATAAATAGATTCACAGCTATTTTATTGAAATACCATTTTACAAGTGCATGGTATATACACAGCATTTTTATATCTAGATAAACATTAATTTATAATTTTTTTCTCGCGTCACGAATTAAAAGTAGTTTGTGTTAACTAGTACTTTTGCCCCTGAATGAAATAAACGTCACGGACTAACTAAAATTATTTAAATATAGGTACTAACTAGTACATCTAATAAAAATATCACAAAAGTGAAACATTACGCGAAACATTATGGCTAACGTTTTAAATTAAAACTAACAATCACACTGAACGTTCGAAACATTCATTAATTTTTTTTTTATATACAGGTGACATATTAACGGGAGACATACTCGCACGGGTAAAAGTACTATGCAATATGATATGACCAACTCAAAAAAACTTAAAAATAACAAATTTTGGCACTATCCCCTGTAAAAACAAGGGTAAGTAGAGTCCTTAGGCTTAATTTCCTCGACGGTAGGAAAAACATGGAACGCTTGTTTACTATTTACTATTTAATAAACATGTTATATCTTGTTTATGGAACTAAAGAAAAAAACATGTGTCCAATATTTTTTTAGTAATGTAACTGACGGACTAATTAGATTTGTTTAGTAATTATCCCTATTAGTTAACTGTAAAAGGCTTTGTAAGCTATTAAAAGCTATTAGTTTAAGTATGTAGTTGGTCCTATAGCAGAGATGATCAGTACTTATATCCCTGCAAGTATGCCTTTCGTTCCAGCAGCCGGTATTATATAAATCGTTACATAATATTTATGTACTAGTGGCGAACGACATAATTTCTACACGACGTCACTGGTTATTACAAATGTAAAAAAAGGATTCTATACACGCTTATTTTTGATATTCCAGCTAATTAAGACGGTTTAAGGGTGTACCTTTGGTTGGAGCGCGAAATTCAAATTTTATCAAGTTTTTTGCTAATTGCAGCTCAGTTATAGATCGTAAGTTATCAACATGTTATTTGCGAGAAGAATAGTAGTATATTTACTGATTAATAACAAAAGAAATCATCAACACATTCCTCCAAGGTATTTTACTGACATATACGACTATTTCATGAAAATGTTACTAATATATCTTGGAGGAATATGACGGTTTAATGGTATACCTTCGGTTGGAAATTCGGCGTGAAATTCAAATTTTCTCAAGTTTTTTGCAAATTGCAGCTCAGTTATAAGTCGTAAGTTATCAACATGTTATTTGCGAGAAGAATGGTAGTATATATACAACCGAACGTTCCCCCTTAAATCACTCAATATAAACAACTTTTTTTTTTCTTTTTGGCATCACACTTAGGCTGAGATCTATAGAGCGTGCTTAGACTTTGCTCAGACTTTACTTAGGGTATAAATCAACGTAATAAACTAAATGTTTTTTGTGTTTTAATTTGTAGCCAAGTTTTTGGAAAGTCGTCGATTAGCTGCACTTAGGCTTTGTTTAGCACACACTCAAGAGATATTCGAAGATTGCATTTTATATACCGATTTTGTACGGTAAAGTCTGAGCACGCTCAACTTTTAATAACAACATATTTTATAGTTTGGGTGGAATAAGTTTAAACAACATTAATTTATTTAATAACTTTGTATGGAACATGAATTGAAGATGATTGAAGAAAATGTGTACAATATTTTCTTTCAGAGTCGGTCTTATGTAAGTTGTATGTATAAATGAGCACTTTAAAACCAGATAGCTAATTAAAAATGACCATGTATTTTTTACATTTAATTGTTTGTGTGTGTTTTCGTGAAGCAAGAACTGGAGGATTAGAAAATTTGCTCAAATAAAATGTTATGTATACAAACTTATATAATAAAAAACTACCTTTTTATTTTCAGTTTTCGCTTCATCAAAAACGTCACCTTAATTCCAAGTAAAATGTTCCGGGTAGAAAAAATTACCTTAAAGCTTTACAATAAGTTTAAAATATAACTAACCTTATTGGGAAGCAATAAGATACATTTTTCTACGACATTCTTAATGTGTGTTATTTTTGTTACAAGGATTAAAGTGTTGTTTCCGCGCTATTATGTAACTTTGTTGCAATCAACTTCTAATTGAAACATGATTATGGCGGTCTCATGACAGCTGCATTACTGTACCTTATATTAGTTAGGTATTCCAATATATTCATGTAAAGTTCGTTTGATAAATAATTTGTCGATCGATCAACACTGAATTAAAATAATAGGTACGGACGACGAAAATTCAAGGTACACACTGCGGCATCTTATGCGGTTGTAATAGGAGCTATTTTGCAACAAACAGGTATAGTCTGATGTGCCGGCGACTGTACGTGTCGTTTTTTTAAAAAGAACCAACACAAGTTTCGTAGAAAGCCATCTGCACATTCAATATCCCCTACAATGAGTTTGTGATAGTAAAACAGTTTGAAATACAGCCCAAAACTAGAGTCGCCGTTTAAATCTTTATACATATTCATAGACAACTCATGGTAGAGGTACTGTATTGAAGTGACTGCAGCAAAGGGGCTGCTACACGGTCGTCAACTAGACACCGAATAAAGTATTTGCCACATTTAGAGGGCGCGAAACCGCCTGAAATGCCAGGGATCGCCTTGAAACGCTAGAACGTCGATTTACCGTCGAGATGGTTTCCAACCATATAGCAGCCTCTGGACGTAATTGTCATTGTCGCTTTCGGCATCGTGGGGTGTACAAACTATAGGGTGTGTTCATGTGTCGATGTGTGCGTTGTGTGCGCTGTGTGTGTGTGTGTGTGTGTGTGAGTGTGAGTGTGAGTGCGCGCGAGGTACCGTGCGCGTGCCTCGCCGAGCAGCGCCTCCTTGCGGCGGCGCAGGGAAGCCTCGCGCTCCACCCGCAGCGACCCAAACTCGATGCGCCCGGGGCTGCGGCTGCGGCTGCGGCTCCGGCTACCACTCCGGCTACTTTCACCTAACAAACTGACAACCACATACAAAATCATCACATTATAATCTTATTACGTGAATTCTTTACAAGTAGTATTTTTTTACTAACTTAAATTTTGAATCAATAAACAAAATAAGTAAGGTAGCCTGTGAAGCGAGCAATTCATTTACTAAATGGATATTTAACAAAATATACTTGTTTAATAGTATGTACTTGTGACGTTAGAGAAGGGGCTACTACACGGTTGTACACCAACTACCAACCAAGAGCAAATAGAAGGTGTTGTGTCGGTAAAGTCATAGCCTTTGGAACATTTATTAATTGAAAAACATCGCTCTGTAGTATAAGTATATCAATTTTTAAATCGATAATTTTGTTTTTTTTTAATTTGGTCAAAAACTTCGATTAATATGATCAGTCCCAGACTCAATTTGTTTCAGTTTTCTATTTCTCCTTGGTTGAAAAGCGTGAAAAAAAATCTGATAAATAATTACATACCTCGTTACGTCGTGGAAAGATTCATGCGCGTTTGACATATTTTCCGGTGGTGCATCTATTAATTGAATTATTTCTTCTGAAAACAAAAATGAAAATAATAATAACCCTGTAGGTATATTTAAAGAGTTTCGAAGGTCGTGCTTAAGCTATCAGTTAGTTTTTATATATCTAGCTGATTTTTTAAAATAATTCTGCCAAACTGTTCAGCAGAAACTAATACTAGTATGCCGTCGGCAGCGGGGTAAGACCTAATGGAAATGATGACTAAAAAAATCTAATTAGTCCGTCAGTTATTTTACTAAAAAATATTGGACACATTTTTCTTTAGTTTCGAAAACAAAATAATAACGAAGATACAGTGCGTTAAAACTTCGCGTGACGTCACTTCCTAGTACACTTTATACAGAGACGTGACGTCACGAGCCCCCACTCCTTAACTTTGATGCGACTTATCTTTGTATTTTTTTATTGATTGTACGTAAATATTGATACGTATCCAATATTTTTTGATAACCTAACTGACGGACTAAACAGAATTATTTATTTTTTTAAGTAGTGTGTACCGACAGCTAGTCTAGACTACATTACACTCGGTGAGCTCACCTGAGGCTGTGGGGGCGGCAGGGGTGGGGGCGGGGGCGGGGGCGGCAGGGGCGGCGGCGGGTAGGGGCAGGCGGCCCTCGAGTATGTTGTCGAGCGTGAGGTCGAGGGAGCGCGTGCGCGCCAGGTCGCCCGCCACCGCCTCCAGGCTGCCTCCACCACCACCAGCACCACTGGCTCCGGCCGCGGCGTACTGAGGGAACATGCTCACCACCTACACGACAATATATCATTGTGAGATACAACCCAGTTGGTGGTGGGTTCGATTCCCTCCCATCCAGGACTAAAATATGTGTGCATTAATGTATCTGTTTGTCTAGTCGGAATGTAATTGTCTATGAGTTAGAGTATTGCAAAAAAAAAAAAAAACTTTCAACAAAAAATTGAGCCATTTTCAAAACACAAAAAAATTCATATAAAAAAAGAAAATCGGTCCAGGCGTCTTCGCGTAATCGGGGAACATACATAAAAAAAAACTAATCGGAACAGTAACTCAGGGCAATCTTAGCGCCTTCAATCAAACAAACAAACTCTCCAGCTTTATCATTAGTATATCAATATGTAGTTGGGAGACGATCCTCAGGCACGATGACCCAGCCTGGAGGAAGATGTTCAATATAATTTTTTTCATTATTTAATTACAATGTAGTGTAGTGTACCTGTCTGGCCATGGCGTCAATCTGATGCGGAGCGAGCGGTGGCAGGTGCGAGTGAGAGGGCAGCAGCGGGTCCCGCGCGCGCACTCGCGTCACCTCCACCGAGAAGCTGGGCAGCCACGACACGTAGCGAGACCCTACATACATGCAAACAGATAAGTTCAAAAGGTTCCCGCACGTACCGCTAGATGGCGTTGTATTCAAAAAGTATTATACGGTTGATTGATTTTCTCGAAAATAGGCGAAAATTAAATATCTTATCTCTGAAACTACTGGGCCAAAAATTTTGAAATGAATATAGAAAATAGTTCTTTACTACAGATTACAGGAAAACCTATGAGAAGTCTATGGTATTTAGAGTAACATAGGAAATTACGGAACCCTCGGTGCGCGCGTCAGACTTGCACTTTGTCTGGTTTTTTTTTTAATTTATTTATTTGATATCAAAGTTATAAAGTTCAAGATACTCTTCTACAAAACTGAGAAACAGTTCGTCGGTAGTTGTTCAAGCTTTACATGTTTCTTATAGGTACTATGTGCTATGCTATGGGTGGGTGGGCCTTAGCTTTTTTTTTTTTTACAAATATTCAATTTATGTTCAATTTTAGTTTTAATATAATATAGACAGGCCAGTTGGCGCAGTTGGTTAAGACGCCACCTATCGCGCGCCAGCCGTGGGTTCGATTCCCATCATTCCCACATTTGTGTGCATGAACATGTCTGTTTGTCCAGTGTCTGGGTGTAATTATCTATATAAGTATGTATTTACAAAAACCAAATGTAGCATATCAGTTATCTGGTTGTCCATAGTACAAGCTCTGCTTAGTTTGGGATCAGGTAACCGTGTGTGAAGAATGTCGCAGGATATCACCTGTCCGGGTCCATTGCAGTTTATGTTGGAAGAGATACAAGAGTGTGGCACCGACCAGTACCAGCAGCGCGGCGTAGAGCGCGGCGGAGGCGCACTTGCTCATTTAACTCATACTCTTTTTGTACGTGAACCGGCACATTTACCAACTATTTTATATATATTTACTCCAATGCATTTTGTCACGGGAATTTAGCAGACATAATGACAGTGACATGGAATTATTCCTCTTTGTATACGTCAAATATTTATAAGAATAGTATGTAGGTTGATATCATAGATCGAATATGTCGATAGAATTATTTCTATCGACTGTCTATTTATCCTTGGTTAGTGACTTGTTGACAACGTACAGCAACTCCAGTATATTTTAATAACTATTAAGGCGATGCTATACGATAAATGATGATTCTAAAATGCGTTTTTCTCTGTATTCTTTGTTCCAAGAGATTTGGAAAAAATATATGTTAAACTAGAGAATATGTGACGGGGAATAGTTTTTTAGAAAATTGGGATTTTTCATTAGTAACGTCAGAAAAAAATCGTGAATACGCCCCTTTTTAAAACTGAGAATGCATTTTTCTCTTATTTGGGCCATCCAAATAACTTGAAAAATATTAACATACATTTTGAAGGCCATTAGAAAGGGAATAGTTTTCCTACTTTTTTAAAAAGGCTTTTTTTTAAATAACATAAAACCCTCTTTATTTTTTACTAAAATTGCCTGTCTACTGTCTCGCTTGTCTCCGTGAGTTTAGTAAAGGACGGAGACATTCGCGGAGAGCCTCCTCTTAACATACATGCGCAACACGCATTTCATTCATTTCAGATACGAAACATATATAAATCTGTCAATGTGGCGAAATTTATTTTATTATTTATTAATTTATTTTTTTTTTATTTACCCCAGAATGTCCGTATACATACGTGTTATGTAATCTCCGATAAGATAAAAATCATGTAATTTGTTGCTGCATTTATCTCTAGTGTCCGACAGAAGGTCGATTTCTGGCTGAAACCTAAAATATACCCCGGGCCTGTCACCAACTCCATCCTGTTTTAGCAATTTCAGCGCTCACGAAAAACTTGGCTTCGGAGAAATTTCGCCGAAGGTGGCTGAAGCCTCGGTCGAACACTAATTATCACTAACAAACAGTATCTAGGGATTTCGCTGTATTATTGCGAAATGCAATATCATCGGAAACTAATTGAATTTCTTAATCGGTCCGCGGTATATACCTCAAACGACAATGAAAGACTAGAGCACACTTACCGTCAAAGTGAAACATATGGTTGGGCTGTCTCGGTGGGACCGGCATGGGCCCCTCGTCGGCCCCCGGGCCCGTACCAGCGGGCGGGGTCCCAGGGGCGGCGGCCCCCCCCGGCGTGGTGGCGGCCCCCGGCGTCGACCCCGCCCCGGCCAGGCCGCGGCGACACGTGGGACAGGAAGCGTCTTGCTGCACCCACTGACATAGACACGAGCTGTCGACATACACACCCTTTAGTGTTCAATCAAAGTATCGAGGAGAGAGTTGGATCACTTCTCCATATAAATAACTAGCTGTCTCCCGCGGTTTCACTCGCGTTCCCGGGATAAAAAGTAGCCTATAACCATCGGGGATAATGTAGCTTCCTATTAGAGAAATAATTTTTCAAATCGGACCAGTAGCTCAAGAAATTAGTGCGTTCAAACAATCAAACTTTTCAGCTGTATATAGATATTCCGCCAAGCTAGGTCATCATGGTTGAACGCCGTAGTCCAAAAGTTGGAAGTTCGAAACCTATTTTGAGTTCATGATGATGGAGAACTTTTACTATGGATCAACTAAAAAGACGTTATAACCTTTTCATATAAAATATTTACACATTTTGTCCCGAAATTCGATTGCACATTTTGTCCTGAAGTAAAACTTGTTCCATATGAAGTATGAGGATGGATGACAAATCGAAATATTCATGCAGTACCTACATACACTTCTGGACACATCTATTGGCCCACCTTGTATTTTCAGTTTCGTTTGGTCCTAGCTAAAATTTTATATTAGGTCGAGCAAAAAGTTTTTATGCAGTTTTGAACCTGGCACATTCACAATTTCGTTCAATAGTCTTTTTTTTAATTTCGAACACAGAATTTAAAGAAACAAAAGACAATTTGGAGCCTGTTTGTTGATATCAAACAATCGAATACTAAGAAAACTTGGTTTTATTGGTTTACTTGGATTTAATTCTTGAAAAAGTGATTGATATCTTTGGTTTTGCAACAAACATTACTTATTCTTAACATTAAGGTGAGGTTCTATCAATAATCTATGGATACTTCACCTGAAGTCGCCGCCCAAGCTGTGGCACATATTCAGGCCGGACACAGCCAAAGAAACTTGAGTGCTCAACTTAATTTAAGTCGATCTGCGGTCCGAAATGTTTATCGGAGGTACCTAGAGACTGGCGGCTTTGTTCGTCGCCAAGGAAGGCCACGATCTCGGGTCACAACTGAAAGGCAGGATCGATTCATCGTGACGACCAGCTTGAGAAATCGTCACCTTACCTCCATTGAGATACAAAACCAACTTCGCGACTTCCACGGAGTATCTGTGAGCGCTCGAACTGTTCGGAGAAGGTTAAAAGAACGCGATATGGTACCACACAAGCCAGCTAATGGGCCCAAACTAACGCGAGCCCACCGAACAGCGCGCCTTCATTTCGCACGCAGTCATTTAAATTGGACACAGCAAGATTGGAGCCGTGTACTCTTTTCTGATGAGTCTAAAATTGTGTTACATGGCAATGATGGAAGGAAGAAGGTCTACCGACGTAAGGGAGAGCGTTTCGCACAATGCTGCTTTGAAGAGAGGGTTGCTTATGGCGGTGGCTCATGGACTGTTTGGGGCGGTATATCCGCGAGCGGCAAAACTCAACTTGAGGTTGTTACAGGACCACGGCTGCCAACATTAAATGCTGAAAGGTACATTCGTGAGTGCTTAGAACCTCACGTGATACCATACGCGGACTATGTGGGCCCAAATTTCCTTTTTATGCATGATAATGCAAGAGCCCATGCGGCCGGCATCGTCAGGGAATATCTTCGGGATGTGAACATCACAGTTATGGACTGGCCAGCCAGAAGCCCAGACATGAACCCCATTGAGCACATGTGGGACGAGCTAAAAAGACGTGTTAGGGCTCGTCAGCCAGTTGCCCAGACGATGCAGGAGTTGAAAACTGCCATAGAAGAGGAATGGGAGATGATCCCTCAAAATTTCATAGAGCGGTTGATAAACTCTATGCCTAATCGTATGAGAGCTGTGGTAGATGCCCATGGAGGCAACACGCGTTATTAAATTAAACCTATATTTGATAAAACATGTTTTTTATTCAAAAATCAATTGCCTTTAACAAGGCGCATATCCGACTTGTTAGGCGTAGCTCCATGTCGTATGGTATTCTGAATTCAAATTTAAAACAATACGATCGAAAAAGATGGTAAAATGAATCAGGTTTAAAACTGCATCAACAGTTTTTGTTCAATCTAGCAATCATATTTCGGTAGGGGCCATCGAAACCTAAACTCTAAGGTGGGCCAATAGATGTGTCCAGAAGTGTATAATAAGAAAATTGATGGAACTTTGATAGCGCCATCTTACTATTTTTGATTTGACGTCATATATCCATTAGAATCTGTATTTTTTTTTCATAGAACCAAAAGTACTTGTCTTAAGGACTCACTTAAACATACATTAGAATTCAATTAATAAATCTAGGTCTTTCCAACAACATTACTAATGAACAAAGTTACAGACATGAAATAAAGTGAGAGAGAAATGAGTAATCGTAGTATCAAGGAGCACCAAAAAGCGACTCAAATATCTACATAACATGGTATAATACAGAGCAGCACATACTTGTGGAAGAGATGAGAGCACGGCAGTTTCCGGGCCTCCTTCATGGGCTCCCAGCAGATGGCGCAGTTGTCTTGGTTCTTTTCTACCTCCTCTTTACTCGCCATTGGGTAGCTGAAGATAAACATGTTCATTTTACTAATTCGACAGGCCAGTTGGCGCAGTTGGTTAAGGCACCACCTATCATGCCGCTGGTCATGGGTTAGATTCCCATCCAGAACAAACATTTGTGTGCATGAACATGTCTGTTTGTCCTGTGTCTGGGTGTAATTATCTATATAAGTATGTATTTACAAAAAAAATTGTTTAAGTAGTATATCAGTCATCTGGTTTCCATAGTACAAGCACTGCTTAGTTTGGGATCAGATAACCATGTGTGAAGAATGTCCCAGGAAATTTATTAATGGCTCTAACACACTCGACTAACATATCGGGATTCGGCATGATACTAAGTGATTTATACCCGGCTTTCGATATTATATACATACAACATTTCATTTAAAACTAAACAAAACTATAATTAAGACCGATATTATACATTTTCAAGAGATAGGGACTCAATGTTGATCCCTGAGGGAATCTTATTCGTTTATTTATTAAAGAGTATAGGATTTTGTGCCATATCATACGGTCCATGTGGTATATACGATAATTAGCTTATATTTTATTGCAATAAGATATTATAACTTATTCTATAAACTCCTAAACACTTAGTAACAAAAAAAACAACTAGACGTTGAAGTAAGAAGCTTCATTAAGATCAATAATAAATAATTAAATTTAAAAAAATACGAAGTTATTTCGCATCAAAATTCAGGAGTGGGCGCTTGTGACGTCATCTCCCTGTAAAAAGTATACTAAGACGTGACGTCACGCGAAATTTTAAGGCACTATATTTTCGTTATTTTTTGTTTTCGGAACTAAAGAAAAAATATGTGTCCAATATTTTTTGGTAATCTAACTGACGGACTAATTAGATTTTTTTAGTCATCATCTCTATTGCATCATAGCAGTTGGTAGATATTTGTTCTTGTTGCACTCGTAGGGAGTAGGGAGTAGGGAGGCTAGACACGATTAGGTAGAGTACAGACTTGCGGCTCATGTGGTCGGCGAGGTCGGTGTAGAGGCGGTGGCGGCGCACGCGCGCCTGCAGCTCGTGCAGCAAGTGCCGCAGCTGCATCAGCAGCACCAGCGACGCCATCGACACCAGCATGTTGCTGTACACCACCATGTGCACCACGTGCACCAGCTCCACCACCAGCGACACCGACTGTACCAACACACTACACATTACACTACACACTGCTAAACTATACTATACTCTAATACACCTTCGGTACGATCAAAGTTACTTGTATGCAATTAGGTGAACCACGAGGCCTAATGTCTATTGTAAAGGTGGCGATCATACATTGTGAATTTAATTAAATCGGTTACTAACTAAAAGAATATTGGACAGATTGAGTTTAGAGCCACTGGTGGCGATTAAGGTATGAAATAAAAACAGAGCGCAAAACTGTGTTGGTAGTGAGTGCAATGATGTAATTTGGTGTAGTGTGTAATCATGTAGTGTAATGCAGTATATTGTAGTGTAATGTAGTTTAGTGTAATGTAATCTGGTGTTGTGTAATACAGTTTAGAGTGGTACAATGTAATTTTGTGTTGTGAAATGTAGGTAGTTTAGAGTAGTGTAAAGTAGAGCAATATGGTTAAGTGTAGAGTAATACAGTTTGAAGAAGTATAATGTAGTTAAGTTAAGAGTAATGCAGTATAATGTAATTAAGTGTAATGTAGTTTAGGGTAACATACATAAGTTTATTGTAATATAGCTTAGTGTAGTGTCATATAGTTAAGTGTAGCAAAGGCGATGATAGCTCAGTGGTAGTGACGTCGGATACCGAGACGAAGGTCCCGGGTTCGAATCCTACAATGAGCTTGAGCTTTCGGTGAAGGAAAACATCGTGAGGAAACCATAGCACGGTGGTAGGGTACTTTGTAGTACCTGCCTGGCTGGCTACCACCCTCAAGTTGAAAATCTGTCGCCAAGTACCTTTCGGTGTGTTCCGACAGCTGCACTTGAGAGCCAGTTCTTTTCTAGGCTTTGTGTGCTTACCATCATCGGCCACATCATCACTGACCACAGTCAAACACAGGCCTACATATAGTAAAAAAAAAAGAAAAAAGCATAATGCAGTTTAGTGTAATGCAGTGTATAATACTAACATCGAAGAAGAGATGCGTGTAGTAGGCGAGGCGGCCGGCGGCGTCGGCCTCGCGCAGCTGCAGCGCGTACCGCGCACACACGTGCACCGCCGACACTACCACCAGCACGCACTGCACACACACACACACACACATACACATATACACACTACATTATAAACATTTACCTAACATTTTCTCTGTGTGTAAAAACTTGCTAACTTGCTAAAAGCTGAAAGATACACATTATGTAAGTGCGATGACATAATAATATGGTGTCAACAGGTTGACAATCAGGTCAGGTCCTGATGGTAAGTGGTCACCACCGCTTAAGGACATGCTTTTTTTCACGCCCCTTTTGAAGAACCCCATATCGTAGCGCTGAGAGAAAACCGTGATCCACATCCCAATGGTCTATATTAAGATTTGGTAATGGATTCCCGCGGTACGTATGTTATTGGGCTGACAGAGTATTACCTCGGCGAGCATGAAGAAGAAGGTGTCCCGTCCCGCGGGCAGCCCCCAGACGAGGGCGCCGGCCAGCAGCGCGGCCGAGCTGGCCAGGATGCCCGCCAGCAGCCACAGGAGGCGCGCGTGCGCCCACCACCCGCTGTGAGGCGACGACGACAACTGCGTCACACACACACAGAGATCCTTCGTCACACTACACGCACAGCTTTGGTATAATATTCCTTAATATTATAGTAAGCATATTCTAAAACGGTCTTAAGTATATTCCTTACATTTCTGTGAAGGTCTAAAATCTAACCAATTTTTAAAGTCTAGTACCTGGTTGACCGAGCTTTGCACGTTTTTTTAAAAACAACGTTTTCTAAAAATTAAACCTAGCTAGATCGATTTTTCTCCCCCGGAATCCTCTACATACTAAATTTCATGAAAATCGTTCCCGAGATTCAGATAGATAAGTAGAATTTACAAGTTTATGCTTATTACCTACTAATACAGTGGACAAGTAGAAATAGACAAATAGACTAGGAAGGCAGAGATAATTCCTGTATAATCTAGTTCAATTCGGTTAGTTCAGCTAGCTTCGGCCTTCATGGGTGTCTGAATAAATGGCTAAATTAATAAATTCAACTTTATTACAAGCAAAATGCTAAACTGAGACTTATGAAGGCCACGAACATTTTAGTTGAATAAATATATTCAATTTCAGAAGAACCAGATCTATTGATGTAAAACTCTTATAGATACTCAATATATTACTTCTAAAGTATTAATTAATAATAGTTTTTTTTATTAGGACAAAAATAGAGCAATCATATTGGTTACAACATACAAACTCTTGTTTTATAATATGAGTAGTATAGATAAAATCGATAAAAATCATCTGACCGCACAAAGTCGCTGTGTAATATAAATACCCTATCTAAACGGGGTATCTTTCTTTCTAGATTATTCAAGTACCAAAGAATAATAAAAACAAAAAATAAACCCAGAATCTTTGCCCACATCCCGATATGTATGGATGATTTTAAAATGAATTTATTACGACTATTTGCGCTACAATTTTTTACAGGCGTGAAGCCTGTCCAAGCTATAGGTTGGGGGGGCGGCAATCTTCATCATCATCATATCAGCCGAAAGACGTCCACTGCTGGACAAAGGCCTACCCCAAGGATCTCCACAATGGCCGGTCTTGCGGACCCCGGGTTATCTGTGCCCCGGATGTTTCTAGCGTCTACCACTGCCCACTTCGTCGTATAAAAATAAATTCACAAGTTCCTAAGGCTGCCTATCCACTGAAGCAGGTATTGGTAAAATTTTCCTATCTCCGCTCCAGTGGAAAGGCAGCCTTATGCTGGGTTTTTTAATACCCCTGCAGTATTGTAAGCAAGCTCTCATAGATATTACTAACATTCTACTAATATTTTAAATGCGAAAGTTTGTGAGTATGGATGTATGGATGTTTGTTACTCTTTCACGCAAAATCTACTGAACGGATACGAAATTTGGATAGATAGTTTATAACTTAGATTAACACATAGGATACTTTTTATCCCGGGAAAACATAAGATCCCTCGGGAACGCGGGTGAAACCGCGGGGCGGAATTCATAGATCAACCTGGCAATAAGGTCACGACAAATCTACCAGTTTGAAGTGTCAAAGTAACACTATGTTTTCCCGGGATAAAAAGTATCCTATGTGTTAATCTAGGTTATAAACTATCTGTGTTCCAAATTTCATTCAAATCCGTCCAGTAGATTTTGCGTGAAAGAGTAACAAACATCCATACTCACAAACTTTCGCATTTATAAAAGACAAATCTGAATCTGAAAAAGTAGATTTGTCGTAACCTTATAAAAGTAACAACAGGAACACTTGTTCACATTAGTAACCCATATGAATATGTAACATGTTCCGTTAGGGTCGTTGCACACTCACCGCACCTGATTTGCACACAATATGGAAGAAGGAACAACACATTTTTATATATAACTAGCGAACCGCCCCGGCTTCGCAAGGCTTTTTTGTACTAAAATGTGCATGCATTATACAGACAAACCTTCCTCTTAAATCACAAATCCGTTGAGTAGTCGATCTAACCGATCTATTTTATACTATGTAAAGATGTATATTAAATCAAATCAAAAATCATTTATTCAGTTTAGGCCCTAATAAGGCACTTATGAACGTCAACAGTCACAGTTTTACAATAGACTCTACTACCGGTTCGGAATACACTTGAATTGAGAAGACTCCGGCAAGAAACTCAGCAAGGCTTATTTTTTTGGTGGATCTTTTTTTTTAATTTATATAATTACAGTTTTAAATATACATAAACTTCATACAATTATCACTTGGCCAGGGGGCTGCAAGTGCAGAGAGAAGCTACTACAACCATGTATTCTTGTCTTCTATTCGTTTTTTTTCCTGTGAAGAACTATTAAATTATACATTCCATGACTGACCAACTTTAATGAGGCATTTATATTCATAATACTAGATATGTTAAAATTGAATTTGGTAATAGCTACTTATTTGAAGGCTTTAAAAGGTATATCAGCTAATGGAATTTAGGAGCTAAATAAGAATTAGGAGTTAAAGGTGACTTAGAAGTTAATGAGCTAAACGTGATACAAAAGTTAAACAGGGGTGAATAACCTTAAACTCAGTATTTAGAAGCCTAATTAATGTAATCTTTGATTTATTTATAAGTATGTTTGTCGCTATCAACGTTGTATTACATATCAAAGACAACGTTTTAAACGTAGATCAGCCTTCTAGACTAGGTCGACTACATAATTATCTAGACTAGCTCGGCGACATATCAGTAATGCCATCAGTAGCTGATCTAGGAGGGGGCTAAAACTGAGATCATGCTTAGACTTTACTTAGGGTATATATAAATATAAACCTACATAATAAAGTTAATATTTGTGTATTTTAATTTGTAGCCAAGTTTTTGGTAAGTCGTCGATTATGTGCACTTGGGCTTTGCTTAGCACACACTCCATTCCAAGATTACATTTTAAATACCGACTTTGTACGGTAAAGTCTCAGCAAAGTCAAAGTACGCTCTATAGGTCTCAGCCTAAGAGACTCAACCCCGCCAAAAGCACTAAGTCTCATGACAAATCTTAAATTAATCCCTCAGCAGGGTCAAGCCCCACAAACCAAAACCTGTATCCACTACAATCTGGCATTGCTAATTTTCATTGGCGTCGGTAGCCAGACATAAAAAAGAAAAGCTTAAATACATACGTATTCAAACCTATCCTTGCACAACTGTCCCAGCAGGTGCAGAAATCCGACGAGCGTGAACCAAGAGCACCATAGCAGCACTTCATCCATGTACTGTACGTTGATCACGCCAAACACGAAGATGAACTTGTAGAACACGTAATTCCAAAATTTGTCTTTGACACGCTGCGCCTCGGAGACCCGGAGCTGGCCGAACACGAGGCGCTGGATGAGGAACCCGAACAGTGCGAGCGAGCAATACGCTATGTTGATAAGTGTCTGAAACAATTATTTACAGTTGAATACATTTTCCAATTGAAAAAAGTGCAGTAGATTTCGGTTTTTGGACCAAATCTCAATATAAAGTTGCGATAAAACGCCATCACTTAGGTATATCAGGAAATTGAAGACAATAGCATGATATTTTTTTATCGCTATTCTTAATCTATATATATAAAAGAAATTCGTGTTAGTTACACCATTTATAACATATATAACTCAAGAACGGCTGAACTGATTTGACTGAAAATTGGTGGGGAGGTAGCTTAGAACCAGGAGAAGGACATAGGATAGGTAGGGGTAGGTCGAGGTAGGTCGGGGTAGGTAGGGGTAGGTAGGGGCAGGTAGAGGTAGGTAGGAGTAGGTAGGGGCAGGTAGGGGTAGGTAGGGGCAGGTAGAGGTAGGTAGGAGTGGGTAGGGGTAGGTTTCTGTCTGCCGGGTCAGCTAGTAAAATATAAAAATACCGTCAAAAAGATTTCAAAAAGTGAAATTATAATCGGCCAAAAAACACGAAGGACTACTAATTAGACAGAGAGATCGGACATAGTAATGTGACGTCGTATCCTACTACGGCCACATAAACTCCATGCTAAATTCTGTTTTGCTAGAAAGAGATAGGAATAAAACTTTGATGGCTTATAATATCTTGGTTATTTTTATAGTTATAAATCTGAATTTATTTTTTCTTACTGTTTTTTTTAAGCAAAAAAAACATGCCCTATTGAAAGACGCATAAACATTATGCCCTGGAGGAAATTTACATCCTCTGAAGGCTAATTATGATGTAGAATAACAATATAATTTTGACACGAGTCTGAGGATTCTTCGTTACTTCCTGTTCGTCCACATACTTATTCAATTGTTTAAAATGAGACCTTGAGACTGAACTGTGAAAAAAGTAAAAGGCAATATTTCTAGCCATAATTATTTGAATGTTATTTCTAAAATGTTAAAGTTTAAGGTGGAGGCTTCGGTTGGGGCGTTAAATTCAAATTTTATCACGTTTTTTGCTAATTGCACCTCAGTTATAGATCGTAAGTTATCAACATGTTATTTGCGACAAGAATGGTAGTATATTTACTGATTAATAACAAAAGAAATCATCAAAATATTCCTCCAAGGTATATTAGTAACATTTTCATGAAATTGTCGTATATGTCAGTTCAGAAGGTTTACCCTTAATTCACTCAATTTCATGTCTGCGTCATCAAATATTTGTGGAGATTGCAAACACCCATCAAACTCAAAATTAACAACTACTAGTCCCGCATAGACATGCAAGGAAATCGGTGCAATTTACTGACAAAGAACGACAAGGTGAGGTGGATACGATGCGATGGCCACTCAATAGTCATGGCCAAGGCAAATATTTGCATATTCGCTTCTACACATAACATTGTAAGTAATTTTAACTTTGGAAAATATATTATACTAGCTGTTCCCCGCGGTTTCACTTGCGTTCCCGGGATAAAAAGTAGCCTATAACCTTCGGGGATAATGTAGCTTCCTATTAGTGAAAGAATTTTTCGAATCGGACCAGTTACGTCGGAGATTAGCGCGTTCAAACAAACAAACTCTTTAGCTTTATTATTAGTATAGATTTGTGGAGTTTCTAAACGTGTACAGTAGCCATATGTAAAGGAAGAATTTAATCCTGTTATTTTGAAGGAGATTTTTATTTACAGACAGATATTTATTTTCTGTGACATGGTCTGAAACTGTATTAAATTTAATTATAGCTTCAAATAAGATATACTGTTTGTATACTGTACGCACAAATATAATATTCGCTCCAAGAATCCTCTATCATTTTACGCCAAGACGTTCGAGCATACATGGTAAAAAGCCAACCAACCCGGTCCAAAAGGCTTTATATTATTTGTCCTGATAACACTAGAGCAATATTTCATAACCAACCATCTGCAACATTATTCAATCAGTTTGAGACTAGATAACTTTAAACAAGATCTGCAATTTAATTTGTAATGCTAAGTACATAGAGCATAATATAATTCGAATTGACAACGAAGCGCGTAAAGGTAAGTAGGTGGACGACCTCTACCCAGATAGCAGTAAATAGCTAGACAATTGTTTTTTTTAAACAAATACAATAACCGTTTATAACTAAGCAGGCAGGTCTGTGGTATGCGAAAGGCGAGTTGGCTTGTCGCCATTGCACTTGTTATTTTGGAAACATAATATCTCGAAGAGATTGATTTACTCGACACTTTTTGGTTATACGGTAGAGACCGTGAGAGAAGCTATATATACTAGTATCTATATATTCTGATGACGTTTTATTCAAGCATGGAGCTAATGCACCATATTGCTCTCCGTTAGTTCTACCTTTAAAACTGGTAAATTGTCTTATTGCCTTCTTAGATACAAGCTATTTCTATTCAACATCTATTATTTGTAATTAGTACCTTGGATGTTCGTCCAGCATAGTACTAATGATGTTACTGTTTGCTTACAAACATTGTTCTGTATTTACAGGATGATAGGGTTTAGTTTAAGATGTGTATATTACGTAAGATGCACCAATGCCAAAAAACGTATATCTAAATATATAAAAGAAAGCGTGAATGATTGACTGACTGATCTATCAACGCACAGCTCAAACCACTGGACGTATGGGGAAAAATTTGGAATACATAACTATTATGACGTGGGCTAAGAAAGGATTTTTCAAAACTCAATCCCTAAGGGGGTAAAATAGGGAACTGCGGAGCGGACAGCTGGCTTCCTTATATTTATAGTCTTTGATCGACCGTCATATCATTATTTACGCTCAATTCGTCGATACCATTGTACTTACATCATTAATTTTGTTAATATTTGTTATTGTACATGCTTATGTAATATTGACGCGTTTGTTTAAATGTTTGGACACAATTTAGTTGTGTGCGAGTCGATAAGACACATTGTTTTTAGCACGTCTGATAATCGTTGCAATTATAAACTGTAAACAACCAGTACGAAGGACCAGTTTCGACGGGTCAAAACGATTCTAACTTTTTTATTTGTTCAAGCTGATTGCTTTCGTTTAGTAACCCGGAAGCAGTTAAACTGCTTTTAATGAGGTTTTTAACGATTAATTGTTTATTATATATTTTGTATCTTTATTATATCTATATGGCTTATTTTTTAAATTATGTCATCAGACTACGTAGATGGGTGATATCATCCACATAAATAATATCAATGTAGGCCGAGATGCTGTTTTTGTATAAATTCTGCTGCCAACGTTGGTGTTAACTTTCCAAGTATCTACAAGACTGAATAGGAAAAGAAACCTTGCTGAGTTTCTTGCCGGAATCTTCTCAGTTTAAGTGTATGTGGAACCTGTGGTAGAGTCTATTGTAAAAATTGTAACTATCGACATTCATAAGTGCCTAAACTGAATACTTAAATGAGTTTTGAGTTAGAATTTGAGTAGGATAAATATGTTTCTATTGATTCTATTCAGTAATATTATATCCAACTTCAACAGATAATGGAGTGGAATATGTTATAGTTTCGTTCTTATTAACCCTTTGAGTATTCGATCTAATTTCTAGAAATAAATCCTTAAATTCACTATACCCGTAATATTACTCGTAAACGAGAACAAAGGGACTATTAATTGAACTTTATGTATCGGGTCAAACAATCAATAGGTACCTACTGCAAAAACTTTGGGTATTTTCTTCATAAAGAACAATCGACAATAGTTTCCACTTATAACATTGTATCATTCTAGCATTGTATCAAACGGCCTTAAAAATATGACCAGAGAAAAATAGATATACCCAACAAAACAAAAGACGTTAGGAATGCTATCGAGAAAGTGAAAATGATGAACACCAGACTTGACAGTTAGGACATAACGGGTACACTACTCAGGCTATGATACCATTATCAACGGTTATAATTTTGCTATAGCAATAAATATTCGTACCAAGTATCTCATTTTAGAAAAATAGATCTTGCAATCTTAAACCTAACCTGCCCTAACCAGGTGGTAAATGAGCAGACGGAAGACATTATGAATCACTATACTAATTCTTTCAGCAATTAGTCTCATCCTAATATTCAATGACTTGCACTTCAAGTCTCATGGAAAGATTCGTTTACATTAATAGCTCGTTAGTAAACGATTTCCGATCGATATTGTTCGATGTGACGTCGTCGGTAGTGGGCGTGACGGCTTGATGGCGTGATTGGCCACGGATATGTAAACAAACTCAAATCGTACTGTTGGCACGACACTATGCTATCGTCGATTTATTTTTATAAACAACAATGTCTACTATATCAAAAATTCTTGGTGTTCTGAAGTCAACAATCCAAATGATATTGAAGTCTCGGTGAGCTCTCCAAGGTCGGCACCACATCGGCAATACCTCTAGTTTTGCAAATATGGGCATGCAGAACCGGATCTGTATTTCGAAAACCGGTTTTCGGTTCAGATTGCCACTTGGAACCGGGTTCTTTCGGTTCTGGAAAATAATTTTTTTTATACGATTTTTCCTACTTGATTTACGAGATAAAAGGTAAAAAAAAACATGTAAAATAGCAAGGTTTTAAAACGTAGGGAACATGTGATTAAATACTCACTACAACTTTCTTCATCAAGATTACTCAGCTCCCCAGTAGTTTCCTACTGTGACTATGACTATTCTTAAAAAAATGCGTTAAGAGATTTGTTTAAGGATGGAGTTTGAAACACAAATAATAAAATAGTCGAAATCTATAAAAAAACTGAAAGAACCGGTTTGTACCGGCTTTATTACAAAGTAAAACCGGTTTCAATCCATAGGCGGTCCGGTCCGGTCCATAGGCGGTGGCCATTTACAATCAGAACAGAACCGTCTACCTGTTTGACAACCTTGAAGGTGATAATTGGAACCTAATTGAGGTCTCAGTTCAACGTATCTATTATTCTTACATTAATTCATGAATCATTGCTAAAGTGTTAAAGTATATGCGACACTGTAATTTACCGTTTGACAAAAAAAACTGTTTCTTATGCGGGTTATTGCTTCTGTAAACACTATTTGCCTGCCTTGCCTGTTTTGTTGACATAACTAATTAGATTTTTGCAGAATCGGCAACGCGGGAATGATACTCCTGGTGTTGCAAGCGTTCATAGGCTACGGTAACCACTTACCATCAGGTGGGCCGTATGCTTGATTGCTGCCTTAGCAGTATAAAAAAAGTTTTGATTTACGTCACATGTTAGGTCCAACATATGAAGGCGCTAATTATATGAAGCAGATCGCTCCAGTTGAAACATCATAATAATATGTTTTGTAACAACAAACAGACAACATGTGTGTGATATCTCGTGATAGTTATATTAGCGGAGTATTGAAGTTTTTCTCAATAAAATAATAAAGCGTTTACAAGATCTTGTTAGGAAAGGAATATATTTTATAATACCTACCATCTTATTGTACGACATTTTGAGCAAATAAACCATTTCAATCATTTCATTTCATAATAAAGGACAAACATTGCAATACTAGAGATATTGCAAATGTGTTGCTGACCTGTTACAATACCGAGAAGGGAAACTGGCTCTCAAATGCAATTGCCGGAACACACCGGTAGGTGCTTGGCGACCAATTTTCAACTTGAGGGTGGTAGCCAGCCAGGCGGGTACTACAAAGTACCCTACCACCGTGCAATCTTGCCGGTTCGTTAAACTCTACATAGATAAACAAAAGTGAGTCAAGTAGAAGCCAGAAATAGGCTATTTCGCAGTGTGAAAAACAAATGATCAAATACCTACTAACCATTGTATAAAACATCTAAAAACACGTGGAAACATATTGCTTTTATGATTTTTAATTGCAATTTGAACAGCTGTAAAATTATGACGTCACAACGCAGTATTTCATACAAAACTCTATATGAAATATCGATTTACATTTCATAAAAAAATAAGCTGATAAGATAATGTCAGTCCTATCCTATTGTTTTGAAATGTTTCAAAGCATTCCCCATTCTTCCTATTTTTTATAGGTATTGGCTGGGTTTCCATAGACATAAGTTGACGTATACATTTGGTCCATATGGAGATAATGATGTCTTCCACACTGTTTCCACGATATTACCCCCTGCCACCATGCGATGGTTTCCTTCAGTAGTCTATACCATAGAGCTCAAGCTCATTAAAAGATTGGATTATATGATAGGAGAAGAACAACCTACAACTTTCTGATGAAACTTGGCACATAGATAGTTTATAACCTGGATTAACACAGGATACTTTTTATCCCGGGAAAACATAAGATCCCCGGGAGCGCGGATGAAACCGCGGGACAGAAGCTAGTGAATTTTTAAAAGCTATAGTCAGATACGTTAGGTATAATAATAACAATGATCTAGTTTTAAATAGGTATAATAACAAGATTACGATTAAGGTTAGTGAGACATGAAATCATTACGATACGTATATAGCCTAGAAAGAAATGCCTAATTTCTTTGGAGCCAGATAACAACGCCAGACGCCATTTTTGTCGAAATTATCAAGGAAATTACTTAGGCTGAGATCTAACGAGCTTACCTAACTTAGACTTTGCTCAGACTTTACCGTACAAAGTCGGTATTTAAAATGCAATTTTCGAATCTCTCCGAGTGTGTGCTAAGCAAAGCCTAAGTGCACAGTGCACCTAATCGACGACTTACCATAAACTTGGCCACAAAACAAAAACACACAAACGTTTACTTTATTACGTAGGTTTATTATACTTTACCCTAAGTAAAGTCTGAGCAAAGTCTAAGCACGCTCTATAGATCTCAGCCTTCAATTGAAAGGAGTGATTATGTGGGACGAAAGTAATGAAAACAAAAAAATTACAAGATTCAAAGTTCAGTGACACCATCCAAAAAATGTAAATATAAAATTACTGGTATTATTTGTAAAGATTCATACTTTTAAAACCTGAATACTGACTTTCTCTCAAGTCTCACCAAGAGCCTCGAAGTCGACAAACTTGTAACAAGTTCATAAAGTTTGGAAAGTTGCGTAAAAGAAACCTCTTTGAAGCACAGTTATAGGTATTATATAAATTAAAAGATTTGATCTACTCTCATATCGTAATGTTCTTATTATGAAATCAAAATCAGTACTTTAATGACCCACTTTAGTCACACCCGTGTATAATGATTCATTATAGTACAGTTGTGTTCCCAAGATAATGCTATAAAATAACTTTTTTTCTATTAAAGTACACTTTGGACCTATCAATAGTATAATCAATCAGTATCAATTCAATTTGACGATGACAATGTGACAAATTTTTGACTTGAACTTTAGAGGTAAGAATTTTTGGGAGTTGGCAACAGGGATTTGATTAGGTATATGATTATTGTATTGTTTTTGCCTACATATATCATTTTGACCAAAAATGTCCCAAAAATAGCAATTTTTTTTTAAAGTTGTTAGAAAAATAGCGATTTTTCTATTTTTTAAATTACATTATTTATATGAGTCTAGATAAAGTACTGTATGATACTGCACATAATTAGGTATTAAAAACTCGTGTGATACTATTAAGAACCTCGCCTACGGCTCGGTACTTAAACTCACACTCGTATTTAATAACCCCTATTATGCAACAGTATCATAAACTACTATTATCGCCAAGTCGGTCGGTTTCTCGGTCCGGTACCTAACAAGCATTATCCTTGTACTAATCAACAACTTTTATGCATACAACACTCGGGCATGAGTCATACACATACCCGCACGGTAAAGGTCCTTTCCCTTAATTAATTAATTATTTTATTGTTACTGTTATATTCGTTTCGTACATATTCATTTTTAATGTTGTATTCAGTGAAAAGTGTTAAGACGGGTCAAAGAGAAAAGAAAGAATTAGAGACGATAGAAAATAGGAGAGGAAAGATGTTAGGCCACCTTATACGGCACGACGAACTAATAAAAAACATCATAGAAGGAAAGAGAGGAAAAGGAAGACCTAGATTGAACTATATAGACCAAGTGAAGGCAACATTGGACGTCGTGTCGTATAAGGAGGTGCAGGCAGCAGCAAACAACAGGGAGGAATGGAAGAAGCTACACCGACAAGAACCAAGCTCTTAAATATAGAAGAACATTAAGTGAGAGAAAATTCTGTGTTTATTGCCGGGTTCTTTCAGGAAATGCAACGTTACGAACGGGTTATAATACCGGCAGCCCTGAATAGTGACTCATGTCAGACTAGTGCATGCATAGGTTTATTGTTTGAATCCTACAAATATTACAAATGCGAAAGTTTGTGGGTATGGATGAATGTTTGTTACTCTTTCACGTAAAAACTACTGAACGGATTTGGATGAGACTTGGCAGATAGATAGATCATACCCTGGAATAACATATAGGTTACTTTTTATCCCGGGAAAACATGAGATACCTCGGGAACGCGGGTGAAACCGCGGGGCGGAAAATAGTAAATAATGTTGCTTTTATGAAACCATAATGTTAGTTTTGCACTTGAAATTATTATATATCTACATAATTGATTAATTATGACGTCTCTGTTCGAGGATAATCAAGAACAAACGTGAGCGGAGCTCGTTATGTTGGTAGACCATAATACCCAAGTACAACTCATCAAAATGTATGTTTATAAAGTGAAGGTTACTGACCGAATGAAGGTTAAAGAGGAATGTTAATATGTTCGACATTTCAGCTGAAAATAATGTGGGAATTAATACCACTCGTACCACATGCCTCGGTCTTTTATTCCACAGTGGACAATGTAGTTAAATTAACAAACACCTTATTCATTCCTAGTTTAGAATAGAAAAAGAATGATTCTTTCAAAATTAAAATGTTCTATAAAATCTCCACCAAACTGCAGCTATATTTTTACTACGTACAGGCCTGTGTTTTGACCACAATCTCACTGTGGTCAGTGATGATGTGGCCGATGGTGGTAAGCACACAAAACCTAGGGAACTGGCTCTCAAGCACTCTCAAGTGCAGCTGTTGGAACACACCGAAAGGTGCTTGGCGACAGATTTTCAACTTAGGTGTAGGAACAAAGAAAAACATTAAGTACGGTCGCTGATGGAAAGCATTTCTAACACCTATTAACAACGGATTTATATATCTCAGAAACGGCTTATCATATATTGACGACATGTTTACTAAACGACGCCAAAAAACTACCGAATCTTTCCATGAAAGTCCCATCGAAATAGGATAATCAGTTTTCGAGATAAACCAATTATAACTCAAACCTCATTTATTTAGTTTAGGCCCTGATAAGGCACTTATGAATGTCGATAGTTACAATTATTACAATAGACTCTACCACCGGTTCCACATACACTTAAACTGAGGAGACTCTGACAAGAAACTCAGCAAGGCTTCTTTTTTTGTCGATCTTTCTTTTGAATTTATATAACAGCTAGTTTAGGATATCTTTCAAAGTATTTGTAGGATTTGCCTAGTCGTGACTGCGAGTCATGACTATATTAGTGTCAGTCGAGGCAGGTGTGTGCGAGTGTGACGAGTCTGGAACGTGATGTGACGCTAGATAATGTAGTTATGGCGCATAACATACGTCACTTGAATGAGCCAGACAAGGAAAAGGCCTTATTAACCCCCAACGAAAAAGGGTGTTATATATTTGTAGTGTGTCTGTCTGTGACAACATAGCTCCTGATGGATGAACCGATTTTGATTCTGTATTTTTTTTCAGGTAATTTTTTTCTAGTGTTTCAGGAGTTTCTTTGAATTTTTTCCGATGGTTTCGAAACTCTAAAGAAAAAAAAAGACGTATGGCACTCGGAGACTGCCGCGGTAAAGCTATTGCATAACTGTTTTTATCAACTTATGCAATTATAATTATTTATTTATTTTATTTATGCTACTGCTGCTATTCATCGATAGATGGCAAAACTAAAAAGTATCACCGCTGTGCCGGTCGGGGTGGGGGGTGTTAGGTTATTTTCGTTACGGAATTTCTGGATTCGGTCTCCACGCTCAAGGCCCGCGATAGAAGCTATGCAATAGCTTAAAAACGGAACCCTTATAGCCTATATTATTTATTCTTTGCTTATAGGACCACTCGTCTGTCGTCAGAAAATATGTATTTTAAATTTGTTCACGCATATTTTTTTTGCATATAAATCGATTTTAATAATTATTTTTGCGTTGGGTTCGGTATAGATCCAAAGTGGTCCCATAAAATTTTATTGACTATGAAGGTTTTTAAATAAATTATTTATATAAAAATCCGCAGGCGAACCAAAGTTACCGACATAGCCCGAAGAATTGCCAAACTTAAGTGGCAGTGGGCGGGGCACATCGCTCATAGAAACGACGGCCGCTGGGGCAGAAAGGTTCTCGAGTGGCGACCACGAACCGGAAGACGCAGCGTGGGCAGGCCCCCCACAAGGTGGACCGACGATCTTGTTAGGGTCGCGGGAAACCGCTGGATGCGGGTAGCGCAAGACCGGCCATCGTGGAGATCCTTGGGGGAGGCCTTTGTCCAGCAGTGGACGTCTTTCGGCTGATATGATGATAAGCGAAATGGTTTATTGTATATCAGTAAAATCACAACAAAAGTTTATTGTAATGTTTTTCTCTACAAAGTCCTTGTATAACCTTAAGACTTAAGTTTGTTCGTTCTTTAACATTGGCTTTATCAATTAAGTAAGGACAAATAATAATGAATAAAAACAACATATTTAAAATAAATAAATAATAAATATCCTGTGACATTCTTCACACACGGTTATCTGATCCCAAACTAAGCAGAGCTTGTACTATGGACAACCAGATAACTGATATACCTACTACATATACTACTTTTTTTTTGTAAATACATACTTATATAGATAACTAGCTGACCCGGCAGACGTTGTCCTGCAATGAGAACAAAAATAAAACTGGGACCTACAAACCTATCCCTACCTACTCCTATCTACCTCTACCTGCCACTACCTACCCCTACCTACCTTACCTACCTACCCTACCTACCTACCCTACCTACCTACCCTACCTACCTACCCTACCTACCTACCCTACCTACCTATCCTACCTACCTACCCTACCTACCTACCCTACCTACCTACCCTACCTACCTACCCTACCTACCTACCCTACCTACCTACCTACCCTACCTACCTACCCTACCTACCTACCCTACCTACCTACCCTACCTACCTACCCTACCTACCTACCTACCCAACCTACCCCTACCTATCTACCTACCCCTACCTACCTACCCTACCTACCTACCCAACCTACCCCTACCTATCCTATGTTTTTCTCCTGGCTCTAAACTACCTCCCTGCCAATTTTCAGCTAAATCGGTTCAGCCGTTCTTGAGTTATAAGTGGAGTAACTAACACGACTTTCTTTTATATATATAAGATTACATTGACTCCCCCCCGTACCCCAGTGACGCTTACATGGATCCTACATCGCATGCTGGCTAGCTGAGCGCGGTGAGCGACAACCACGCGACTTTTTTCTAATACTTGCATTTTTAAACTCGTGATATCTTCCGAATGAAATGTCCGAATTGAATAATTCAAAAAGTTATAAAAAGGTATTAAAGCCGTCTTGAATATAAAGTAATTTATTTTGATGAGGATTTATACCAAGGTACAAATGAAGAGCCTTTTCAAGAGGCGGCATATATAAATTAATATTTTAGAATAAAAAACTGCTTACTGTGACATAACTATAATATTTAGACATATGCTGTCGCGACACTTTTTGTAGATAATGATGAGTTCTGCAAAGTCGTAGTAAGTGATTTTGTTCTATCATCAATAGTTTTCGCAGCGCACGCGACGTAAGGAATTTTTCAGGTCATTTTTTTACACCTTATGTTACATTATTGGAGTTTTAGTAAGGATCCCTAATTTTTTTTTAAATATAATATAGCCTATGTTACTCGGGGATAATGTAGCTTTCCAAAGGTGAAAGAATTTTTGAAATCGGTCCAGTAGTTTCGGAGCCTATTCATTACAAACAAACAAACAAACAAATCTTTCCTCTTTATAATATTAGTATAGATTACACCCAGACTCAGGACAAACAGACATGTTCAAGCACACAAATGTTTAATTTGATAGGTATACTGGATGCGATAGCCTACGTTGCAGTGCAGCTGTACTGTCATGTTATTTAATCGTGTTATTGATCATAATGATAATGATAATAAACGACAAATGGTGAGACTTGTGAGAGGAGAGAGTTATCACACATTTTTTACATCCTATCTGTTTAACAATAACAACCAGTTAGGTACTTATTTACATTTTTAATCCAAATTTCCAATTCGAATTCAAAAGTGTCTTTATGAAACTAACACATTGCAAGTATTTATTATTGACAAGCAATTTAGTTAAGAAACCACCTATCATGCCGCTGGTCATGGGTTCCATTCCCATCTTAGACAAACATTTGTGTGCATGAACATGTCTGTTAGTCTGAGTCTGGGGGTGATTATCTATTTATGTATGTATTTACAAAAAAAAGTTGTATTATGTAGATTCATAGTACAAGCTCTGCTTTGTTAGAGATCAGATAACCGTGTGTGAAGAATGTCCCAGGATATTTTATGATATACAATATTTATATTTATTATGCAATGCAGATTAAATACTTTGTAATGCTCTCTTCCGGATGCAATCTCTATATTATAAGTCATTCTAATTTATTTAAAATGATGTATGATGTAAGTATATTTATTGTAAATATGTTTCATATGACGACGACCGCTGGGGCAGAAAGGTTCTCGAGTGGCGACCACGAACCGGAAGACGCAGCGTGGGCAGGCCCCCACAAGGTGGACCGACGATCTTGTTAGGGTCGCGGGAAACCGCTGGATGCGGGTAGCGCAAGACCGGCCATCGTGGAGATCCTTGGGGGAGGCCTGAATGACTGGCTTGAATGTAATTTATTTTTAACCTCCTTCAAATAAGGAGGAGGTTCTAATTCGGATGCATGTTTACTTTTTTTTGTTTTATGTTTCTTCAATGTTCCTTTGGAGATAATGTAGTTTCATATCAGTGAAAGAATTGTAACTCCGGAGATTAGCGCATTCAAACAAACTCTTCAGCTTTATTATTAGTAGAGATATATATATGTGACCTTATGCTAAATGCTCATATACAAGTATTTATTATTTGATTAACTTCTTAATAATGTTTATTGAAGGTCAACAACCTTCAATAATGTTGTATTATAATTTAATATCTCAAAGTCACATTGCTACCAAAATATTTGTCAAGCTGAGCAACAAATAGATATATAGGTACATACTTAGTTTACATTATTTGAAATACTTAAATAGTTTATACTCTGTTCTTTTAAGATTAGATAAAACATAAACAATGAAGGAGTGATCTTTTATTGTAAACCTATATTTTTTCAATGTAACAACAAAGTTTATATTTTAAAGCCAAATTAGATTTGGAACCTTCCATGTAAATATTTTGTAATAAGTTGTTATTTGCTATACTTTTCAATTCAAGTAGATTCCTTATGGAATTGTATTGGTATAATTTTTCAAAGGGTCCAAATAATTGATTCTATGCTAGTTCATCATCATCATGTCAGCTGAAAGATGATATTATTATGCTAGTTAAAATAATATTAATGAAAATAAATAATATTTTTTAATTAGGTTGAAAAATATACCTACTGACTTAATTAATTTATGTACATGCCTACACAAAAGTAAAAACAAAAAGATACAGATATACAAAGAGACTGCTCAATATTTTTTTTAATAAAATAAAAAGGTTTATAATCACTGCTGCTTTGTTTATGTACACACCAAAAGAAAAAGACAAAAAAATACAAAGAGAATTAAATTTAAAAAAAAAAATATTTTTTTTTTAGTTATAAGTTGGTACTTACTACATATTTAGTACCAAACTTAGTTATAAAGTTTTTGGTAAGTTATGGCATGAAGGGTTATTCCTGGCTTAAACAATAATGTACTCATTGTAATAATGTTGATTGTATTTATGCTCATTGTTGATGTAGATATGCTGTGTCAAAAATATCAAATAAATCAATCCTGGAATGTTTTTACAGATGTTCAGCAATTCCAGAAACATTATGTAAGAATTATTTCTAAAGATAAACAATTTCATGTCCTTACATATTGTAAGCACATAATTTCATCATGCTGTAGTATTGTAGAAGTGTTGTAAAACATAGATATGATAAAAACATATAAAATTAATAGTGAAATCCTTATTACCACAATTACCTAATAATGTTAATGTACTTTAGCATTTATAAGTGTATGTGTGAAAATACACCTTCTCTTTTTACTTTTAGTTTCATCTTATTATTATTGTGGAAAATTTTATATTTATTTATAAGCAATATATTGACATTCTAACCATTATGTAAATTTTCAGCTGTTTTTTTATTATGTATTTATATTTGAAGGTGCAATTTAACTGTATTATTTTTAATCTTCACAGTTAATAAATCTCAAATTTGAAATTTGCTTTACTATTATGCAAGTATTCCCATTGGACTGAATAAAAAAATATTGAATGTTTTAAGTACCTAGAATAAAATCATGTGAATCTTGGCCCTAAGGCTGCTGACCATTGCCTATGACTGCAACCATATCACTAGAACAAAGAAATGTGGATGCAATATCAATATCTATTCCTAGCTCTCTCTATCTCATTGATAATAAAATGGATCAGTAACTTGATTATCCAAAGGCATTTTGATCTAGACTGTTCCACTACACTTACCCACATACAAAGTGGCTCCTGCATCATGAACGCTATCACGTCCACGAACTGTTCAGTGATGTTCCTCGTGCCGTTAGTTGCCGGTTCCACCAGCTGCGGGGCAACCGTCATGTCACCGCCACCGGCCTCCTCCATGCCTTCCTGCCGCTGCAGTGTCGCATTCACACGCCAATTCGGGTCACTAGTCACACTCAGGGCATAATAAACAGCAACAGAAAGCAGCATAACACTACTCGCCGTATAAACCTTGAGATTCGGCAAGGGCAACCTATCCATGAGAGTCACAGGCATCTTGAATGCGCGCTGTCTTATACTAATAAATTGTTATTTATTATCAAACACATTCACTACACGACACTTCCAAGCTTAATGACATGTGCCTGTAAAATCAGGCGCAGTAATCAAAATAAAACACAGAAAACAAACTTGTCTCATCCGTCGTCACACAACTCAGCCGATTGAATGAAGTGTTGCCGCTACAACAATATTATTTTATTACCTTTCCGTTTCCACTAGTGATGGCAATAATTGCGATTTCAAAATAATTTAGGCCATAGCATGCTACTGCTTCAGTAGCATTTAACAAATTAAAAGTTGTTGCTATATTCTACGAAATGCGAAACAAATTCAGTAAATAAACTGTTGAACGTGAAAATGTCTCAACGAATGCGACTGCGAATTATTCCATTACTAGTTTCCACAGTTATTTACATTACATTTGCCAAACGGTAAATCAACTTTATTCCGATAAATTTTCCCCTTTATTCAGTAACACATATTCGGTTGCCTTCACGATTGGAAGGAATAATTTTAATGTTATCTTGTTGTTTTTTACGTTTTTTATGAATTGCAGCCAAATTGCAGCTCAATATTAAGTCATGTTTGTTAAAATCTGACCTAAAATACCCCCTCTGATGACAAATAACGCGTCCATTGTCTTGCGCGGTCGACTGAATAGTTGACCAACAAATCTCGTAGGTACTAGGTACCTAATACGTGAGATAGTAAAGGTCGCACCGCTTTTGGAGGAAACCTTACCATTAACAATAATAAAGAAAGATACGGCTACTGGATCTACTACTGTAAAGTAAACATACTGTTTCGTAAGGATGTGACTACACACATTGAAGCAGTAATTTGAAGGGGCGCGCTTTGTTATCGTTGGTTATCTCTAGGGATATATTTATGCTGTGCTTATACCATATCATGGTCATCAAATCGGATAGTGAATTGCCCGGCTTAATGATGATGACTATTGATGACAGACAAATGACATTTCTGACATGACAGTAATGACAACAAAAATGATACACAATTAGGGATGGGCAAATTAAATATATCGATATGTTTACCCCAAGGCGTGGTTATCCAGTCTGGCGTCGCTGTCCGTATTTGGCCCAACAATTTTGTTGGCATATGGCTTTTGTTAATAACAAGTAGTTTCCGTTACGCTTTTATTATTTTTAAATGTTATTTAAATTTCAACCTTGACAGGAAAATATAAGAATTATAATAATAACGTTTTTAACGTCAGTAAGGACAAGATTCACCTGCAAAAGAATTGCTTTTCACGACTTTCCTAGATTTTAATTTTATTTGACAGCGCCGGCAGACTGGTTATTGAAAAGCACTGTTATGGTATTCAAGAGTGCAAAAATAAATAAATTGGCAGACTAGTTATTTTTTCAAATTTCGGTGATCGGTGATGTGATTGTAGCAGTCCGCGGTCGATTATATGTGACGCTGACGGACGTATGCTTGTATGTATGTACTGAAAACTTAAAAAAAACATCTTTGATACAAAGCTACTCAGAAATAAATATCGAATATCGATGATTTTTATCAATTATTTTTTAAAAAGATCGATATTATCATTTATTTTCATCGACTTGGGAATCAAACACTGGATGTGGGATCGTATATTATAATGTTTAGGAAGTACAGTAAACAGAGTTAACTATTAAATGCCAATACAATGTTACAGAATATTATAACCAGTTATTGCAACTGAAATTTTCTCTCTATCTATATGACAGCAAAATTTTAAAAATCTTCTATAAAATCAAAATATAAAAATGTTGGTACCAGCCACTACAATCGATATTTTGATATATCGATATTTTTTGCCCAAGCCTACATAAGACAAGACAAGACAACTTTTTTGTGGGAGGGAAGGGAGTTCGTGGTGTTCGTGGTTTTAGTAATTTGTTTATTTCCCAGTTTTCTCATTGAATTATTTATAAAGTTATAATTAATTGTCTAACGATGTCTGAAAGAGACTATGCACCTTTAAGCATAGCCTGCGTGCGCGGGCTGTGTGACAAAATATATGATAAGCGAAAATTTGCCGGAGTTGAGATTGAAAAGTATGACTGCTTTTATTTTTCTTTTAAATTATTTCAGTGAACGTAAGACGCATTGTCATGATATAACCGGTTATTATGTAAAGGAAACTGAGAATATTTTTTTTTATAAAACAAAGTCGGCAAACAAGCATACGGCCCGTCTGATGGTAAGCGGTTACCGTAGTCTATGTACGTTAGCGACACCCGGGACAGAGACCATATACTAATCCGCGCCCCGGGTACCACATTATTTATTTATTCATTCAAAATTGAAGTATAACCATAGTTTCCAATAGTGTTAAAACCCAAAATAAAACCTAGTTTCACACCCTATTAGAGTTCGCAAGGGTTTTATTTTGAAAAGCCCTTAGTTTATCTCCTTTTTACATCATTGAAACATATGTGCAAAATTTAAGGTTCTAAACCCTGTTGAGCTGTAGATCAATTTCTCGTTTTATTAAAGGAATAGATTTCATATGTTGGTGATAACAGCAAAAAATATAGCTGATTGTATGGTAAAACAGCTAACTAGTCTTTTTACTTTAGTTTAGCTGTTTCAAGAACCTAACTATTAGTTATGACCCCATTAGCATGTATTCAGTGGAGTTCACAATGAACTATATTCTTTAATTATATTAATGTTTCATGATATTGTACTGATACTTTTGTATAATGGTGTACACCTTTACATCAGTGGCAGATTTGCAGTCTTAGCCACCATAGGCCTGTGCCTAGTACTAGCCGCCTCTTTAACAAGGGCATCCTCTGAAATCTGCCGCTCCTAGAATGCTGACGCCCATAGGCCCCGGCCTATACGGCCTATTTACAAATCCAGGAATGCTTTACATGTGTATCTGATGCATTGATTATGACAATGGAGATTAGTAATAAGCATTAGGTCATTCATTGTTTCTTTAATGTTGTTTTAATTTGCTGTAAATCTTCCTAAAACTAAATAAATTAACCAGCTCAAAAACAACTTTCATGACATAACTACAAGGAATAAATTTTATTTTACTTTGTGATTTATCACATTTAAAATGCTTAGTATTAACGTATTAACTATTAATATACATTATTTACAGAATGGTGAAGGACTTTGGTGATGCAAATAATACAAGTCAGATCAGAAGACTAATTAGAGTCCTCGGTCAAGATCTGATGTCATCAACCAATCCTAATGTAAAAAACGGAGCACTAATGGGTCTTTCTTCTGTAGCAGTTGGCCTCGGGCAGGTTTGTAGGAAATCATCATGTATAAATGAGATCACTTTTTCAAATTATAGATTTAAATTTCTAGACATTGTTGTTTCTTGTTATCTATCTAAGAGTAGGAGCTCTACTGCATATCTTTGGTGGTAATCGTAACAAATATAACTGAAAATGATCCAATGAAGGCTCCATGGTCAGTAGTGATGTGGCTGATGGTGGTAAGCACCCAGAGCCTAGAAGCGAACTGGCTCTCAAGTGAAGCTGTCGGAATACTCCATCTATGTCATTGGATGATATAATTAAAGGTTCCACCGAAAGATATGTGACAGCCCCGTAGATTATTGCACATCTGCAAGTTTGACAAAAATAAATATAGTTTGTTGTGATGTGTGAGTTGTGTGTGACTAGCAGGGCTGCGTGGAGTACCTGTCCGAGCTCATCCACCCGATCGTGGCCTGCTTCAGCGAGAGCGAGTCGCGCGTGCGGTACCAGGCCGTCGAGGCCTTGTTCAACGTTGTGAAGATAGCGCGCGGGGCCTCGCTGCGCCACTTCCCGCTCGTGTTCGACGCGCTGGCTCGCCTCGCCGCCGACCCCGAGCCGCAGGTCAAGCAGGCCGCCGAGCTGCTCGACAGGCTCGTCAAGGTACCTCACACTCACACTCACACTCACACTCACACCCACACCCACACCCACACCCACACCCACACCACACCTTAGCTGTTCTGCATTACTCGTACAGAAGTTCTCAAACTTCATTAGAGTGGCTAACCTGAACCAGCCTTAAACTTCTTTTAATCCCACTCTTTACAATAATTAAAAATAGTTTTGTTATTACATGAGGGCGATGGTGGGTGACTGGTGAACGTTTTTACATTATTATTAAATGTAGTCAATTGGAAGGAGTGAGAAAACATAAGAGATTGAATTCTAAAAAAAAAATTTGAAAAATGTGTAACGGCTAAATAAATAGTCAAAACATTGAAAATTCATTCGGCTGGCGAATTATAATAGTTGGTGTATTTAGCGAAAATTTTTTCAACCTAAAAATCGAATGATTAAGTATTATGGAGGAGCAAGGTGGTGACTCCTTCGTGGCCTTCCAAATGAAATGGTAGAATTTTGTATATGTTAATATTGGAATAAAGTTGGGTAACGCCATGTATAGATCTGTGTGTGTACCAGTCCACATACAGGGTATTGTATTGTATTGTATTGTATTGTATCGCGCATGTATAGGACATAGTGACGGAGAGCTCGCGGTTCGAGCTGAGCTCGTTCGTGGCGATGGTGCGCGAGCGCATGTACACGCGCAACGCGTTCGCGCGGCAGTTCCTGGCCTCGTGGGTGGCCGTGCTGGACGCCGTGCCCGACATCGACCTGCTGCCGCATCTGCCGGACCTGCTCGACGGACTCTTCAAGATGCTCGACGACCCCAACTCGGAGATACGCAGAATGTAATCAATACCACCAACAGAACTATACTGCCTACACTGCAACGAGGGTCTTTTGGCAGGTGGCCTAAATCGGAACTAACGCCGCTATCTTGTGAAGAGTCACTTTTTGATAGTTCGTTCTGTCTGCTTATCATTGTTGCATGTTGTGTTGTTTTTACTCGTTATTTAATCAAATAATATGTCAGAGAGAGTATTAAAAGTTAAAAAGCGTCCTCTTGCGAAGTCATTCAACTGCCAAAAAATCCTTGTCGCACTGTATCTTTGGTGTAATCGAAACGAGCACCATCATTGAAAATCATCCAGTAAGGGCTCACCACGACCACACTATATACGCAGTAGCCCTGCTGTACATTACTCACATAGCTACATTATTATTCTCTTGTTTTGTCTAACAAATCTATACCAAAAAAGCACTTTCAGGTTTTCCTGTTTTGATTTTTCAGACTTTTGTGAACCTAAAAAAATCGGTCCAACCACTCTAATGCGCGCTTCTATTTCCAGGTGTGACGTGCAACTGAATGAATTCCTAAGAAATATAAAGAAGGATCCATCGAGAGTAGATTTCCAAGCAATGATCAACATTCTGATAACTCACGCGCAATCCTCAGAGGAGCTAATGCAGGTAACTGTACTACAAGAAATATCAAATCGGATTGGTACTACGAAATACCCAAACTTCTAATGTGCTATATTAGTTTTCCCAACCATTCATTAAGTTTAGGCCCTAGGAGACATACGAAGAAAGACTTCTGGGGTTAATTGGCAATAAATTTTTCAAAGCCTTAAATGACTAAAGAACAAGCATATTATAATTACCGTAGCCTATAGGCCTAGGGCGCTGCCGATGAAAAAATCTCTTCACACTCTAGTATTTAGTTGAAGAAGCCCTTGGTTTACTCCATTAGGTGAAGTCTGGGGTAACATATTGTATGTATGTGCGTAGTTGACGGCGATAACGTGGATGAAGGAGTTTGTGGAGCTGTCGGGCGCCGGCATGTTGCCCTACTCGTCCGGCGTACTGCGCGCCGTGCTGCCCTGTCTAGCCTATACCGACGACACCAGGAAGAGTATCCTTTATACTACACTACACCCTTCTAGGCTATACTACACTACACCCTACTAGGCTATACTACACTACACCCTACTGGACTATACTACACTATACCCTACTAGGCTATACTACACTCTACTAGACTATACTGCACTACATTCTACTAGACTATGCTACACTACACTCTACTAGGCTTACACTATACCCTATTGGACTATACTACACTACACCCTACTAGGCTATACTACACTACACCCTACTAGGCTATACTACACTGCACCCTACTGGACTATACTACACTATACCCTACTAGGCTATACTACACTACACACTACTAGGCTATACTACACTACACCCTACTGGACTATACTACACTATACCCTACTAGGCTATACTACACTACACACTACTAGGCTATACTACACTACACCCTACTAGGCTATACTACACTACACCGTACTGGACTATACTACACTATACCCTACTAGGCTATACTACACTACACACTACTAGGCTATACTACACTACACCCTACTAGGCTATACTACACTACACCGTACTGGACTATACTACACAATACCCTACTAGGCTATACTACACAACACACTACTAGGCTATACTACACTCTACTAGACTATACCAGACTACACCCTACTAGACTATACTGCACTACATCCTACTAGACTATACTACACTACACCCTACTGGACTATACTACACTATACCCTACTAGACTATGCTACACTACACTCTACTAGGCTTACACTATACCCTACTGGACTATACTAAACTACACCCTACTAGGCTATACTACACTCTACTAGACTATACCAGACTACACCCTACTAGACTATACTGCACTACATCCTACTAGACTATACTACACTACACCCTACTGGACTATACTACACTATACCCTACTAGACTATGCTACACTATACCCTACTAGACTATGCTACACTACACTCTACTAGGCTTACACTATACCCTACTGGACTATACTACACTACACCCTACTAGGCTATACTACACTATACCCTACTAGGCTATACTACACTACACCCTACTATGCTATAGTACACTATACCCTACTGAATTATACTACACTATACCCTACTATGCTATACTACACTACACCCTACTAGGCTATACTATACTACACTCTACTAGACTATACTGCACTACATCCTACTAGGGTTACACTATACCCTACTGGATTATACTACACTACACCCTACTGGAATATACTACACTATATCCTACTAGGCTTATACTACATTACACCCTATAGAAGCTGCATATGACTAAACAGTTCGTCACCAACATTTTCTTAACCGAAAATAACAGGCATTCGTGAAACGGCAAAAACGGTAAATCTTCAGCTGACTAAACTCGTCGTATCGGACCTCGGCCCTTCGCCGTCGCCCCCGCAGGGCGAGGGGGCCGAGGGGGACAGCAAGGGGGCCGAGGAGGCGGGCGACGAGGAGAACGAGGAGGCCAAGCTCAACCTGGACGCGGTGGTCGAGGTCCTCACACAGATGCTGCATCACAGCTCGGTCGACACCAAAGTGGCGGCTTTGGATTGGATCCTCCATCTTTACAATAAGCTGCCGAGTGAGGTCAGTCACAATACTAGTATAATTAGGGATCGATGAGTATCGTATCGGATGAGGAGTTGAGTATGTATGCGTGTACAGATGTTCGTGCAGACGGACAAGGTGTTCGTGAGCGTGGTGGGCAGCCTCACCGACGGCGCCGACGACGTGGTGCGCCGCTCGCTGGCCGTGCTCGCCGAGATCTGCAGCTGCGGCCCGCACCCGCAACCCGGTACCTCCACCACCACCACCACCACCACCACCACCACCACCACCACCACCACCACCACCACCAACACCACCAGGCGCTAAATATTTAAATTGTGTATAATTTACTACAATCACAGTTCCAGGTGACCTGGAGGGAAGCCCCTACTACTACAAGTTCCTGCAGGCGCTGCTGCGACTGCTGGCGGCCGACGATAACCTGTTGGAGGACCGAGGGGCGTTCATTATACGGTGAATATTCTCTTTTATTCAATTAAAAAAAAAATATTGTGTCATGTAGTGTCGTGTCGGTACAGCAGGTTGTTTGTTTGTTTGTTATTGTTGTTGCAGCCAGCTGTGCGTGCTGCTGAACGCGGAGGACATCTACAAGGCGCTGGCCAAGATCCTGCTGCAGGAGCGCAACCTGCGGTTCGTGGCCACCATGGTGGACGTCCTCAACACCATCCTGCTCACCGCCGCGGAACTGTACGACCTCAGGCTGCAGCTCAGGAACTTCAGCAAGCCGGTCAGACTCACTATCCCTACTTACATATACAGGTGCCTGTACTCGTGCTGGTGCTGGTGCCACTCGCCGGTCTCGCTCTGTCCGCTCACACACAAGTACACGCTAGTATATAGTGCGGTGTGATGTTGTTGCAGGCGACTCACTCGCTGTTCAGGTGCCTGTACTCGTGCTGGTGCCACTCGCCGGTCTCGCTCTGTCCGCTCACACACAAGTACACGCTAGTATATAGTGTGGTGTGATGTTGTTGCAGGCGACTCACTCGCTGTTCAGGTGCCTGTACTCGTGCTGGTGCCACTCGCCGGTCTCGCTCTGTCCGCTCACACACAAGTACACGCTAGTATATAGTGTGGTGTGATGTTGTTGCAGGCGACTCACTCGCTGTTCAGGTGCCTGTACTCGTGCTGGTGCCACTCGCCGGTCTCGCTCTGTCCGCTCACACACAAGTACACGCTAGTATATAGTGTGGTGTGATGTTGTTGCAGGCGACTCACTCGCTGTTCAGGTGCCTGTACTCGTGCTGGTGCCACTCGCCGGTCTCGCTCTGTCCGCTCACACACAAGTACACGCTAGTATATAGTGTGGTGTGATGTTGTTGCAGGCGACTCACTCGCTGTTCAGGTGCCTGTACTCGTGCTGGTGCCACTCGCCGGTCTCGCTCTGTCCGCTCACACACAAGTACACGCTAGTATATAGTGTGGTGTGATGTTGTTGCAGGCGACTCACTCGCTGTTCAGGTGCCTGTACTCGTGCTGGTGCCACTCGCCGGTCTCGCTCTGTCCGCTCACACACAAGTACACGCTAGTATATAGTGTGGTGTGATGTTGTTGCAGGCGACTCACTCGCTGTTCAGGTGCCTGTACTCGTGCTGGTGCCACTCGCCGGTCTCGCTCTGTCCGCTCACACACAAGTACACGCTAGTATATAGTGTGGTGTGATGTTGTTGCAGGCGACTCACTCGCTGTTCAGGTGCCTGTACTCGTGCTGGTGCCACTCGCCGGTCTCGCTCTGTCCGCTCACACACAAGTACACGCTAGTATATAGTGTGGTGTGATGTTGTTGCAGGCGACTCACTCGCTGTTCAGGTGCCTGTACTCGTGCTGGTGCTGGTGCCACTCGCCGGTCTCGCTCTGTCCGCTCACACACAAGTACACGCTAGTATATAGTGTGGTGTGATGTTGTTGCAGGCGACTCACTCGCTGTTCAGGTGCCTGTACTCGTGCTGGTGCCACTCGCCGGTCTCGCTCTGTCCGCTCACACACAAGTACACGCTAGTATATAGTGTGGTGTGATGTTGTTGCAGGCGACTCACTCGCTGTTCAGGTGCCTGTACTCGTGCTGGTGCCACTCGCCGGTCTCGCTCTGTCCGCTCACACACAAGTACACGCTAGTATATAGTGTGGTGTGATGTTGTTGCAGGCGACTCACTCGCTGTTCAGGTGCCTGTACTCGTGCTGGTGCTGGTGCCACTCGCTGGTCTCGCTCTGTCCGCTCACACACAAGTACACGCTAGTATATAGTGTGGTGTGATGTTGTTGCAGGCGACTCACTCGCTGTTCAGGTGCCTGTACTCGTGCTGGTGCCACTCTCCGGTCTCGCTGCTGGCGCTGTGTCTACTCACACATAACTACACGCACTGCAACACACTCATCGCCACCTTGTATCCTTTATTTAAACAACACCAAAGGGTCGTGTATTGCTATGTCATCGTCAATATCTGTTTTTAGGGTTCCGAAAAAAAAAAACGGAACCCTTATAGGATCACTCGTGCGTCTGTCTGTCTGTCTGGCCAAAATATTGGACTGGATTGAGTTGAAAGTTGGTACACATATGTAAGTCGATGACCCAAACATGGACGTGTTACGTAAATAAATGAATTTCAAACATGGGGGCTAATTTTGGGGGGTAAATTAGAAAATTAAAAAAAAAAGTTTTGCAGACAATATTGTGTAACATATCAAATAAAAGGGCTTTTTATCAGGATGTCAAATATATTTATTTTAGAATTTTAATATAAATAGTTTTGAAGTTATTTAAGAAAATAGGCGAAAAATTGGCGAAAATTGACCATTCCCCCCTTATTTCCGAAACTACTGGGCCAAACATTTTGAAAAAAAAATCAGATAATAGTTCTTTATCTAAATATTACAGGAAAACCTATGAGAAGTCTATCTAATACCTTTAAACCTGCAATTCATGGATATATATATATATAATCTGAATCTCGGAAACGGCTCCAACGATTTTCATGAAATTTGGTATGCAGGGGGTTTCGAGGACGATAAATCGATGTAGCTAGGTTTCATTTTTAGAAAAGACGATTTCCAAAACAAAAAAATTTTTTATAGTTCCCATCAACAAATTTGGGTCAGGTTTAAAAATATTTATGGAACTTAGTTAATCATGTACGGAACCCTCTCCACGCGAGTTTAACTCGCATTTGTCCGATTTATTTTTTATCTTTAACATTCTTCACACACGGTTATCTGATCCCAAACTAAGCAGAGCTTATGCTATCGAAACCAGATAACTGATATACTACATATACTATGTACTTTTTTTATCTGATTTAAACAGCCCTCGTCAAGAAGAATACCTCTTTGATGCTGCCAACTGTTCCCTTATTATTTTATTTATTTATTCAATCACAACAGAAGGCACTAAAATCGTTTTAGCTTGCGCTTTACAATTTTATGTCGTTATTGTTCTACATTTCAATCATATGGTCCGGCAGTTCGTTTAACAGCTTGGGTAGCTTATTAGGTAGGTATTTAACATGTGTCGTGTATTTTATGTAATTTCCTGAATGCACTTATAGCGGTGACCTAGAGATCACAGTGGACTTTCTAACTGAAGTGGACAAACTGGTGCAGCTCATCGAATCACCCATATTCGCCTGTAAGTTATATTCTATACGATAAAAAGTAGCCTGCATGTTATTCTAGGATATTATCTATCTACGTGCCAAGTTTCGTCCAAATCCTTCGAGAAGCTTTTACGTGAAAGAGTAACAACTTTGGTAACAACTAACTCACAAACTTTCGCATTGATAATATTTGTAGGATAAGTTGATACTCGTATTGTAAGTCCTGTTCCCGTGCCTGCAGACATGCGGCTGGAGCTGCTGGGCGGGGGCGGCGGTGGGGGCGGGGGCGGGGGCGGGGGCGGCGGTGGGGGCGGCGGAGGGGCGGACCTGCGCGCGGCGCTGTACGGGGTGCTGATGTTGTTGCCGCAGGGGGACGCCTTCCACACGCTGCGGCATCGCCTGCACGCCGCGCCGCCACTACCACTACCACCAACACTACCACCAACACTGCCACCACCACTGTAATTATACTACACTACACACTCAAAAAGCTTTATATGGTTTATTTTATACAAGCGATTTATTTATTAATTTACTTGAATTATTACGGCAGGACGCTAATTAGATATACAATATTAAAAAATTACAATCAATAGCGATCGCGCTGCGCTGGCTCCTACATGTCGGTGACGCTGCAATTTAGTTTGTTAAATTTTAGACTAGTAACGCCATCTAGCAGAATTACTTCGAATTTTGTAGTAGGTAGGTAACCCAATAGGGAACATTACGCATTGCTGTGCGCAGATGGCGCCACTAGCACATACAGTAAAGAAACCGCCATGACGTGCCATAACGCATGTAATTTCAACACTATTATGTGAAAACTATTTGATATAATGGCATTCTACGGCCATTCAAGGTGGATGATCTGAAGAAACTGCTTGTTTCAAAAATATATATTTACTGTTTGTGCTAGTGCTGCACTCTGGTGCCAAAACATTGCAGTAATACTTCCTATTAAATAATTTCAGAGTGAAACAAAAGACAGACGTGGAGTCCGCTCCGTCAATAGAGTTCGACAAACTCCTAGAAGAGTTCAAGCGCGTCCAAGCGGCGCATAGAGAATACAAGATGGTGGACCGAAGCCGCGGCAAGTTGCTGGACAAGGGGTACTCGTAGCCACCCGTCATAATCGCCCTGCTGCGGATTGGGGACACCAGGCCCCCAGCGAGCCCGACCAAAAATATATACTGATCTGTACATGTACATTATGTAAATAAAATACATAAGAATATAACACTTATTAGTAGTTATCAGCTTTGAGGAACGCAGTTTATTTTTCCGGTTAGAGTTTACATAATAGTATTTATAATTTGTGATATTTTACACAAAAAATTTATTTTTATTTTGTTATTGTATTGTTTAGATTAGAGATTACTTAAAAGTTGTTGTTTATTTGAACACATGGATATTATGATATTTTGATCTCTAATATGTTTAAATGTGTGAATGGCTGATATATTTTGAGTGTTTCATTCTTGGATTCGTAATAAATTGTAATCATTTATTTAAAAACAAAATATCCCAGGACAACTTTACACGGAAACTATGGAAACCAGATAACTGATAATACTACTACTGTGATCGTTATCCCTTTCCCACACGCCCGAATAGAGAGAGATAGTGATATGAGTGTTATACAATCGACTCGCTCACGCTTATATGTGCCTAAGCCAAGGCTACTTCGACATATAGAATTTAAATAGGTTATTAAAATTAACATGTTTATTTTACAGGATTTTAAAGTATTTTGATCAACCTCTAAATTTGTTGAATGCGTTTGTTAATGTTATTTGTATAAATATTATATAAATCTAAAATAAATATGAATGCATTCCATATTATTGTTTAATTTTACGAGATGAATTTCCTTATATACCTATTTCATATTACAAATTTATATAAAATAACCAAAGATATTTATAATACAAATTTAGTTTCTTTGAAAATTACTTACAGAGAGCATCTATCTATACAATATTATAGAATTATATACAATATCATACATATAATAATATTGTCTGTTAAACAAACAACACAGATTGATAATTTTATGTACAGAATTAGGAAATGTATCCTCATAATTTCTAGTCTATTTTTACTTTGTATTTAAATAACTGGAAAATATTTGCTACAATTTTACTATCTTGCTTTTCGAGATCAAAATTAGTCTCTAGAGGAATGTCGATATAAAAGTAAAATACCTTATCTAATATTTAAAAAACTGCTTCTAAAGTACAGCCTTATAATAGGAACATAAATAAAACCATAGACCGAAATGCCCTAACCTAGCAACGAAATACTTTAAAAAGGTGAATTAGTCATATGTAATAGCTTTATACTTAATTCATCGTATAAAAACTGACTGAAAAGGTACTATGTGGTCCAAAATCTACTGAATAAATTAATTAGGAAAATACCTAATCCTATCTCAAGGAAATTTACTTACAACTTAATTCAATATTTACGGAATGATACAATTCTGTTCTAATGTTCAAATGATATTCACAGTCTTTTGCATGCATACTGTTCATTCTAATACAACCTCGCAAATAGCTACACGAGAACACAGGAGGGTTTCTCACTCCTTGTCTCGCAGCGATCTTCCAGTGAGGGGGGGTAGGAGACCGACTCGTAAATGACAGTGCGCGCCGCAGACTCTATGGACGCCGAGCCGGAGTCGTCGGTGGTGGACCAGTCTGGGTCGGGCTCGGGTTCGGGGTCGGGGTCCGGCTGCTAGGGCTGCAGCTCGGTGAGGCGGGTGAGCCGCGCGATGAGGGCGGAGTTGTTCCCGACGGCGGCGGCTATCTCCTCGTGCGCCGCGAGTAGGGCTCGCACGCCGGCTCCTCGCGCCGACACCCCCGCGACCCCCGCCACCCCCGGCGCGTGCCCACCCCGTGCTGCTGGCTGGCTGCTGCTGGTGTTGTTCTACGTTACATATAATTCAACGTTATATTTTACTTGGCCACCACTATTATTAGTATTGAGTCCTCACCTGATAATTATAATAACTAAGACATTCTACAAGTAAGAATGACATTACAAGTAAGTAAGGTAAGTAAGAGTCATGTGGCAGCCACCGGATTCTTCGCAAGTAAATAAACTAACCGTTGTGGTCAGTGCAGAGGTGGTGGTGTTATTGAGCGCTACGTCGACGGCCTCTCGAGTGCGTATCTCGGCGTCTTGCAGCCGCGCCGCAAGCGCCAGCAGCTTGAGCTCAGCGCTGGAAACGTCCTTGTCTAGGATCTGGGTCTGCAGGTACACCGTCTGCGCCACCTTATACCTGATGCCGTGAAAGGACTATTTAAGTGACTGCTACTCCTCATGGAACTAAAGTGCGCTTTGTTGCGAAATGGAATGGCCTAGCAAGTCCTCTCCGGGTTAGTCGGTTGATGGAGGTGCTATATGTGTTAGAGAGTATAGAGTACCAGTCGGCGATGGCGTCGGCGCGGGCCCTGGCCAGCGGGGCTGCATGCAGCAGCAGGGCGCGGGCGCGGCGGCCGGTCTCGGCGACGGTGATGCGCTCGAGCACGTGGAACTGCTCGTCGTTGTAGGTGAGCGAGCGCGTGGCTCGGTCCCGGACTAGGTGCTGCCACGACTCGCGCAATCTACAATATACTATTTAATTCGTTACATAATAGTAGTTTATGATACTGTTGCATAATAGGGGTTATTAAATACGAGTGTGAGTTTAAGTACCAGCCGTAGGCGAGGTTCTTAATAGTATCACACGAGTTTTTAATACCTAATTATGTGCAGTATCATACAGTACTTTATCTAAACTCATATGAATAATGTAATTTAAAAAAATAGAAAAATCGATAGCATTTTTCTACCAACTTATCAAAAAAAAAAATTGCTATTTTTGTGTCATTTTTGGTCTAAATGATATATGTAGGCAAAAACAATAAAATAAACAGACACAATAATCATATAGGTACCTAATCAAATCCATGTTGCCAACTCCCAAAAATTCTTACCTCTAAAGTTCAAGTCAAAAATTTGTCACATTGTCATCGTCAAATTGAATTGATACTGATTGATTATACTATTGATAGCTCCAAAGTGTACTTTAATAGAAAAAAAAGTTATTTTATAGCATTATCTTGGGAACACAACTGTACTATAATGAATCATTATACACGGGTGTGCCTAAAGTGGGTCATTAAAGTACTGATTTTGATTTCATAATAAGAACATTACGATATGAGAGTAGATAAACTAATTTATGAGTAAATAGCGACCCACCCCGGTTTCGCACGTTTTTTTTTTTTACCATGTATGTTTTATACATACAAATATTCATCTTGAATGACTCTATTTATTGCTAAAAACTACATTAAAATCGATTAAGGATACATTAAAAGATCTAAGCGAACAGACAGCGGAAGCGACTTCATTTTATACTAAGTAAAGCTTTAAAGTGAAATGCGAACGGCAAAACAAACTGTAATTAATTTTAATTAAAATTTCACTGACAGTGGCTGGTGTGACACTCGTTCATATGTATGAGTCGTGTGGAAGCCACCGCTCTCTTCGTTTATTAATGTAAATTGTCGTCGACAATATACTAGTACACTACTTTATCTGGCAGTATCAAGTCAGCCAGCACGTATCGGTAGGTATGTGTATAGGGCGCGGTATACGTATAACCTTTCGACGAGTGTCTTGGCCTTGAGATGCAGCCGCAGCTGCGTGGGGCAGGGCGCGTGCGTGGCGGCGGCGTCCCACTCGGCGCTGAGGGCGCGCGCGGCGCCCGGGGTCCCCCCGCCGGCCCCCGCCCCGGGGCCCGCGTGGCGCGCCAGCAGGGCTGCGGCCCCCGCACGCAGCGACTCCGCCTCGCCGGACACTAGCCCCGCTACTGACGACCAGCTCTCCACACAGCCAGAACTACTACCATTGCTACTCTGAATCGAAACAAAACTCATGGCCAACACGTTTATATTTTAAAATAATTAAAGTTAAACCTACCAATTGAAAATAATTTTGTAATTAGCATCTGAGACGTATGTCAACTGATCAGTATATTTTTGATATTATTTAAATTCTTACATAGGTTCCTCACCAAAATAACATCCATTTGTTAGAAAGTAAAAATATTTATACAAATCGCTAGTCGCAACTCATAGGCGTTTGAAATTGACATAATAAATTATAACGCAATATTGGAAAGAAATAAAAAATGGAATGAGCTTAAATGATGATTGATTGATTTGTTTGGGTACCTGTGTTTGCATGTGGTGCGGAGTGGTGGTGAGGTTGGCGGCTCGGGAGGCGAGGAAGGCGAGGTCGAGCGCGCGCGCGGCGGCGTGCAGCCTCTGCGCGTGGTCGGCCAGCGCCCGCGTGCGAGCGGCGACGGCCCGCAGCCGCGCGTCCAGCAGCGCGCCCCACCGCGCCACGCACGCGGCGCACAGCACCGACGCCGCGCACAGCCTCTCCACGCGCCGCTTCACCACGTGCCCCACGCTGCACGCCGTCTACGCACACACATATATATATATATACGGCTGCGTCGGACTACTCTCAGATGTCCCGTCACATTGTTCATTTGTAACACACGACATAGGAGCGAGAAGATTTTATATGGGCATCTTCAGAATCACAAACAGCATCTGTTTATCATTGCGGGACCGTCGGGATTATTTCCCGTGAACGAGACTACTGGAAGACATGCTTTGTGACAAATTTTCAGCAATTTGTTATGACTCAATATTTTAAATTATAAAACCCACCAAAATTTTCAATCTGTATAAACCATTTAATATATTTTTTCTTATTTTCCAATACTTTTAATACTTAATTTGTTCACATTGAAAAATATCAATTTCTTAACACAAATGAGTTAACAAATTAAAAAAAATATATAAACAAAATGAAACATTTACCTTAGCTTGAGTAGCATCATTCTCGACGGACACAATATTGGGGAACACGGGAAACTTGGGTATTTCGGGCTCCGGCGCCATACTGACGTTGTTGTTATTCTTATTGAACAACATTAGGGGCTCCTCGGCGCTCGTTTCTGGGTAGTTCTTACCTGCAACAGACAACTATTATATTTTATTTTTAGATTCGATAAACTTGCATTTGATCAAATTATATATGGCAAATTACGATGTGGCCAAAAGTTGTAAGCATACAAAGCCCAGATGCAAAAGACTTTTAGACAGGTATTAGATTAAAAAAATTGCGTATTAAATTACGTCACCGAAATTCTTTTATAACATTGCTTCATAGAGCTCAAACTCATAGCCACGACACAGGCCACGGTGCGGTTCACTCATCAGTAAACTATTTCACACATTTTGCAGTGTCATGTGGCAGCCACACAATGCTACTGTGATCCCTGCTACTGTGATCCCTATACAGTTATATAGAGTGTAACTTACCAAGTGTGTTGTCGTCAATCTCTGATAATATTAATTTGTCCTTATACAGCAGTATTTGTGACTCTGCCACTACACTTGTTTGTTCACAGATGTAATTTTGTAAGTGTTCATATTTTTCGTCTGGTTTAAGGAATACCTGAAAATTTCATTAGCTAATTAAATAATGAAAAATTACAATAGGCCAAACACTAACCAATGCATAAACATGTATTAATGCTTTGTTTGATTTTTAATTACCAGTAGAACCGCTAAGATTAGATCATTTGATGCTGTGAAACTATGACGTCATAGTTTAGTTTTGTATTTCATACAAAAATCTATCATAACTATCGTTTTGACATTTATTAAAAAGTAGCTGATTTGATATGTCAGGAACAAGTCAGGAAACTACCCTACTGAGACCAGTGGGATGCTATTCAGAAAATAATATAATCTGAAAGTAAAGAAAGTTACATACGTACGTAAACGAATGCGTGTCGCGTGACCGAAGCCATAAAATCCTAATCCACGATTTATGAAAGTGACAGCCGCATTTGTTTATTACCATCATGCCATAAATTAGAATCGACATAGAACGATCTAAAACAATGCGCGGCATTGTATTTGGCTAAATCTAGGTCGCCGCGCGTAACAAGGCCTTGCGCAACCGACATTACAAATTAATTAGCCAAGTACTCATGTAATGGATAAGACGTTGGATTAATTCCTTCCTTTTTAGATTGTTAAATACAACTTCTTTGTTTCATGAATATTTTATTTATATACTATGCAAAACTAACTCCTATTTTAAATAGATAAGCAATCAGATAGAACATTTATGTTATTATTAAATGTTATTTATTTATAGTAAAAATGGGAAATTTGTTGATAAATACCCACAACCCTAATAGACCTGTGATGTCTGGGCTATTGAGGTTGATAGGCTGACGGTAATATATCCAATGCCTTAATAAAATAAAAAGACGATGAATCATACATGATTCGGAAAATATAAAACTACTCATAAGTCAGCGGACAAATTAATTTTTTACAGGTTTATTAATTTACTAGTGTTCACCCCGCAGCTTCGCCCACATGGAATACTGTACAAAGTTTTGCATGGAATGCACTATATAAATCATGACCGAATTCTTACTCCTACTCAAACTAGCCTGATTTTCGGGTGCCACAACCTTTTCGAAGGCTGGATCCGCGCCTGATATGCTTTGTACAATATTTAGTTTTAAATATACACAATGTAGTAAACTTGCCTTAATGCTAGCAGCTTTATTTACATGGAAGATATGCACTGGTGTAGTGGACGTTGCCACCTGGACTTCCGAGAAGAACCTATCAAATGTCCATATCCTATGAGGATCCACCTCCAGCAAGCCAGCCAGCAAGGGAGTCACCAGCTTCCTGAGACCCACACTAAGTTGACAATGTGAAGGGAGTTCTCTTGCCCATTCTATTGGACCATTTTCTGTTGTCTGAGTACCCTGGTTGGGAAATTATTTGGTAATTAATTTTCTGCTGAAATAAATTACATTACTTACTATTTTTGAAAGAATAGTAATTATTGACTCCCATGGTTTTACCTATTCCAGAGGATCTATAAATTTCCCAGGATAAGAATATTGTGATAACCTTAGCTGATTATTTGATTTAAGAAAAACAAAACTGGTTATAATAAAACTGGTTATAAAAATACAGAAAATATAAAGCCAATATAGGTTTTTTTTACAACTGAATAATTACATGTTAGCAGAGATAATTACAATTATTAATGTAAACTGCTACTATACCTACATTGTAATGGTCATCAGTATTATAATATGTATAAAATAAAATAATATTTAGTTTATAATAAAGTGAATACGAGAGAGAGTTAGGGTATCTAAAACTGGATATTAAAATTGATTAAATAGTGCTCATTTTTACAATTAAGGCACAGGGTACCAAATATAATAAATACTTACTGAAATAACTCCTGAAGCCTTCTTAGTTGTGATATAGAACATAGTTTCCTTGTTTCTTCTGCCACCATATGGTCTAAAAGGCAGCTGTCCTGTTGCCACATGGTACAAAGTAACACCTATAGACCACAAGTCTACTGTAGCACCAAAACTTTTACCCACCGGCTTCCTAAGTACCGCACGCTCATACATATCCGGATGCAGGTACTCTTCAGTACCATACAGAGACACAAACTGTTCTTCTTCTTGCAATTCTCTTGCTGCTCCAAAGTCGGTTAACTTATATGTTGTTGTGCCATCCTCATTTATATATTTCATAATATTACCCGGCTTTAAGTCTCTGTGTACCAAATTGTTATCACGTAAATGCTTCATACCGGCTGTCAAGTGTTCTAATACGAGGAAGAACTCATGCTCTTGAAGGCCGTAAGTGTTCTCTGGGTCGTCTAAGATGTTAAACAGGCTACCTCCGGTACACAGTTCCATGACTATTACTTTCCCACGGCCCTCTTGCTCCTCCTCAATCGCGAGGAGCTTCACTATGTTCTCGTGCTTCACTTTTTTTAGAACTTCGAACTCTCGCATTTGAACATCGTGAGGTCTCATGTGGCTGAGTTGATTGAATGTCTTCACGGCAACTGGCTCACCGTTGTTCTTATTGACGCCCTGGAACACAGCGCCCGTAGCACCCTTCCCGAGGACGCTGGTGGTGCACCATACGTAGTTCTCTGAACCACGCAAAAAAGACATTTTCGAAAGTAAAATGCACTTCAAATACACAACGAAGTTTTAAGTCACTTCAGACCTACTGCGCTATAGGGACACGTAGATGTTCAATTGACTGCTCAGTCACGAAAACAATATTTAGATACATGAACGAAGAAATAAACTATTAATTTTATTACTCTTTGATAGTTTGTTAAATTATCTAAGACTCAGTCAGTTCTCTTGTTCAATCAAACAACATACCAAATAGAATTTAATAGGTACTCAACATGCAAAGAGAATTATAAACACTATGACCACAGAACAATTTTACTCTAGAACGAGACTATGACAACATATTTTATTACCACAGATAGACCTCTGGACATAAAATAAACGTTCAAACAACATTGATTGTATCTGTGCAACGACTGCCACAGACTGCCCACTATAAATAATACTACGTACAGTGCGACAAGGATCTTTTGGCAGATAATTGACATCGGCATATGCACCTTCCTGCCGCGGCAGGAGGGTGCTTTTAACACTATCTCGCTCAGCTAGTATACTTTTTTAATTCTATGCTGACACCACTTCTTATTACGTTTTATTACTTTCGACATAATAATTGATAAATAACAAGCATGTACAACACAACATACAATAGTGATAAGCGGACCGAGCTAATAAAAGATCGACTTCTATGTCGAAATATCAGAATCGTACGTTGGGGTCAACAACACTAGCTAGTCCAACATATTTTAAACATATTGCATTATTATATATTAATTAGTTTTTCATTCATACCAAAAACTCGGTAAAAGGTTAGATAAAAAAGAGACAAACTTTGAATCTCTTCTGGGACACGCGTCCCAAAATAGAAACAGGGTTGGGGGAGGGGGTATTGAAGTGGTGTAGGTAGGTACATTTGAAAATTATTTTATAAATGTGTTCAGTCAAGGCATTATTTATGATAAACATTACATTATTTTTATACAAATGCAGCCTAACCCAGGCCTATAATCAGTGCCGGTTTTAGCTCTACCAGCACCCTGGGCGAGATGTGATAACCCACCCCCCCTTCTCCCGCTAACAAAAGGGATTTTAAGCTATTATAGCCATTTTATCTTTAGACTTGAGAATTTATTTATTTATTTAGACTCGCTCAGGTGGGCCTGGCGCCCCTTTGCATCTGGCGCCCTGGGCGATCGCCCTACCGCGCCCTACCCTAACGCCGGTACTGCCTATAATATAAGTACCTAAATAATAATGTTATTCAGTTTGATGGAAGCTATGTTATTAACATAATAAAATATGAGTAAAACGTTGAGGTACGAAGTACTATGAAATAGTTAATGTCGTCCAACCATCCACCCACATGAGCCTCACTCACATGCCTCGCGTGTTTGTAGATATCAAATAATAATAAGCCCTTAGTCCCTTATAGTTCAGTTCAAGGTCTATCATCGTATGAGAGATTTGGTCTCAGTTTAAAAATATCCATGATTGGTATTCGTAGTATTTGCAAGTAAGCATCATTCTTTATTTACTCCAGTTAGTGTTCAGTATGTGTTGAGTGGTTTATTACCCACGACGTTTTTACTTGTGAGCTTTAGTGAATCTTGAGATTAATGCTCGTGATTAATGCATCCGGTGAGTTAAACGGTTTGGCCCTCGAGGGAGAAGTTAACTTCATTTTAACTTTTTTTAATAATGTTATAGTATGATACAACTTAGATGAAGCATCGGCAAAATTTGTAAAATCGATCGTTCTCGAAAAGAGTACGCCTACAACATTACTCATGTGTTAAAAAATGAACGGCGAAAATGATCTTGTTAAACGTTGAATGGCGCGATACTGAATGATTTTTATTAGTTGTGTAAATCGGAAATGAAGTGTACGAAAACGATTTGCCGATGCTACATCTAAGTTGTGTCATACTGTAACTATGTTTTAAATATTTTTATGTCAATAACATATACCTACGTATGTGCTTACCCTCCAAGGCTTGTTCGTTTGACTCATATTTTCTTGATCACAGACCAATAAAGAGGATACTACGTATTTCTTGATCAAAAATAGAAGGGAAATTCATAATTATGTATTTTTTCTGCACTGAAATTACGAAAATGATTTAAAATGTTCATCCATCATAAATACATACACAAGACGAGAATAATATTCTACATTTTGATTTTGAAAAGTTTTTTTTTAAATTGCCTTGCATGCATAATAAAAATATGATGATTATACGAGTATTATACCTATTTTGTTAATTAAATCGTGACGGAAAAAAAAGATTAAAATGTCACCATGACCTATTCATCGACTTATTTTGAATCACTACATCACTACATAGTATAATACAAAGTCGCTTCCCGTCTGTCTGTCCCTATGTATGCTTAGATCTTTAAAACTACGCAACGGATTTTGATGCGGTTTTTTTTAATAGATAGAGTGATTCATAAGGAAGGTTTATATGTATAATACATACATTCTATATAAAGATTTGTACACTAGTGCGAAGCTGGGGCGGGTCGTTAGTAAAATAATACTATTTTTTTAACTCCAGTAGTTAGGTACATATATCGTAATGTCACAGAAATGTTATGTAGGTATGTATGTACCTAACTCCTAACTGGAGATTTACAATTCAATAATCCCCTTGCATTCTCTCTGTGATCAAGGTCTGTTGCATGTATGTACCTATCAAAGAGGGTATAATACTACGTTTAGTACCTACCTATAATAAATCTAATCCCTTGCCAGGTCAGACTGCTAAAACGTTGACAAGTACTTAAATATCAAAATGCCCAAAATCTCCACCTTTTTAATTTGGAGATCAGAAACAACAGGAATACCAGATAATGATAATAATAGATCAAAATTTACAAAATTGCATTTACTGGCAGTGTCCAAAAAAGGTTTATTAAAAGGAGGTAGTCCTAAAGTGCGTCCACTGAACTTCTGCCTCAATCCCGAGTTTGATCAGATAATGGAAGAGTGGGGAACGTACGAGGAGGACGAAGATAATGGTTTTTTTGACAGAGAGTGGGAGGAGCAATACGAAGATGACCCAGAGAATCATCCCACGTTTGCTGAAGTCTTTGATGAACTGCTCTCGTTTATAAACAGCTTACCCAAACCTGTATGTCTCGTAGCACACTATGGTGATGGATTTGATTTCCCAATATTACGAGCTCAGTGCAAAGAAGCCGAACGCGTTCTGCCTAAGGACTTACTATGTGTGGACTCATTGACTGCCTGTCGTCAAATTGTTAAATCTGAAAAACGTCACAATCTGCTCAATATGTTTCGTACACAGTGCACTACGTCGATAGAAGTCGATGATGAGCAAATAAGGTCTCAAATGCTTTTAGAGGTGTTAATAGCCATAAAGGATCAGTTTGTACCTTGGGCGATTAAAAATTGCAAATTGCTGAAAAGCATAAAACCGTTGGAACGTCCTGAGAAGTGGATCTAAGTAGTAGTATCATCGTGTTATATCATATACCTATGTATGTGTGTACGTACTGTATACGTAATAAATGCAGATGCCAAAAATATTCTAAATTCAATGTTTTTATTTCATTCTTAGTTTAAATACCTTGTTCATATTGTAATAGGTACTAACCTAATCTTTATTATTTAATAACTAGCTTCCGCCTCGCGGTATTACCCGCCCCGAGGGATAAAAAGTACCCTATATGTTAATCCATGGTGTCAGCTACCTCTATACCAAATTTCATCAAAATTGGTCCAGCCGTTTGAGCGTGAAGAAGTAACAAACAAACATACTTTCTCACAAACTTTCGCATTTACAATATTAAGTAGGATAATTAAAATATTTTTAGCGGGAACTTGCGACGTGACGTTGCGTTTACATTTTATTTTCATAAAATCGTGTATTTTGAGTTTTATTGAATAGGCTAGATGACAGTGTCAAAAATAAATGACCAAACACTAACCAATGCATGAAACATCTGAAAACACGCGGAAACATCAAATATGTTGTACATTTAATGCTTTCCATGATTTTTAATTACCAGTAGAACCACTAAGAGTAGATCATTTGATGCTGTGAAACGATGACGTCATAGCTTAGTATTTCATACAATATTCCATGTAACCGATCGTTTTGACATTTATTATAAAGTTGCTGATATGCCTGGAAACTACCCTATACTAGCCTGTCCTCCGCGGTTTCACTCACGTTCCCGGGGAATAAAAAGTAGTATATATTCCAGCACTCCGGGGTAACGTAGCTTCCTATTAGTGAAATAATTTTTCGAAACTGACTGATAGATCCAGAGATTAGCGCGTTCAGACAAACAAACTCTTCAGCTTTATTATTAGTATATAGATATAGATTATCGGTGGCACAGATTTATAAACAATAGGATTTTGTCCAATAAAGATCAATCAACAACAAGCACCAGTAAAGTGAAATGAAATGATTACGTGTAGTATAGTGGGTTTTCAAGTCTCAAAACATCTGTGAAAAATTTTAGTAGCCCACCATTATACTAAACTAAAACTGACCATTTTCTGACATCGTAGTTTGTGAAAATGATTTATTTAACATGACTGCAATTATATTTCTTTAACTTCTCAGTGGCACAATACATGTTGTTACTTACTAATCTGTGGCTACAACATAAATAGTGCAAGTCTGTGGTTGTCAGCAAGAAGGTTATAGGGATGTAACATTCAACATAATAAAAACGATTATAACGATGAATCATCTTATTAAATAATAATTAGTTTTATTTTATTGATCAATTTCAATAATGTTTGATGGAAAGTGAGGTGGCGTGACTAAACTAATATTAGTTTGTAAACAACAGAATTGGAACCAGTATCTCTTCTGCTATATTATGTATAAGATACTGGATACCAATTGTGTTGTCTTTAGCAACATCATTGAAAAGGATTGAACTTATTTAAAGCAAATTAGTCTATACCATTGTCATTTGCGACTATTTTAGTCGTGTTATTTTTACAACAACTATACAAAATACGAACTACATATAAAAAATTCCTCGAGGCGGCCAGCGGCTACTGCTACCGAAAAAAAATCAATAATTTATATTTTTTTGTTATCGATTATTTTTCCACATCCCTATCTGTCAGTGTTCAACACTTGCTTTGATTAGGGATCCCAACTTAAGGGTTTCCTCCCCTAATTTAGGAACAAAATAATACAGATGTTATATTTTTATGGGCTTAATAATTTTAGGGACTTTTTAATTTTTTGTATTGCAGCGAGATGATATTATGTTATAATACAAATTTTATGTATGTTTAATGTTCATATATTTCAAAAAGATATTATGATTATTTCATTTGATTTATTCATTATTATTTGATTTGTATATTATTTTAAATAAATTATGTAATATAATTTCGTTCGTTTTCATTTAAGGTGAATCGGCCAAAAAACCCACGAAATTAAATTGTTATTGTTTATTGCTAACTGCATTCATTGATGGGTCGTCTGTTTGTCAAAATATGATTTGCGCCTGATACGTATATTTATTGATTATTGTATGTTATGTATATGTCACCGTACCATTGTGAACGCCGTTAGTTCATAATATATATCGTGAAATTGTAAAATTTCGAAGAATTGTGAACTGTACCATATTGCTTACAGTATAACGTATTAATTTACGATAGGCTATAATTTATCCATGTCAAACCGTTAAATTATGAACTGGTATCTTTCTTGAGTGCTACTTTGCACGCTGATTGATCGAACGGCATATGCTCTACGCTACTATCTTTGGCTATTGTCAAATATGGCGGATGGTAAACAAACAGCTGTTTTTTTGGGTTTTAAGTAATTATGAACGATTTACTTAATCTTAAATGTGCAAATACTTTATTTGACTCAGAGACCTACCAATTTGGGACGGTTCACAATTTTATTAGTAATCGGAACCCTGTGTTAAGTTGTGGTCCGTTCATAATTGAACAGTTTGATATGGACATATTATGTATTCTGAGCAGTATGGTACGGTTCACGATGTATCAACGGTCTACAAACTCGCGAAATAGAACACAAGACAACAGTGCTCACAATCATACGGTGACATATACATAATACTTTTAAAATTATTTAAATTCATACATTAGTTCCTTTTAAATAAATAACGAACAGCAGATATGCCGCCTATCGCTGCAAAACAACGTAATAAAATTTGAATTTCACGTTGTTTTTGGATAAATAAATAAAGAAAAGAAAGAAACAAAAAAAATAAAAAACGACATTATAATAGGGATTTCCTAGTAATTTATTTTAGGGGTTTTTGACTTGAGTTTTAGGGGTAAGAATTTTTGGGAGTTGGCAATCCTACTTAGAGCAACACAGCAACCAACCATATTAATCTATGACAGCAACAATCGTACGACGTCGACGATGTTAGTTAGTATTTTATAACTCGTGATAATAAAATAATAAGTCTCAGTTAGAAGTTATGTTACACACTTTGATACCTACTTGTTCTCAAAGTTAGTGAATGTACTTTACTCTTTGGTTCTCTTGTGCATTGAAATAAAGGTGTATTCTACCACAGAATAAAGATCTTTATTTCTACTGTGATTCTACTTTGGTGAAAACGTTTATCTTAATCTGAAACCAGCATTTTAATTACAATGTAAGTAGGTACTGATATTCCAGTTATAAATTACCTGTTGTGAAGTTAGGCTTAGCAACAAAACTTTGCAGGCAGCTTCACAGCAGCAAATTGAGATTGTTACCTGTGACTATCAAGATCATAAAAATATGTTGGCAAAGAGGGATATTGATGGCTTGATTAACTTTTGTAGGTCATCCCGACATGATGTCAGACGTCGAGAGCATTCCACAAGTCGCTCAGTCGACCACCGTAAAGACCATAAAGCTAGATCTCACGATCGAAGATCAAAGTCTCATTCGCCTGCTAAATCCCATCACCGTTCTACAAGTAGAGGTAAGAAACCCAAAGAGAAACGGGAAAAGAAGAAGAGTAAAAAAAAGAAGAGGCACTCTTCAAGTAGCAGCAGTTCTAGCAGCGACAGTGATGCAGAAGAATTGAAGTTACTGCAAAGACTTGAAACTGAGAGATTGAGGTTAAAAGAGGAGAAACGCAAGCAAAAGGCACAACTGAAGGCCAATGAGACACCAGAAGAAAAAAGGTATCATTTGCTTCAGATTTTTTTTTACATAACATTGGAATAAAATCTCAGTCATGTTGTATCCAAAGGTGAGCACTCAAAGTTTATCAGGGAACCATCTGTCAAGTGTAAACATTATTTCCTTAGATTTGCAATATTGTTGGTTTTGGCTGTTCATAATATTAATTTTCCAGCATAAAAAGTATTGTTTAGGTTATCCCAGGGCTTGATCTATGTGCCAAGTGTGAATGGTGTTTAAATCAAAAACAACCAAACCTTCACATTTATAATTTAAACATTTATGTGGCAATCACAAAAGATCTAATCTAGCTGTAGTCATAGCTCTGAAATGACTTGAAAATAATTATTTTGTATTGCAGTATCACCGACGATATGAGTTCTATTTTTCTGTTCTAATAAAAAAATAAGTACCTTTTATATTTTTTATTGCTTACTGTGTACACATCTAGGAAATTGTACACATTAATTGGTTAAAGATGTTGTTCACCATTTATAAACAGGGTGGAAATTTTAGATAGGTCAGTAAGGGCAATAACATGTGCTAAAACTGAGCTAAAAGTTTGATATTTTAATCATTTCTAAATTTTGAATCATGTTGTTTTTTGGTTTTTACTATGTATAGGCCTGTGTTTGACCACAATCTCACCGTGGTCAGTGACAATGTGGCCAAAGATGGTAAGCACACTAAGCCTAGAACTCTGAGATTATGTTTAGCAGCAAGCTAGTAATTTCTGAAACAAATACTAGCAAATTTTTCTTAACAAATTTCCATCCTGTATTATCTGTAATTTTAGAACCCGTCGCCTTCGGGAAAAGCAGGAGAAGGAACGTAAACGCCGTGAGCGTATGGGCTGGGACAATGAATACCAATGCTACACCAACCAGGATAATCCCTTTGGAGACTCTGCTCTCACCAACACGTTTGTGTGGTCTAAGAAACTGGCCAAGGAAGGTGTCAAGACAGTGTCAAGAGAGGAACTGGAAGCCTCAAATAGACAGAAGCAGCTTGAGAACAAAATAGAGCTGGAAAAGGTAAACTAACTAAAGCTTAACACATGAGCTATGAAGAACAAGATGCTCTTATTTATCCAAATAAATAAAGGATCCTATATGCTATTTCAGGGTATCTATCAGTGACTTATTTAATCCTCTATGTGTCAAGTTTCATCCAAATACTTTCAGTAGTTTTTACGTGACAGTAACAAACATCCATACATCCATTCTCATAAACTTAGTACTCATCATATTAGTAAGATTATGAGAAAATTAGTATGTGTTTGTCACATGTTAGATCTATAATGGCTGAAGGGATTTAATGAATTATATATTCTGTGATGTTGACACTGACAGGCTGGATATGGAGTAGGTAGTGTAGTTTAGATGGCAGGGACTGGTTGATAGTATATGTGTGTGTGTGTTTGTCTGCAGGTGAAGCAGCGGCGGCTGGAGCGCGAGGCGGAGCGCGCGGCGCGGGAGGCGGAGGCCGGGGCGGCGGCGCGGGCGCGCGAGGCGCTGCAGTTCCACAGCTGGGCGCGCCAGGAGGACGCCTTCCATCTGCACCAGGCGAGGCTGCGCTCGCATATACGTATCCGCGACGGGAGAGGTACACACTACACTATTCTAACATTTTTTTGTTATTACCATAATAATAATATATGTTATACTACCCCATCGTCACTTTATGGCGTCCATGTTGTTTGGAAATGGAACAAACTACCAGGGACTGTCATTGGTGCGGTAGCACTGGAATCATTTATAAATTGTCTCGACGACTGAAACATGAGGACTAAAGTGCAGAGATGGACCCTTCATCAGTTTTTAGCTGCATATCTATAAATATTTATGATTTATGAAATGATACTTTCGTTGGTTTTAGTGACCCGTCCGAGGCTTTGAACGAGAATTCTGTTCGTTGTGGATTGCTGATCAAGAAATTATCTCACTTTGGCATTAGAGATGTTATATTATATTTTTTGTGTTCGTACTTGTATGATAGAATTCAGGACGTTGATATTAGGTTAACGGTAAAATATCCCCTGAATCATCACTCATCAGTGACTATGGGTGTCCCCCAAGGTTCTATTCTTGGACCTTTTCTTTTTCTCATTTACGTCAATGACTTACCGTACCGTGTAAAAAAATCATAAGAGATATTTTGCTGATGGCACTTCACTACTTTACAAAGAGACTTTAATCACACAATATGACCAACACTCACTCAGTAGTCGTGAATTTGTTTCTTCTTGCAATCTTCAGTCTAAGTGAATTTAGAGGCGGTGGTAGAATCTATTGATTATTAATCTCATCAGGACTTAAATTCTATCTGTTTCATGTATGTATTTCTTTCATCTATTACACACTGTGTCTACGTATCTGTCAAACTTTCCAGTAGCAGGGCTGCTGGAAGAAATTTCTATTAGAAATAAGCAGTCCCTTTGTGCCTTTGTAATAAATTACTTTGGAGTGAACTTAATCTTGTTTGTTTTAAGCCAAACCGATCGACCTGCTCGCCTGGTACGTGAGCTCGGAAGAGTGTGTGGACGCCTTGGAGATGCATGAACCGTATACATACCTCAACGGGCTGCAGTCACAAGACTTAGAAGATCTGCTTGAAGATATAAAGGTATGGTAATATTGACTTGGTTGCTCTTTTCTCTGATCGTGATCATAAAGAGAATAAATTCAAATTCAAAAGTGTCTTTATTAAATGAACTCATTGCAAGTATTTTTAATCGTCAAATATGTAAATATAAAAAATATGTATATAAAAAAACTATAAAAAATAAAATATAAAAAATAACAATATGATAATAATAATAACAAAATTCATAATAATAGTAAATAGCATGTGAAGCGAGCAACTCATAGAAATGCGTTCTTGTCCTCTATAAAATCAGAAACTTTATAGTACCCTTTTTTGTACAACTTATCTTTAATTAGCTTTTTAAATTTTAAGACGGACAATTCTTGAATTTCTTTGGGTACTTTGTTAAAGAAGCGTATACATTGCCCCTTAATAGAATCCCTAACTTTGCTCAAACGAGTTAAAGGTACAGCAAGTTTATTCCTATTTCTAGTGTTTAAACTATGAGTGTCGCTATTTTTGGGAAAGTTATGAATGTTTTTCCGAACATAAATTAAGTTTTCATATATGTACTGTGACGACACTGTCATTATATTTATAGTTTTAAATTTATTTCTTAGGGAGTCTCTGGATAATAGATGTTTTAAGTGTTCTTCGCTCTCTACAGTTTATTTTCAACTAAGACTGCTTATCAATATGAGCAGCATAGCATTAATTACGTTATGTTGCGTAAGTCAAAAGTAATAATGTTAAAATTAATGGAAGCCTGAAATATTGCTTGGACAATTTTTAATAGATTACCATTATCTCTGCCCCGTACCAACAATTTGAGGTCGGCGCAATATGTACTCTTCTTCTATTTCCAATAGATTATTTTATGGAAAGAAACAATATTAACAGCAATAGGGTAGTTGACAGTTTCAAAAATAAATGACCAAACACTAACCAATGCATAAAACATCTAAAAACACGTGGAAACAACAAATATGTTGTACATTTAATGCTTTTTATGATTTTTAATTACCAGTGGAACCACTAAGAGTACATGATTTGATGCTGTTAAACTATGACGTCATAGTGTAATGTTTCATACAAAATTCCATATAAACTATCGTTTTGACATTTATTAAAAAGTAGCTGATTTGATAAGTCAGTCAACTACCCTATACATAGAGGGATGACAAAGCCTATCTATTATATGGAAGGCATTTGGCTATCAAGTGCTACTGCTGGAATACACAGTGGGTGCTTGACGACAGATTTACAACTTGAGGGTGGTAGCTAAGCTGGACAGGGCTAGCAGCGTACTGTAGATTAGGTACCGTCAGTCCTGGATTTGTAAATAGCGGCCTAGGGGTGGCAGATTTAGGAGGACGCACTTGTTAAAGGGGCTGGTACTACACGGGCTGGTACTGCAAATCCGCCACTGGGTACCGTATGGTTTCCTCAACTTGGACAAGTCCCAGATCATAAGTGCCTTATCAGGGCTTAAACAGAATATTTTTTTTTAATTTTGATCCTAAATGTAAGTTATTGAGTGCAGTAAGGAAGTATCGTGTGGTGTGATACGTATATAATGTCAGGTGTACAAAGAGCTGGAGAACAACGCGCACCAGTCGTACTGGTCGGACGTGCAGACCATCGTGGTGGACGAGCTCAACAAGCTGCGCCGCCTGGCCGCGCCCCACCCCACCCGCGACGGCGTGCACCAGGCCGTCGCCGATGACGTCACACAGGTATCACATCCACCACTACCATAGGTACTCAACAAGCTGCGCCGCCTGGCCGCGCCCCACCCCACCCGCGACGGCGTGCACCAGGCCGTCGCCGATGACGTCACACAGGTACCACACCCCACCCCACCCCACCACTACACATACTACACTAACTACGCCACTGTATACTATACTTTAACACATTACACTATACTATTACAGTATGACAAAACTTAGATGTAGCATCGGCAAATAATTTTCGTACACTTCACTTCCGATTTACACAACTAATAAAAATCATTCATTATCGCGCCATTCAACGTTCAACAAGATCATTTTCGTCGATAATTGCAGGCGCACTGTTTTCGGGAACAATCGATTTTACGAATTTTGCCGATGCTTCATCTAAGTTGTGTCATACTATACCATATTATACTATACTACATTACAACACTATTTATTAAACTATTATACTATTAAATTGACTAACTAACTAACTAAACTAACTTATTATTGAACGCGATAATCTCCGGAGTTACTGGTCCGATTCGAAAAATTCTTTCACTAATAGGAAGCTACATTATCCCCGAAGATTACAGGCTACTTTTTATCCCGGGAACGCGAGTAAAACCGCGGGAAACAACTAGTAGCATATAACCTTAGGCTGAGATCTATAGAGCTTACTTAGACTACCGTAAAAAGTCGGTATTTAAAATGCAGTCTTAGAATCTCTGAGTGTGTGCTAAGCAAAGCCTAAGTGCACCTAATCGACGACTTACCAAAAACTTGGCTACAAATTAAAACACACTAATATTTACTTTATTATGTAGGTTTATACCCTAAGTAAAGTCTGAGCATGATTTATAGATCTCAGCCTTAGAGTGAAGGAACACATGGTACTTATATGATATGGTGTTGTTGTATTGTGTTGTGTTGTATTGTATTGTGTTGTATTGTACAGATATTCAAAGGCAAGACGGGAGCGCAGCTGGAGGCGCTGCAGAGCGAGATCGAGCACAAGATCGGCGGCCGCCGCGACGGCGTCGACATCGGCTACTGGGAGAGCCTGCTCAGCCAACTTAAGGGTGACTCAGCTGTTTGTTTGTTTGTCGAGATGTTTGTGAGGATGTATGAATGTTTGTTACTCTTTCACATAAAATTACTGAACGGATTTGGATAAAACTTAGCATAGATAGATTATATCCTGGAATAATATGTGGGCTAGTTTTTGTCCCGGGACAACATAAGATACCTCGGGAACGCGGGTGAAATCGCGGGGAAGAAATATTAAAATAACTATCAAAATGTCTGACAGATGTAATACCAAAAACATTCTTTTAAATTTTTGTTTGTCTATCTGTCGTATCAGGTTTCATCCAAATCCGTCGAGTAATTTTTCCGTGAAAAACTAACAAACAACCTCAAAAAATTTAACATTTATAATATTAGTACGAACACTATATCTATTCTAATAATAAAGCTGAAAAGTTTGTTTGTTTGAACGCGCTAATCTCAGGAGGTACTGGTCCGATTGAAAAATTCTTTCACTAATAGGAAGTTACATTATCCCTGAAGGTTTTAGGCTACTTTTTATCCCTGTGAACGCGAGTGGAACCGCGGGGAACAGCTAGTATACACATAATCTGCAGGATTCATTAGCCAAGGAGAGTTAGTGTGTACACATATAATGTATGTAAATGTTTGTTTGTTTGTTTGTTTGCAGCGCACATGTCGCGAGCCCGGCTGCGCGACCGGCACCAGCACAACCTGCGCCGCAAGCTGCTGCTGCTCAAGCAGGAGCAGGGCGTGCAGCCCGCCGCCGCCCCTCATGCCGCCCCCCATGCCGCCCCCCATGCCGCCCCCCATGCCGCCCCCACGTCCCACACCGACGACAACCCTAGGTTTGATTCCCAATCCCTACCCGAACATTACCGTTTGTCTTGAGTTTCATTGTAATCTATACTAATTCATTAATTATTAAGGAAAGTTTCTCTGAATCTACCGGTCAGATTCGAAAAAGTATTTCGCTCGTAGAAAGCTACATTATCCTCGAAGGTTATAGGTTACTTTTTATCCCGGGAACGTGGGGATTTACAAAAAATAAGTATAGTTATCTAGCTTCCGTCAGGGATTTACACCCGCGGAAGGCCCCGGGCTCGGACAAAATCACTAACAAAGTGATAAAACTCTTCCCCGCCCACCTCATAATACTGCTAACTTCCATATTTAACGCTGCCCTCTCTTATAATATTTTTCCACATCAGTGGAAAGAGGCCCATGTCATTGGAATCCATAAACCCGGCAAACCCAGGTCCGAGCCCTCCAGTTACCGCCCTATAAGTGTATTAAATGTCCTGGGCAAGATGTATGAGAGACTGATCTATATCCGCCTCAAAACATATGCCGACGCCAATAATCTCATACCTGATGAACAATTTGGCTTTCGAGCCAAACATTCTTGTGTTCAACAAGTCCATCGTATTGTAGAACACATCTCCTCTCAGTACCAAGAGCGCAACATGACAGGTGTCCTATTCTTCGATGTCGCGAAGGCATTTGACAAAGTGTGGCACAATGGCTTAATTTTTAAGCTATTTACCTTAGGTGTCCCACATAGACTCGTGCTCATCTTACGAGATTATTTGTCAAATCGCCACTTTCGATATCGCATTCCTGGCGCACTCTCCTCCCCTCACCCTATCGGTGCCGGTGTCCCACAGGGCTCGGTACTGTCCCCCTTGCTATTTTCGCTCTACACGAGTGATATGCCAAAGACCGACAAGGTGCAGTTAGCACTTTTTGCGGACGACACCGCGGTCTACTGCTCTAGTAAGTCCCCCTCAGTCATTGTTAAGAACCTCCAAACCGCGGCTAACGCCCTAGGCGCCTGGTTTCGGAAATGGAGGATCGAGATCAACCCTGTCAAAAGCCAGGCGGTCCTATTCTACAGACCCTACCATCGAGGTACCCCCTCCCCTCCAAAGGCAGTTACTCTATTCGGTGAACCAATCCCCTGGGAAAGGCAAGCCAAATATCTCGGAGTAACTCTCGATGATCGTTTGACCTTTGATGCCCACATTAAAGCGGTCCGCGCGCGCGCCGCCTTTATCTTAGGGCGCCTCCACTTTTTATTAAATCGTAAATCTAAACTTGCACTTAAAAGCAAGGTTAGACTTTATACCACGTGTATCCGCCCCATCATGACCTATGCTAGTACTGTGTTCGCACATGCAGCTCCATCACGGATCCATAGCCTTCAGGTGATTCAAAATCGCTTCATGCGCAAGGCCACGGGCGCCCCGTGGTACATGCGTAATGAAAATCTCCACATTGACTTAGGTCTCCCTAAGCCTATATTTACTGCGCCAATTTTGCACGATTGATCGACCTACGGAAATGCTTAGTAATATTTTTAACGAAAATATTTTGTTTTTTATTTACATAGTATTGAGCTTTCAATTCGTTCATAGACCAACGCAAAATTCAGGGGTCCAATATCATGTACCAATACCATCCCGTATATTCCAGCAGTACAAACAGAGCGCATACCCCTGAGGCGCAAGCGTCTCGGAGCGCGGACAACGGGGGGGAGGAGGAGGAAGACGGGGAGGCGGAACCACCCGACGGGTCGGGCTCCGAGGCGGAGTCGGAAGCGGAGGCGGCCAGCTCGGGGCTGTACCGCGCGGGGCGGTACTCGCCGCCGCCCCTGCCGCCCTCCGCGCTCGAGCCGGGCACGCTGCTCACGGAGCCTGCGGACGACGAGCAGCGCCTCGCCTACCTGCGCGCGCGGGTCCACGCCACCAGGAGCGCGGCGGGGGCGGCGGGGGCGGGGGCGGGGGCGGGGGCGGCCCCTCCGCCCTCGGGGCTGGAGCGCGAGGCCCGCCGCGCGATGGGCACGTCGCCGGACGAGGTGCAGTTCAGCGTGGAGCACGCGCTGCCCGACCAGCCCTGCCTCTGGGCCGACAAGTACAGGCCGCGCAAACCCAGATACTTCAACAGGTATGTTACACTATCAAACTCAAACTCATTTATAATTCATTATGCAGTTTACGCCCTGATGGGACGCTTATGAACGTCGACAGTAGGAAGCACATGTTACCGTTTCGGAAAACACTTGAGAAGACTCCGGCATGAAAATCATAATTACATCCTACAACATGGGCTTCCAAACTGTGCATCGCGACGCCCCGGGGCGTCAAGGTGCTGTTCCAGGGGCGTCACGAACCGGTATACTTACGTTCTAAAGCTACACGTGGGTATATTCTTTTACGAGGGACCCGCAAAAAAAATACAACTAAAATTGAAAGGATAGGCAGCCTAAATGTATAGTAATGTAATATGTCTGCGTGTGTTGCAGAGTTCACACGGGTTTCGAATGGAACAAGTACAACCAAACTCACTACGACATGGACAACCCGCCGCCCAAGATCGTGCAGGGATACAAGTTCAACATATTCTACCCGGACCTTATTGACAAGAGTGCCACGCCCGAGTTCTCACTGGTATGTACAGTTCAATTTCAAACCTTTATTAAACGACTTAAAAAAAAAAACATTGTTCAGCTCAGTTTTTTTTTTTATGTATTATCACCAAATCTCTGCCAACAAAATTGTCGACCGATTTTCAAAATTATTTCATTTCATTAAAAGAGTATACTTCTAAAATTAACCATAACCATATCACATTGCAATAAGGTTCATCTGTATCTACATATACATACTAAATTATAGATTAAACAGATGAACTTTAACTGCTTTATTGCAAAGACGTAAGGCTCATTTTCATATCTCTCTAGCTACTGTCATAAATAGTATAAGAATTAAGTTTTTCCTATATACATATAACTAACAAACAAAGCAAGGCTGACCCAACTCCAAGACACTAAGCTTTGCCTTCACTTACGTAAAATGTAATGTTTTCAGAAAGCATGTCCTGATAACCCTGAGTTCGCGGTGCTACGGTTCCACGCGGGCCCTCCGTACGAGGACATAGCGTTCAAGATCGTCAACCGCGAGTGGGAGTACTCTTACAAGCGCGGCTTCCGCTGCCATTTCCACAACAACATCTTCCAGTTGTGGTTCCACTTCAAGAGATACCGCTACAGACGGTAGACTAGTACGCAACAATATTGCTGTCTTACTATTGATTTAAGTAACTATGAAATATTTGTAATTAGGGTTGCCATCTCTAAAATCCGCTAACCAGGACATGTGTGAAATCCCCGGATTTTTCAGCTTTATACCCAGACATGTCATTTATTTGTTAGTTACTCAGTAAAATTAATAATTGTTATAAACTTAATTTTGTATTTTTTGCGACTGGTAAACTTTAAAAGCCGGACTGCAAATGAAACCCCGCGCGGACGCCCTCTAAAGTAAGACTAATCCGGGGAAACCCGGACGAATGGCAACCCTATTTGTAAGCAATAGTAAGAGGTATCCCTACAATACAATTTGTATATTAAAGAAATACCTGGAATAAATATTATGCAAATAGAATTTGTATTAATTCCATATAAGTTTTTAAGCTCATTAGTAGTGATGGTGAATGCCATAGTGACAGTGGTGGATTTGCCCTAGGGCCAGGGCCTGGGCCTACGGCGGCCAATCATGACATAAAAATGTTCAATCATTAAATTTAATCTTTTTTCATGCATGTCTTGAATAAACTGTTTTTCTTTTTTTTTCTTTCTTTTTCGGTAATTAAGCTAAGAAAATAAAGTACCCAAATGATGGGAGCTGAGAATAGGGCTGGTACTACACTGCCTAGGGCTGCCAAGACTGCAAATCTGCCACTGCAGTGACGGTTGTGGGTTCAAACCTAACATTGAGTTAATTTTACCAAATATATGTTATGAGTAAGTACATAGTATAAAACCATAATAATAAAGTGCATACTCCATACTGCAATACTTTTATGAATTGTACTTTGGATTTTCTCAGAGTTTCTTTGGAGAACAGAGTCTCCAAAGAAACTCTGTTTGGCTAAATTAATGGTCATTTATTTAAGAAATTTTAGATTTTTTTTTTAAATAAGTATAATATAAGATATAAGTCATCAAATATTTATATCCATCTCTTTCTAGCAAAACAGAATTTAGCATGAAGACTAGATGGCCATAGCACGCCATAGTGTCCTATGTCACAGGGCATTTCATCGGATCTCACTTCCTAATTAGTAGTTTAAAATGCCTAATTAATAGTCTGTGTAATGAGTAGTTTATATCTTTTGTATTTCTTGGCGATTTCAATTTAACTTTTTGTCATCTTTCTACATAATTTTATATTTTGATATGGGATATTTCACAGCCACGTTGAAACAATATAAAAGAAACGATAATGTTCCTTCTCTGCTTGCCGAGTCAGTGCTACTGTAAGGAACTTATTTTGAGTAATAAAAATAATTTGAACATAAATTTAAGTATAATAATTTCACTAAAATACAAAACAGCAGACTTCACATTGAATTATTTTATTTACAATGTAAGCTATTTGACAATCAAAGTCTACTCTTTCTTCTCTGATGGGTTGGTGACTTCCTCAGTGGCAGGGTTGCCACGGAAGTTGGGGAACTGTTCCCAAGGAGCACTTAGTTCAAAACGTCTGAACTCCTGTGCCAGCTCCAGGGGCTCTACCACTACACGCTTCTGTTCATCATCATAACGCACCTCTACGTAACCACTCAGAGGGAAGTCCTTTCTGAATGGGTGACCCTCAAAACCATAATCTGTCAATATTCTCCTTAAATCTGGATGGTTAGCAAAGAAGACTCCATACATGTCCCAGATCTCTCGTTCATACCAATTAGCAGCTTTGAATACTTCATTAGCAGAGTCTACAGGGGTCAACTCATCCGTGTAAGTTTTCACCCTGATTCTAGCATTATACCGGAGAGACAGAAGATTGTAGATGATTTCAAATCTATTTTCCCTCGTGGGGACATCCATACCGGCTATATCAACGAGGTTGGCAAATTGAGCACTGTGGTGGTCCTTCAAAAATTGCAAAACAGGCACTACACCTTCCGGAGGAATGAGTACCTCCAGCTCATTGCCAGCAGTGAGCTGCACTTTCTGCACGTATTTCGGCATACAATCAGCGATATATTTACCAAAATCTTTGAGTTGTGCCTTTTGTAGCGGGTCTATTTTGGCTACAGTGGGTCGTGTTTCTACCTGAGGGGTCGCTTGATCGGTCTTCGTCGCCACCCGCTGCAAGACGGGTACTTTAGCATTGTTTAAAACAATACGTCCTAAGTTAGTACCTGCACCGATGGTGCGTTTTAAAAATATAGACATTATGCAGAGTTTACGTGCCAATCAACTTAGGAACTTACGTAATTCAATTCGTTTTCTTTCGATCGAAAGTTAGCCTACCACCATAACAATTAAATGTCAAAGTTTGACAAGATGCCAGTGTCAGACCGACAGATGTCTGTCAGTTGTAATTTTTTTTCTTAAATTGTTTTAATTAGAATGATTCTGCCAATGTCAAATTCAACCGCTGAAAAGTGATACAACAGTGGGCTCATTTGGCTCGATTTGTTTAGTTGGCTGTCAAAAGAGAAAAAATGCTTTCTGACATTAAAAATTATATTATGCTTCATTTAGTGTAGTTTCATGATTTTGTCTTCCTTACATTCAGTTCTACAGAGTGAAATCCTTATCTTTTGATGTGTATGGAATGATATATGTAATCGTACTTTAGTACTATTTATTAATCTGTGAGAAACCTTAATTCGTATTCCTAAAGTAGTCTGTGCTTAATTTTGGTTAGTTCCAAAGACTAGGTACTAATATTTGGGTAATTCGTAATCTGTCATCATGATCTGTCACATTAGTTTTATTTTTAAAAACCATTGTAATTTTTGATAAAGTAAATTTACCAGGTAGGTATGAGTTTTATTAAATTGCTATAAAGTTCAAAAGTTTTTCCATTGTATTTATTACTTAGGTTTAGATACAAAACATGGAGTAATTACAAACAAACAAACTTGAGTCCTACCGGCCTTGTAGGCATGTTAATTTTGAAATGTTGATAACGTCGGTAGTTTAAAAAAATGCTTATTTATCGTATTTCTATTACGGGTCTCTATTTTAACTATACATCGATTATCAATACATAAAATGTACACACACTCGTATGATTTTACTGAATATTGGATACATTTTTTAAATGTTTTGCAAATGCAACATATTTGCAACAAAATATGCTAGTGTAAACAAACAATATTCTACCCAGTTACAGAATGGATAACGAGTTAAAAGAGTTGAAATCCATACTGCGATCCCTGGTGGTGTCGAGTCCAGCCCAGGTGGACGTGCGGTCCCTGCTGCGCGACTACCGCAGTATGGTGGGAGCGCCCGTGCCGATCACAAAGTTCGGATACAGAGACCCCGTCGAGTTCCTCAAGGATAGATGTGATGACTGCTTCTTGGTAATTTCTTAAATTAATTATTATTGCAAATAATTCAATATGGAGAATCAATGTGTCTGATCATTTAAATGCAGTTTCAGGGTCCATCTACAAATCCAATTCTAACACTGATTGTTCCAGACAAACTCAAACATATTGACAAATTTGTTAAAAGCCAAAAAGTACCTGGCAGTGTTAAATTGTAAGTTAATTATCATCATATATCTACTTTATTTGGCTTTTTAGGGCTAAACAGGTCTTATAGGATCACTTGGTCTGTCCATCCATCTGTCACAGCCAATTTGCTCCAAAACTACTGGACCAATTTAATTGAAGTTCAGTAAACTGTAAGTCAGTGACCAAACCACATACTTGTAAGGTAAATTAATTATTTTTAAAATTAAAAAAAATGTTTTGCAAACTATATATAGTTTAGACAATATTGTCAAACTTCAAATGAAAGGGCTTGTTGTGAGGTTCTCAAATATATTATTTTTATAGTGTAAATATAAAAGTTTTTAAGTTATTAAAAAAAATATACGTATCTTTATCAATTTTATGATTTTGCTTACAGCAAAGGCAAAAGAAGGAGTGTTCCAGAACCAGTAGCAAACTCACCGCGTCAAAATTTAATTGCTAATACATTTCCAAAACCTTGTCCTGTAGTCAAGGAAAAAACCCCCGAAGACAAAGCTCCTAATATTATTACGAATTATAAATCAGTACCTAATTTGGATAAGAAGGACTTACTAAATGGAAATAAATCAAATGAGAGTACGGAAACAAGTACCTCTAGCTCTAGTAAATATTATAATTTCATGAAAAAGCGTACTCCTCACTACAATTGTACACAAAACGTAGATAGTGACCACTCTCACAAAGGATCAGAAAAGGTGTCGTCCAAAGGTGACACAGAGGAGTCAAGTAAACAGACATCATCAAGTAAGTAATTTTTAGTGGCACTTAATTTTTTAAATTATTAATATTATTACGAAAAGCGCCCTATGAGTCGTATTTGTGATTAGGGACTTTGAGTTATGACTATACATTTATGTATTCACTCAAAATAACTATCAAAAAACTGTACATTGGGTCCGTTGTTACAAACATTAGTTTTATTATAATATAATGGTGCCGATTCAGTTGTTTACGAACTAAATAAATTTAATCTCACTATATCTCTTTCTAATAGTAAATATATGAAAGGGGAGCAATATATTTTAGTTCTGTCAGTTTAGTCCGATGAATTTAAGCGCGATCTTTATTGGTCACGACTATTTACCCGTACATTACGACGGCATGGATTAAACTGACAGCATTAAAAATGTTCTATCTTTTTTCAATAAGGTTAACATGAAAGAGAGGTGACTTGTCTAATATTAGTTAAGTTCGTAAACAACAGAATCGGTACCAATACTATTTTTTATTCAACCAAATCGACAAACAAGCAACATTATTTATTGATAAGGATAATGTATGGATTTAAATAGTTTCAAATAAAAGTACTATGAATACATAGAAGCGCGTTCCCACTAGGCTCACAGTTAGCGGCAGACTATCCGCCGACTGACTCTGAGCGGTGTCAGGGGCGTATTGGTCGCCGACACAATGTATCGCGCTGTGAATCAGCCGCTCACTGAATGAGTCTGCAAGCTAAACGGCGCGAACTGCATAACTTTGCGTGCGGTATGGATACTCCATTTAAAAATTATAGTCAAACTGACAGGCCTAGGTATGTGCTCATAAGATATGGTGTGTACATAATAATAATTGTTTTCAGCTAGCAGCAGTACTAAATTGGCAAAACTTGAAGAATTGAAGGCTGAAATTCGGGAAGTGATCACTAGTCATCCAGATGGAGTCTTATGTACTGACCTTATTGGGTTGTATAGGTAAGTAGTATATTATGCTAGCCGTCCCCTGCGGTTTCACCCGCATTCCCGGTTTAGTTTCTGCCGAGGTGTGGCACTTCCTGGCAGGGCCACCATCACGGATTTAAGTTCCAAGTCGGTCGCTAGGTTTTTAAGGAAGTATGCTTCCTGGTAGGGCCACCTAAAAACCCTTATTACCTACTTTTGAACCAGGGCGCGACAAAATCTGATGTTCGAGGACAAAATAGTGACAGACTCTGAATTCAAATCCGTGATGATGGCCCTGCCAGGAAGTGCCACACGCTGCCGAGGAAGTTTGCAATACAAAGAAAGACATAGATAAAGATGTGTCGCATGGTGTGGGTGTGAATGAAGGGAGCGGTATAACCGCGAGCTGAACTTCACCCGGTTCGGGTACATGAGCATCGCCGGCCTCGTGTGCGCGCTGGAGGGCGTGTCGGTGGCGGCGTGCAGCGCGGCCGGCGGGGACGGGGACCTCGTGCTGCGGGACGCGGCGGCGGCGGCGGAGGACCCCGGGGCGCCGGCCGCGCGGCCCCGGGCCCGTCTCCGCCCCCGGCCGCTCTACCACTCGCTCGCCGCCGTAAGGACCGATGTCGACGTCGACGACGCGCTGCCGGGGATCGACTTTGTAAGTACACGACATCTCATAAATAAGGATGACTGAATTTTTTATTTTATCAAATTAATAAATAATTACAAAGATATGTAATCAAAGTTCAGGAGTAGGGGCTTGTGACGTCACTTCTCTGTAAAAAGTGTACTAACACGTGATGTCATGCGAAATTTTGACGCACTGTATTTTCGTATTTTTTTTGTTTTCGGATCTAAAAAAATTTTTCCAATATTTTTTGGTTTTCTATCTGACTGACTAATTAAATTACCAGGACCAATAGGGGCGTGTTCACCCCAGGCTCCCTGTTAGGGGCGGAATTTTTGCGTCCAGTTTGCCTCCCTATAATTTTTAAATACAGTGTCCATACCAGCCTGTCCATGTGTAGTTAAATTCAATCTTTCTTTTCATGTTCGACAAATAAATATTTAATTTGCTATCAAAATGATGCTAATTTGGTCGGTGCGTATGATATGGTAGGATGCGGACGTGTTCCCGGCGGACTGCATGCACTTCATGGAGACGATCCCGGCGGCGCGGCTGGACGAGGCCAACACGGCCCCGGGCGCCATGCTGCCCGTCATCGTGGGCGAGGTCTACTCGCCCTCGCACTTCTGGCTCCTCCGCCTCGGGGAACAGTACAACCTCGCTATGGAGGACATGATGGACGACATGACGTCAGTATAACACATTATATTATATCCACTTTGAACCTATGACGCTTCAATACTTGTGTTGATTGTTTATAATTTAATATTATTTGCTCAGTGGTTACTAATGTCTATATATAGGAATTTACAATGGTGATCAAAATTTCTATTTTGTTCAAATTATCTCGTTTTATTTTGTTTCCACATAAGATTGAAGATCACTAAGATCGATAAACCTACTATGTATAATATTATATATGCGAAAGTTTGTGAGTGTTTGTTCTTCACGTTCAAATGCGAGTGAATCCGCAGGGCAGAAGTTTTCAGAATCAGATTCTTTATTTGCAAGAACATGGTTTAAGTACACGATATTATTAATACTATTTAATGTCCACATATTCTGCCACTGGGTACTACAGTACAGCTACAATACATACAATTAAAATATAATTAATCATTTACATAATTTGTCAATAGTTCCTATCATAAAATATTACATTATCAGACAATATCTACCTAAAAGTAAAAAATAATAATAATTGCACAGCAAATAATTACAATATATTTAAATAAATCTTACAAATATAATTTGATTTGAATAGCTTAAATTTAATGGAGAAAATCACAATCACAATTTCTTATTAGTAAATTAAAGTTAGTTGGCACTAAATATTTTTTTGTTTTTGAATACTTTAAAGCTTGTAATGTTCATAAAAAAAACTGTATTTGTTTGTATATACTCGTATGTATATGTTGTGCAGTACATACTATACGATCGGCGAGGGCAAGGACCGGAGCCTGGCGCTGGGCGCGGTGCGCGTGGGCCACTACTGCACCAGCGTGTACGAGCGGGACTGGCATCGCTCGCTCATCGTCAAGATCATCGACAGCGACACTGTCAAGGTAGGTCAAGTCAGTGAGGTGCGTCAAAATCAAAATCAAATATCATTTATTCAGTTTAGGCCCTAATAAGGCACTTATGAATGTCAACAGTTACAGTTTTACAATAGACTCTACTACCTACACTACTACTACTGCGTGTGCATGCACCCCGCATGTCAATGGGATACTTGGGAGTGAGGTGCATGTGAATAGGGTGCATGTGAGTGAGTTGTATGTGAATGGGATACCATGGGAGTGAGGTGCATGTGAATAGGGTGCATGTGAGTGAGTTGTATGTGAATGGGATACATGGGAGTGAGGTGCATGTGAATAGGGTGCATGTGAGTGAGTTGTATGTGAATGGGATACATGGGAGTGAGGTGCATGTGAGTGACGAGCATGTGAATAGGGTGCATGTGAGTGAAATGCGTGTGAATAGGGTGCATGTGAGTGAGTTGTATGTGAATGGAATACATGGGAGTGAGGTGCATGTGAGTGACGAGCATGTGAATAGGGTGCATGTGAGTGAAATGCGTGTGAATAGGGTGCATGTGAGTGAGTTGTATGTGAATGGAATACATGGGAGTGAGGTGCATGTGAGTGACGAGCATGTGAATAGGGTGCATGTGAGTGAAATGCGTGTGAATAGGGTGCATGTGAGTGAGTTGTATGTGAATGGGATACAATGTATCCATTATAAGGGGTGCATGTGAGTGAGATTAGTGCGTGAAAATACATGAAATTGTGTGTGTTGTGCCAGGTGCGTCACGTGGACTACGGCACGGTGGACACGGTGAGCGTGGGCACGCTGAAGCCGCTGCGGCGCGTGTGGAGTCGGCTGCCGGCGCAGGCCTACCGCGCGCGCCTCGCCGGCGTCCGGCCCGCCGCCGCCGGCCGGCGCTGGCCGCGCGCCGCCTGCACGCACCTGCTCTCCCGCGTGCGCGACAAGCGCCTCGTCGCCTACCTCGTCGCGCAGGACCTGGAGGTGAGGTGTCGCCCGCCCTCCGCCCTCCACCCTCCACCCCTCGCACCGCACCCCACTCTACCCGCGTTCCACCCCGCAGGACCAGATCGCCGAGGTGCTGCTCATAGACACCACCACCGTCGAGGACGTCAACATCGGCGACGAGATGATCCGGCTGGGGCACGCGGACACGCGGCCCGACTCCGCGCTGCAAGTGAGTGTGCCCCCCGTCCCCTCGCTGGCCTCGCTCGCCTCGCCCGGGGAGGACTACACCGACGACGAGGACGTGGACGTGCGCTCGCTGGTGGCCAGCATAGCGCGGTTCGGCGACGAGGACGCCGCTAGCGAGGTGTCCGCCTCCGCCTCGGAGGTGGTCGGGCGGCCGCCGCGCCGCATGCCCACGTGGGAGTGTGGCGCCTCCCCCCCACCCCCGGCGCCGTCCGGCGGCCGGCTCGCGCGGCTGCGGGCGTTGCACGCGCGGCTATCGTCGACGTCCCCCCCGTCCCCCCCTCACACGACGGTGTCCGCGTCCCCCTCGTCCCCCGGCAGCACGCTGCTGGCGCGCCTGCGCACGTTGCACCAGGCGTGCCCGACCCGACCCCACGCCGACACCGACGCTGACGCCGACGACGCCAGCCTCGTCTCGGTCTCCAGTCGGATGCTCCGGAGACGTCTCGCGTTGGCCAATAAAATTGCCAAAATTAATCAGTTGGCTTCGTAAGCTAGAGTAGTACATTGTTCGACTGATCGCCAGCTGGAGGCGTTACGCTAAAATAAGGTGCTCTTATTATTAGATAGGGGGGTCCATATGTTGTTAGTATTTACAAAAATTTTACTATGTTAGTAGTGAGTGAAACGTTACAGATGATTTGATAGGCAGGTTTACCCAGCATCTCGATTGATTTGGAGCTGCGTATCGTGCTCGAGGTGAATTAGATTTTTTGATTTAAACTAAAAAATTGTGTTCCTTCTAAACTTCATAGTAATTACGGGACGATTATTTTCTATTTATAATGAAGTTTAACTAATTAATTTATAACTGAATGATTAAACTTTCTCGTTCGTTATTATGTCTATGAATGATAGATTTAAAAATCTCTGCTTATACATTGACACGTAACCAAAATTAAGAAAAGGTTCTGATAAATCTCGGTCTCGATTATCAAAACTCAACTCGTAGTGCCATTTTAAGAATCAAAGGGCAAATGTTGTTTATTTTTGTAACGATAACCATAAATGTTATAACTTTATTTTTTCTTTACATATTATAACTTTTTTTTTTTCACCGCATGTTTATTTTTAAGTTATTTATAACACTTGTTTTTTTTCTTTATCTAACATTGACAATACGTGCATTCTGTTCAATTATTATCTGTAGCTTTATAACATAACTGGATTTTTCAAGTGGGCGTGGTAGGCCAAATCCTAAAGTATAAATAGGGAATAGCGAAAAATGTTGAATGGACTCTCGAAGCTGATTTTGATAAAAACTGTATTAATTGAATTTTAAAAAAATTCATTTGTCTTGCCGGGAATCTAAGTCGTATCGAGAAATAAAAAAATACATGTACTATTCTTGGTATATTTATTCGTTAACCGTAAATTATGTATAATTGTGCTGTTTTGGGTAATTCTATGGTTACTACTATGCTATTGAATTTTTTGCGCGGACGCGGGGCACTGCGTTTTATTATAACGAATTATAGTTCTAAGGTTACTAAATTAATTACTACAGGTGCTGTTATATAGGTTTCTTTTACTATTTTTAAGATAAATAAAATTTTGCACCCGTAGGTGGATGGAAATATTAAACTCGAACTGATTTCAACGACCGACGATGCGCGCGAGCGATGGACTATGAATATTCTAACAATCGACTACCGAGTAGCGACAACGGTTCCTATAACATTTCGCGAAAAGCGCGGGAGTATGTCAGACGAGAACGGAACGTACAAACGGTACAGTAAACCTACGAGGTCTGCGATAATTCTCGCGATCGCGGTCATCCTTCCCTCGTTCGCATCGCCGAGGACTCGTTGACGTTGACTTGACGTACGCCAGGCAGCAGCCAGTACGTGTCGCTCACTAACGTGTCGCGTGAATTATTGCAGACGTCGGAGTGTTACCTGTACCCGCGTTTCGAGGCGCTGGAGAACGGCGACACGCCCAACTACGCCGAGATACACGGCTACCTGCGCGACGGCATCGCGCTAGAGTTCGTCGACGCGTACCGCCGCCACGTGCCCTCGTGCCTGCCCGCCGCCCTCCCGCCGCCCCCAGCCCCTCCCACGCCCCCAGCCCCTCCCACGCCCCCAGCCCCTCCCACGCCGTCGCCGCGTCCCGTCCAGCTCCTCAACCGCGTGCCGCTCATGCAAGCGCCTCACATACCCGTTGCACAACCTGCACCCCAAGCGGAACTTGCACCTCATTCACATCCTGCAACCCATTCACAACCTGCACCCCATCCACAACCTACATCCCATTCACAACCTGCATTCCATCCACAACCTACATCCCATTCACAACCTACATCCCATTCACAACCTGCATTCCATTCACAACCTACATCCCATCCACAACCTACATCCCATTCACAACCTGCACCGTATTTACAACCTGCACCGTATTTACAACCTGCACCCCATCCACAACCTACATCCCATTCACAACCTACATCCCATCCACAACCTACATCCCATTCACAACCTGCATTCCATTCACAACCTGCGCCCCATTCGCAACCTACACTCTTTTCCCAACCCGCACCCCATTCACAACTCTCACTCCATGCACAATCTACATTCCATGCACAAGCCGGTTCCCATGGCCACCATACACCCCCTGCATACCATTCACCGTCTCACCGTGCGCCGGCGCCGCCGTCGGTGCCCCCGCCGATGATGTACCCGTCGCTGCCCCCGATGCCGTACGGTCCACTGCCACCACCACCAGCGCCTCGGCCGGTGCCGGGGCCGGGCTCGTGGTCGGGCGTGACGCTGAGTGCGGCGGAGTGCGAGGTGTACCGGCTGCTGAGCCGCGTGGAGCCCAACGCGGCGCACTGGTACATGGTGGACGCTATAGAGCGCGCCAGGGCGGGCTTCGGGCCGGCCGACCGCGTGGACGGGCTCGCGGCCCGCTCCAAGCTGAACCCGGCGGCGCCCGAGTTCCGGATGGTGACGGAGGGCACGCAGACGGAGCTGCCCGCGGCGCGGGGCCGCCCCGCTCGGTGCAAGCCGCCGCCCGGCTTCGAGGACCAATGACCGTGCACGACACGCGACACGTGCTCCTTCCACCGCGACAGGTATCCTACCTCCGCCGTTTGCTTCTATTACTCTGAGTATTGAATACAGTTTTAGACGGACGTGAGGCGTTATCGAACGATTTAATGTGTGTTTCTAGTACTGAACGTTTTGTATTAAATACAGCTTTATTTTTTTTATCTATATCGATGCTACTTAGATTTAAGTATACCTCGGTTCCGACCGTTAAATAAACGAGTACAGAATGTGTTGTATTTCACCGAGAGTGGCTAGTGAGAGTTTAATATAGTGTTGCTATTGAGACAATAATAGCTTTTGTTACCTCATTGTTCTTAGTTTTTAAGTGTTACGTTGGAATTTATCATAGCGATATGCTCCTTTTTTGACATACCTTTCATTTCTATGAATCTCTTGACTACGTTTTTTTTTCATTAGTAGTTAAGTCATTGATTATTGATAATTTTGTTTATTTTCCCCCCTTTGTTTAGATCGACATAAAATCGTTTATAATATTTTTTCTGTTCATATAGAATGTAAGTAAAAAATATACATATAGCAAACTTTGTGATTGTAAAAGCAACTTGTTTTCGATTGATTCTGTGATAACTTTAGTTTTATATCGATAATCACGGACATTGCTTGTTATGATCACTTATAAAAAATTAAAATAACAATAAATAAAGATTTTTTAAATTCCTAGTATTTGTTTATTTATTTATCATAGTCAAGTTGAGCAATGTAGGTATTTTATGTGTAAAATAAACACATTTGGGGCCATTTTATAAAAGAAGTGAAGTATTTAAATTCTCGTCAATCGTCAAGTTCTAAAGTTCTATAATAGTTCAAGTAATGTTTAAATCATCTTCAAGTCATAATCAGTCGTATTTAGTTTGGTTTTAGTACAATGGTAGCCGTTCTACTAAAACTTTTCACAGACTGAGACAATTTGAAAAGTAATAATTTCACTTTAGCACTTGTGTTGATATTTATTGGATAAAATACCAACGATAACATGAAATAAAACTAAAAATACACTATTTTATTAAAATAAAACGAAAACGCAACGTTACTTCGCAAGTTCCCGCAAAAAGGCTTATTTTATTTTTTCTTTTTGTATTTTGCCAGTGTCAAGTTGAGCAATGTAGGTATTTTTTTTATCTTTAATTCTCGTCAATCGAGTTCTAGTGAAATTAAAGTCATGTTACATCATTATAAAGTCATAGTCGGTCAGTTTAAGCCAGGCAGTACAATAGTAGCCGGTCTACTAAAACTTTTCACGGACTCTTTGAGACAACTTGAAAAGCCACTATAAACGTAATCATTTCATTTCACTGGTGCACTTGTATTGATCTTTATTGGACAAAATACCAACGATAAAATAAAAAAAACTCAAAATACACGATTTTATGACAATAAAACGAAAACGCAAAGTCACTTCGCCAGTTCCCGTCAAAAAGTCCTCAATCATCACTATTTTCAAAATAATACTTATTATTAATCTGTGTTCTCAATAATAAAATGGCAACACTAGTAGAAAAGAAAAAAATTAAAAAAATATGATAACAAACATGGCGTGCCATCGAGCGTCATTGAATTTTGTTTATTAGGTCAATGTTTGAATAAACGATACCATCGTTCCCGGACTATGTGGTCACATACAAGAGGACGGAGTCTCCATGCCAACGTGCGGAAAAGGTAACAACCTTTAGTGGTGTGTGTTAGACATCGTCGGGATCGTGAAATAGGTATGCGAGTGATCAGTTTTGGTTGGTTTGGTTTGGTAGCAGGAGGTGCCGGGGCGAAGGCGCTCGGCGGTAGGCGAGTCGGCGGGTGATATGCAAGCGGCGCCGGCGAGCTACGTGTCTGTGAGCGAGCTGTACTCGACGGACGAAGTGGAGCTGCTGCTGGACGAGATCCGGGACCTGGAGCCCACCAGCTGCCGTGGCGAAGACGTGCAGGCAGGTTACTTTCCTATTATACAGCAACACATCCCGCTTTTCTAGTTACACTTACATCCATACTCGTTCTATTTACACAACGAGCTGTGGTTAGGAACACGCTGCTACTTTCATCATGACATGTTTTGACGACATGTATCATTTACCATTCAGTTCATTGGCGGGAATTATTCGATATACTGGCTTTGTGACATTGTGTTAATCCTGGTACCAGCTCAATAGAAAAGTAGCTTGTTATATCTTCATCGCTGTTGTTTCCAATTTATTTGAAACCAATGTTAGTGGGTGGTGATGGTGACCACTTGAAGAGTATCCGAATACTTATTATGAATGAATGGAATATTCTTTAATGTACACCTTACACATAAATGATACACTTTAATAGAAAGTCGGGAAAGTAACAAATATAAGAGCCTGTATTCTGAATAGTACCTAGTATTGTATGGGGGCGATGAGGCCTGTGTATTGTGCATTTCCCCCTGCCAGCTTTACCCAAGCCATCCTAGCTTTAATCTAGAATCTAGGTACTAGAAATGATTATTTGTCCATGGAACTCTTAAATAGTTGGTTTTTCTATTAAATGTTAGTCTTCATTTTATGATATAAAGTGAATTATCTTTGTCCATATTCAGGTTAATGCACAATTTTGTTGTTTAATTAGCTTGTTAAAAAAATAATTATTTAAGAATGTTGAGGCTGCTATGCTGAGTGATGACATGTCCCTAAAACTTATCACATCATTCTCACATTCTTCTTGAACTACACTAATTATAGTGTCTCTATGAATGAGATATCTGTAAAATTGGTCCTGAAGTAAAATGTGATGATTATTTGCTCCTGTTAGAAGTTCCTGGTAAATTAGTGACTAGTTCTAAATGTTATGTCTTAGTTAAAATAGGGAATAGGTGTGATTTTTTTTGCTTTATTAAAAGCTCATTATAAAGAAACAGAAGAAAATATTTTTCTAATAACTATAAAAATGATGATTTATGTCATGAAACATTTATCTCTATCTCTTTCTAGCAAAACAGAATTTAGCCTAAGGCTATAGTGTTTGTTATTATGACATCACATACCATGTTGCATTTCTGTCTATTTATTAGTTTAAATGCTTACCTTCCGTATTTATAATTCGATTTTAATTTCACTCTTTGACATCTTTTTCTATCATATTTTGTTAAGAAATGTGAGCACATTTGGAGCTAGATCCTATTGAATTTGAAACCTTGAATATACTGCATAATAAGCTTTAACTTGAAGAAAGATGTATGTTTATTGTATCCTGTACATAGTCAGCAACTACCACCATTTTTCATATAAAGTTGACTACTTCTCTGTAGCTGAAAATTGTACTAGGCCTTCACATTTTACATACCCTGGTGCTATCTAGGGATTAGTTAATATTTGATGCTTGTACGTACAGCCTCAAAAATATCTGAACAGTTCCCGTTTTACCCTTTGGGTATGCAACCCTGAAGAAATTATAATTATATCACCCAAAAGAGAAAGTTTTGTCAAAGTACATTTTAATTTTAGGTATTTTGGTGCCTTCTGAAACATGATGGCCTAAGCTTTAGGAACACGCCTGGACATGCCACATTGCTTATTGGCTAATCAACCATCTATCTACACCATGTTTAAATGGCGCCTATTCTGTGATTAGATGTAAATCTGTTTAAGAAATTACGATGGTATCGTCATGTGGTATTATCATTGGCAAATGATATTCATCTTGCAGTTATGATAAAGATTTCGTAAGTAAGGATCAACGCATACTGCTAGAGTGGCGCTGAATAACGCTTAATCAAACATAATTTTCACAAACTTATATTTTTATTGATATCCTTTACTGATATAATTTACACAATGAACAGTTTTGAGCTGCTGGCCGTTAAGGGCTATCAGTTTCTTTGACCATATTGTCTCTCTACCGGGTAGGATGTCGTCCTGATGCTTTCAAATGTCTTTAGTGAAGATTAATCCTCTATCTCTATGGTATGGTAGGCTCATAGAATGTAACCTGCAAAGTATAGAATTCAATTGATATATAATACACAAAAGTACAGTATGACACAATACAAATAATAAATATGTAATTTAATGTGTGTTATATGTACTTATGTTATGTGTGTGTACTGTATTTGTGTGTTTAAGTACAGTATGACTTGTAGTTTTGCTCATGTCGAGTTACCTACAGTGCAGTGTTTGTTTTGGTGTAGGACTTCGAGATAGCGGGCAGCGGGTTCGGCGTGGGCGTGGGTGTGGGCGTGGGCGGCGGGGGCAGGTCCCCGGCCGGCACGGAGGCGACGGAGCGGTCGTGGGACTCGCACGCGCAGTACCGCCGCGCGCCGCCGCCGCGCCCGCTGCCCATCGCGCCGCTCTACTGCCGCCTGCGGTACCTGCTCACCGCCGAGGGGGCGCTCACGCTGCTCATACTCGTAAATACACTCTACTATACTCTAACCTACCCTACCCTACCCTCTCTCTCATTTAGTTGTAGGCACAAGTTACGCTAGTAGATCGAGGGGTTGTATATTTTTTTTTATTCAAATAAGTTGGCAAACCAGCATACGGTCCGCTCGATGGTAAGTTGTTACCGAAGTCTATGTCGACCTTTACCCCTTCTCGAAGAGGTCCTGCAAACTTACTCATGCGCAGGCAGGCTGCGGTATTCTGGAATATGGTGCCTCTCGAGTCGAGGGTCGAGCCGATTTACAAGTAAAAAAGCGCTATCTAATTCACCGTGCGTCTCGGGCCTAAATAACTTATAGAAGCACCTACTAATCACGAGTAAGGAATCTATATCGATCGGTATCACGATCGACAGCCGTCAAAATATCGATATCGGTAGATCGTTATCGTGATACTATATTTTGTCAAGTAACAAACGAAGCTCACTATGTAGTCTACAGCTAATAATAATAAGTTTCTGTTAAAAATTTCATTTTTGGTACAAACTTTTGCACAGTTTTCAACGTGTGGCACTTCCTGGCAGGGCCACCAATACGGATCTGAATTCAAAGTCTGTCGCTATTTTGCCCTAATTTGTCCTCGAATGTCACATTTTGTCGCGTCCTGGTTCAAAAGTTATAAGGGTTCATATTTCAAGAAATAGAGCACCTAGGGAAGATCTGTTTGCTTCCAGAATTTGTTATTAATTTGTCCAATTTTGTCCTCGAATATCAGATTTTGTCGCGGCCTGGTTCAAAAATTATAAATCCTTATACAACGCGATTTTTGTCCCTAATTTGTCCTCGAATGTCACATTTTGTCGCGTCCTGGTTCAAAAGTTATAAGGGTTCATATTTCAAGAAATAGAGCACCTAGGGAAGATCTGTTTGCTTCCAGAATTTGTTATTAATTTATCAGATTTTGTCGCGGCCTGGTTCAAAAATTATAAATCCTTATACAACGCGATTTTTGTCCCTAATTTGTCCTCGAATATCAGATTTTGTCGCGTCCTGGTTCAAAAGTTATAAGGGTTCATATTTCAAGAAATAGAGCACCTAGCGAAGATCTGTTTGCTTCCAGAATTTGTCATTAATTTGTCCAAGTTTGTCCTCGAATATCAGATTTTGTCGCGGCCTGGTTCAAAAATTATAAACCTTTATACAACGCGACAAAATCTGATATTCGAGGACAAAATAGGATAAATTAGGGACAAAATAGCGACAGACTTGGAATTCAGATCCGTGATGGTGGCCCTGCCAGGAAGTGCAATACGTTTTCAACTACTCGTTAAGATGGTTGAAATGAGGTTAGAATTCGATGAGGTTGTGCCGTTTTATTGCGGAGTTACTATGGCAACTTTTCAGCTCCATCATCAGATCAGTTCCATGTCATAATAATATTGCATTGTCTCGAAATTTGCATATGTGTACAAAATTTCAGCTTAATCGGAATCTGGAAAGTGGGTCAAATTGAACATGCAAAATTCCATTACAGACAACGGGACTGGTGGAAGTAAATAAAAGCTTGTAATATAGTGTACTTTTGTACTTGTGTGTAGGTGTCGAGCGTGTGCACGTGCACGTGTATATGGAGCGGCGTGGGCGTGGGCGTGCGCGGCGCGCGCGTGGTGGGCGGGGGCGCGGGCGCGCGCGTGCTGGCGCTGCAGCTGGGCGGCGTCACGTCCGTGCTGGTGCACGGCGCGCTGGCGGGCATGCACGTGTCGCGGCTGGCGGCGCTGCTGCCGCTGCCGTGGCGCGCGCTCGCCGCCGCCGCCGCCGCCTGGTCCGCGCTCGCGCTCGGCGGCGGCGGCGCGCTCGTGCTGCACGCGCTGGTGCCCCTCGCCGCCCCCTGGCGCCGCGCGCTGCTGGCCGCCGCGGCCGCCGGCGTGGTGGGGGCGGCGGCCGCGCTGCTGCTGGTGTGCGGGGCGGCGCACGCGTGGTGGGCCGCCCGGCCGCGCCGCCCGCCGCCCTCCTCCTCCTCGGTGCGCGCCGCCTACCGCGCCGTGCCCTCCCACCCCGCCCCGCCCGCCCCGCAGCCCTCCACCTCCAGGGACGACCCGTTATAGTGAAGGCCGAGCCCCACCGACTTCTGAGCGGCCGCCCCGCCGGGAGTCCTCGTTGTGATCTCGTCTCGCTCGCGGGCGAGTCTCATTTTTATGCTAGTCCATTTTATAGTATTAGCTCGGTCGGTCGCCGCCGCCGCGTCGGCCGGTTTCGTCCTCGTCTCCCGCTCGTACTTGTTCGGGACGTGCGTTCGTTGAAGAGCGCAGGAGTCGTCCGAGACCGAGTAGAGTGCGTTTCGTTCGCCTCGTAGCGCGAGCGAGGTGCCCTCCCGGTGCGGGGGTACCGGGAGGGCCGAGCGAGTAGCCGAGTGATGCGCCGCGTGGCGTCTGTCAGATTTTATTTGGTAAAGCTTGTAATGGATCGAATCGTTTGCGTAGTATTTATACCTGTTCACGATATATACTTATATATGATGATAGTTAGCCGTAAGTGAAGTTCGAGATATAGTAGGAGTTGTTATAGGAGATAATTTTATACTGTCCGACCTGTCGAGTGTCGCTCCGTGAGCTTAGGAACTTTGTACCTTATGTGTCTGTGAGTAGATGCGTAGTGAGTGTGTGCCGGTCGCTGCGGGCGCCTGCGCGGCCGGTTCTGGTCATCGTAACCAACATCATTCATAATTTCATCCAATGACGTGCTCCGAAGAAGACCATTGACAGTTCCATGTTTTTGACAGTTGGCGCAGTTGGTTGAGCCACCACCTATCACGCTGCTGGTCGTGGGTTCGATTCCCATCCAGGACAAACGTTTTTGTGCATGAACATTATGAACGTTTGTCCAGTGTAATTATCTATATAAGTATGTATTTACAAAAAAAAGTAATGCTTAGTATATCAGTTATCTGGTTCCCAATAGATCAGATAACCGTGTGTGAAGAATGTCCCAGAATATTTAATGATGGTGTTCGTTACGATTAGCAACACAAATGGGCGGTAGAGCCCCTGCACCCGGCGTGCAGGTACCTGTGGCGCGGCCGAGACCGCGGTCCAACATCGTCCCTTCGTTATCCCCCCCCTCTGTTCACTTTGTAGAACTTATCGTACATATCACATTCATATTCTCTAAATTTGCAAACTCACAATGCACTGTATAAAGCGAGCCCATTATTTTGTATCGAATTTGATAATTTTGTATAAGGACTGACGCGTCCCCCACCAAGTGCGCACTTGTTATTGGACACGTTTGTGTATCTCTCGAGTCCATCCACTACCACATCCCACCACACGTCACCACATCCCACCACACATCACCACATCCCACCACATAGACCGCACCCTACCTCGCCGTGTGAATAGCGACTATAGCCAGCTTTGTGTGTCACAAATTGTAACAACTTTGTATAGCGTGTTATATTACGAGAATAATATTCTAGTCATTCCATGATCGACAAGTGAATAATGCGATCATTAATAATGTGCGAGTAATTTTTACTTTTAAATTTTAATGATAATAATTATATGGTTTTATACAAAATGTTGTTTTGATGTTCCCCGTTCCTTCATGCATCGACGATGGACGCCCGCCGTCGACTCAATACCGCCTTTTTTTTTACTATTTATAGGCCTGTTTGACCACAATCTCACCGTGGTGGCCGATGGTGGTAAGCACACAAAGCCTAGAAGGGAACTAGCTCTCAAGTGCAGCTGTCGGAACACACCGGAAGGTGCTTGGCGACAGATTTTCAACTTGAGGGTGGTAGCCAGGTAGGCGGGTACTACAAAGTATACCACCTTGCTATGGTTTCCTCACGATGTTTTCCTTCACCGAAAGCTCAAGCTCATTGTAGGATTCGAACCCGCGACCTTCGTCTCGGTATCCGACGTCACTACCACTGAGCTATCATCGCCTTATCTTTATCTGAGATTTCCATTTATAACGGCCATTGTCGGCGTTGTTATCTGAACACAATTAGTCGTGATTTATTGTTCTGCTATCGAGCTGCCCCCAGCCCAGGTGATCAATGTTGATTTTAAAATTAAGTTCGGGATAAGGGAGACGCTCGTTATTGTGGTGAGAAGTTGACTCACCGCATCGGGATGGACGCATCCGAGGATACGGAAGACCGAGGACCTAGTGTACGAACAAAACCTAAAGTTGATATTTTTCGTGAATATTATATTCAGAATGATTTCTTTTCGTCAATTGAAGGTGTTTTGAAAATTGTATCTGCTGTGAGTATACATTTCCTAGTTTTTACTTGAAAATGAAGCTAAAAATCAAAGGCATGTTTGACCACAATCTCAATATGTTAGTGATGGTGTGGTCGAAGGTGGTAAGCACATAAAGCCTTAAGGGGAACTGACAGCTGGAAGATCACGCTGGTTGATGTTTTGCCACAGATTGCCACAACTTGGTATACAATAAGGGGGTCTAATTGAAGAACATAATTTTCTATGTTAAATAACAGTTATTTCTAGCAGTACTTATACTTTACTAATCAATGACAACACTTCATAATAATAATTACCATACAATGGCTGGTTAGTGCTTGAAAATTTTGACGCATTTATACAAACTAGAATATTTTCTTTATCATACAAATCAATTAAATAATGTAGGTACTTATATTTTATTAAAGTTATATTTCTTTTGTTAAACTAATTCTGTTATCAATTACCTATAATAGGATAGTCTTATTGATATGTAGGTAGTTTACTGGAATTCAGATTAGAATCTTTTCTCTGAACCGATTGTCAAACAATTTTAATTTAACAGATTTTAATCTTATCTGTTATACATGTTATAGGACTTGTCAATCCAAGAAAGTTAAAGAACAACGTACCTACATCTACATAAAACAAACCTTAACATCTGGATATCAGTTGGTTATTATTAATTAACTCTTTCAGGAGGATGATCTAATCCAAATATACCTTTCAGTATAGGACTCGATGAGTCACATAAAACCGGATCTGAATTAATTGAAGGCTTGATTGAGTAGGTAAGGTAGGGTGAGTGTTCCACACCACACGACAACCCAGCGATGCGTTGCAGATAGGCTGCGTGGTGACGTCAGTGCTGTTCCTGGGGTGGGGCTCGTGTGCGGGCGGGCGCGCGCCGGGGCTGGGCGCGGGGTCGGGCTCGGCGGCGCTGGCTGGCGGCGCGGCGATGGCGCTGCTCGCCGTCGGAGTCGCAGCACGACTGCCGCTCTATGCACCGCAGGCGTGGCTCTTCACTGTCAGTACCTACCACTAAGTACCACAGAATAGTATCCACTACCACCACATTATTATTATAATAATAAACTATTAGCAACTACTTTGGCCCATAGGTGCCTTACATACTAATAATTCCTATACTATGTGAAATACAGTAGGCAGTTCCACTACTGCAATAAGATTACTTCATCTAAGACTGCAGTTATGTACTAGGTACTAAAATCCTAATTTCAGATCTCGGCAATCTTCATATTTATTAATATGTGATCGATACCGCGTGCGAAAAACGATTATAGTATGCCATAGCTACCCAGATGCTACTAGACTAGATGTTGAGATGTAGGCAAAGTGGTGACTGAACTTTGAAAACTATTTCAACATGCTCATTCTAGGCATTACATTGCTACGTCCATGGGTTTGCAACCACTTACCGTTCCCCCTGCCTGCGTATCAGTCTTCTGGCGTAAAAAGCATGAATTTGCGCAGGATATAATAGTGTCGGCTGCGATGGGCGTGCTGCTGCTGCTGTCGGCGGTGCTCAGCGTCACCTTGTGCGACAACAGCGCCACACTCCTCAACTACCTTCGAGCGGTTTGTACGCTACTAAAGAAATACTAAATTATTTCATAAATATGAAGCTACATTATCCTAGAAAGCTATAGGCAAATTTTTATCCCAGAAACACGGGCGAAACCGCGGGAAACAGCTATAGTCTATAGTAATTTCCTATTCATGAAAGATCAGGTCAGTCAGTCCAGCGAATCTCCTATATGCAAACTTTACCTCTTTATAATATTTGTATGCTTTTATACTGGCTTCAATGAAAATGTTCTATAACTTACTATTATAAAAGAGTATATAAATATTATATAAATAAGGTGTCTATTCATAAGTCAATTGAAGGTGCATTGATAATGATCAGTGATTAATTTAATTATCTAATTAATAATACCTCATTGTTAATCGCCACCTACTAATAGCATGGGTGGTGGTAATATTTGGGCATGGACTTCCAAATTATCAATAACGATACAAAAATAAAGGGAATGGCCCCATATAGGTAAACAAGGCATAGGCATTGGGAACTCTTTGTGGGGCAATAGTACGAAAATGGTGTATCCATAATAAATTGATTTAAAAATTACATAGGTATGTTTTTATTTACACAGTTTAATGGCCTTGGTGGCCAGGCAGGTGTTTGTTGTTGAAAACTAAACAAATTTAATATCTCTATATTTTTTTAGATGTCCGACCGAAACAGGATTTTCAGCCGAAACCGAACCTTCGGTCTTGGTTCCAGTTTCAGCCGAAACTGAAACTTATTAGAATTTTTATAGCACGTTAAATCTATTGTAGATTTATTTATTGTTAGAGGTGACATGACTTATATTAGTTTAATTTGTAAACAACAGAATTAGCAATATCCTTTTTAATAAAAAAAAAACTATTTGATTTCAGCCAATAACTATAGTGAATGCTGGCTTAATGATAGCAAGTGCAGTCATCACCTATGTGTCTGTGATGAGACGGTGGGATGCTGTCCAGGGACCTGTCATGGAGCCCCAGAGGCCACCACCTCCCGAATTAGAAGTTTAACGATGTAGACTAACAGATCCTGACTAGACTACTAATGTTAAGATAATAATACAATAAGATTCTGATTAGAATTTTGTATAACAATAAATAATGTGTACAAATTTTTAATCTCAGCTATTGCACTTATTTTAAGTTAAAACTAACTGTTTATTGTCCCATCACCAATATCTGTCCCTTTCACCAATATAATATAGCAGAATACACAACCAATTATAATAGTCTACCAACTGTTCTGCTAACTGCAGCATTGTGATGTGACAAAGTATTTATGTACAGATTCAGCAATGCTCTCAGGCTTTGGCTTCTCAGCTACACCAGCTATTTCCACACCGAGGTTTTCAATCTTATGTGCTGTGGAGTTGCCAATAGCAAAGTGTGGTAACTCTGAAAGCTTATTGCTGAATGTTTGCAGCTGCCTGTGGATGTATTCACATCCTGACGGGCTGAAGAATACCATGCAACAGGGGTCATGTCTAGAGTCATTCAAATCCATGAGATCTTTTCTTAAATGTTCATTCTCCATAGTTTCATATATTGTCAATGAGTCCACAGAGAGTCCACCAGCCTGCAGTAGACTCGGGAGAGTTTCAGATCTAAGATTACCGCAGGGGAATAAAAACTTTGAAGATTTTGCATTTTCTTTTACAATAATTTTAGCCAAGTTTTCAGCATTGCCAGATGTGGTACCTAGCGCCTCTAGGCCTAGGAGAAGTTTGATTTTATGGCTGCTGATCTCTCCCACAGTGTAAACTCGCTTTGTGTTCCAAATGACGAACTTACTTGGGTCCCAGCACTTGGAGATTGCTTCAACTGCTCTCGGGCTTGTCAAAATCAGACCATCATAATCTTTGTGTAGAAGCTTCGTTGTGAGTTCCTCTACGTTAATGTTCAAGAACTGTAGTGGTTCCACGAATACTGTATCATAATTAATATCATTGAATACTTTTTGATAATCTTCAGACTCACTCTTGAACAACACAACTTTCTTCATGGCCGCGGAGATTGTACTCAATATACATTTACTTCTTTGTGTGCAAAATAGAGGCAATTTTGCACATGACCCTGAAAAGGCAGGAAATAAGACATAGGATTATAAACTTGATTTGATCGAGATTTTTAACAACACTACTCTTCTGAATCCTGAGCGGGTAGGCTTTATTTATGTAATATATCAGTAAAGACAATAAATACTAGGGTAAAAAATATAACCTACCGTAAAATTATTTTGTATTGTTTATCAACAGTTTTGTTTGCATTAAATAATAATTTATTATTTTCTCTGTTTATTTATTATTGAATTTATCTCAGTGTTACCAGATGATACGTAGCAAATCCTACGGATAAGGTCGATCAGTATTGGTCTTGGTATGTTTTAATTAATGTAGTATTATTCTATTTAATTAAAATATAATTAACCAATCAAATGAGCATTTAATATTGGAACGAAACTCATGAAAATATTATGCTATGCTTTTCCCACATTGGGTGGCTATAATGCTTACGTGATAATATGATTTTAATTTTAAACCGTAACTTTTAGATGATCAATTATTATTGATGACATTGTCTTGTCAAACGACAGAACACTGGGCTATTACGTAACTTAGGTAATTGTTATCAGTAGGGCAATCACGTAACTTTGTTGCGATCGGTTTTCAATCTATTTCAATCTTTAATTTGTTAGAAATATTACAATGTTGAAAATGTTTCCATGAAACTGTTTGAATATGGAGTTACCAAAACCAAAGAATAAATAATATATAGGAAGAAAGTTAACGCCCATACTTAAGAAGTTACCACCTTAACTCGCGTAATTAAAGCGACAGTGGTGAGTATCATAAACTACGTGCTACTACAGCAAGGTTTAGTTCATTTTGTTTTCATGTAATAACACCAGAGGCGCTACTGCGCTACGCGCGACCGTTAGATGGCGTGGTCCGAGAATTCCGTTTGTACTTATTATTATTATACCGCGAGCGCGATCCTTATTCTCCGTCGCGCGGCCCGCCACCTCGAATATACCTAGACATACCCCGAGATATTCTATCTACCTACTTCTTGTACGTAGTACCTATAATTTTAACTATGTGCTACTTCTATCAAAACTGCGATTATTCGTGAATATACTATTAAACGCTATATGAATATTACACTTTTTTTTATTATTATCGATTTAATAATTGGTATATAAATTAAATATTAAAATAGCTCCAAAAAACCACAACGGTTTAGACAACCAGAGCTATAAACCTATACTATCTAGATAATTCCTATGTGTTTTCATAGAAACTGATTCAACAAAATAGTACAATAGTACCTGGATGACTGAGCTTTCCTCGGTATTTTTTGATAAATCGAAATGATACAAAAGAATTTAGATACAAAATAGATAAAAAAAGCAAAATAATATTTGAAGACATCTAGAATCGAACCGGGGTCATCGGGCTTCGGGACCACTCGATTATCCACCTGAGCTATTTTAACCTTATGCACACTTGCAAAATTTGCCTTCGTATTCTATTTTAGCAGTTTTTCATTCCCTGAAAATACGAATGAAACGACGTTTTCTAAATATGAAACCTCGCTAGATCGATTTATCGCGCCCGAAGCTCCCTTCCTCCCTTTACTAAATTTCATGAAAATCGTTGGAGCTGTTTCCGAGATTAGAAAAATTGCTCGTTTATAGGTATTAGATGAACCGCTATACCTACTATCGGAGCGATATCGGTATGTGATGTGACACGATATGCGTCAAGTGGCGTAGCGTCGTCGGTCGTCCAGCCACAGTATAAAGATGTAACAGTATGGAAACTAAGCTAGTTGATAAAATAATTATCTACGCTTCGTTGAAGCAGTAGGGTCGTCACTTTTAATGTTTTATGATATTGTTTTTTTTAATTAAAACATTCAATGTTCTGCAGTGTAGTGATCAATTAATCGAATTGAAATAGCTAGTTTACAAATAAAATAATAGGCATCTCATGGCGTCGGTTACTCTCGATAGTTTAAAATACGGAAAACAGTTTAATATTGACAGTTTAAAAGGTTAATAAACAAAAATACACACACAACTTTTGTAAAAAAATACTATTCTATTTTTTTTACATTTTGATAGCACTATTGGCTTCAACACCCTCGAAAACCATGAAAACGACACCCACGACGAAAAAGTTAATAATTTCTTGGAGCCGCCATCTTGGATTTACATTTTGACAGCACTATCGGCTTCAACACCTTCGAAAACCATAAAAACAACACCCATGACGTTAAAGTTGATATTAATATTATAATCTATTGCAGCCGCCATCTTAGATTTGTATTTTGTGTAATGTTTTACGAATTTATTATGATCGATCACATAGACGATTACTATTTTAAAACAATAAAATTCTCACCTTTCAAAATCAGCAGGAAGTTAAAAAAATTATAGCTCCGGTTTTGTTGAAGCATATTTATTTTTCTACTGTGGTCTAGCGGCGTGTGGTCCTGCCCAAGCCACTCCCCCCGCTTCACCTGCTTCACCCCGCACTGTGTCGTCACCCGATATCGGCAGTGTAAAAGCATTTAGTAGTGATTGTATCAAACTACCAGTCCGACGATATCGTGTAGTTACCGTTATCGTCCAATGTGAAAACGCACAATAGGTATTTATGTAAAAACTAATCCTACCTATATATTTTAATCTCTTTGGCAATAAACAATATCACACTGACGGCAATTGATGACATTTTTACCACATATATGGCAAAAAGAAAGAAGAAATTAGTTCCATTCGTTTTCGGCACTCTCCCAGTACTAGTCGACCTTGACGCGAGAGTATGCTTATCGATTTCAATTATGGCATAATGAAGAATTATCATTGAGTGATTGAATTACGTGAAGAGAATGACGATAGGATTAATTCATTCTAATAAAATTTTGTGATACGATTTTTTTCAAGTGTTTAGAGGATTCTAAGCACTTGAAAAAAAATGATAGAATTATGTAATAATTTAATTAAATGCACTCTCGGATATTTCGCAAGGAATATTTCGATATCGATACTAACAGATATCGATATCGAAATATCGACTAAATCACACCTCTAGCTCATTTCGTCAACAGATTTCTCAGTGCTCGCTCGCTCGCATCGTTATTGTACAAGTAGAGTACAATCTGTATGTAAATACGTATCTAGCGTTTGTACATATATTTTTTTAATAGTGTCCTAGCGTTTAGCTTTGACGCCAGATGGCGTGTACAATTAAAAGTTTGTTTGTTTAGCGTTTACGCCATCTAGTAGACTCAGTGTTATCATTTAAAGATGTAAAATATATTATTTACAGTTTATAAAGACTAATTTAATAAATAAATTAATTAATTAACCCCAGTAATTTATTCTTATACAATAAGCTGATTTTTAAGTGATTTAATTGCGTTTTTATTTTATCAATAGTCCAAACGATGTTCGTAGCGACATCTATTGGTGTCAAATCTATACTAATTCTGAAATGTATGGACCTGGCCACCCGTGCCAAAACGTAAAAAAGTTATCAGAAAACCGCAATATTTAGCCAGTTTAAATTAAAAACTGATTGCAACAAAACTAGCAAACAAGCATGTAATTGCCCCACGATTTTAATTGAAAACGTTTATGCAACGGATATCTGATGAATTTTACAATATTATAATGTTTGAATTTTTTTGCAATACGTTAGGATCCGACTCATTGAAAAAGGTACAAAAGACCCAAAAAGTACGAACATCGTTCTTTTCTTACTCTCTTGGCAACACTTTTACTGAAAGACATGACTAACATTAGCAATATTCTAGGTTGCCAGTTAAAAATTATTAGTGACTATTATTAAAAAAAACATACTAAGTCCAGCCTCTGTATATTTATATAATAAAATACAATAATGATATAAGAATAAGATAAATAAACTAGATGGACCCAGGACCACTAATTTAGGTACCTACCTACTAATACCGAACTCGTTACTGAATTGACTCTAAATAATTTATCATGCTAAAATCGGCTCACTGAAACAAAAAGAGAGTAATGGTCGTAGCACATATATCAACTCGGAAAGGGATAGTCACCGTATCAACTCAAGCCGTTTAATATTCTTTGTATGAAATGAAACAGATGAAACTCACTACTGCAACGCACACTAATCGGAAACGTAAGTCCGAGTTGATAATGTGCTACGACCATAAAGGAGAGAAGAGAAATCAGCAATGTATCACCTAATAACAAGTAAAATAGTCATCTATGGTCATAAAGCGTTATGTTTCATCTAATGCATTCCATGAAATCAAATTCCGTTATAGTGCGTTTGGTTATTATTTTTTTAAATGACACAAATGAACTTTCAATGTAATGTCTGCAAGAAATTCGCTTTAAAATAATATTTATTAGCATTATCCAGATGTTTCAAATATGTACACCAATTTGTATTTAAGAAGATAGTATAATCCTTAAGAACTCTTATGGCTATAAACGGTTGGTCGAGTAGAATAGCATTGGCGTTATTATTGTTCACACTGCTGCCGGCGCAGCATTACTTACCCCTGTTATCGTACAGCCACGATGACTCACAGGCACAGGGTGTGGAGTCTGTGTCTCCAGTCTCAGGCGTTCCCACATCATTCGATATCACATCAGAAAATGTTCCTTTAGACGTCTTCATTGCGATGACATTGCTAGTATTGGGCGTATTGATATATATCTGCGAATGGATACAAAGAAAGATAAAGGAAAGGAGAATTGTCAAGGTGAACATTTTATCTTACTTATTTGAATTTTAAAGCACTTAGGTACCTACGCACTGAGGTATATTACTACTACGTATAGAGAAGACGCCACATATAACCACTATGTTCTGCTCAAGTGCAGCCATCCGGCCGCACTTAGTTGCTAAAACACGAAACGCGTAAGCGCCAAGAAAATCAGGACGCTTTCAACTTTTTGGTTGCAAAAAAACTACAAGCTAAAAGCGTTCTAGCGCTACGTGTTTAAACTGTCTGTTTAGACTACTAATTGTTCCAGCGTTGCAGCGAATATTAACAAAATGGAGACTTGAGCTTTGCTCAGGATAGCTTCTATAAACGTAGTAATATTCTTCAGCGTATCTACGTAGTTATTTATTAATATCACTTTATTTAGCACAATATTCGTTTGGTTGCAAATAGTTAAAGCACTTCTTGTCAGTAAGCCTCTGTCGACTGAATGCGTGGGACATGCGGCAGGAGCAGCTGGAGTCGAGGCTGCGGATGATTCAGAACGCCACCACAGAGTACAACCTGTTGCTGTACTTACTTCTCCATAAAGACCGCGGCGTCGATAGTATACCATCAACCTATTTATTTGAAAGAGAACTTAATTATGAGCATAGATATTAAATGATAAAATTAATTAAAATCCCCGGTTTAGTGACACCATTAAATAATATGAACCTGTCTGCAAATAGTTCAATATTTTTTAAGCATTTAAATAAGACTAGTGTTTCTAAATCATGCAGATTCGTTATTATTTTATTAGCGAACAAATCACGTTTTTACGATTTGATATAATCTGTACAAACAAACACATGTAGAGGCAATTCTTGTAGGTATCTACTTATTTTATTATAGTGTTGAGTTTTTATTATTGTAGTTTTATTTACCTACTCTGACCTCTTAAATTGGCGGTATCTAAAAAAAAAAAAACTACTTATTTTGACATTCAATTGTAAATACCTAATTGTACTTATCTTTGGCAAAAGATGGCGTTAGGTGTCACATATTTTCATAAAACATATAGCATCTTTTCTATGATAGATAAACTACTGGAGATGTTTCATACAATTCACAAAAAAATATGATGATCATGTTCTCCTAGTCGATTTCAGCTACAACGAACGCTAACTTGAACCACCGACTCGAAGATCTCGCTGATCGGATCTTTGATGTTTTTATTTTTTTGAAAGGACTAAAGTTGGTAGCCTCTGATGGCTGCAGCAAACTTACTGGACAAATCGGCGAGCGCAGATGGCTCTCAGCCGGCAACATTTAGGTAACCACGCCTGAGGGCACCCACGAATGGGGTGCCGCTGCATCATATGAAGCTGGTTTACTATGATTTAATTAATAATTAGAATACTAACTATTATTGTGATTTGACCCAGTTCCAGCCTTAAATTTAGTTCAATTGTAGGTCATAGGGTAGGTTAGGTATGCCGATGATGTCAAAACTAAGTACAGTAATTATAACAAGATATTACGAGTATGAATAATGGTGGGCGCCGAAGCCGGATGCCGGTGTCTGCCGGACATGGACCTAATTCCAATGTCTATTTGCCAAACTAGATCAAATCAACAGACAACAATAGACAGAGGGATTACTACCTACAGATCTTACTGGAATATAAAGTGGCTCATTATGTAACATAGGGAGAAATATTTGGACAATGTTGGGCCAAATAACCAACCTTTGTGTTGGCTTAGGGTTGACAATTATCTCTGAGCACGGGGAGGCTGCCGCCCTTCACTGTTGGGCTCGGGTAAATAAGTGTGTGTTCGCGTATTAAAGGCAATACGGTGAGGATAAGCTTCAGTCCTCATCGTCGACGAAGAGGCCTCACACCGACGGTCGGTGCTGGGTATGCGAACGAAATTACATAAATTAAAAAAAAGATCCACCAAAAAAAAGAAGCCTTGCTGAGTTTCTTGCCGGAGTCTTCTCAGTTCAAGTGTATTCCGAACCGGTAGTAGAGACTATTGTAAAACTGTAACTTTTAAGTGCCTTATTAGAGCCTAAACTGAATAAATGATTTTTGATTTGATTTGATTTGAATGTTCGGCGCCCCCGTAACCGACAGAGTCTGACATAACCTGGTTGTTACCCTGGAAGGGTAGGTAGGTACTAGGTACTTAATAATACCTTTTTGGATGGCTAACATCGATGTTGAAAATCAGTCACCAGGCACCTACGACAAAGAATATATTATAATCTTTTGGTGTGTGTGTGTGTGCCTGCATCTATAGGTAAATATTTCACATAGCATTAAATTTAAAAGTAATGTACAATACAGTCTAAACCATTTCATAAAATCTTCCAATAAAACTGAAGCAATTTCATATATTATTTATACTTGAAATATAATTACGTATACAAATCACGAACGCAATCCAATAAAATAATATTGGGAATTTTATAAACGAAAATAAAATCACTATAATTTTACGACGAGTCGTAATATTTAACCATTTTTGGAATAGGTAAGTAATTTCCATACTTCGAGGATTTTTGAAAGAGAATGTTTAAAAATTGTTACATAGCAGTCTGTGAGTTAAATAATTTAGTATACCTACCTATTTGACAATAACATTATTATCTAGGTACTAACTATTGATAGTAGAAACAGTTTTGGATGAAGTGTTAACCATAGACACAGAGAAGAGATAAATGTTATGTAATCTAAATGTTCTAAATGACACGAATAATTTAAAACGCTCAAATATTTACGTGTTTATAAAGCCTAGATTGTTTAATAAGCGCTTTACCTACTTTAGTAACACCCGTTGGCTCGCAAATGGACCGAGCATCCCCTATTTATAAAAAATAAAAAAAAATAACAGCCAGGAATTACTATTTAAGTTATTAATAAGTATACCTAATCCTATGTGCAAATAGATAGGTCCACGTGATGGTATATCTGGCTTAATATATAATGGAAAACTCACTGTTGCAAAACCATTATTAATTATTCTAACAATGTTTAACGCCAACGGGCAATACAGCATCATTAACAGCGCAGCGAGAAATTATTAATAAATAATTTATAGAAACTATGATAAAACTTCCTGCCCGAGTCTTTCAAACACCATTGGATTTTGTATCTGCAATTTATAATTAATATAGCTCACAGTGTAGAGGTGTATAAGTGAACCCCTGGCCCAGACTTGGATCTCAATTGGACTTGCAAATGACAAACTATTAGTTCCAAAGGTATCCGTATGAATAAATTACTGTATAATTTAACTCATTCTCTAATATCTACAGGTGCACATATCTATTTGTCTCTATGTTATAGTGACCGTAAAAATAGTTAAATCATAATATTATATACTTACTCAAAAATAATTTATTCAGTTTAGGCGCTGATAAGGCACCTTATGAACGTTGAAAGTTACAATAGACTACCACCACCGGTTCTAATACACTTAAATTGAGAAGACTCCGGCAAGAAACTGAGCAAGGCTTATTTCTTTTGTTTGTTTGTTTGAACGCGCTAATCTCCGGAGTTACTGGTCCGATTTGAAAAATAATTTCACTAATATGAAGCTACATTATCCCCGAAGGTTATATGCTACTTTTTATTTCAGGAACGCGAGTGAAGCCGCGGGGAACAGCTAGTAAATAATAAAAAGAAGACAGACATCTGAAATAAGAAACTGTCATACTTGATACAAAACAGATTCTTAAGTAAAACAATTTACTTGTTTACAGCTCAGAGAAAAGAAACGAAAAGATAAACTTTTAAAGAAGCTCTGCGTCTCCATAGCTACAGTAACACGAGTACTCTATTGTCGTCTGAAACAACAAAATCCTGAAAAAAATTTCATAAACGAAGTTTCGGGTTATTACACAAGTACGTACAGGATGAACTAACTCGAGGGTATGACCTCATCCCGGCGCGCGTCTCGTCTGCCCGGGTTCATGTCACATCAGCGGGGATTCATATACCTATTTTAGATTTATCTTTAACAGCATAAACAAAATATGATATGGAGCCGATATATACGTACCTATTATGTATGATACATTCATTACTATTTAAATACGAAGTCTGACTTTTCACAACCAAATGATCGAATTTCGACTTTAGTCGACAAAAATCATGTATACAATTTTTAAGTGTATTTATTTTATTGAATGTTAGATACGTAACTGTTTGCTTGAACGCGCTAATCTCCGGAGTTACTGGGACCGATTCGAAAATTATTTCACGAATAGGAAGCTACTTATCCCCGGATGTTATAGGCTACTTTTTCCCGGGAACGCGAGTGAATCCGAGGGAACAGCTAGTTATTAGAAAACTATACTCCGTGGATTCATGTGTGTTTACGCAAATTTTCATCCAAGTCGGATCAATTAGATCATTTGTATTTATAATTAGATTTCCGCCCCGCGATCCCCTATTTTACCCCCTTAAGGGTTGAATTTTCAAACATCCTTTCTTAGAGGATAACTACGTCAAAATAGTTATCTGTATGCCAAATTTCAGCCCGATCTGTCCAGTGGTTTGAGCTGTGCGTAGATCAGTCAGTCAGTTTTTTTCTTTTATATAGGTATATATATAGAAAAGACATGTGAACCAATTTTATTGGGGAGGGGGAACTTAATTAATAAAGTAGAATAATGATCAGCAAGCCCCCCGCCCCTAGCGCCGCCCCGCCCGCCGGATCGCAGTGCTATTTCATAATTAACGAAGTGGGAGGAGGCCCCTGTTATTAAATACGAGTAGACAAATAAAAACTGATGGAATAATTAATAACATTAATTTTACTTAAACATTTTTATCTAAAAAATATACTTACTTATGACCACTCTCCCCAAAATTTTATAGAAAATAGAGATCTCACTTTTTGCCACTGGATACTGAACCCTAAAAATGGTATACAAACAAACAATGTCTAAAAAATGTTTAAATAAACATTGTGAAGTAAATATCTAGTATCAACATGGCAGAGTCGCAGAGTATTGTTGGAATAAAGTAAATACATCTTGGAACCCGTTCTATGGAACCAATTATCATAAAAAAACATCAATTCCGCAAATAAATAAACACCATTGTTGCTGAATATTACACGGAAACTCAATATCGCGGGCTTCTTTTATTTTTTTTCCATTACCGTGGTATATGCAAACAATTATTATCAAACACAAACGTATCTTTATGCTAATGTGAGAACGTACTTTGCGAATAGGGTAGTTGACACTGTCAAAAATAAATGACCAAACACTAACCAATGCATAAAACATCTAAAAACACGTGGAAATATCAAATATGTTGTACATTTAAAGCTTTTTATGATTTTTAATTACCAATGGAACCAATAAGAGTAGATCATTTGATGCTGTGAAACTATGACGTCATAATGTAATATTTCATACAGAATTCCATATAAACTATCGTTTTGACATTTATTAAAAAGTAGCTGATTTGATATGTCAGTCAACTACCCTATTAAAAAAACCTAAGTTTTGCTGTTATGAAAGTGGCAACACCACAAAAGAGAATACAATTAGAGGTTAGATAAATTATTTCTATTGAGGTTGAATGGCCTCCTGAAATTACCCACTAACCATTTATGATTTAACTATTCAATGAAGCTAATTATTCAAGTGAAATAAACTCATTAGGTAATAGTATTTGTACTAAAAACCTATTGGAAATAATAGAATAGAGAGAATCTGGAATTTGGTCCAAGGATTAGATCGTTCCTTGAACCAAATTATAAATTCTCCTTATTCTTGAGACGTAAATTTCATTTATCAAGACAGACATGCTGCGGGCGCCATAGATAACCAAATCCTTTGCGTTACCAGTATGAACCGGTTTCCATTTGACAAACCTAGTAACTCATTGAGAATATTTGAGCGATCCTCTTTATAATGATTTTGTTATAAAAAAACATATTTTAGAATGGATAACAACACTAAAATATTTCCTATTGATAATTAAAAAATATATATAAAAAAAATAGATTATTCGAGTACTAAAATATCTATCTAATCCCATCACTACGTTTCTGAGCGAGTAAAGGCTTTTAGTTTTAACAAAAATTTTGTAGATTTCGTCATCCCTTGTACCGTTTTTTGTGCGCCTTTCCATTTTGAAACCGTCTTTGTTCATAGTGTAATTCGAGTGAATATAGGTATAGATTACCTTTAGGAGGAAGCTGATATCATGAACCGCGTGAGTGCACATCAAGCGTGTGGCGTGGCGTGGCGTGGCGTTCGGCCTACTTACAGCGCTTATGAAAACGCTCCGCGGCCTCGTTTGAGCCTTTAATTTATAACGAAGCGAGATAACTATACTACAGTTACTTTAGTCTCCCAAATTGGATCCTTTTGCTGTATTTTAACGTCAACTCACGTTGCTAATTAGTCAAAGGATACGAACGAAACGTGGAAGAACAATGTTACTACGCTAACTAAATTGTTATACAAGCTTAATTTTCCGCCCTCGTTGTATACGAGATACTTTAATTTGTTGATGTATTATGTGCGTGCCGTTGGGATGGGATGAGAACATGTGTTATGTAATTCATATTTTTCTTGTTTGAACTAACAGTAAAAACTTTTCAGGCCTCTGTACGTATGCACAAATAAAATAGGTAATTAAATCGTAGCAACCTATACTAATAATAAAGCTGAAGAGTTTGTTTGTTTGTTTGAACGCGCTAATCTCCGGAACTACTGGTCCGATTCGAAAAATTGTTTCACTCATAGGAAGCTATATTATCCCTGAACCAATAGCTGAAAAAATAGCTATAACCTAGGCTATTTTTCCCAGAAACGCGAGTGAAACCGCCGAGAACAGCTAATAGAAGAATAAAGAGTTATTCGCAATGTTTGCATCGAATTAGCTTTTAGAAAACTAGTGTGGTGACATGGAACCCACACAACACGAGCGAAGCGAACGTAAAATCGAATTACGAAGCGTTCCACGATGCATCCCAATGAGGTGCGATACACATTTTTTTCATTTAGTCCCCATTCCGAACGTGTGTCATGAATCTACAAGTTACTAATACTCTCTTACTCTCAGATTGTTGCTATTTTTAACCCCCGACGCAAAAACGACGTGTCTGTTTGTTTGTGTGTGTGTGGTTCTGTCTGTGGCCTCAAAATTTATAATTTTAGTTATACACAAATTCGTAGGTCGTAGGAAGGTGGCAGGTTTGATTCTCATTCAAAACAAACTTTTGTGTGCATGATCATGTCGTGATTATGAGTCTGAGTGCAATCTACATGGAAACTCTGCGTGTGCCTAACGCAGAGTTTCAGATGGCCATATCTGAAGAATGTATTATTAGTATGCAAAAAAACTATATTTTATAATAAACGACAGCGAACAAGACAAAATAACGCGGAGCGCTCACTAAAACCCTGACGCTCTAAAATCTTTCACCTCAAACTCTGATCCCATTTAGGGGTCATAATAATTATTTCCGTCGCCCGCAATAAGCCTAATGACGCTTATCAAAGCGTTACTTAGATTTGAGTGGAGAAAATGGCATTATTAAAAGGTGCCCGAAGAATCCGCGTTCCCTCTTTGATATAATGTCCAGTATAAATTAGAGTGGAGACCCATTCGTGGAAAGGAGTATGATTTAGCGGCCCCCGTTCCGAATGACGATGTTATCATTAGGAGAATTGAAAAAGTCCGAATATCGACTTTGTTACAGGTTAGATATTCTTCGATGGACGGAGGATTGTTGATTTAGTCCACTCTATATTTGATGTCCTCGTATTTGTTAGCGTTTCATGATTTTTTCGGTTTCTTTTGCGAGTTTTGGCAAATACGACGTTTTAAGATTTGTTTTCGTTATTTTTGTATGATATGCTACAAAGGATCTGCTAGTTTCTACCTATTGTTTGTTTGTTGAGGGTAGACGATCTAATAATTTCTCAGGATAAAAATCCTGTATTTACTGTACTGATTTCGGAAACATGATCTATCTATGAAAGATTGAATTAAAAAATACAAGAAAAGTAGCATTTGTTTGTTGAGAATTAAAGTTATTTTTAATCGTTAAAAATTGACAAAATCCATCACCAAAGTGGTATTTTTTTACAATAAAAAATAGTACCTATCGGCCTCCGCTTTATAAAAACTCGTACGTGTTAATGGTTAATTTAAATGCATAACCTATGCTTTGTTAGATAAAATACTGCCAACTTTAGTTTCTGTAATACGAGTATGTTACGAATAGTAAAATCCTCTTCAAAGCTTACATTACCATAGAAATTTGTTTTGTTTAGTTGAATCAGATTGACGGATAGTCGTTATAAATGTACAGAATATTATTCTCTGTCTTCGGTTACGTGAAATACTATCTCATAGGTGCCTCATGTCATCGTATAATACAATCGTTGGCCTAACTTGTTGGCTCTCAAACTTTTCATACACCTGTCCCTTCTTTAAAATACCTATTACAAGGAAAGTACTGCTTCTTGGAACAAACTAGTGTCTCCTTATAACAGTTAAATACTTTGTAAAATTGTGTGACAGTTATTTTTGGTGATAATATAGTATACTAGCTTTTCTCCACGGTTTCACCCGCGTTTTCAGAATAAAAAGTAGCATATGTCTTCCATAACATAGACTATTTGCGTGCCAAATTTCATAGTGATCGGTTCATCGATTTTTCGTTCAAAGGTAAGGCAAGACCGGCCATCGTGGAGATACTTGGGGTAGGCCTTTGTCCAGCAGTGGACGTCTTTCGGCTGACATGATGACGGACTAGACGTACCGTTCTAACAAGGGGGGCAATTAGTTATCTTTGAGAAACTCTGCTCTAGAATGTAGTGTTCTCGCAGACAGACGGTATTTTGTGTCTTACCCGTTTCTCGTCGCCACTCCAATAAATTATTCCGCCCTCGCAGGACCTAAATGATGGAATTATCCAAAACCGACGCCGCTGTTGATTTGTGGCTTCAAATTAGAAGGGATGGAAGGTTTTTACGACTCGACTAAGTAGGCTTTTAGCTTTTGCCCGCGATCCTGTTTGCAAAGTACCCGGTGAGTGTAATTTTAGGACTCCGAAAGATTTTTTTTCTATATCCTCACTTAGATCTTTGGAGCCTCAGAATTATAAATAATTATGTGGTATCCATTTATATACCCCTTTCCCTTTTTGGGGGAATAGGAAAAGGGCCTATTAGGGGAGACATAAATCATCCGTTTATAATGATAATAAGAAAAAAAGATCCACTAAAAAAAGAAGCCTTACTGCGTTTCTTGCCGGAGTCTTCTCAGTTCAAGTGTATTGCGTACCGGTAGTAGAGTCTATTGTAAACTGTACCTTTTGACATTCATAACTGCCTTATTAGGGTTTTAATTTTGAATGAGTTTTGTTCTCTATAAAGACATTTGACGTAAATTTACGTTTAAAATATTACCACTTTATTAATATAAATAATATCATTCAACTTTGAATTTATAAACTTATTTACGAATACAAAAATAAAACTTATTTTTGTTGTATCTTATTAAAATAGTGCTTACAAAGGGGATCAAAAATAAATAAACTGCTCAGCATTTTAGTTAAGAAAATGTTTTTGATAGGAGTCGACTTTAACATCTTAGTGAGTCGAGGGTCTTTAAAAATATATTTCTGAGAAAACAGGCTTCAATAATAGACGTGCACTCAAGCTTAAGATGGGGCGAAAAGTGCAAATTACCTAAAAAGGCTGACCTACGCTGGAATAATGCGAAAGACGATCATTGAAATAGTTTGCACTAAAGTACTCCACATAAATTGAATTAGATTACCTATAAACTTTTATTACATTCGTTTCTATATAAAATAATCTCAGGCACAATTCAAATTATATTTTAAAATAAGGTACTTTACTAAAAACCTAATTTTTAGGGTTCCATACTCAAAGGGTACAGAACCTTATTACGAAGCCTCCGCTGTCCAACCGTTTGTCTATCAGCAGGCTGTACCTCATAAACCGTAATGTAAACAGTTGAAATTAATGCACAACAAAACAAATAATGTACGATGATATGGAACTGGTGTAGTGAAAACATAACTATAAAATATTGTGGGACATTATTCGGTCGGTTTGACTGACATGATGATGATGATGATACAGATAATCAAAAAGTGAAAAGAAGAGTGCAAAACAACACTAATATATTTCCAATATAATTTCGAAAAAATATCAACGAATTAGTTTAGCATTAAAATATGTTAACGTAAGTCTAACTGAGTACATATTAGATTACTGAAGTACTAAAATACGTTACACGGCACTACGTTACTAAGTGCGAATTAAAGACGTATTTTGACGATTTTAGTAAATAAGTCCTTAAGGTGGAGGCTTCGGTTGGGGCGTTAAATTCAAATTTTATCACGTTTTTTGCTAATTGCAGCTCAGTTATAGGTCGTAAGTTATCAACATGTTATTTGCGACAAGAATGGAAGTATATTTACTGATTAATAACAAAATAAATCATCAACATATTCCTCCAAGGTATATTAGTAACATATACGACTATTTCATGAAAATGTTTACCCTTAAGGCTAAGATTTTCCCTAAGATTGTAATTTTTATTACTTCATAGGTAGTGCTAATACACCTTTTCATTTTGTAGGATTACTGCCAACGATGCATACTATCCTCAGCCATATTCAGATAATTTTAATTCTTCTCCATCCAAAGGTTGCCTGGTAGAGATCACTTTTAGTGATAAGGAAGCCGATTGTAACACTTTAATGAATATTTAATTTATCTGTATTGCTGTTCTAATCTTAATGTTGTGTGACAATAAAGCATTATCTTATCCGTAGAATTGGGACTAAAATACCATTTCAAAATCATCCTGTAGATATAACAAGTCCTTATTTTGCGCTGGAGTCCTACAAATATGGCTGAAGTAGACAAACTGACCTATCTAGCACGCTCACAGAGAATAATGCGCCGCAGTAGGGTAACATATATAGCTGGGACGTCGCGACGCAGTTGCAAATCGCAGCTGCTCGCGTGCCGCCAGCCTAACGTATTACCTTGAGACGAGTGAAATGGCCCCCGAGACCTGCCATCTCTTTGAATTCTAAAAATACCAACCGACATACCATTTTACGACGTATAACTAACCCCTAGAGCTCAATTTCGAATGCACCAGAAATGTCTTTGAAAGTATCATTTTTGCGAGAGTTATTCTGTGCATTATTGATATAGCGACATTTGCGACTTTGTATTTTTTATGAAGAAGGTGTACCGGTTTTGTGCGGGATCAGCTGGGATCCGGCGCGGATCCGTATTCTTGAAGCCGCGATCCGCTTAGCGCGCCGCGTTGAGAGCCGCTTATTTGTATGCTAATAATAATGGCATGTAATCTTCATAGGACGACAATGGGTGCCTGGGACCTTGGATTTAACCGGGAACCAAGGAATTTCATTAATTCGACATCCAGTGCAAAAGGCTTCCGGGCTCGGTTTGTTTTTTGTTCCTCGTCATAAAAGGTAATTTACTTTGTTGTCTAAATACATATAAATAAACTATTAAATATAAAGTTTATTTATACATGTAAATATCTGTAGATTAATCCATGAAATTTAGTATTACGGTTATTTAAAATCTATACTAATAATAAAGCTGAAGAGTTTGTTTGTTTGTTTGTTTGTTTGTTTGTTTGTTTGAACGCGCTAATCTCTGGATCTGCCAGTGGGATATGGAAAAACCTTTTTGCAATTGAAAGCCCATTTATTAAGGAAGGTTATAGGCTATAGAACATCACGCTACGACCCTCAGGAGCTGAGCAATGATAAAAAGAACGTTAAGCGGGAGCATGTATAGCATGGGTGAGCGATGCGACGCGGTTGTCAATGGATGACAGCGGTCGCCTAGGTAACAGTTTTTTGTTATTTTTAACTGTCATCAAGACGAGGTTATCAATTCGTCGGAATCTTTTTTTATGTATGTTCCTCGATTACTCGAAGATGCCTGACCCGATTTGGAAACTATACATACAGGTGGTCACATGGTCACCAAGTCAGGGTCTGATGATGGGATCTTGAAGAAATCGAGGGAACTCTTCAAATTTTATAGGCTAACTAACTAACAATGTTTTTCATATATTTTCTAAAACTATTCAGATATTTGCGTCTGGTAGTCGTCACATGTTGCTGAGCTGATGATGGAAGGTACAACTCCTTAACGGGTAGGAGTTAGGGGATAAATCTTTAAATATTATAGGAACGATGATGGAAAGTACAACGCTAATATGCTTATCCTAGGTCAGTGACCTTGAGAGTCATTGATTACACATAAGAAACTAAAAATTGAAAAATAAAATACTTTTAACAAAAAAAAAACCACAAAGGCACTAAAAAGTATAAAATAACTATGTAAGAACTCTAATCTGATAGTTTTGAAGTCAACGAAATTAGCCATTGCTGTTGCATCATCAGATATTTATTGCTGCTACACTATTGACAGGTAGAAGGACGGCTCATTTCACTTCTAAACAGACCCTTACGGTATTTCTTGATAAAGACAGCATACGCTCTATACGTAAAAATGGACCATTGGGCAAGGTTTTACAAGATGCAAACCTAATAATATGGGATGAGTGCACAAGACTCATAGAGCTCATCTAGAGGCTTTAGATAGAACTCTCAGAATTATAAAATGCACAAATAGATGGCTAATGTTTGTTTGTTTGAACGCGCGAATCTCCGGAGCTACTGGTCCGATTCGAAAACTACGCTGTCGGCTGGTAGTTTAGCCATTATTTACCACCCATGGGGGTGGAATAACTTTGATGTTTTCTGGTGATTTCAGATAAACGTTGCCTGTTAGGGAAACTAGAGCAGATATTATTAAATCTTGCTTAAAATCTTCCTCATTATGAAAGTCTGTTGAATTATTGAAACTGTATACCAAAATGAGGAGTCACTTGGGTAGAGGAAGCACAGATTTCCCAATAAAGCTCCATTTAATCGGGGATGCGAAAGTACCTGAATCAGATAAAAAAATAGCTATTGACAAAGACCTTGGTAAAATCGTGACCAAAATTGAAGACCTGATCTGTAGAGTATATCCGGATATAGCCAATATCGACCAAAAAAAACATTAATGGATGTGTGAGAGGGCAATTTAATTTAATTAGCTGCCAGAAATATAAGCGTTGACGCCATCAACGACAAAATAATGGCTAAACTACCAGCTGACAGCGTAGTTTTCGAATCGGACCAGTAACTCCGGAGATTCGCGCGTTCAAACAAACAAACAAACTTTTCAGCTTTATTATTTAATGCTAAATAGCTTTCCACCCGCGATGCCCCCCGCGATCAGTCAGTCAATTAACCAACTTCAAGCGGAGGTTATCAATTCGTTGAAATCTTTTTTTTTGTATGTTCCCCGAATACTCGAACGCCTGGACCGATTAGGAAAATTATTTTTTGTTTGAAAGGATATACTTCACAAGTAGTCCCATGGTCACCAAGTCAGGATCCTAGACAAATCGAGGGAACTCTTCAAATTTTATAGGCACTTACAATGTTTTTCATAAACTTCTCAGCTTTAATATAGAATGCTAAATAGCTTTCCACCCGCGATATCACACGCGATATCACCCGCGATCAGTCAGTCAGTCAATTAACCAACTTCAAGCGGAGGTTATCAATTCGTCGGAATCATTTTTTTTGCATGTTCCCCGAATACTCGAACGCCTGGACCGATTTGGAAAAATATTTTTCGTTTGAAAGGGTATACTTCACAAGTAGTCCCATAGTCACCAAGTCAGGATCTGATGATAGGATCCTGGACAAATCGAGGGAACTCTTTAAATTTTATAGGCACTTACAATGTTTTTCATCATACTTTCTAAAGCTATTCAGATATTTGCGTCTGGTAGTCATCATCTTATGTTGCTGAGCTGATGATGGACGGTACAAATCCTTAATGGTTAGGAGTTAGGGGATAATTCTTTAAATGTTATAGGAACGATGATGGAAACTACAACACTAATATGCTTATCCTAGGTCAGTGACCTTGAGAGTCATTGATTACACATAAGAAATCCAAAATTGAAAAATAAAAAACTTTTAACAAAAAATAGAACCGCCTTCAAAGGCACTAAAAAGCAGAAAATAACTATTTAGTAAATCTAATATGATAGTTTTGAAGTAAGCGAAATAAATCTGCGGTACCATGATATCGGTTCTAATTTTTGTTAAAAGTTTTATATATTTAGATTGGCTATTGGACGCTGATTAGTATTATTATCACCATCGGCATCAGCGTAGGCATCAAAGTGACCATAAGAAAGATCTTGGGAAAAACGTAACCTTTTGATGGGTTGGTCTTCTGTACCAAATTTGGCATACTGGTTTCCATTTCGATATACTTCAAATACAAATGGGTATATTTGACCGGCTGCAACTAACTCGCAGAAATGTAGAGTGTTGTAACATCTAATTTATACTTTTCTTTTGTCCCATGATTGTTGCCAAGACGGTCATGAGACATAACAGCAAATTCATCCCAATTGTTCGTCATATGCATTGCATTGCACCAAGCTTTTATGTGAGTTCAAAAGCAGTATTAATATCAACTTCGATGCAAATCACCACCAAAATAACTTTCTACCCTTTTTTAACCCCGATAGGCGATGAGTTTCAATAAAATACAAAACACGTCTTCCATCAATTATCTTAAAGGATGTTTATGCAAAATTTGAAGTAGATTGGACCAAGGAATCACGTTGTTCCATACAAACTTTGTCCCAGTTTTTCAACCCCTAAGGATTTCGGAAGATCCTTTCTTATAGGATGCCTACTTCATACGAAGAACACACCCTCTAAATTTCAGGTCTCTACGATCAGCGGTTTAGGCTATGCGTTGATCCGTCAAACAGTCATTCAGGACAATGCATGTTAAATAGATATTAGACCACCAAATTTATGTAATGGTACCAGACTTCAAGTAAAATTTCCGTCATAGTAGCGATTGGTTTTCACTGAGCCAGCAGTTGGGCAAACAGTACTGATACCTCGCATTCCGATGATACCCACAGATTTACCATATAGATTTAAACGAATAGGTACAATTTCCTGTGAAATTACCTACCTATCGTCTGAAGTCAATATAAATAAAGCACAAGGACAAACTTTTAAGCATGTTGGAATATATTTAAGTGAAAACTGTTTTTCCCATGGACAATAATTATGTTGCCTTATCTAGATCAGGTTGCATAGGCTACTTTTTATTTGGAAACGCGGGTGGAACCGCGGGGGACAGCTAGTCATGTATAAAATAATTCCGTGAAAGCAGAAATGATTGAGCCATAAGAAAAGAACACGTAGACGTGCTACGTCGTAGCAGCCGTAGAGTGCTACGAGCTATTGTAGAAGCGAGCGCTACGTGATAGAGTTTACACGTTCCAACATGTACGCTTAGAGATTGTATCTACAGGACGTATTTAAATAAGGTATTCCATTTAATGGAGAATTACGTTTCATATATTTTCTTATTTATTATGAAGAAAGAACAATTTTACAATAATATGGTGGCTGTAACTTATATTATGAAGGTGTTTGTTGTTAAAATGTATTATCTCCTAGCGTCTAAAATGTGTAATACATTACACAGGAATAGGTATGTATAGATACGACTTGTTACACGTAAAAGCTACGTCATCATTGTATTCAAGAGATTAAAAAAAAAACATTGTAAAATTGTTAAACTGGTTTTTGTATCACGTTTTATGTTGTAGCAATGTAAAAATAATTGAATTGTTTTTTAAAAAGAAATAATGGTCGCTTTTGTATAAATGATTGCAAACAAATTCCGTACATACTTTCCATGGGTACCCCGCGAAGGGACAGCTCGCAACAAAACCGGGTATTTTTTAATTTGAACGCGACAACATTGCCCATTACTGAAGTTCTGGCGACAATAGGCGTTTTTACATCGGGTCGATAACGACACGATATCGGCGGACAGATAATCTCATACATTTAGTACAAACATTCGCACTGGTACCGATTTTGTTTAATATATACATACAGGGTTACTTGTAAGTACACCTGATCTTTTCAGGACGTGATAGTAAGGGTCATTAGAAACCAATTTCACTATTAGGTACCCTGGTCTAAAGTTTTCCACCATTTTCGAGACATTTGAATTTTTAATATGACGGTAGATATATATCGGTGTCGGTACTGATGCCGACATCGGTATCCAGTGGCGGATTTACAGCCTTGGCCGCCTTGGGCCCTGTAGTACGAGCCGCCCCTTTCTCAGCTCCCATTATTTAGGGAGGCGTTTTTACCATACAGTGCAATTTAATTCTAATATTTACTTGGGTATTTTTTTTGTTGCTGCGTGCACTTTTAGATTTTCCAAACATTTTATTTTTGTCGTTATTGGCCGCCCTAGGGCCGGGCCTATCGGGCCTTAGGGCAAATCCGCCACTGTTGGTATCGGATCGGAGTCGTTAATGGTACATTTGAAAACATCCCGACTCGCCACACTGCTCGCAGCTCCCCCCTCCCCTCTACCCGCACCACCGGCTAACTACAAACAATACAATTGCAAAAGAATAAAAAAAAATTGCACTCCGTACATTTTTGTTTCGTTTTGTCCCCGCGGGGTGTTAAATGAAAATGCAAATTATGACACTTTGCTTTATGCGAGTCGCGTTTGTTACACAAAGATAATTAATTTCACATTCATGACTAACTAGTGAGATGCTTCTAATGGAGAGTTGTATTTGCGATGCGATTTAATTCTCTGCATGCATTTATGGAAAACAATACAAATATCCTGGGACATTCTTCACACACTATCCCAATAGGAATCAAGATCTGCAGGGCGATTGTGTAACTGTCTTGTGGATTCCGATAGCGATAGCTCTCTTATCTATCTTGTTTTATTCCGATGGCTAATGTCAAATTACTAATAGTTACGAGAAGTAATTACAATGGCAGTTTCATCGCTCACCTAAGATAGACAATACCAAAATTATAAGATTACAAGAGCTATTATCGGAATCAAGTTACACGATAGAAGAGAGGAGTTAAAAAGTAATGTAATCAATTAAATCGGACAATGGCCATTGTTTTGTCTTTAAAGATATATTTTCAGCTATCGAATTCAGCGGTCGCCTTTAGTGAAATGAATGAACTTCCGAGTTTCGCAGCTGACGCGGATTTGTTCTGGAAATAGCTTCGTGTGGAGTTAAAGAAACTTTGCCGACAGCTACACGTACAGCTGCGCGTGTGTGTGTGTGTGTGTGTGTGTGTGTGCCACATGGCTGGATGTAGGCGCGGCCGGCGACGCGTCTCGCGCTCCGTTTTAAATTGCTCCGCGATAGGGATGTTATCTAACAGTCATCTGTTTTTTGTAACACATTAACACTGTCAGATGATACATGGTTAATGTGCCATAAGTGTACTGTGAAGTCTCGGTGCGTGAACATTTTCAGAATATAAAATAGTCAATCGTTTCGTTGCTCCGACATTTGGATTTTTGTATTTTAATTAAATTTCAACGGATTTTGATGATACTTGGCCAACGATAGATCAGACCCTGAAATAACTTAAACAACATTTGTTATCCCAAGGAAACATAATATTCACATGATTATGATAATAATGTATGCTGTGTAATCCATAATAACATTATAAATGCGAAAGTTACTGTTTGTTTGTATATTAATTTGTTACCATTTCAAGCCTAAACCAAGAGAAGAACATAGGCTAATTTTTATCCCAGGAACGCGAGTGAAACCGCAGGTGACAGGTAGTCTATCTATACTAATATTATAAAGAAGAAAGATTTGATTGTTTGTTTGTTTGCATTGAATAGGCTCCGAAACTACTGAATCGATTTGAAAAATTGTTTCACTAATAGGAAGCTACATTATTCCCGAAGGATATAGGCTACTTTTTATCCCTAGGGAACGCGAGTGAAAACGCAAGGTGGGAACTAGTAACCATATATTTTTAAATGAACTCACTTCGTTTACAAAAACCTCAGCTTCATAAACTAGGGTTAATATTATTTAAGCTTAGTTACGTAATAGTGGAGGCGACACTTCCCACCACTAGGCGAGGGTCGGTAAACGGCAAATTCATCAGCGCCTCGACGTACAACTTCCCTCTGTCCTACAACAGAACTATTGTGAGAGAGAAATCACCTCCTTACAGTGTTTTTCTCCTACTTTACCGAGTACGGATTTATTGCGGGACAAACGTTGAGGAAGACGAATACTGGCCCAAAGTTTGCCCGAAAAAGTGATGTAAAACTGTTATACGAATCGATTGAGGTAGGAAATAAAAAAAGTTTTTATGGGACGATGTTGTTAAATCTCGTACTTAAATGTGGGAGGCTGTGCGAGGGCGTATCTAGGGCAGGGCAGATGAGTATTTAATTGTCTACATTAACGGGTTGGTAGGTGCAGATATTAGTACCTATATACCTAATTACAAATAGTATATTAGTAAACATATTTAATTAGTCTAAAGTGTAACATAATTATGAAAATTGTATAACAAAATAAACTAAAAACTGATTAAACTATATGAAAAAGTCGCTGTCAGAAGGCAACGTTCCCAGAATACTAGCGGCATTGCCACGTTGTATGGCAATACTAATTCTCTGATCCAAGTAGGTATACGTCAGCACCAGGCGTTTTGATATTTCTTTAAAAAGTTTTATTTTTATGTAAAATATATAAAATACATTTAGACCTTATGTAATAGTTTTAGCATAATAAAAATTGCTTTCCCGAGTTATAATCGGGCAGCTCTTCGTCCAAGCAGTTGTATCGTAGGACACAATAAATAAACGACGACCAAATTCTCGGGACATAAATAAGAGAAGGTCTCCATTCTGGCGGCACTCAATTCAATAAATTGTGAAGGATTTGCGAGAGAGGGCGCGGGTGAGACGGCACGACGTTAAAAAAAAAAGAAAAAGGGATTTATACAAGTCAATGGGATGGAAATTAAAAAGACAACCCATATTTCATCGAGTTGATTAAAGAAGCGGCTCGGAGGGAATTATTTAAGAAAAAATAAACGTTCCCCTTAATTAAAAATTCAACGGAATGTCAATGAGGCTCTTGTTCGCGCTACAATGAGTCGAGTTAATAAGAAATGCCGTTCTCTATTGGTAAACGGTGGACCTTAATCCATTCGCTGCAGGCGACACGCGACGCGACATGACGCGATTCCATTATGGATTTTGTTACTTACTTATAAGATTTATTTAATATTTAAGAGGAGGCTTTCCGCGAATGTCTCCGTCCCTTACTAAACTCACGGAGACAAGCGAGACAGGAGAGACGCAATTTTAGTAAAAAATACATTTAAAATATTCCCTTTCTAATGGATTTCAAAATGAAGAGAGTATTATTCTTAGTTTTGAAAAGGGGCGTATTCACGATTTTTTTCTGACGTTACTAATGAAAAGTTCAAATTAAAAAAAAAACTATTCAAAATCAAAAACTCATTTATTCAGTTTAGGCCCTAATAAGGCACTTATGAATCTCAACAGTTACAATTTTTATACTCTACTATTCCCCGTCACATATTCTTTAGTTTAACATATATTTTTCCATACCTCTTGAAACAAAGAATACAGAGAAAAACGCATTTTAGAATCATCATTTCACGTATAGCATCGCATCATTTAATACGATATTAATTTGTAAGAACCCATTAAATAAATTAAATCTCATTACTCTTCAGACTAATTCAATGGCTATCATTTTTCAAAGTCTGTTTCACTCATAATTGGCTACTTAAGTTTGTTTCTGTTAGTGAGAGTAAATCGTTTATTATTTCATTAAATCTACTCTCTGTGACTTTTGATAGACTACTATTATAAGTTATTATGACATCTTGGAATATTTTAGGCTATGGTCTCCTATTTCATGCTGTACGCTGCGTCCCGTTAAGCCGTACGCTACGTCACAATGTTTACTATAGAAATGTACTATTGTGGTCTCTTTCACACGTCGACGTTGGCGTCTTGACGCCGTACGCAGCATCTAAACGCTGTGCGTCGCGTCTCTAGTCATTTCGAACAATTGCAGCGTGAAGGTCGTCTCTCGCGTCATACAAAATTATGAGGTTTTATAAAGAAAAAGACGAATAGCAGCGACTAAAACGCTATTCTCTGCTGTGGATGTATTGACCGCCGACGCTGTGCGTTGCATTCAGACGTCGATCGGAACGGAATTAAACGTTGACGCTAACATCAGACGCCACGTTTGGCATAAAATAGGAGACCATAGCCATAATGATATATTTAATTGATTAATTTGTGTTTTTGTTATTGTAATTTGACCTTAATGTTACAACTAACTTAAATGTAATAGTATATTGATATTTGTACGTCAATAAGGCATAAAATAGTGAGACTACTACTGCCATTGTAAATTTTAACACCACAACAAGCTATTTAAAAAAATATAAATTGAATTTGAAATGTGAAAGTTATAAATAATAAATAAATAAATTTCCTGGGACATTCTTCACACACGGTTATCTGATCCCAAACTAAGCAGAGCTTGTACTATGGAAACCAGATAACTGATATAATACACATACTACTTTTTTTGTAAATACATACTTACCTATATATAGATAATTACACCCAGACACAGGACAAACAGACATGTTCATGCACACAAATGTTTGTCCTGGATGGGAATCGAACCCATGACCAGCGGCGTGATAGGTGGTGTCTTAACCAACTGCGCCAACTGGCGTGTCGACCTATTAGTTATCTATATTGTATAATTTAGTCTGGGATAAAACATATCTAGAATTTTTATCCCGGGAATAGATTAGATCCCTCAGGAACGTGGATAAAATCGCGGGATAGAAACTAGTAGTAAGAAAATGTAATAAATAATGAAATAAAACGCTTTTGGTTGTACCTACAATTTTTTTTTTTTAGTCTATCATACAATTATTTGTATTTCTATATAAAATATGTAACCATGGCTCAAATAATGCTCTAAAAAAAATGACATAGTTTTAATAGATAGCAAAAAAAAATCAATTCTTTTTATTTTTAAATTTTTAGTTTCTTATCTATACCAATAATAAAGCGGAATAGTTTGTTTGTTTGAACGCGCTAATCTCAGGTTCATAATTTATTCGTTGGAATCTTTTATTATAAAAAATATGATAAAGTTGTAACACATGACATGTGTGAAATAATTATGTATAATGAAAAAATAATACAAGTAAATGGACCTTTTAAAATAAATCTTTTATAAAAAAAGTCTAATAATTCGTGCAATTTATACTTTTAATTATTTTGCAAGAAAAAAGCCAACCGTCAACTTGTAGCAAGCACTCTTTGAGCCCTTTGATCTTGTCCATCCCCCCTCTCCCCCCCTCCAGCTTAGTCCCAGAGTGGATTTAATGCTGTCGACTAGATTAGTGTCAGCACGACGAGCTAGTTTCGCTTGAACGCTAAGTAACACCCGCCATGCTTGATAAATTACTGGAATGTCTCAGCGCTTTACGCTATTTTCAGATTATTAAAGCGATTTATAGTAGATATGAGGACTTATTTTGTGTTAAGGCGATGATAACTAAGTGACAGATGACGCGGTGAAGGACATGAATTCGTGATTTGGAATTTTCGATAAGCATTGTGAGGAAATCTTTTATAGTAGACTCTACACCGGTTCGTAATACTCTTAAAATAAGAAAACTTTAGCACGAAGCTCAGCTCGCTATTTTTGTGTAGATATAAATGAGCTGAGTTTCTTGCCGGATTCTTCAGTTCAAGTGTATGTGGAACCGGTAGTAGAGTCTATTGTAAAACTGTAACTGTTGACATTCATAAGTGCCTTATTAGGGCCTAAACTGAATAAATTAGTTTTTGATTTGATTTTGATTTGAGTCCATAAATCCGGTTTCATAAATTGTATTAATATTCCATCGTGGCTTGTACTTTGACGCAAACAAAATCATAAAAGCTATGAGCATTAAAATTCTACTCATTCACTTTAAAATTATACATATAAATAAATTAAAAAGTCCTCACTTTGTACTATAGATTGCGATTCAAGATTTGACAGTAATCAATAAAGTTCAGGTAGTCAAACTTTCTTAAAGTGGGACCTCAAAGCGTTTCTCAATCGGTTTGGGTCCACGTTGTCGGATATCGAGTGACCTTTCAAGTCTTTTAGAAGTCGGTCGGTTTCAAGATCGGATTTATAGCTGTCCTCATTTAATATTTGCCTCAAAAAGTGTGTTCCAGCCAATATACATTTTTAGTTAACTAACAAACGTTTTTAAAAGGAATATTTAAGTGTCTATGGGCCGGTTGCTCGTATATTTTAGTTAAAGTTATAGTCAAAGGTTAACTTAACTATTAACATGCTTTGACCGTGGAGTCACTTTGACGATGATCGATCTCCCTCGGTCGGATATGGTTACGGTTAAAATTTTAGTTAAAGTGACATGAGCAACCCAGTTTGCTTTCTTTCGGGAGTTAAAGTTAACTATAACCGTAACCTAACTATAACTTACTATGACCGCTCATTATGAAATCGACCCTTAAGGACCCGGTTAAAAGGAGTTCCTTTCGCCGTATGTTTTTGTGTTAGTATTTAATTCTGTAGACTGGAATTAGGAAAATCGGCTTTATTAATAGGTATGACAAATACATTCCGGCGCATTTTCGCAATTTGGATTGTGAATTCCATAAATAAAGTATCTAACAATAATAATAAAACGCAGTGGAAGCGTGCTGGGCCCATAACCTGTTACATTTTAATTATTGAAACAAGTGTTTCACGTAAATAATAATTTTTATTTTTCTGACATCGATCAAACATAGGTCTAGGAAACCAAAATATAGATACAAATTATATATGACAGAGGGTCTACTTATAATTGCAATACGCAAATTTTGCTTTGTAGGTCGATTATCGACCAGTAAATGAGACCCATTGTTACACATTTCAATGCCCGCAAACGATAACGTGCCAAAAATAATTCCGTTCTAATATATAAGTTTTCATGTGACACTCCACTTTAATGTCATAGAATCGAATTCAATCCGATTTCACCATACCTTATGACTTAATCCATAAAAAAATAAAATACAATGCAATTAAAATCTCAGACCTCGTTTCAACTTTGTATGTCAAAAACTTACCGAAAAATTCCTGTGTAGGCACTGAAGGGATTCCAATTTTAATTTGGAACGGAACACTAAAAGTAAACTGCGCTGACTGTTGTAGTTTGTTGTTGATTGGTGGAGGTTGTCATGACGTCACGCCACGTACTCGTCACTGTCGACCCTCGTCGCGCACACGCGCCTTTCCAACGGAATTCGCCAGAATTTGCTATTCTGTTGTTTATTTTTAGAATTACTCGTAGCTAACTCTGCTTGGTTAGCCATGTCTTCAGCCCGGGCATCGAATCTCTACATCTGGCTTTCTGTACAAAATTGCGCGTCTTAGTGTAGTAAATCTTTATTAGACAGAATGTTTTGCGGTTACATACTGATTGATTAATTGAAAAATTATCTTACTTCTTAGGGTCGGTTGCTCGTACATTTAGTTAAAGTTATAGTCAACGTTAAATTTAATCTTACTATAACCATTACCAGGCTTTGACCGTAGGGATAACTTTGACGATGACCAATCTTCATCCGTCGGTTATGGTTACGGTTAAAATTTTAGTTAAAGTAACACGAAACACGAGCAACCCAGTTTGCTTTCTGTCAAAGTTAAAGTTACCTATAACCGTAACCTAACTACCTATAACCTTAATATGACCGCGCTTTATGCAACCGACCCTAAGTCTTGCGTTATCGTATATCAGTGTAGCCCGTAATTAATCAAAGAAAAGTTATTATATAAAGCCCTTTGATTGATTGAAGTTCTTGCAAATATTGGATGAATGTCTGGCATTAAGGTGTGACCGGCATGTCTATCGGCTCTACGTGATAGGTCAGCTCTCCAACAGATCTAGGACGCAAGTCTCGTCTTATATTACTTACAATTATATTGACCCCAATCCAAAACACTTTGTTCAAGCTATGTTTGACCATAAATCGGCATCGAGGTCAGTGACAATGTGGTCAGAAGCTGGGGAACTGGTTCTTAAGAGCAGCTGTCGAAACACACCGGTAGGACCCAACCACCCTGCCATGGTTATTTTTCTTCACCGAAAGCTCAAGCTCATGTCGAGAGATTATTTCTTAAGGCAATATAATATAGTCTATCAGTAGTGATAATTAATGCTTTCGAAGTAACCTTTATTTGAAACTATTCATGTGTAAAAGTTGCTAATAGAGTTTGTAGGACTTTTACTCCAATAAAAAACTTGTACCTTACAAAGTTTCTTCATTATCAGAGAGCTGCGAACTAAATGTACCTCGTACCTACGTTATCTTCATATAATTCTTGTTAGCTGATGTCTGTATGTACTTCACGTATAATTTACCTGTGTATATTAGGTAAGCCTTTATTTGTGGAATCTAATAGGTATCTAAAAATACGCTTGATATAATATTAACAGTAAAATAAATTCAACAAATTACCTACAATATATTGAAACATTTATAAGAATTTAAATATATTTTTAATATACCTTGTTTAAGAAAGACACGTCGTTTGTCTATCTATTTGTCCGCTTAGTACTTCTGAGCTCATTTGAACATTTAATGTTAAATAATTAAATTAACATTATAATTAAAGGAGGATGGCGAGTTTGGGGACCAGAGATAGGAGGTAGGTACCGTTTATCCAGGAAACATTATAAATACTTGCAAAAAGTTATAGAAGAAAAAAAAGGCATATAAATAATATTAATGAAAGAGAAAAGTCGATATTGGTGCCGATTCTATTGTTTATGAACTAAATAAATTTAATCTCTCTATATCTCTTTCTAATAGTAAACATAAGAAAGGGATGCAAGATATTTTAGTCCGATGACATATTTCAACGTGAATTTAAGCGAGATGTTTATTGATCACGACTATTTACCCGTACATTACGACGGCATGGATTAAACTGACAGCATTAAAAATGTTCCATCTTTTTTCAATAAGGTTAACATGAGAGAGAGGTGACTTATCTAATATTAGTTAAGTTCGTAAACAACAGAATCGGCACCATTGTCGGACTAAGCGTTTTCGCCTAACGCTAAACCCTACGAGATACATCATCAGAAAAATGTACTAAATAATTCTAGATCATGATTCGTACGACCCTTCCCTCTTCGGACCAGCATTGCTGTGATAGCTAGAAACTAAGTCGTATACTTATGTCGGAAAATACACCGACAGACGAACAGCGGTTACGCTTTGTGGCGGTTTTGTAACGGTCCACTGCTGTTCAGAAACAGCCATAAGCTCAAAATCCAACAATCGCCTTTACACAAGCTACGAAGTGCTTGTGTTGTATCGCAATTTTAAAGCTCAGGATAATATTTACGCTTTTGACGCCATACAACATTCCTAATGACATAGCTAAGTGTTTCGTATGTCGCCTTGGTGACTATCTGCGTGCCAAATTTCATCGCGATCAGTTCAGTGGATTAGGCTCAAAAAAGTAACAAACAACAGTTTTTTTTTTCACACACGTTTATCTGATCCCATACTAAGCAGAGCTTGTACTATGGAAACCAGATAACTGATATACTACATATACTACTTTTTTGTAAAAACATACTTATATAGATAATTACACCCAGACACAGGACAAACAGACATGTTCATGCACACAAATGTTTGTCCTGGATGGGAATCGAACCAGCGGCGAGATAGGTGGTGTCTTAACAAACTGCGCCAACTGGCTTGTAGAGTTACTTTCGCATTTATGGATGATAAAAAAAAAGATGAACGTAGCACCAGCAGTAATATTTAAAGCCAGTAATCGAAACTTGAAAGGCAAGTTCATTGGTTATGCATCAACTTAGATATTTCAACAAGTTTTCAACTACCGGCAACATAAATATACTCGACCATAACTTGGCTTCAAGCTAAGCGATTCTTTTATTTGTAACAAATTCACGTTTCGGAACTTGGCAACGCGGTGAAGGCTTTTTATATAATATCATATTACCTTACGTAACGGTACTCTATTTTTTAACCTCCTTAAATAAAGGAGGTTCTCAAATCGACTGCTTTTTTTTTAATGTTTGTTCACGCATAACTTTTTTGCATAAGAAAGGTTTTGCATAGCTCCAATGAGATCCCATATTAATTTTATTGTCTTTGAAGGAGGATTTACTCATTTGATATAAAAGTAGATTTTTATTTTTTTAATATTATTATGTTATTTTAGAGTTATTTTAATTCACCTGCAATGCTTTATATGGTGGAAGTTTTAATCAATTTGAATAATATTTACCTACTATGGGAACATCTCTGATTTCACAGAAAAGAATTTAAAATTCCATACATAATATCAGCCATTTAGGATTCTTCTGGGCAAGCGTGCTTCATCATAGGCTTCGCCATCGTCCTTTAAATTTGTAGATTTGAGTCCATTATATACTAAAAAATCCTTGATTGATCAAAACCTATGAAATGTTCGAAATATAATACCTTATGTACCACATTTTGTGCCAATAAATGAATCTGAATCTATATTTCATGATTCAAGTCATGTGTGAATATTATTAATAATTTAAAAATATACATTTCCAAGTAAAATTTTCAATTTGAATGAAAGAATACTCTTCAATTTCTTGATTAAAAATTACTAGAGATCATTAAAAGTTCTTAGTGGTCTAAGATAGTGTAGGTACCTATTCAATTATAAAACTAACTACTAACTTTAATTAATGAGATGTTTGCACAAATAATGGACGCCCATTAGCGCTAGCTGGTCTAGGCTATTAAATTAGAACTAAGCGCATTACCTCACAGACCTAGATGAATATAGCTTGGCTATAAACCGACTTTAAGATAGAGATGCCACAGTTAGATCACATTATTCGGCATTATTTATAGCGAATAATAAAGAGTATTTAGTAAATGTACAATATCACAATTTTCCGGTTATTAATTGGGACACATGTGTACATAAATATTTTCTATTTCACTGAAAACCAGCGTCGTAGTAATAGGCCCTCCCTAGTGCTGCGACATTATGCTGAGTGGGAAACCATTTCAGCTCCTTAGTGGTACTTAGGTTAAGTTCATTTTGTTTTAAACAATGTTTTGTTTTGAGCTGAATAAATCTTTTCTAAAATCTTTTCTATTTCTATTTGAGGATAGTAGGTAGCCAGCCAGGCGGGTGCTACAAAGTATTGTCACCGTACCATTTTATTTTAATAAGCAAACCAACAGTATACATGTAGGAAGACGGGGCAGGGAAACCTTCAATAACACGGTTACATTATTCTTATAACACCTGATTTTAACTTTTAATCAAAGAGCGCACAATCTTTCGTCTTAACGTCGTTACGTCTATTTATTAAGTCCTATCTCTTTCTTTCATACATCCCTTTCACTCATAATTGCATTCCGATACTAATTACATTTTATCTCCAAGCATTAACTTCCGCGTTCCATTTCCTACATACATATAACACATTTTCTAAATAAAGTATTACCACAAAATTACAATATATATACATACATATGATAGGCATGCACAACATTTACAAACAATTACAAATTAAAATGGAGATACATAATTATGAAAAAAATAACATATTTTGGTTTTTTCCTCATCGAAAGTTTAAACTCAGTGTAGAAGTCGAACTCGCGAGTTTCCACTGAGCAATAGATCGCCTTGACTTGACAACTAATGAAATTAAAGTACCGTTTTTGGTGTCGAATAATATTATTTGCCATAACTACGGAATAATCGTTTACCGATTATTCGGCATAATTACAATTAAGGCATCTCTACCTCACAGCTAGTCGACCAGTGTCTAAGTTGTGTAATAGACGAGAGCACAGCGAGTCTGAAATATTAATGAGTTGAAGATACTACATTCGTCACTCTCCTTTTGGACAGAAACTTATTAATATAAGTTAAGCTAATTGCTGTTGTGTTGTTAAGAAAAGACGTTCGCTAGCTTAGCTACAACCTTTTTTTTAAGCTAGCGTACCTACTTGTATTTGGCAAGAAGAATAAGAACCATTAAACCCGGCGAAACTCAGAGGTAGGTGGCGTCGTATACCGTCGTTTGTTTAATTGTTGTTTCCTTCAATGAAAACGCAATCTATACTAATATTATAAAGAGGAAAGATTTGTTTGTTTGTTTGTTTGTTTGTAATGAATAGGCTCCGAAACTACTGGACCGATTTCAAAAATTCTTTCACCTTTGGAAAGCTACATTATCCCCGAGTAACATAGGCTATATTATATTTAAAAAAAAATTAGGGATCCTTACTAAAACTCCAATAATGTAACATAAGGTGTAAAAAAATGACCTGAAAAATTCCTTACGTCGCGTGCGCTGCGAAAACTATTGATGATAGAACAAAATCATTTACTACGACTTTGCAGAACTCATCATTATCTACAAAAAGTGTCGCGACAGCATATGTCTAAATATTATAGTTATGTCACAGTAAGCAGTTTTTTATTCTAAAATATTAATTTATACAGGGTGGAATTTTGTAATGCCACCTGGAGGGGAAGTACTCTTAATACTTTAGATAGAAAATTTTGCTCAAAGGAAACATTCCTTTATTTTTGAAAAGAAAAAAAACGGCATTAAAGATTTTTAAAAATTCGCTTGCCGCACACGGTAATCGAACCGACTAAAATCTGTAAAAGTTGCACCGTGTACTTTTATTGCATTGATTGTTAGGGTCAATAAGGATGAAATCTCTTTAACAAACTTCATAAATTGAATTACATGAAAACAATGAAATTTTAAATTAATTTAATTATGTACAAAAATTTAAACTAACTAATTAATTATGAAATGATTTGTAAAAACAATCAAATGTGAATAACAGATGAAAATCTATTTTCAAATGTAACATTCCATATTTAAACTACGTCATACACGCAGTTATGTCACATCTAAGAAAGGAGTCTGCATTACAAACACGTGCAAATTGCAATCGTCTTATCTAAATAGTAATTCGTCATTTCGATGGATAAATGACGTCAATGATAATAATTAATGAATAACATAAGTACACAGATAGATCTTTGAGTAAAAGTGCTTTAACTTGACCGATTGAATTAATAATTTAAGATTTCATTGTTTTCCATTCATTTAACTTCTGAAAATGGAGCTCATTTCGAGCAATTAATTAGTTAGTTTAAATTTTTGTACATAATTAAATTAATTTAAAATTTCATTGTTTTCATGTAATTCAATTTATGAAGTTTGTTAAAGAGATTTCATCCTTATTGACCCTAACAATCAATGCAATAAAAGTACACGGTGCAACTTTTACAGATTTTAGTCGGTTCGATTACCGTGTGCGGCAAGCGAATTTTTAAAAATCTTTAATGCCGTTTTTTTTCTTTTCAAAAATAAAGGAATGTTTCCTTTGAGTAAAATTTTCTATCTAAAGTATTAAGAGTAATTCCCCTCCAGGTGGCATTACAAAATTCCACCCTGTATATGCCGCCTCTTGAAAAGGCTCTTCATTTGTACCTTGGTATTAATCCTCATCAAAATAAATTACTTTATATTCAAGACGGCTTTAATACCTTTTTATAACTTTTTGAATTATTCAATTCGGACATTTCATTCGGAAGATATCACGAGTTTAAAAATGCAAGTATTAGAAAAAAGTCGCGTGGTTGTCGCTCACCGCGCTGTAATTAGGGGTAGGTAGGGGTAGGTAGTGGTAGGTAGTTAGGTAGGGGTAGGTCGGGGTAGGTAAAGGTAGGTAGGGTAGTTAAGGGTAGGTAGGGGCAGGTAGGAGTAGGTAGAGGTAGGTAGGGGCAGGTAGGGGTAGGTAGGGGTAAGTAGGGGTAGGTCGGGGCAGGTAGGGGTAGGTAAGGTAGGTAGTTAAGTAGGGGTAGGTAGGAGTAGGTTGGGGTAATTAGGGGTAGGTAGAGGTAGGTAGGGGTAGGTAGTTAGGTAGGGGTAGGTTGGGGTAGGTAGGCGTAGGTAGGGGCAGGTAGGTAGGGGTAGGTAGAATAGGTAGGGGTAGGTAGGAGTAGGTAGGGGTAATTAGGGGCAGGTATCGGTAGGTAGGGTAGGTAAGGTAGGTAGGGGTAGGTAGAGGTAGGTATTAGTAGGTATGGAAAATTTAGCGGTCGGTAGAGGTAGGTAGGGGTAGGGATAGGTAGGTAGGTCCCAGTTTTATTTTTATTCTCTGGGCAGGACAACGTCTGCCGGGTCAGCTAGTCTTATAATATTATGGAGAAACTGTTGGATTTTAGTCAAAAACTACTTGGGTTTGAGTAGAGAAAACTATTTACTTTCTGTTAAACTGTATGATAGATTATGTATTGGTTTCGTGTTCCGTACCCAAAGGGTGCCAATGGAACCCTATTTATAAACCTCCGCTGTCCGTAAGTTCGTGTCAGCGGGTATTTCATGAACCGTAATAGGTAGACCATTGAAATTTTCACAAAATGTGTATTTCTGTTGACGCTATAACAACAAATAATGACTGTATGATTGTACGGAGCCCTTCGTGTGCGAGTTCGATTCGCACTTGGCCAATATTTATATGTTAACAGGCTAATAAACCATAAATATTAGTACGAATCTTAATGTAATACTGACCTTCAAAAACACACAAACTGGCTCTTCACGCGTGGCTTTGAGTTTGAGTTTGAATACATTTAAAAGTAAGGATAATTTCAAATAAAATAACGCCAACTAAAACTAGACATGAATCAAATTACATATTAATATAATACTAACATAATACCTAAAACTAAACTACTTATAAATGTAAATAAAAGTACATAACTTAAAATGTCCAAATCGCTGCCAAGTAAGGATTAAAAATTATTCAAAAAATATCAGCTAGTCTTTTCTCTTAATGTAATCAAGTTTTACTACTACTGTTTATGTATCCGCATTCATAAACAAATAGAACGGGTGGGCTGTATTTACACTGGGCATTTGAAATAGAGGTACAGTAGGTGATTTCTCCGAAGTTCCAGCTATGATTACAACTCCCCCTGTCGTCCGGCGCGGGCTGGAGTGTAGCCAGGCCCGAGGGGGGGCTGTGGTCGCACAAAAACTAGTCGTTTGGGATTCATGGCCCGATCTCGCGCCTCGGGCCACCTCTCATCCTCCACGTGGCACCGCACTGGCAGGGTAGCCAGCCAGTTAATTACAAAATGTATTTGTCGACGTTTCTAGGAATATTCTATAGCGGAAATAACTGTCCGAGTTTAAAAGGTTCTTGCTGATTTCTTCCGGATTTGTTGTCAATGGATCAGATGTTAAAGGACAGGGATTTTATCTTCCGAGAAATCTACGTAATTTTAATTTTGGGAGATAAAATGATGTTGATATTAAATTTTAGTAAGCTGTCGATTATGCCATGAAATCAAATTTAGGCCCTAAAAGGGCACTTATGAAGGTCGAATTTACTGAAGCTACCACCGTTTCGGAACTGACCCTTCAACTGAGAAGAACCGGCATATAGAAGCATAGCATAATTTAATTATAACAATCTATATTGGCTTTTTCCAAATTATTAACACCTTTTCAGTTCCAAGAGGCAAAATACCATGTAAAGGTGATAGATCAATAACAATTTGTGCACCGACGCGAATGTGACGACCCGACGCCGACGCCGACGCCGGCGACGATGTGACGATTCAATCAACCATTTTATTACAAGTTTTATTCGACGCTAGAACGTTTGTTTTTATGTATATTGCCGATCGCAATATGGCATCTTGCAATCGTTTCTGTATACAAATATTTGTTTGAATACTTGGAGCGCTTTGCAGCTGAGCATTCCAACATTTTTGTTTACCTACATGGACTATATCAGAACTTCAATATTTTTTCAATTAAATAAATCAGAAGATAAAATATTTTATTTAAATAAAATAGTCTGGCTCTAATATCGGGGTTCGGAAGAAGAGAAGAGCCGGCAATAAACTCAGCAATAATTTTCAAAGCAAGCTTACGAGTCATAATATCACATTTACATTTTAGTCCCACTAGCAACAATTCGGCAACATTACCTACAAAGTAGATTCTATCAATATCTAAGAAAATAATATTTACAACAAACGTACAAACTACACAATAAAAAAAATCCTCGAGGCGGCCGCTGTTGCCGATCAACGGCAAGGTTCCCAGAAGGAAAACGCTGCTAGCGTTTACTCTTTGGATGGCCAAACTAACGCGTTGGCAGAAAAAGCTCCCCACCTGCCGGTCCCCTGTGACCTCAATTAAATAATTTGGCCAATAAGCGTATTTTTTTAAATTGGAATTTTCCGTAAATAATTTTATCAGACACGAGCTAGCCAGCCTCTCACACAACTGTACTAAATAAACCAAACATTTATTTTAGAAACGACAGTTTCTCTAGAAAGCTCACCTATTTTTATGCTCCAGTAATTGTACAAAAGCGTAGACGATTACGAAGGGAACATACACCACACATACACGTACGAGCCATAATCGTTCCTGCGAACAATTGTATCATTTCAAATGAACCAGAGACCTTTTGTGATCTGAAATGATAAAAGAAGCACATCTCGGAGGGCGCGAAGTTTTTTACATCCAAGTAAAGTGCTCGCCTATTTATATCGGGAATATTGTTAAATTGAAGGCAAAACCGCCAATGTTGGCCATTGAAGGCGCATCGAAGGCAATTTATAAAACGTATTGTGGAGTGCTGACAGGGGCCGCGGCCAGGGGTGGACTCGCCTCCGCTCAGGTGCTAACTGGGCAATATATCTATTTTCATTTTTATTCTTGAAATTGTGTTTTTAATTTTTAACCACGTTAATATTAAATGTATGTTATGTTAATAAAGACGGTGATAAAACTGAATAAATAAAAGGACAACGTGACTGACAGACTGATCTATCAACGCACAGCTCAAACCACTGGAAGTGGAAGCTATTAAGAAAATATTTTTAAAAATTCAACTCCTAATGGTAAAATAGGGTATTGTTGATGAAAAGACGGGGCAAAAATTTGGGTTATAAGCAATAATAGTTAGAGGTGGGCGTGGCATACTGAAACAGCTGAGAAATTAAAGGTCAAAGTACTTTCCCGTTCATAAGTGTATTCGTGGGAGTAGGTATTTGTATCAAAGAGCTTATGCGTGTGCTTGTTTATACCCACTTAGGTATTATATACAACAATTTGGGTAACGTTAGAATATGTGATATAATTATAGCACAGAGTAATGGTTACTTATCTTAGATAAAGGGAATTGTATTATTCACGCAATTAGGCTTAACATTTACTTACAATAACACGTGTAATGTATTTGTAGTTATTACTCATTACCACATGTTTCCACTGTTGATATGAGAGACAATTTTGATTTTGTACTTTCCTTAAGGGCGTAGGCCCTATGAATTTGACATTGCGCGCTCCGACTCTCTAACACCAAGCCAAGCGGCGTAAGTTGCCTCTCGCTCGCGAGCCGTGTTTCGCGCAAAAGATTATAATAATGTTTATTTCTCGTAAACTACAAAACTAATTGAAAAACCGGTGCACAAAATCATAGTAAAAATCGTACAACTACTGATTAGTTTTCATTTCGAAACGTTGCACAATGGGAGTCTACGAATTTTGGCACGAGAAAAGGGGTTCACGTATTATTTTATATATTCATAAACATTTTCAAAAATAAATTAAGTATATGGGTATTATTTAAATTTGTCCCTTTTGCCTAACCTGAGTGCGACCCTGTAAATGCCCAAGCAGCGATGGCGGTGTACGATCGAGATTGATTGCGATATGCCTCGTCAGGCCGACAACTTGCGACTTTGCACCATTGATCGTTACATTAGCTAAATTTAATCAAAAACTAACTGTCCCATATTACGAAAATACGTCTCTGTGTCAAAATGGGACTGAAAGAACGAGAGATATAAATATGGAATACTGGAAAATTGTTCGTACACGAACCATCTGATCCCAAATAATGTAGAGCTAGTATAATATTCTATGGAATGGAAACCAAAAATCTATTAAAGGCACTAGATACAAGTAGGTAATATATATGAACCTAAGTAGAAAGATAATAAATTAAAAGCAAAAAAAAACTTTTTTTTTTATGTCAGAATGTTGACAAGCAGGCTGGCGGTCCACCTGATGGTAAGTGGTTACCGTCGCCTATCGCCATTTGCAATACCAGAGGTATTGCCAATGTGTTGCCGCTCTGTTACAATGCCGAGAAAGCAATTACTGGCTCTCAAGTGCAATAATAAAGCTTTTATTTAAATGCAAAAATATAAAAAAAAAAACAGTTTAATTAAATATAATATGTACCTACTTTATTAATTACGCAAACCTCGCCAAGTAAGTATACCCAATCTGTCCAGTCGTTTGAGCTGTGCGTTGATAGATCACTCAGTCAGTCAATCAGTCACGCTTTCTTTTTATATTTTTAAGATACTAGCTGTCCCCCGCGGTTTCACCCGCGTTCCCGAGGTTCATGATTTCCCGGGATAAAAAGTAGCCTATGTTCTTCTCCATAACATATACTATCTGCGTGCCAAATTTCATCGCGATCGGTTGAGAGGTTTAAGCGGGAAAGCGTAACAGACAGACAGACATAGTTACTTTCGCATTTATAATATTAGTTAGTAGGGATTATGATTGAAGATTTGATAAGCGCCATTTTGTAGGGCCCAAATAACATAGATTGAAATATATCCTTTGAATGTAAATAAAGTGAGTAAGTGGTGTACCAGCACATTTAGTTTACCTACCAGTAAATTGGTAGTTACTGCTTGCTTGAGCAATTATATACGCTATGTATAGGTAATTAAAGCTCAACATATTCAAATTTACATTATTCCAGTAGTTTTGCGGAAGGTCGAGTTTCACCGGCGTTAAACGATTTATCCCGAGGCGCATAGTTAATAACTTACATCAAAGCTCCAAGTTCATAACTTAACTATGCATGGGTGGTCAGTTTGACGTCACTTCCGCCGTAATTTGGGAAACAACTCCGTCATAAATTTGAGGAAGTCATTGCCTCCAAAATCAGAATTAGAGGAATGTTTACTTTATAATAGAACAGAAATTGTTTCTGAATTACCGGAGAGGATTATCGACTCATTTAAGAGGCTCGAGCTGGCACTGCTTAAGAGGATGCTCTCGCGAATGTCTCCGTTCCTTACTAAACTGACGGGGACGAGCGAGGCAGGTGAGGTCCACTTTTAGTAAAAAAGTCGTAAAAAAGTAAGAAAACTATTCCCTTTCTATTAGATCTCAGAATGTATGTTATTATTTTCAAGTTATTTGGATGGAACAAATAAGAAAAAAAATCATTCTTAGTTTTTAAAAACGTTACTAATGAAAAATTCAAATTAAAATAAAAACTATTCCTCGTTATATATTCTCTAGTTTAACATATATTTTTTACTCTTGCAACAATTAATACAGAGAAAAACTGAATCTAGAATAATCTTTTCTCGTATATCGTCGCCTTAAACTCTGCCCGTTAAAGATATACGAGTATAATGTAATAGTCGTTAAGTGTCCGAGAGAGCGAGGCACTTGTTACCGCCGCCGGCCGCCGGCCGCCGGCCGCCGGGCAGCGCCGGCCTCCGCTGGGAGGACTATAACGACCTACAATTGTATCGAGACGACCCTCGCTCCATTCCATTCGCGAGAAATAAAAACAAATTGTACAAAGTTTTTATTGACGGAAATTTGGGTCCGAGCAATTGGAAAGCGAAAATAGGCCGTGTATATTGACTACCGATCGCTGTTTGTCTAGCTTGTAAAATTGTAGTACACATTTATGTAAATTACAAGCGATACCTACAGCACAGCCTGTAGCTTGAGCCTACACTGCTCATATGGATATATCTATCAAACAAATATGAAAATCTCTACATTTCTTAACATGAATACAATACAAGTGTAAAATAAATATACATAAAATTATAAATAAATATCCTGGGACATTCCTCACACACGGTTATTGATGCCAAACTAAGCAGAGCTTGTACTATGGAAACCAGATAATTGATATACTACATATACTACTTTTTTTTGTAAATACATACTTATATAGATAATTACACCCAGACACAGCACAAACAGACATGTTCATGCACACAAATGTTTGTCCTGGATGGGAATCGAACCCATGACCAGCGGCGTGATAGGTGGTGTCTTAACCAACTGCGCCAACTGGCTAAAATTCAGATACTACTGTTATTATCTATCTATGTGCCAAGTTTCATCCAAATCCGTTCAGTAGTATTTACGTGAAAGAGAACAAACGTACATCCAAACTCACAATCTTTCGCATTTCTAATATTGGTAAGATTTTTGCAAAATAATAAATTTAACCTACCTTAAACAACTTACCTACCTATTTCAGTTGCTTAACATTTTTAAAAAGTTTTTGTAACAAGCTTCTATCTGCCATCAAAGCTTTTTGTCATGATAAGAAACTTGGGAATTAGTTTATCAGAATAGAGTCAGCGAAGTTATTCGCCAACTTGGTCGCCCTTCAAAGTCGCTTTGATGGTTTACAATTTGGCTGCGGTTCGTAAGCCTTCAATTACAATTTAGCTAATTTTACATAACGCTTACAAAACGTATTATCGTGTAACGTATCATTATAAAAAAAAAATATCATAAGAAAATAATATCAATAATTGTGGCGGACGATGACGTAAATTTAGGTAAAATGTATAAATAGAAATATTGTTTTAATTTGGTTTATCAATATGTTTCTTTTATGTGTTTTTGGGTTATTTCCCGCAGTTTATAGTAAGTAAGATTATGTTTTTGTGTAAGCTAATTGTTTATATTGTATATGTGAATAACCATCTAACCCGATAGAACAGGGATTTGGGAGAAATTAAGCTTTTTAATTAGAAATGTATATCTTTTTTGAGAATTTATGTATAAACTGTGTAATAACTTTAAGATAGATTAAGCTGGTATCGACAACGTGAATTCATTGGAAAGACCTAATTGCAGGCAATGTTTAAGGATAAAATCACTTTTGTAGCGATACTAGATCACAAGTAAATTATGTAAATAATGAAAATCTATAAGACATTTGAACAATATTAGAGAACAAAATAATTATTATAATGCATGGCTCTCGATACGGTAAGACCGAAGTCTTGAACGGACATCAGTGTCTTTAGTATTTAATTCGAATATTCAGTTGAGTAGAATTCACGCATAAAAACAGGAAATTGTATCAAGTCGGCCAGTGATCACGTGTGTAATAAATAAGTGATTATGATACAAAGTTATATGCAAATATAGTATACAGTCCATTTAAACAAAGTGTTTTTATTGAGGGGAAAAGTACCTGGGTAGTTGGGTTATCGACACTGCAAAGGAACAGTCGAAGCTCACGAGCTGGGAACCCCACAAATTGGTACTTCGAAGCCGGATTTGATCAGCTCGAAGAAAGTGACCATCAGCACAAACCGGTTAAACACGTGATTAAGATACAAAGTTTTGTATCTAGTCGGCCAGTGATCACGTGTTCAAGCCAACCGGATTTGTCAGGGAATTGGGGCATCAGATCCTTGGGTTCCACCACGATTTGGTGTGACAGGATCAGAACCGGGACCAACACCGCATAGGTGCGCCGAGATCGTCGAGAGAAAAACACCGAATGGTGCGACGAGTTCGTCGGCACATCGCCGAGTGAAGAACACCGAACGGTGCAACAAGTTCGTCTCGAGATCGCCGAACGAGCGAAGAGGACGACGCAACATCACCCAACGGTGCGACGATTTGCTCTCGAGACGCCCAGTGAAGAGGTCGTCGTGTGAAAAACACCGAACGGTGCACCGAGTACGACGCAACATCGCGACGAGATCATCTCAAGAGAAGCAAGAGTTTGTTACCTACGTCGTTAAGCGTGTGACAAACTCGTCTCGACACATAAGTGTCATTAAACAAGTGGTGAATTCGTTTTCTCTATCTCACACGAGTAACGAATTCATCGCAGTATCAAAGAACGTGCGAAGAGGACGACGCAACATCACCCAACGGTGCGACGAATCGTCTCAAGAAGCAAGCTTGTCGAGTTTGTTACCTACGTCGTTAAGCGTGTGACAGACTCGTCTCGACACATAAGTGTCATTAAACAAGTGGTGAATTCGTTTTTCTCTATCTCACACGAGTAACGAATTCATCGCAGTATCAAAGAACGTGCGAAGAGGACGACGCAACATCACCCAACGGTGCGACGAATCGTCTCAAGAAGCAAGCTTGTCGAGTTTGTTACCTACGTCGTTAAGCGTGTGACAAACTCGTCTCGACACATAAGTGTCATTAAACAAGTGGTGAATTCGTTTTCTCTATCCCACACGAGTAACGAATTCATCGCAGTATCAAAGAACGTGCGAAGAGGACGACGCAACATCACCCAACGGTGCGACTATAAGAAAAACGTTTAGGCAGATTTGCCGCGGCTCTTGAACGCCGGTCACCTAACGGTGCCAAACGATCGGTGTCTCGAGTCTTTATGTAAGTTGCGTCTCACCACGTTAGATAGATAAGAAGTAGATGTCGACATCTCAAACTTAAACTCAAGTTCAATCTCAAGTTTAAACTCAAGTTAAATCTCAAAGCCTCAATCTCAAGTTCAAACTTAAATTCATTCTCAAGCTCGATCTCGGGCTCGATCTCAAGTGCGATCTCAAGCTCGATCTCAAGTGCGATCTCAAGCTCGATCTCAAGTGCGATCTCAAGCTCGATCTCAAGTGCGATCTCAAAAAACTTATTTTGAGTAGTTTTTTTAGTACATTGCAAAAAAGGCATTAGTGCCATAAGATGTCGACGTCTAGAAGCCCAGTCCGCACTCGTCAAGCGGCTGAGAGGCGACGCCATGAGAAGCCCCCCGCGTCCCCGTCTGAGTTAGACGTGCCCGTGAATCCGCAGCTCAGTCACGCGCGCCACGCGAGGAGTGAATCCGACGTAACCTATAAGTTCTCGACTGAACCGTCACCGCCCTCGATCGACATGATACCACGTCGTACGCGTTTGTCTACGCTCCGCGCTACAGACAGAGGATCGCGCGCTTCGTCCGTGCGTTCTCAGCGATCTTCCGCCAGCACTTCAACGCGTCTCAGGTTAGCTGAACTGGAGGCGGACGAAAGATTAGCAGAGATTCGTACAAATCTCATCAAAGAGAGACAAGCAGCAGAAGCAGCAGCAACAGCAATAGAAGCAAAAGCAGAAACAGAAGCAGCAGCAGCAGCAGCAGCATCAGCAAAAGCAGCAGCCGCAGTAGAGTTACGGCGAATTAAAGATTGCACTGAATTGGCTGAGATTCAGGCAAAACTCGTTGAAAAGAGACTTGCTGTTAATGTCGCTACGATACAAGAGGAATCGGGCAGCATATGCGACCATGAGACTGTAGACACAGAATGTAAAGTCACTGACTGGATTCGGCATAGCGCTGTACGGAGGGAGCTCGAAGAGCCCGAACGTGTCGGTACAGAAAGCCATGAGAAGTACCGCTCACCATCACGAGAAAAGGCTACAGATCCACCTCCTCCGATTGCATCTAATCGTGTCACACTCACAATGAGGACTGCGGATCCAACTCCTCCGATTGCGTCAAATTGTGTCATAACGGAGACACCACGTCGTCCTAGATCACCTACGCCGACACGATCAAAAGACCGAGCGATTGATCGACTAGCAGATGCCCTAGGACAAATGAACAAAAGTAGACCGATACCCAGACGTACGCCAGACTTGCCTATCTTTAGCGGCGCCAGAGGGGAATGGTTATCATTTAAAGCGGCCATGATGGAATCTGTTAGCCTCTACGGTTTCACACCAGCAGAAAATCTAGCTAGACTCAGGACATGCTTACGAGGAGAAGCACGTGAAGCAGTTTCGTCATTAATGTATGCAGCGACCGATTCAACAATAATCATGGAAACATTAGAACAATGTTTTGGTCGTCCAGAGATGATCATCAATTATGCGTTTGACGAAATAAAGAAGTTGCCGCGACAAGGCGGAACATCTGACGAACAAAACAAGTTTGCCATCAAGTTGCAAAACATCGTGACGATGATAAACTGTGTTGATAATAAAGGGTATCTACAAAATCCAATGATTATGCAGTCAGTTGTAGAAAAATTGAGCCCATTCCTCAAATCAAAATGGTATGATTATGCAGATGAATCTGTGTCTAAGTCAGAACCAGAAATCATTACATTGTCACGATTCTGTATGCGTGAAGCGAAACACGCCATAAAATATTCATACGATTCCAAGAATACGTCGGAAACCATACGTGCTGTACCGAAACAGGAACCTCGACATCGGACATTGGATCGTAGTCGCAGAGCTCCCGTGTATGCTACAACAGAGACACTACCGAAAAAGAGCGAGTGTCACTGTTGCGGAGCCGAACACGAAACAACGAAATGCGCTAAGCTCGTGGCTATGTCCGTGGATCAACGATGGGAATGGGTAAAGGAAGCACACGTCTGTTTCCAGTGTATAAATAATAAGCACAGAAGGATCATTTGTAAAGCGAAGAAATGTGGAGTGGATGAGTGCCGTCAATCACATCATGCGCTACTACACGCACCAAAGAGTAAGGAATCATCAAGCGAACCGACTCAGAATAATCATTCCGTGAATGCGGCTACAGCAAGTAACACCAATTACCAAGTGCTAATGAAAGTGTGTCCTATTGTAGTTAAGACACAGAACGGCCAGGAATTAAACACGTACGCGTTATTCGATGAGGCGTCAACTATAACACTGATCGACGAAGAGATTGCCGGGATGGTCGGAGCAGAAGGCCCGACCAGAGCGTTACATATCCACGGAGTCATGTCGAGTCAGAGAGTTTTGAATAGCCAGAATACGAGCATCGAGTTACGCGGAAAAGGCCAGAAGGATTTTCATACGATTAAAGCACGAACGGTTAAGAATTTACAATTGACCAGTCAGGTGATGAAGCCCGACATATTAAAATATAAGCATCTAAGTACGCTTAGACCAGAGGACGTATGTTATGAGTATGCCAGACCGCGCATACTCATCGGTGCCGATCACTGGGAATTGATAGTGACGCGAAAGTTATTGTGCGGAAGAAAAGGTCAACCAGCTGCGTCACTCACACAATTGGGTTGGGTAATACATGGATCTATACCCAGAAGCGTTATTATGACAGATGAAGATGATACAGTGTTACACGTGCGAACAGCTCAGGAGATCCAGAAGAACTCAATAGCGAATGAACGAGACGAGGACCTGAGTAAACTCGTCAAGAAACATTTCGATATTGACGCGCTAGGGGTTTCCATGAAAAGAAAGCCTATCGCAAAGGATGAACGCGCTAAGGAAATCTTCAATAACACAGCTAAGCAAGTGAATGGTCGTTTTGAAGTGGGACTACCTTGGGCAGATGATGAGGTAGTGTTACCACCAAGCTACAACATGGCTATGAGCCGGCTACGCGGGATCGAAAAGAAAATGGACAGATCACCGTCGTTTAAAGAAGCATACACAGCACAGGTGAACGGACTGCTGGAAAAGGGATACGCAGAACGATGTCAAAAAGACCACACAGAAGACAAGTGCATGTGGTATCTGCCCCATTTTGCAGTAGTTAATCCAAACAAACCCGGCAAAGTTAGGATGGTATTCGATGCAGCCGCACGCACCAGTGGAACGTGCCTTAACGATGCGCTGCTCGATGGACCGGACCTTTTGCAAACATTGTGCGGTGTTTTGTTTCGGTTCAGAAAGAAACCGATTGCTGTAACAGCAGACATACGGGAAATGTTCCTCCAGATAAAGATCAAACCCGAAGACCGCGTAGCACAACATTTCCTGTGGCGAGGAGATAACCGCGCAGACCCGCCACAGACATACGTGATGACATCTATGATATTTGGTGCTCGAAGTTCACCCTTTATGGCGCATAGCGTGCGAGATAGGAATGCGACAGATCACAGGGATACACATCCGCTCGCATTCCACGCTATAACGCAGAATCATTATATGGATGACTGGTTGGCCAGCTTTGATTCAGAAGAAACAGCAGAACGAACAATAGCTGAAGTTCAACAAGTACATGCCAAAATAGGATTTGAACTGGCGGGATGGAACTCTAACTGCCCTAGGCTGTTAGCACATATCCCAGAAAAGAACAGAGCGCAAGCACCAAAGGAACTCGGGGCAAACGTACACGAGTACGGGAAAACGCTAGGAATCCTATGGATTCCCGGAACGGACGAATTGGCATTTAATACCGCCATGCCTCGTGTTCCCGAAGAGGTAAAAAATGGCAAGCGCACGCCAACAAAACGGGAAGCGCTAGGGGCAGTTATGTCCATTTTTGACCCACTAGGGTTACTTAGCCCATTTACCATCGCCGCCAAAATCATGTTGCAGGGACTGTGGAAACAGAAAGTGGGATGGGATGATCCGTTACCACTGGAGGAAGCAACCGTGTTTAAAGAATGGTTAGACGATCTGACATTCATAAGCGACCTCCGTTTGCCACGTTGCTACAGTTACGACAAAAGTGTTCGTATACAACTGCACGTGTTTTGTGATGCGAGTGAACAAGCATTCGCTACAGTAGCGTATTGGCGTTACGAATATGAAAATGGGGAAGTTGGCGTCGTGCTGGTGGCCGGTAAGGCCAAGGTTGCGCCTATGAAGCCGCAGAGTATTCCAAGAATGGAGCTGCAGGCTAGTCTGATAGGCGCACGACTAGCAAATGAGATTCTAAACCATCATCACGATAAGATAAAGCCCGAGGTTATCTTGTGGAGTGACTCTAAAACCGTTCTACATTGGATCAGAAATGACTCCACTAGATATACTCCATATGTGGCACACCGATTGAGTGAAATCGCAGAGTTGACGTGTGTTGACCAGTGGAAGTGGGTACCTACGGCACACAATGTGGCCGATGATGCAACCCGTCCAGGCAACACACGATTGCAAAGCGGAGATCGCTGGTTTACGGGCCCAACTTTTTTGTTTGAGTCGGAAGACCGTTGGCCGAAAGAAATCGACACATGTCTAGAGCAACGCGAAGTAGTAGAGGCACATACAAGTACGGGATGTTGATGTGCGGACGCGAGGGTATTTTCTGACGGCCAGTTAGGTGTCTCATCGTCCTCCCAAATTATAATGAAGGCTGCGAAGATCTGCGCCGGAGGGAGAATGTGGCGGACGATGACGTAAATTTAGGTAAAATGTATAAATAGAAATATTGTTTTAATTTGGTTTATCAATTTGTTTCTTTTATGTGTTTTTGGGTTATTTCCCGCAGTTTATAGTAAGTAAGATTATGTTTTTGTGTAAGCTAATTGTTTATATTGTATATGTGAATAACCATCTAACCCGATAGAACAGGGATTTGGGAGAAATTAAGCTTTTTAATTAGAAATGTATATCTTTTTTGAGAATTTATGTATAAACTGTGTAATAACTTTAAGATAGATTAAGCTGGTATCGACAACGTGAATTCATTGGAAAGACCTCATTGCAGGCAATGTTTAAGGATAAAATCACTTTTGTAGCGATACTAGATCACAAGTAAATTATGTAAATAATGAAAATCTATAAGACATTTGAACAATATTAGAGAACAAAATAATTATTATAATGCATGGCTCTCGATACGGTAAGACCGAAGTCTTGAACGGACATCAGTGTCTTTAGTATTTAATTCGAATATTCAGTTGAGTAGAATTCACGCATAAAAACAGGAAATTGTATCAAGTCGGCCAGTGATCACGTGTGTAATAAATAAGTGATTATGATACAAAGTTATATGCAAATATAGTATACAGTCCATTTAAACAAAGTGTTTTTATTGAGGGGAAAAGTACCTGGGTAGTTGGGTTATCGACACTGCAAAGGAACAGTCGAAGCTCACGAGCTGGGAACCCCACAATAATGATAAAAACAAGACAAGGCTGTATCAGCTGTATGGCTCTGAGCCATTGCCTAATTAATGTTCTGTCTAATCATTTTAGATTATTTTTTATCATGATGAATATAATTTTCTTCTTAATTATTTGTGTTTGATTATATGATTGTATCTTTCAACCTATTGCGCGCAAAATCATTTTTTTTTATGTATGTTCCCCCATTACCCGAATACGCCTGGACCGATTTGGAAAAATATTTTTTTCTTTGAAAGGGTGGTTCAGCGAGCTATGGTTTCCTAAAGATGTTTACCATAAAATTCTAACTTGCGACCTTCGTCATGGCATTTCAAATCACTACTACAATCTAGAGACTTGAGCTTTCATCGCCATAAAATAAATATTTACCATTCATTCAAAAGCTTTGACAATAATTACATAAAGTTTTAATTACAGATAAAACAAAACTTGTGTATCTGGAATCTGAGTAATAACCGAAGCTTTCACATTAATTGAACAATAAACAAAACAAATGGATATTATTAGTGTAATAACGTTTTAATTCTGTGAATGTAGTGGAGCGAGTCTTGCTTATTATGTCTGGAGTTAATGCACCAATTAGCCTCAGTTATTGCCTATTTGGCTCATTGTGCCTGTTGATACAATATGTTGATTTAGAAGTTTATGTACAACTATCTGTTCCCCGCGGTTTCACTCGCGTTTTTGGGATAAAAAGTAGCCTATAATCTTCGGGGATAATGTAGCTTTCTATTAGTGAAAGACTCCGGAGATTAGCGCGTTCAAACAAACAAACTCTTCAGCTATGTTGTAAATATAATGCTTTTTAACCAACTTCAAAAAAGGAGGAGTTTATCAATTTAGTTGTATGTTCATTAGACCTAAGAGTGGATCATTTGATGTGAAACTATGACGTCATAGTGCAGTATTTCATTCCATGTTATATTCTATAGTTTTGACATTTAATAAAAAGTTGCTGATTTGATATGTCAGGACACTATCCAATTAATCTATACTATGTTTGCATTGAATAGGCTCCGAAACTACTGAACCGATTTGAAAAATTCTTTCACTAATAGGAAGCTACATTCTTCCTGAAGGCTATAGGCTATTTTTTATCCCGGGAACGCAAGTGAAACCGCGCGGAACAGCTAGTAGACAATACGTGCGATGTCGTGGCGACCTACAGTTATTCGCTCATCGGGACACACCGGCCGAGCGTGTCTAAACTGTAGAGCGATTTCCTGACAACGCCTAGAAATGTGTCCATCTGTTAAAGCTGTGTTTTTAATGGATATAGTTTCAACTTGTTTTAGTTACGGTTTTATTTAATTACTAGCGGTCCCTCCGTTTCCGGGATAAAACGCCTATAACAATCAGGGATAATGTGGCTTCCTATTAAGTGAAAAAAGTTTCAGAATTGGATTCTGTAGATAACCTTCTACATCTGACTCAAAAACAAACTTCAGCTTTATAATATAAGTACCTATATGTAGACACGGCCACAGATCAAGCTACACACTGCGGCACCTTATGCGGTTGTAATAGGAGCTATTTTGCAACATAAATTAAATCCTACTAATATTATAAATGCGAAAGTTTGTGAGTATGTATGTATGGATGTTTGTTACTCTTTCACGGAAAAACTACTGAACGGATTTGGATGAAACTTGGCACATAGATAGATCATACCCTAGAATAACATATAGGCTACTTTTTATCCCGGGAAAACATAAGATACCACTGGAACGCGGGTGAAACCGCTGGGCGGAAGCTAGTTCATAATAAAGTATAAAAAAAAAAACACTTTACTCTTAATGTAACTGAAAAGTTTTCAAATAAGTTGCGACAACGAACCACTCAAAATCAAATCAATCAAAATCAAAAATCATTTATTCAGTTTAGGCCCTAATAAGGCACTTATGAATGTCAACAGTTACAGTTTTACAATAGACTCTACTACCGGTTCGGAATACACTTGAACTGAGAAGACTCCGGCAAGAAACTCAGCAAGGCTTCTTTTCTGTATCTGTGCATAGTATTCCACGACTATAAGTACTATAGTTTCCTCAAGATGCTTTCCTTTAATTCATTGTAGGATTAGAATTCCCGATCTTTGCTACAGCAATTGATATCAAATTACTTAGATATTACCGTTTTTAAATTTCTTATTACACAATATTTTCCATGCATACCTGTTACATTCATAAATTGAATCAAAATAAAGGCGAACAATTTCATTTTCCCCACCGTAAACAAGGTGGCCAGATATTATGGGTTTGCTCCCCGGGCCTTGCTGCACGTTCCTGGGAGTGTAAAGCCCGCGCGCGCGGTTTGGTCACAGTTAAACAAGAAGAGTAAGCAATAAACAATAAAATGAATCTCCATCTTGGAGCTATACTGAACCAAACGCAAAAATAATTATTAAAAGGTTCGTAAGCAAAAAAGTTATGCGAGAACGAAAAATAAAAAAAAGAGCTGAATTGAGAACCTCGTCCTTTTTTTGAAGGAAGTTAAAAAAAAATGTCTCGTCTGTTTGTCTGTTCCAGCTAATCTCCAAAACGGTTGGACTTTTAGCCCAGATTACTTACTGCTAACTGCATAAGCAGCCGTGAACACTTGGTAGGTAACTGATTTACTATTGTCTTTGTAACTACGCTCTGGTCCACTTGCCCGATGATCCGAGGAAGGATATTTTTCGACTTTCACTCGCATCTACGCATAATCGGCGGAATTACAAAGGAAAACCTTCACGAAAGCCTTTGTTTTGATGTATTCAGGCTATAGGGCGTGAGGAGATTTTTGCAGGGTCAGCAAAGCGTGTGATATCCCAGGTGTTGCATGCGTCTATAGGCCCCGGTAACCGTTTACCATCAAGCGTTAATGACGATCTAGGAAAGCGTTAATGACTGACTAATCTATGAACGCACAGCTCAAACCAGTGGACGGATCCGGCTGAAATTTGGCATTATGACGTAGGTATGCGTTAAGAGAGGATTTTTGAAAATTCAACCCCTATGATGGTAAATTAGGGGATCGCGAGTGAAACTGCGGGCTGGAATGCTATACTGGATAATAAAGTCCAAGCTTCTGTGGCAAAAGTACAAAAATAAAACTGCACATTTCATAATGTGTGTTTAAGGATGTGAAACCTTTGATATAATTATTTTCCAGCAAGCAGCATCACAAACATTCGTTCATCGCGTTTCACGTCGGTCGGACCAAAACAAACTAGCTCAGAAGTGTAAAATATGCAAGTAATTAGTATAACAAGCTTCTGAATCATACATAATGCATGGCGCCGCGCAATGCCCAGATAACTGGAGCGTGCTGTGTGGAATTATTTAAATGTCTGATGGTTTCTGCAAACGTAGATATCGGTGCCGATTGTTGTTTACGAACTTAACTAATATTAGACAAGTCACCTCTCTTTCATTTTAACCTTATTGAAAAAAGATAGAACATTTTTAATGCTGTCAGTTTAATCCATACCGTCGTAATGTACGGGTAAATAGTCGTGACCAATAAAGATCGCGCTTAAATTCACGTTGATCGGATTAAACTGACAGGACTAAAATATCTTGCATCCCTTTCTTATATTTACTATTAGAAAGAGATATAGTGAGATTAAATTTATTTTAGTTCGTAAACAACAGAATCGGCACCATTGTAGATGTATGAATGAGCCTCAGTGGACTCGCTACCTTTATACACTCACTAGTCAGGGGGGTTTCACTCCACGCTTAAGAGGATTCTCTACGCGAATGACTACGTCCCTTACTAAACTGAGGGAGACAAGCGAGACAAAATGGCGTACTGTCTTGAGATTATATAATACGTAGTAATCTGTGCTACAGTGAGATTGTGGTCATACAAACCAAACCCACAGTAAAAAAAAGCTTTCAACTACGTTTGAAATTCACCATATTATTTATATTGTACACTAGTTTTATTTATAGACGCGATATTTTAGTAAAGGCAGGTAGTATATTAGGCGACATGCTATCCAAATACTCATCTAGGTAAATAAAAAGTTATAACCAGATTAAGTATAATCTATTCATATCAAGAATATTGCGCTGTTAATTATAGCTGCAAGTATTGGCAGTGAAATCTAGTTTATTTTGCGATCAAAAAACAGCCACATAACTAAAATAATAAATAGTAAGCAATGAGAACGTTTCGTGTGAAAAGCGATGAACTAGATTTTTCTTAACCCAATTAAAGCTAGTATTCGTTGCATTAACGCTAAAGCAGCGAATAGCACATTCTTTCCACCCCACCCTGGCTTTAGGGGCGGGGGTGGTAGGGGCAGGGGCGGCGAGACGTGAAATGCAACCTTTACAAAAATACCAACACTCCTTCCTCACATTCTGCTGCAGCGCAACGCAATGCTGCAGCCACTCTACACAGCTCACCACGAGCTGCGAGCATATGGATGTGGTAATAGGTACTAATAATAATACTTAGCTTATTCTCATTTTTTTTGTAATAACGCGAGTAAGGTTAAAATATAATCTTACTATATCTCTTTCTCTATATCTATCTTTAAGAAAGGGATGAAAGATATTTTAGTCCTGTCAGATTAGTCCGATTACTTATTTCAACGTCAATTTGAGCGCAATCTATACTGGTCACGACTATTTACCCGTACATTACGATGACATGGACTAATCTGACAACACTAAAAATGTTGCTATCTTTTATCAATAAGGCTTATAAATATAATATATAATATGAAAAGAGAGATGACCTGACTAATATTAGTTTAATTTGTAAACAACAGAATTGGCACCATTAAGACACTTCCTGATTTTCGCTGCAACTGTTAAGGCTACATTATGGAAAGAGACTTACCACATTTATTTATGAGACACACCAAAAAAAAAACCACATCATTAGTTTCTAACATCTCCGGCTACGGCAAGCTATTGCAAACTCAGTACATAAGTACAGATAAAAATGTATTTGCCCCGCGATGGAACTAGTTTAAGTGCCCGAATTCGCTCGCGCCGCGCCGCGACGAGGATTCCCCCACGAATTGCCTCGCCTGTTTTAGGATACAGTTCTTGCGCAGCACTTTAGAATTTCAGACACAACAAAATATTCTGTATTTCTATTCTTGAATTGAGTTTTTAGTTTTACTGGTATTTCTTTGTACAATTTTAAATGAACTGACTTTTTAATTAGATTTGTTTAGTCATCATCACCGACGTAGCCCGAAGAATTGTCGAACTGAAGTCGCAATGGGCGGGGCACATCGCTCGTTGAACCGACAGCCGCTGGGGCCGAACCAGAAGACGCAGCGCGGGCGGGCCCCCCACAAAGTGGACCGACGATCTTTTAGGGTCGTGGGAAACCGCTGGATGCGGGTAGCGCGAGACCGGCCATCGTGGTGATCCTTGGGGGAGGCCTTTGTCCTGCAGTGTCTTTCGGCTGACATGATGATGATAGTCATCACCCCTATTCACGGCATCAACACAGACACGGGTCGGTTTCAATGGTTGCGCGTCAGCAGCCACCCATTCCAACACATGTGAAACCAAACGCGACGGGAAACCGTGAAGTGAACAAGGGTCGGCTATCGTGCTGGCTAATGGCCCGCTCCACGCAACGTGACGGATTCCACGCGGCGACCGGCGACCGGCGACCTGGAACGAGCCAGTGTTTCATCCATCCTCTGCGGATACTGACCGCTGCCTACTTGTATGCTACACTTGAGATCCTCACGCTAACATGATGTGCGTGGACCTTAAAAGGAGGCTCTCCGCGATTGAAAAAATAATTCTTAATTTTTAAAATGTTTACGAGTTTTTCCTGACGTTGCTAATCAATAAATTCAAATTAATAAACTATTTCTCGTCACATAATTTCTAGTTTAATATATAATATATTTTTTACAAATCTCTTGCAACAAAGAATGCAGAGAAAAACTTATTTTTAACAGTTCAAGTTTTTAAAATGTGATTATAAGGATCACAAAACATTAATTATATTGATCAAATCCAGCTGTAATAATACAGAATATAATGAAGGAATAACGCGTAAATCCAAAGTAACGTTTGGTTGTCCTGAATAAACAAAAATCTCGGCTTTCCGAAGGCGGGGGGCAGTGGGGGACCGGGGGTACGGCGGCGCTGAGAGTTTAGAGGACCTTTTCCGTCTCGGTTGGCGTAAGATGACACTCGGAGCAGGAGTGGGTGTGCCGTCCGCGTTATTCCATACTTGTGATTTATTTTTCTTAGATTTAGGACTCTTTTCTGAAAAATCTAACCAAAAAACTGTGGTAAGAGCCTCTGGTAAGAGCATAAAATGTTTGAACGATTCTCAGATAACATTTGTGAAGACTTTTTGTAGCTGCCACCTACCGAACTAGACTCTGAGGTTTTATCTGCGTCACCGGGATAAAAAGTAGCCTATCTTTCTCTCCTGCCCATAACCTATCTCTATACAAAAATCACGTCAATCTGTTACTCCGTTGCTGATTAAAAGAAGGACATACCAATTTCGCCAATTTCGCAATAAATCATCAACATTATTTTCACGGAGTTAAATTTGTAGTAAAATGTCACGATTTCATGAAATAGTCGTATATACCACTAATATACCTTAGAGGAATATGTTGATGATTTATTTTGTTATTAATCAGTAAATATACTACCATTCTTATCAAAAATCACACGTTGACAACCTTACGACCTATAACTGAGCTGCAAAAAACGTAATAAAATTTGAATATCCCGGTCCAACCGAAGGAATCACCTTAATAATTTTAAAATCTGAAATTCAGATAAAAGCATGAATAGCGTGAGCGTTCTGTGGAACCACATATTTTATAAATAATACGCTACCAATTTATTTTGGTAATTCCAAGAGAACAATAGAAACACACAAGTTCATTTGCAAATCAGATTATAGGTAGGTATAATGTACGTGGGCCTGTGAATAAAATAGGATATGTGTCATCAACACCAGCGCAGCGTCAGGGCTACCGACTGTGTGCGTACGCGTTTCTGTAACCAGATTTATAAACATAAATCATACCTAACCGTTTAGTTTTAATGCTGGAATTAACGTTTAGAAATGCTTAAAATAATGTGTTTATTATCATAAAATGAATTGTACCTAAATTAAAATAGATAATTAGAATTATAACAAAAAAAAAAACTACTTTTATAAAAAGGACTAAATGAAAAAGTCTCTGTCAGAAGGCATCGTTCCCAGAATACTAGCGGCATTGCCAATGCTGATTCTCTGACTCAAGTACCTATACGCCAACATTCTGGTCATGCTTTGACCAGGCGTTTTGAGATTTCTTTGTAAAGATAAAGTGTTAATTTATAAACTGACTGATTAAAAACTATGTGGAACAAAAAAAGAATTGTGTATAAAATAATTCTGAAAGAAGTGTCGTGAAAAGTGTCTAGACATGTAATGACAAAAAAGAAAAGTATCTCATTTGTATGAATACATACATACTCGTAGTTGTGTTATGTGCAAATGTTTGAGCAATGCATTTATTCCTTTGTTGGGATATTGAATAATTTAATAATATGTAAAGTGAGTGGATGCATGAAGAGTTTTTTTTATATATTATTACTTATAGCGTTTAATATTTGTAGAATATAACCACTTACATAAATAAATAAATAAATATCCTGGGACATTATTCACACACGGTTATCTGATCCCAAACTAAGCAGAGCTTGTACTATGGAAACCAGATAACTGATATACTACATAAGTATACTACTTTTTTTGTAAATACATACTTATATAGATAATGACACCCTGACACAGGATAATCAGACATGTTCATGCACACAAATGTTTGTCCTGGATGGGAATCGAACCCATGACCAGCGGCGTGATAGGTGGTGTCTTAACCAACTGCGCCAACTGGCTTGGACATAGGTTCTAATATTATAAATTCTAATTTTGAAAAATCACAATAGGGCAGTTGTCACTATCAAAAATAAATGACCAAACACTAACTAATGCATAAAACATCTAAAAACACGTGGAAATAACAAATATGTTGTACATTTAATGCTTTTTATGATTTTTAATTACCAGTGGAACCACTAAGAGTAGATGATTTGATGCTGTGAAACTATGACGTCATAGTGTAATATTTCATACAAAATTCCATATAAACTATCGTTTTGACATTTATTAAAAAGTAGCTGATTTGATATGTCAGTCAACTACCCTATTCTATTGGTTAATAATTTGACAGCGATGATCGCACTCTCGAGTATCGTTTTTCGGAGTAGGCCCTCTATATTTTAATAGGTATGCCAGGGGCGTATTTACCATAGGGCCAAGGGGGCAATGGCCCGGGGTGGCAGACTGCGAGGGGCGGCGCATTATCATTAAAAGCATTAAATGTACGACATATTGGTTGTTTCCACGTGTTTTTAGATGTTTTATGCATTGGTTAGTGTTTGGTCATTTATTTTTGACACTGTCAACTACCCTATTGAACAATTTTACGTGTCGTCAGTTTGCTGAAATTCTATTGGTTAATAATTTGACAAATATGATCGGACTATCGTGTATCGTTTTTCGGAGTAGGCCCTCAGACTCGGCTTAGCCTACATAGTGCGAAATTATTTTACCTCAATTCCGTTTTACCTAGAATTAGGCCTACGGTAAAGTTTAATTAGTGAATTCATTATTATTATTGAACATTACATACTCGGGCATAAAATAAATGATAACACGAGTTAAACTACGAAACAGAAGCTAGTGTAATCCATATTTACTAATATTATAAATGCTAAACTAGCTCTGTCTGTCTGTCTGTCACGTTTACACGCCTAAACCGCTGACCCAATTACAATGAAATTTGGCACGCAGACACCCTATGATATGCAGAAGGAAATTATTTATCCGAGAACGCATATGAATCAGGGGAAATTTCTCATAGAGATAATATAAAAATATGTAAAAAAAACACGTGTTATTTACCTTCATTATTTGCCCCGTTCCTTTTGACACATAATATTATTACGTGACATGTTTAAAATTTAAAATATGGCAACCCTGTCGACCGAGCGCGCTACCCGTATTAAATGGGATTCCTATGCCAATTACGACCTTCACATACATTATCAACTCTATCCTAGTGAGTTTAGAGTTTACTATAGCTTGCTACGACACCACGTGATGCCGCATCTAGAAGCAGCCAGGTATCTGATGTGATACGTTATAAATATTCAGGATATATTATGATACGCGCAGGTAAGGTAACGTTTATTATTAAAGGGGAATATTTTATGTAATTGTTACCCAAACATTTACTAAGCGGACTGTCTATCTACTCTGCCTTCTCACATAAACAAATATCTTTCTACGGGTATGAATATTACGGCCAGGTTAACTGGCGCGCCTGTATATTACTGTTTCAATGTGTGTAGTCATATAATTACGAAACAGTTTGTATGTAGTTGTAAGTATTCGTCTTCAGTAGAAGGCCGTCTTCAGTGTTACCAGATTTGTTGGTCAAATAATCATAACTAGCAGACCATGCAACAAAACGGACGTGTCATTTTCATAGAGTAAGTATGTACTACGTCAGTCCAGCGCCATACTAATAATGAGCGATTAATGACGCCGCTAGTCGAGGAACAAATCTTTGAATTTATTTCTGTTTGACGGTCGTATCAGTACATGCACACATGCGTTGTGAGTCTGTAAATTCACAAATACTTCCAAACGTTTTGAATTTTGAAGGGGTTCCATTTTCTAGTAATACAACCGAATACTGAAACGCCACGGTGAAAGGTCCGTAGTTTATAGGTTTAAAGAATTTATTCTCAATAAAAAAAAATACAATTTCGCATACTTTAGAACAACAGGTTAACTTAAACAATAATCATAATAATACACATCTAATGCATTAAAGTTTGAGGAGACTTATTGTTCACAATTACAAATTTAGCTAAATTTCTTTTGAATACATTAAATGAGTGTACATGTTTAATGTGTGAGGGTATTTTATTATAAAGAAGTGCCCCTTCAAACGTCAGCATTCTTTTTCCATAATTAGTTCTAATCTTTGGTAAAACTAAGAAACTACCGCGACGAGAACTGCGTTGGGTGATTTGTTTAATTTTGGTGAATGTTAGTTTGAATCTTTATAGAATATTTCCTGCTTGTAAATGTATTACGTCAATTTCAAGCGCCTATTAGTCAAAATTTTGTGATTAGCGACTCAGGATTAAGACTATAGATTTATCTATGTATTCATTTTGCATTTAAAATATTAAAGAACTGTACATTACATTACAAGTACATTTGTAACAAAGGAACCAATCCTTTCCTATCCTAAGGAACCAATGTATGGATCAAAAGTGTATTTAATAAATTATCAATTGATGTCTTAGGCACCAATTACAAATTCCTTTCAATACGAACATAAAAATGTAATAAATTAAATATCTACAAAAAATAATTCGAAATACAGCCCATTCACGTGAAGCCGAGAAGGGATTGCGTTGTTAGGTAGAGTTTAGTGATTTCCTCCATAGAAACCTTCCGGATGTGTCCGTCGGGTGTACGCCAAGCTTTGTAGCCTTTGTGTCTAGCTTAACAAAATACATATGTACTGTGTGTTATGTATGTAATATGATACATATGTAGAGATAAACTGCGATAACATGGCAGTTCTAGTTCCGAATTACGATGACACGGAATTTTTATTCATGGCTAGCTTCAGTCCCGCGGTCTCACCCGCGTTCCCGTGCTATATTATGTTTTTCCGGGATAAAAAGTTGCCTATATGTTATTCCAGGGTATGATCTATCTATGTGCCAAGTTTCATCCAAATCCGTTTTGTAGTTTTTGCGTAAAAGAGTAACAAACATCCATACTCACAAATATGATGTTTTCTGATGATTTTTCGAAAGCAGAAGTACTTTTTGCTGTCGTATGTTTTTGATTGATAAAATATAAATCTACGTATTTACATATAAAGTTGTATCTGTGAGAATATTTGAGCTGTGATTTTGATCATTAATAAAATAAATAAATCTGGCCATGGACTTTGTAGATAACATGGAAATTCTCAACCGTGAAGTGATTAACCATTGATTTTTCAGACAAGTTCGTATTTAGCTGATTGGAGAATATGTTTATGTACATAAACTGTTCGGGGATCGTTACCCGAATTCAAAGGGTAATCAACTCCGCCTGCCCTGGGAATTCAATCAAAATTATTATTGTATCTGTGTGTGTTTTTATTTGAATGCCAGAAAAAATGTGTTTTCACTGTTATGTATTTATGTGTGTTTTTTTTACTATGTATAGGCCTGTGTTTGACCATAATCTCACCGTGGTCAGTGATGATGTGGCCGATGATGGTAAGCACACAAAGCCTAGAAAGGAACTGGCTCTCAAGTGCAGCTGTCGGAACACACCGAAAGGTGCTTGGCGACAGATTGGCAACTTGAGGGTGGTAGCCAGCCAGTACTACAACGTACCCTACCACCGTGCTATGGATTCCTCACGATGTTTTCCTTCACCGAAAGCTCAAGCTCATTGTAGGATTCGAACCCGGGACCTTCGTCTCGGCATCCGACGTCACTACCACTGAGCTATCATCGCATTGAATCATGAGGTATTGTTAGAAACCTTCTGTCATAACTCTAACAGAAGGTTTCCTAAGCATAAAAAAGTTTATGACAATATGACATTTTATTACCCCCGATGTAAACAAGGATGTTCTTAGTTTTGTTTCAAGGAAATCCACTCAGACGCTTGAAGATCATCACCATTTTTCTATCTTGTCGGGCGGAGGTTTCCATATTTTTTTAATTTTAGGTATAATGAGTGTAAATGTTTTGAATAGAATAGAATAATTCTATTTAAAAGTAACTTTATATACTGTGGGTAATCTAAGTAATATACACAAATAAATTAAAACTAAATTAAATTTAAACTAAAATATATATACTATGTCACTATAATTAAAAACCCATGTTTGCAGATGATTGTAAATTGTTCAAAGAACTTGCTGACATGTTTTACCTGGAAACACATACATAATTCACCATTCCACAGACGTAAAAATTCCATATTTCTTTTTAATTACTTTAATATTTGAATATTTAGTTCACTTTTTAACAGTCGCTTTTTTGAACTTTTGGACGCGGGCTGAAAACTGCATCAATAAAAAAAATGGAACTTCAAAGGTTACAATATCCAATTAGCACCGTTAACGACGAGGGTACAAAGTGGAGTGTAAATTTAGATCTCATCTACCGTCTGTACCCACATAGGATACCTATACACACAGGTAATATTGACACGTAGTAGTGTTAAGTAAATGTGGCGGTCGCGGTGAGGTGGCGGTGAGCCGGTGATGTTTGCATCTCATTAGTTAGTATATAGAGGGACAGGGGCGGCACAGGGGTGGCTCGGCAGCGGGCACACGAGCTTGCGGCTGATTCTCATTAGGTTATCTTATCAGCCGATTCGGAAGTCAGCGTTTAACTTCCTAGAACTAGTAAGAAACTCAGCAAATGAGTACTGTGCCGGACGATGACGTCAATTTAGGTAGAAATGTATAAATAGAAATATTGTTTTAATTTGGTTTATCAATATGTTTCTTTTATGTGTTTTTGGGTTATTTCCCGCAGTTTATTATAAGTAAGATTATGTTTTTGTGTAAGCTAATTGTTTGTATTGTATATGTGTACAACCATCTAACCCGATAGAACAGGGATTTGGGAGAAATTAAGCTTTTTAATTAAAATTTCATATCTTTTTTGAGAATTTATGTATAAACTGTGTAATAACTTTAAGATAAATTAAGCTGGTATCGACAACGTGAATTCATTGGAAAGACCTCATTGCAGGCAATGTTTAAGGATAAAATCACTTTTGTAGCGATACTAGATCACAAGTAAATTATGTAAATAATGAAAATCTATAAGACATTTGAACAATATTAGAGAACAAAATAATTATTATAATGCATGGCTCTCGATACGGTAAGACCGAAGTCTTGAACGGACATCAGTGTCTTTAGTATTTAATTCGAATATTCAGTTGAGTAGAATTCACGCATAAAAACAGGAAATTGTATCAAGTCGGCCAGTGATCACGTGTGTAATAAATAAGTGATTATGATACAAAGTTATATGCAAATATAGTATACAGTCCATTTAAACAAAGTGTTTTTATTGAGGGGAAAAGTACCTGGGTAGTTGGGTTATCGACACTGCAAAGGAACAGTCGAAGCTCACGAGCTGGGAACCACACAAGTACCTACCATAATATGGTCATTTTTAGACATAATTATGTCTAAAAAACCAAAATATAACTTTTTTTTTACTATGTATAGGCCCGTGTTTGACCACTATCTCATGTACGCATTTTTACATAGGTCTATGTATAGTTATAAACGCATAATTAGTTTGTTGTCATTTCCATGCAACTACAAACATCATTTACATGCATCAATTACAGCTTTGAAATGTCTAAATATGGGTTTATTTCAATGTACATGTTATGAATTAAACAAGCACATCTGAATTTAGGCGCTAACCCGAAAGCAAATATCAATGAATTAATAATTTTCAATTATTTAACACTAGCGACGCACCCCGGCTTCGCACGGCTTTTCTATGCTATAATATGCATGTATAAACCTAAACCTTCCTCTTGAATCACTCTATCTATTGTTGAAAATTGTATTAAAATCCGTTGAGTAGTTTAAAAGATCTAAGCGAACAAACAGCGGAAGCGACTTCATTTTATACTATGTAAAGATTAAATAATCTCGTATATTATTACTATAACGAAAGGTCAATAAACATAGTAGGGTTGAAAGGAGTGATGTGTATAATAACTTGTATATTTACGTTCTATAGTGGATAGGCTTAGTGTAGCGCCACACCTGCGGAAGATTCGGCGCGGAAAGTTCCGCTAAACACGCTCGCAGTACCTATGGCACATCAGCCGAACGTAACGCGCTCTAATACGAGCGATAATTCAGTTGCGGAACTTTCCACGCCAAACCTGGCACTACACTTAGATTGAGTGATTACTATGTGTTCAAGGCGAATAGATTTACTTGCTTTGATTAGTTCTCCGAAATAATATTATGGTGGTCACAGTGTGTGTATCCGCTGAATAGGTTAATTTCAGTTGTTTGTATAGATTGTTAGGTCACTGTTTCGTAATCAATTTCCTTTGATCGAGTAAGTATTTTTATCTACTCTCATATCGTAATGTTCTTATTATGAAATCAAAATCAGTACTTTAATCACCCACTTTATGCACACCCGTGTATAATGAAATTAAAAAATTATATTATAGCACAGTTTTCTTCCCAAGATAATGCTATAAAATAACTTTTTTTCATTAAAGTACAAGTATTTGGACATGTCTGGCCACTTATAATGTTTTTTGGGTTTTAATACTTCAATTACTGTCAGTCAACTTGTCAAACGAAATAATAAAGAAAAAAACATTATAAGTGGCCAGACATGACTAAACAATTAAACGTAGTATTATATTCTCTTTGTAAACAATTAGGAATCAATCAGTATCAATTCAATTTTAGATGCAAATTTACTCTGTGGTCGCGTATGCGGTAGGGAGTTTTTCCCAACACGGATTTGGCCGCCATGATGATTAATGTTTGTTTATTTTATTGATTTTTTTGCATACACATTTATTTTGGCCAAAAATGATAGAAAAATAGCAGTGATACTAAGGTGAAATAAACTTTGATCTGAAATTGTGGAGGCGGCAATGGAAATGACGAATAATCGATACCCGGAGTCATGAAAACCTATGAAAAATATCATCAATTTTTTACCTTTAAATTACATTATTGGATGAGTTTAGATAAAGTACTGTATGATACTGCACATAATTAGGTATTAAAAACTCGTGTGATACTATTAAGAACCTCACCTACGGCTCGGTACTTAAACTCACACTCGTGTTTAATAACCCCTATTATGCAACAGTATCATAAACTACTATAATCTACTAGCTATTACCCGTGGTTCCCGGGATAAAAACAGCCTATAACCTTCGGGGATAATGTAGCTTCCTATAGTGAAATAATTATTTGAATCGGACTAGTAACTCCGGAGATTAGCGCGTTTAAACAAACAAACTCTTCAGCTTTATTATTAGTATAGATAACACCCAGACTCAGGACAAACAGACATGTTCGTTTATGCACATAAATATTTGCTCCGGGTGGGAATCGAACCCACGACCTGCGGCGCAATAGGTGTATTAACCAACTGCGCCAACTGGCAACTGTCAACAACTATATTAATACTATCCGTTGTAGGTAATAAGTGATTAGCAGCGTTGTTATAGTCGTTTAGTAAAAGTTGTTTTGTTATACATAAATAAATAATCGGGCAAGTGCGAGTTAAACTCGCGTGGAGAGGGTTCCGTACATGTTTAACTAAGTTGCAAAAATATTTTTAAACCTGACCCAAATTTGTTGATGGTAACTATAAAAAGTTTTTTTTTTGGAAATCGTTTTTCTAAAAATGAAACCTAGCTACATCGATTTATCGCCCTCGAAACCCCCTGCATACCAAATTTCATGAAAATTGTTAGAGCCGTTTCCGAGATTCAGATTATATATATATATCCATGAATTGCAGGTTTAAAGGTATTAGATAGACTTCTCATAGGTTTTCCTGTAAACTTTAGGTAAAGAACTATTATCTGTTTTTTTTTTCAAAATGTTTGGCCCAGTAGTTTCGGAAATATAGGGGGGGAATGGTCAATTTTCGCCAATTTTTCGCCAATTTTTCGCCTATTTTCTTAAATAACTTCAAAACTATTTATATTAAAATTCTAAAAAAAATATATTTGACATTCTGATAAAAAGCTCTTTAATTTGATATGTTACACAATAGTGTCTGCAAAACTTTTTTTTTAATTTTCTAATTTACCCCCCAAAATTAGCCCCCATGTTTGAAATTCATTTATTTACGTAACACGTCCATGTTTGGGTCATCGACTTACATATGTGTACCAACTTTCAACTCAATCCAGTCCAATATTTTCGGACAGACAGACAGACGCACGAGTGATCCTATAAGGGTTCCGTTTTTTTTTTTTCAGAACCCTAAAATAAGAGGTATTTCTTTGCAAATAAAAAATCGTATTAGTTGTGAATAAAGGAGAACAATCTGGCCCCATCGCTCCACGGTGAGCCACTCTGAGCCCCGCGCTGGCTCGCTGCTCATTTTTTTAGGTAGACGTTTTAATGGTTGACTCGAGCGTAAATTCACAAACGGATGTTAAATCCTGCATCGCTTTACGATGGGTTCCGTAAGCGAATTAGTCGCTTGGTTGTCAGAAAAACAAGTTAATCGTTAGAAAGTACATTTAGAATGTTGCCATGGGCACTTAACGTTTAGTTGGTTTTTGATTGTCTTCATCTGCGTTGTATCTACGCAGGTATTATCCAATTTTCCTTTTTATCTGCCATTTTGTTTTATGATCTTATCCTACTTACAACCTTCTCATTCCCTAAGATTTTTCTACGAACATGTATCTTTGAAAGCTGTAGAGAAAAAAAAATACAATTTACTTTTTTTTACGCCAAATGAAAAAGTTTTTGCTTCCAAAATATTCGCAGAGTTGTAGTAATGAGTTTACTATAACAGTTTCCTCGCGAGAGTTCCGGATTTCCTCTTGAACCTGCGAACCCCGAACGAGGTTGGGACATGGCTCGGAGCCAAGCCACGGCGCGCACTAGTGTTGCACTCCACAATGCAGCAACTTGGCTTACACATATCTGAGATATACCGACACGTATTAGATTGTTCTGTATTCTATAAAAAATATTTGAATAAATTTTGCTTGCTCTCTAATCTACAGACTGATGTATTAACGCACCTAGATGGCTCCCCGGTAACGCCCTGAGCCGAGGTTCGTACCCCATTCGGGGGTGCCCTCAGGCGTTGTTACCTAAATATTACCCGGCTGAGAGCCCTCTGCGCTCGCCGATTTGTCCGGTAAGGTTGTTGCAGCCATCTGAGGCTACCAACTTAGTCCTTTCATCAAAAAAAAAAAAAAACCTAGATACCTGTTATGACTACTGAGAAAGAATTTTTGATACTTCTACCCCTAAGGAGGTAAGTACGGAAGTGCCAGTAAAAACTAAAGCCTTATATTTATTGTCAACTTTATGGAAAATGGCACGCTAGTTTTGTTTTTTCCGCGCGCCGCGGTAACACACCCGTGTAAATAAAGGCACTGGCAAAACAGCAAAACAGCCTTATAATTTTTTTTAATAAACTGTAATGTTTTGAATTCGCAAATTATGGTTAATATGTAGTGAAAAATCGATAGTTACAATAGGGTAGTTGACACTGTCAAAAATAAATGACCAAACACTAACCAATGCATGAAACATATAAAAACACGTGGAGATATCAAATATGTTGTATATTTAATGCTTTTTATGATTTTTAATGACCAGTGGAACCACTAAGAGTAGATGATTTGATGCTGTGAAACTATGACGTCATAATGTAATATTTCATACAAAATTCCTTATAAACTATCGTTTTGACATTTATTAAAAAGTTGCTGATTTGATGTGTCAGTCAACTACCCTATTATTACAATAGACTCTACAGCCGGTTCCACATACACTTAAACTGAGAAGTCTCCGGCAAGAAGCTCAACAAGGTATCTGATAATAGTATAATCATATATTAGTAATATGGATTACCATAATATATCCTCAACGACTATAAATAAGGATATAAGGATCCAATCAATATCCACACTTTGCTTAATGGAGGAACAGAGAGGCTGTTCGTCATAAATAAATAAAATACCCACACAAAATGTACGTAGGTTAAGAATATTACGAGTATTTTCGGGCTTAATAAATACAGATTTAGTTATAAGTAGCCGATGTAAGTAATAGGGGGAACCGCACTAATTCAGCAGCATGCGGTTCATAAACATTTAATTTGTGGTTATGATGGGAGAGTGCGCCCCGGCCCCGGACGCCCCGGACGCCCCGGCCCCGCCACGACAGGAGGCCAATTCTCGCGCGGGTAAAGATGAATGTCTATGAAAAATCTCACCAAAATGTCATCATTCGACATCGAAATCTCTACTGCTCCGGGCCATTCGTTGCATCTCGAACAAAAGGGATTCGACATTTCCCTAGCGTGACATCCCGAGAATACGAAAAATTGATTTTATCAGAGATTCGCCATTTTGTTTCAACATATCTCGAATTCGAGATGATCTCTACCCGCGCGAGAATTGGGCTCCAGGTCGCCTGCTAGTTTACAGCACCGTGGGGCTAACGCGTAACAAAATGGTAATGAACTTCATTAAGTAAATATCCCGGGACATTCACACACAGTTATCTGATACCAAACTAAGCAGAGCTTGTACTATGGAAACGATACAACTTATAAATTGTAATTTTTTTTGTAAATATATACTTATATAGATAATTACACAGTTAGGACAAAGAGACATGTTCATGCACACAAATGTTTGTTCTGGATGGGAATCGAACCCACAATACTGGCCTGTCAATGAGTCGCCTAACTGTGATGTTTTTGTATTTAGTAGTTTTTTTTTCTCATAGAATTTGGAGACAATATTTAATTTAATTTATGAATAAATGAAGAAAAAAACCTTCATTGAACTTGGATACCGTTATCTGGAATTCCATAATATTTAGACATCAAGTGGAACTTTGGACGAGTAACGATCATGGATGGGTTAATTCGTTTGATATTCATGTGTGCAACAAACATACTAGAATGAGGAATAACAACAAAAAAATGTAATTAGTCCGTCAGTTAGATTATCAAAAAATATTGGATACGTATTTTTAATTTTATCAAATCAATAAGAAATTACAAAGTTATGTCCCATCAAAGTGCAGGATTGGGGCTTGTGACGTCATTGTACAACTACTTTTTAGTACACTTTTTGCAGACCGGAAAATTTTAACGCACTGTATCTTCGTTATTATTTGTTTTCGGATCAAAATAAAAAATACGTATCCAATATTTTTAGATAATCTAACTGACGGACTAATTAGATTTTTTTGTTGGTATTCCTCATTACAAATAATGGAAGCCCAGTTCAATGATGTTCATTACCATTTCGTTACGCGGTATCCCCGCGAGACTCGCTGGGGCATGTCGAGGTAAAGTGCCCCGCAAACGTTTCCAACTCAATCATTATGACGGATCCCTTTACTCTAATTATTTTTCAGGTTATAAGTGGTATATTATTTAGATTATTTAAGTAAACTAATATGATAAATAATGTGGGAGTAGATGTACTTACATAAGTAAGTATTGTGAGTGGGTTCGACTCCTACACAAAATAAACATTATAGTGCATTTATATTTGTCTGATTGTTCAGAGTATGTAGACTCTACCTACATTATAGAGAGTACAATAGGGTTAATTTTGACACATTGGAGCTTTTTTTTTTTTTTAATTTTAGCATCACACTTCGTGTATTTTGCCAGTGTCAAGTTGAGCAATGTAGGTATTTTTATATTCTTCATGTATTAAATTCTCGTCAATCATCAAGTTTCAAAGTTCAAGTCATGTTAAATCTTCTTCGAGTCATAGTCAGTCAGTTTAGTTAGGTTCTACTAAAACTTTTCATGGACTTCTTGAGACAACTTGAAAAGCCACTATACACGTAATCATTTCATTTCACTTCACTGGTGCACTTGTATTGATCTTTATTGGACAAAATACCACCGATAATATTCAATAAAACTCAAAAAATACACTATTTTATGAAAATAAAATGAAAACGCAACGTCACTTCGCAAGTTCCCGCCAAAAAGTCCATTGGAGCTTCATAATATGTTTCGGCTGGCATTTCATCGATCTGTCAACTATCTTTTGTTTCATCATTTGACAGATATGAAACTATAGCTACTGTAAAAGTAACTAAAGTAATAAAAACTGAAGTGACTAAAATAATAAAATTACTAAAATATTAAAAAAAAATACCTATGTATACAGTAAATATATCTATTTAGTTAATTAGTGGAAGCCGCGAGAGTTTATTTATCTGATTTATCCGACAAAAGGGTGTCAGCTACCTCCACACCCAATTTCATCAAAATTGGTCCAGCCATTTGAGTGTGAAGAAATAACAAACACTTATATAGATTAGACTTGAAACAAAGTAGATTAAACATACTCGTATTGCAAACTAATTAATTAAATAAAACATATTTTGATGAGACTAACTCTTTATATATTGGAACATTTACTTTGTTCATTAATTAAAATAAACAGGCAATTAGAAGCTCATTCAGCGAGCCGACGCGTAGACAAGCTTATTCTATTACATTAAAGCTCGTATTGTAACATTAATTAAATTTAAAAGCTTCGTTGGGGACCTTTCTGGAGGTGATATTAATATTTGGGTACCGTGTGTGGTGGACTGGTATGAAGGTGATTTATTAACTGACCTGGGCGCTGGGGTACGTACCCGGGGCCCGGCGGCCTGGAGGCCACGGCTCGCCCACTACAGGCCAAGTACGGTAATATGCAGCATTACATTACATTTGTAAGTGAAATTTCAAGTAAATATTGTTATAAATTTTATATTCCTCGATTTCATAGTTTGATACTTCTAAACGTAAAGACTAACTGTCCCCCCCCCCCAGAATAAGTAGCTAGGCTTCCTATTAGTGAAAGATTTTTGCATAGATAGTATATCCAGATATTTGTCAAACTCTTCAGCTTTTTTATTAGTAGATATTGATTTCAAAGAATTTAAGAAATCACACAAAATGAAATTATTCTTGGAAGCTCAACTGGGTTATGAATTAAAATAGTACAAACGATTTGATGAACTTAAGTAACTTAGATTTGCGTATATAGTCAAACAAGGAACCTTTATAATTTCGTTATGTCCGTCCGACCGTCCGTCTGTATGTTACAACGTATATATATACAGGGTTACAGGTTAAGTCGACCTAGATCCGTTAAGGGTGTGTAGTACCCATCTTTTCTGACATATTTCACTATAGAACACCCTACCCCAAACCTAAACGTTTTCAAGAAAATCGACATTTAACTTTCATTTTTTTATTAACTTTTTGAACTTTCAATCGTCCAGAAAAACGTATTTAATTAACCTACGTAGGATTTTGGTTATTAAATTCATAGAGCATCTTAATTCGCATGTAAAAAATCAATAATAATAATAATAAGATGCACTAACTTCAAAATATTGTAATTAATGGCAAAAAATCGGCAATTTTTATTAAAAAATTTAAATGTCTATTTTCTTGAAAACGTTTAGGTTTGGGGTAGGGTGTTCTATAGTGAAATATGTCAGAAAAGATGGGTACTACACGCCCTTAACGGATCTAGGTCGACTTAACCTGTAACCCTGTATATATTTTAATTTTTTTTTATTGGTATACAAAACAGATTACAGACAATTAAATATATGTAACATAAATCTAAAAAATGTTGACGATCAGGTCGTAATCATAAACATGTACACACAGAAAGGTGATATACTATAAACACTAAAAATAGATATACACGCAATCAAAAACTATAAGTACCCATACATTAGCAACATGTTATAAACAAGACATTACGTAAAAACTAAGACACGCTAACTAAAACTAAGATTATGAGTAAAAAACACGAATAATATTTTTAAATAAACCTACCCTATTGTTAAAAATGTCGACAGTAGTCATTTTGTCGACGAGTTCATTGTACAAGCGACACATTCTAGATATTGGATTGTAAAATGATGTATTATTGCGGTAAACGTGGAGAGACAAAGTTTTGGGATTACGAAATTTATAATTTGTATTAAAATTCAAAATGACTGTTATATTCTACAAGGAGATACTTCTCTCCAGTCAATTTGCTAAATAGATGTAAAAGTGGCCCTTAATAATGTAAATCTTAATTATTCATAGTAAAATTAGGTAAATATAGTCGCAACTGAAGGCATTCGGACACCCATTAATGGCGAGCGATGAATACAAACGGGCGTTTTTGTCCACTCCTCATTCTCCGCCACTCTGTGTTTCTGGCGTCTCATTAAGGGTAAACCTTCGGTTGGAGCGCGAAATTCAAATTTTATCACTTTTTTTGCAAATTGCAGCTCAGTTATAGATCGTAAGTTATCAACATGTTATTTGCGAGAAGCATGGTAGTATATTTACTGATTAATAACAAAAGAAATCATCAACATAATCCTCCAAGGCATATTACTGACATAGACGACTATTTCATGAAAATGTTACTAATATACCTTGGAAGAATATTTTGATAATTTCTTTTGTTATTAATCAGTAAATATACTACCATTCTTCTCGCAAATAACATGTTGATAACTTACGACCTATAACTGAGCTGCAATTTGCTAAAAACGTGATTAAATTTGAATTTCGCGCTCCAACCGACGCCTCCATCTTAAACTCGCTGCGTTTGTAACTTTATATGTAGACTGAGAATGTAATAGAAAGAGGTTATCAATTTCGATTGTGTTTTTTTACGGTTGTTCTCGCATAACTTTTTTATTTATGAACAGATTTTAATAATTCTTTTTGCGCTGGGGTTAGTATAGCTCCATGGTAGTCCCATTTTAATTTTATTGTATTTGAAGTAGGTTTTACTGTTTTTGTTAAAAGTCGATTATGTATGTTTTTGCAATGCAAATTAAAATAAAACTAAAAGTAAATATAATGAAACGCTTTGCAACCTTACCTTACTTTCAAGTTGAAAATCTGTCGCTAAGCCTACCGGTGGTGTGTGAAAGCTGCACTTGAGAGTCAGTTCAGGAGCGGACTTGTCCCAAAACTAGAACAAAAAAAACTGACTGATTTCTAGGTTATTCTGTTCCAACCAATCAATTTGACAAAATTCCCTAGAGCAGAATTAACATCATTTTCAAAGAAAAGAAGAAGAGAAACAGAAGATTATCGATAAGTTTCATCAAATCGATAAACATTTAAATCCATATCAAATGTCATTTTCACAGAATTATGTCACTTTTGTCGAAAAAAATAACGGTTAATTTATTAATCGATCGGATTCTTCGACAGTTTGTTCTGGTAAATGTAGTTGTACCGTAGCAGTGCTACGAGTTATCGTAGCGCGTAGCACTGCTACGAGTTATCGTAGACGTCGGACGGTTTGGCAAAGCTCTTTTATTACTTGGCACATTCCGTATGTATTTACAAGTTGTAACATAATTTTATCGGTAACATCCTGTGACTATATAAAAGTGTTTCGAACATATTTCCGTACTTCAAAATGAAAATATATAACCCTTATAAGATTACTTGGTTGTCTGTCTGTGTCAAAACCCTTTTTCTCAGGAACGCGTGGAGGTATAAAGTTGAAATTAATACCAAATATTAAGGTCCCTTAGAGCTGTAAAAAATCAAACTTCTAAATCGACGCAATAAAAAAATTACGGCCATTTATCTCGCATATTTTGATATTTCACGAGTAAACCAAAACCTATAGGGACCTAGGGACTTCACGTTGATCTATAATCATCGAATTCAGCAGGAAGCAAAGTTGCAATGAACATGTAAAGGATGGAATCTTCTGTGCACGAGTCAGATTTGCACTTGGCTAGTTTATTTTTTTAATAGTTTGAACAATAAAGAAACTCTTGGTTTTACAACATTATTTGTTAATGGTAGGAAGGGGGGGTCCACGGTTGCGACAAAGAAAAGAGATTGTAAGCATAAACTTTAAAAGCCACTTGGAATTCACAATTGTTCGCGGGTATCTCGTATTACTTCCGGCCGACGACTGGCTCGACTCGATCCCTGTCCAGTGAAAGGGGTTGCGCGGGCGCGGGGTGCGGGTCGTGGGTCGCGCGCGACCCGCAGGTCGCCGCGTCTACGCACATACGTTGAAATCTAGGTATGTAAGTATCTACGCAATTTTACATAATTTAGGAATATGCAAGCGTCTTCCAAATGACTTCGACTCTTTATTATTCATCAGTAGGTACAATTAATGCTGCAAACAATATTTTTAGGTAAGTTTTATAATCTTTACAACTAGGTAAGTACTTAATTAGGTATAGTTTAACAATTTAATATTTATTTTCCAGGTACACTTATACACGGATACACAGGTAAGTATATTATTTTTATTGTTATATTTATATGTATTATTAATATGTTTATGTTTTTTCAGGTAAGCATCGGGCGGGCGGTTCCATCATTAACATTATTCATAGCATTTAAATAGCTTTGTATTTAAATAAAAGTAATTAATTTAAATTACAAAGAAAATCGCCAAGTTTTTATCATGTTTCAGTCAACATAATAATAAAGCTGAAGAATTTGTATGTTTGTTTGAACTCGCTCATCTCCGGAGTTACTAGTCCGATTTGAAAAAATCTTTCACTAATAGGAAGCTGCATTATTCCCAAAGGATATATATAGGTTACTTTTAATCCCGGGAACGCGAGTAAAACCACAGGGAACAGCTAGTTAGTCATAATTATAAATGTGCTTGTATTTACAGATGTGAGGTGGGTGTAAGAAGTCATTTAGTGTGTATGTACCCCACTGTGACTCGGCGCTCGCTTAATTAAAAAGAAACAAACGCTTGCCATGCGCCTGGGGCGAGGGGCGGGGGGCGGGGGGTGGGCACAGGGGGACAGGGGGATGAGAGGGCCTGTTGTATCACCGTTTACTTTTAGCCTTGATGAAGATTGCCATGCGTTCTAATGTCCTTGGATATGTCTCTTGTCGATTTAAAATAGCGTCATAACACAATAATCTAAACATTAAACGGAAAGCGTGACTGACTAATCTATGAACGCACAAACTACTGGACGGATTGGGCTAAAACTATGTTATCAGTTAATAAAAAAGAAACAAAATTATACAGAAAAGGTAGTACGAATAGTCGTCGAAACATTGCATTTCTTATTAAATTAATATTTTTATTTCTGGTTTTTGGATACCAAAGCTGGCGGATACTTAGCCCAAAGAATAAGCAATAAATCGGAGCAATGCCGTCCACACTCTTGGTACTCTACCAACGGGAGGTAAGTAGGAGGTTTTTATTTGGCTGTTTTTTTATGTTTGTTCACGCATAACTTGATTTGAATAATTATTTTTGCGTTGAGGTCTGTATAGCTCCAAGGTGGTAACATATTAATTTTCTTTTTTTTAATTTATTATCAATTTGAGTAAATATCGAGACATACGAGTACTTATGTCACTTGTTAATCCGGTTTGTGTAATATAGTGTGGAGTCCCCAGCTGTGAGGCTTGGCGTTTTGTATTACTATATTTAGCACGTTGCGTTGTTGCCGCCGTCCAACCATTTATTCCTTTGCATTTTCGCTTTCTGTTTGTCCGTTTCATGCGTTTTAATTGCTTTTAACTTTATCATTTATTTTTTTAATACGATATATTGTTATATTAAGGCGACGATATACGAGAAATATTCTAGATTCAGATTTTCTCTGCATTCTTTATTGCTAAATATTTGAACATTGAGAAATGAATATGATTTTTACAATATTACAAGCTTATTTTTTTATCTCTCCGCCCCCGCGTTCCCGAGGGATACAAAGTAGCCTATGCGTTAATCCAAGGTTTCAGCTACCTCCGTACCAAATTTCATCGAAATAGTTCCAGCCGTTTGAGCGTGAAAAACTCACATACAAACATACTCACAAACTTTCACATTTATATAGGTAATATTAGTATACTATCCTATAGTATAATTAGGAAGTTAGGATAGGTAGGTACATAACACAATGTCATCAAGACATCGCTTACCCAAAATTACATAAGAAGCAATATCAAGAACAACTTTATCTTGAGATGCTTAATCTTAGAATAAGCCATGTACCCAAAGTAATATATAATACAAGTTAGGTAATTCAGTGCGTTTCTCCGCTTGTCTGTCAACGGTTCATAACTTATGAACGTTAGGGAAGGAACATAAATTACATGGTGGCCCGCCGGACCCGACGCACATTTATTAAGGTCCCGTCAAAGGCGAACCCTTATTGGTGAAAGTTGCGCTCAAACTTGTAACTTTCCTTTGAGGGGGAACTGTGACCCGCGTCACTAGATTCCTCATATTTCTTCTACTGTTTTCTTTATATGAAATACTAGCTTCCGTCTCGCGGTTTCACATGGTATCTTTAGCCTATATGTTATTCCAGGACATGATCTATCTATGTGCCAAGTTTCATCTAAATCCGTTAAGTAGTTTTTGCGTGATAGAGCAACAAACATACATACATACAAACTTTCACGTTTATAATATTAGTAGCATAGACCCGCCCCAGCTTCGCACAGTTTTTTGTCTTTTCTGAAAAAACTAAACCTTCCTCTTGAATTACTCTATCTATTGCTGAAAACTGCATTAAAATCCGTTGAGTAATTTAAAAGTTTAGTTTATTTATGTATCTCAAAATTTCCAAATTTCATACAATTACAAAACAAACAGAGAGAAGAACAATGTAGCCTTTCTGTAATTCCATAGATAGATTATCTATTTATGTGCCAAGTTTCACCCAAATCCGTTAAGTATTTTGTACGTGAAAGAGTAACAAACATTCATACTGTCTCACAAACTTTCTCATTTAAAATACTACTAGAATAGTAAAAACAAACAATTACTCACGATAACCGGACTCGTTACAGACGACAGGTACTTATATATTTTAAGGCGCTTTAAGCACAGTATTTAATATTTCATTATAATAAAAGCCTGCGTCGTAGGTACGAGTGCGATAGCCCTCGTAAACTGTAAATATTGTCTACATTTTAATTTTAAAGCGCTATTATATTACTAAAAGCTTGTAAAGTGAGAAAATTTATGTTAATTCCATAGAGAGTTATTATCCTTTTTCCTTTATTAATAAAATTATTATTGAAATTAAATTTGAATGTGTGTACGTTTGTCCTTTCGCACAGCAATGAATCGACGTTGTTTTTAATTTTATTTTAAACCAAAAAACAGAAAAGAAATCCAAGGATTTATTGTTCGTATGGCGCTTTTGTTTGAACGCGTTAATCTCCGGAGTTACAGATCCGATTTGAAAAATTCTTTCACTAATAGGAAGTTACATTATTCCCGAAGGTTATGCGACTGCTTTTTATCTTGGGAACGCGAGTGAAGCCGCGAAAAACAGCTAGTAAGTAGTATAATACATTCGATAGAGTTATGAAGTAAAGTGACGCAAGAGGCAACGAAGGACAAACAAAGGAAACTGACGCAATTTATGGGTCCGCGCCCCTAAATCATTAACAGAGGGAAAAATGTTCACCAAGTACGGTTGAAACAGTCACTTGGACCTTATAACCTTAAATAGAACTGGTAGAACCTTAAATATTAGACGAGTTATTTTAAAATTGGCTGTCTCCCGCGGTCCATGTCATAGGCTATTTGCGTGTCAAATTTCATCACAAACAATAAACACAAAGACATTGTCAATTTCGCATTTTTATGATATTATAAGCTTGGATTTTTTACGTAAAAGTCGTTCCAATTTATAGGCCTGTTTTGATATGAAAGTGTCTTCTTGTCGTACTATGTTTTAACACATACCTAATCAACTTTTTACAAAAAGAGTAAAACCTCCTTCAAAGACAATAAAATTAAAATGGGACCACCTTGGAGCTATACTGAATCGAACACAATAGTAGTTTATGATACTGTTGCATAATAGGGGTTATTAACTACGAGTGTGAGTTTAAGTACCGAGCCGTAGGCGAGGTTCTTAATAGTATCACACGAGTTTTTAATACCTAATTATGTGCAGTATCATACAGTACTTTATCTAAACTCATATAAATAATGTAATTTAAAAAAATAGAAAAATCGATAGTATTTTTCTACCAACTTTTCAAAAAAAGAAAAATATTTTTGTGACATTTTTGGTCAAAATGATATATGTAGGAAAAAACAATAAAATAAACAGACACAATAATCATATACCTAATCCAATCCGTGTTGCCAACTCCCAAAAATTCTTACCTCTAAAGTTCAAGTCAAAAATTTGTCACATTGTCATCGTCAAATTGAATTGATACTGATTGATTATACTATTGATAGGTCCAAAGTGTACTTTAATAGAAAAAAAGTTATTTTATAGCATTATCTTGGGAACACAACTGTACTATAATGAATCATTATACACGGGTGAGCCTAAAGTGGGTCATTAAAGTACTGATTTTGATTTCATAATAAGAACATTACGACATGAGAGTAGATAAAAATAATTATTCTAATCGGTTCATAAACAAAAAAAGTAATACACATTAAAAATAAAAATTAAGAACTTCCTTTTTTTAAAGTCGGTTAAAATCGGCACCAAAGGCCTATTTATTGCTAAAATTATTATTGCTCTTATTTCTTGTAATCATGATGTTGGAGAGTACGTAGATAGTTATATTATGATTGCTTGGCCTCAATTTGTTTGTCTTTACTCGTCTGGTATCGAAGTATACTTGTTATGTAAATGTATTCAGTTGATGGCTCGTCAAAGGCAACCAGCGGCTCATTGCCTCTCCAACTCATCTGAATTATATATACGCCTTATGAAAACAACTCCCTAAAAAGTTACTCAATTTAAACTACAGTTAAGTAAAGGGAAGATCCTTGGGGGAGGCCTTTGTCCAGCAGTGGACGTCTTTCGGCTGACATGATGATGATGATGATGAAGTAAAGGGGAAACTATTTTGTAAGTTTAACTATTAGCCACCCATAATGAAGACTTAACTGTAAACTTTTAAGCTCGGGTTCGTCTCGTTCTTCCGTAAACGTAAGGACACGTGTCAGAAAGAGACTAACTACTGTAACATCGCATGCATACTACTTCCTATCAAATCAAATCAAATCAAATCAAAAACTCATTTATTCAGTTTAGGCCCTAATAAGGCACTTATGAATGTCAACAGTTACAATTTTTATACTCTACTACCGGTTCGGAATACACTTGAACTGAGAAGACTCCGGCAAGAAACTCAGCAAGGCTTCTTTTTTGTGGATCTTTTTTTTTTGAATTTATGTAATTACAGTTGTTGTTTTAAATATACATAAACTTCATACAATTATCACTTGGCTAGGGGGCTGCAAGTGCAGAGGGAAGCTACTACAACCATATATTCTTGTCTTCTATGTAATGAGCCACCTTATAGTAGGCCTTGTCAATCAACTTATGTTTAACATACTCTTTGAATCTATTATAAGACATCTTAGTTACTTCATATGGGATTTTATTATAAAAGCGAATGCAGTTCCCGAGAAAAGACTTATTGACTTTCGCTAGCCTGAATCTAGGTGTAACAATTTTATATTTATTTCTTGTATTTAGGTTATGGCGGCTACTGTTTGTGTCAAATAGATTTAAATTTTTACGGACAAACATAATATTTTCAAAAACGTATAGCGACGGTAAGGTTAAAATGTCAAATTCCTTAAACCGAGTTCGTAAGGATTCGCGAGGACCCAAGCAATAGATTGCACGAATGGCCCTTTTCTGCAAGATAAAGATAGATTCCAAATCCGCAGCCGAGCCCCATAGCAGAAGACTGTAGGACATTATACTATGGAAATACGCAAAGTAAACCAACCTAGCTGTAGCCACATCTGTTATATGTCTAATTTTTCTAACTGCAAAAGCGGCGGAACTCAATTTACTAGCTAAGCTTTCTATATGAGGACCCCATTGTATTTTACTATCTAATGTTATGCCGAGAAAAACTGTCCTATCAACTAGTTCGAGTCTAACATCATCGACTAGGACATGACTGTCATTCCTAGCAACATTGGGGAGAGTAAACCTTATACACTTAGTTTTAGAGGAATTAAGCATGAGATTATTGGCCGCAAACCATTTCGATATAGTGGATAACGTGTTATTGAGTTGCGTAAGTTCTGTGTCTTTTCTATCCACTTTAAAGATTAGAGAAGTGTCATCAGCAAATAAAACTATATCGCACAATTCATTTACCATATAGGGCAGATCATTGATGTATGCCAAAAACAAAAATGGGCCTAAAATTGATCCTTGCGGTACGCCTGTTTTAACTAAAGACCCTGAAGACGTAGTACCGCTAATACCTACTTTTTGTTGGCGACTGTACAGATAAGATGCTACAAGATCTAGTGCCACTCCGCGAACGCCATAGTGTCGAAGTTTTAAAAGTAGGGTGTGATGATCTACGCAATCAAATGCCTTGGAAAGATCACAAAATACGCCAACCGCATCTTGAGAGTTCTCCCAGGCTTCGAAAATATACTTCAAAAGTTTAGCTCCGGCGTCAGTCGTAGACCTCCCTTTTGTAAATCCAAACTGGTGTTCATGTAAAATTAGGTTATTGTTGAAATGAGCTAACAATTGATTCAGCATTATTTTCTCGAAGATTTTATAATATATCCTACCAATTTTATAAATGCAAAAGTCTGTGGGGATGTATGGATGTTTGTTACCTTTTCACGTAAAAACTACTAAACTGATTTGGATTAAACTTGGCACATAGATAATAGCATTTAGGCTATTTTTTTTCCCGGTATAACATAAGTACCCTCGGGAACGCGAGTGAAACCGCGGGACGGAAACTAATCCTACTAAAATTATAAATGCGAAAGTTTGTGAGTATATTTGTTTTTTCTTCCCGGTCCAACGGTTTGACCAATTTTGATGAAATTTGGTACGTAAGTAGCTGACTGTAATAGCTCAGGAACTCGGGTGAAACCGCGGGGTGGAAGCTAGTATAGTAATATAAATAATACACATAAATACGAATGAAACTAAATTGTTCAGTTCATCACATTTTCATCCCGTCGACAGAGTAGGTAACGCCAAGATTTTCATCTTAAATCCTCTTTATGTTTAGCCTTTCATTTTCGACGGAGGATTAGGTACGTAAGATACGTAAAGCAAATATGCCAGTATCAAAGGCGTTATCATTTATTCAGTTTAAGCTCTGAGAAGGCACTTGCGAACGTCAAAATACCACCTAAACTGCCTTTGACGGAGAAGGCAATTTACTGACGAATTAATAGAGATTTTTTTTTTCATAGATTTTTAGTTCGCTGGCTCAAAATGAAGGATACTCTGTTACGGCACCGAGGTTTTACGACATAGACTTTGTGATGTGGACAGTTTACGATTACGACATGGAGTTGCTACGAATGGGCGGATTGTCAAACTGGAGATTTCGCGACTTAGATATAGCCGCCTTAAGTTAATTTAATTAGGTAGTACAGATATATTAATATTTCTATTATTTGCAAGCGAAAACTGATTTCGTGATAGTTTTTTTTGATTTACTATTTACATCACACACATGAATGTTTGTGTGTGTGTGATGACTTGGAAGAGCACGGTTTAAGCTACTCTTTGCTTGTTTTCAGCGCTTCGTTATTTTATCTTAATCTGAGTTTCCAGTTCAATTATTAATCATCATCATATAAGCCGAAAGAAATCCACTGCTGGACAAAGGACTTCCCACATCTAGCAGTTTCTCACGACCCTCACAAGATCGTCGGTCCAGCTTGTGGAGGGCACGCTGCCTGCCCACGCTGCATCATCCGGGTCGTTGACGTCACTAGAGAGCCTTTCTGCCCCAGCGGCCGTCGCGGCCTCGGTTCTACGATAATTACAAGTACAATTTATTAATAATGTATTCAATCATCAGTGAAATATAACCCTTCTTGTGTATAACCTGACAGAAACTGTTAGATACAAGTGTCTCCAGATATAAATGTAATTTGGTTACATAATTCTGAAGAAGAGATGTATGGTTCCGCAATGAGCGGCGAGTGTCGCGTGACGTGGCCGTGACGCGTGACGCGTGACGAGGGTCGCCGTGACCATGACGCAACTATTAAGGTGCTCCCACACAGCAGTTATATAACGAATGTTGCCTTACATTTGTTCCAAATTGTAACTGTCCACAAATTAAACAGGTTTTTGCTGATTATTGTTGTAATTCTTGGAAATTGTACATAAAAGTTGCGTCGGTTACGTTTCCAGGAAAAGTAATAGAGAAAAAGAATAGTGTGTCCACTCGTAGTTATAAAAATGGGCCGCGCGCCATGGTGTTGCCAGCGCTGGTGAATAAAAATGGGCGGCTTGAACAGTAACAAAAGATATAATTGCTAGTGATGTTTTAAAATGTTATATAACTAATTACAATATGATATAACAAATTTTTTGTTGTATAACATCAAACAAACCGATGAGCACTTCCTCCATTTTAGTGGCTCTCAAACTGATGGTTACAGAATGTTATACGATGTTATACAACGAGTTGAGAGCGTTTATAACATACTAGCTGTTCCCCGCGGCTTCCCTCGTGTTCTTGGGATAGAAAGTAGTCTATAACCTTCAGGGATAATGTAGCTTCCTATTGGTAAATATTTTTTCGAACTGGACTATTAACACCAGAGATTAACGCACTCAAACAAACTCTTCAGCATTATTATTAGTATAGACAATATTTTTAACATGTTGTAGTAAAATGTTTTTATGCTACACAATGTTTTATAACGTTACGTTATATAACTGGTATGTGTAAGCACCTTTACAATGACGCGTTTGTGGCCGCGTGACGCCCGGGGGTGGCTCTTCCGTTACGTTTCCGCTGTTGATAACGCTACCATTCTGCTGGGAGGGGGTAATCAAAACCAAGTTCAATAACCTAATCTAGACGGTCACGGGCCAGCCGCTATCGCGTATCTCTTAGTGGTAATCGTAATGAACATCATTAATGATTTATCCAATGACGCGCTACGACGAAGACAATTTTATGAGCGTGGTGAGTCCTTCATCATATCAGCCGAAAGACGTCCACTGCTGGACAAAGGCCTCCCCCAAAGATCTCCACGATGGCCGGTCTTGCGCTAGCTGCATCCAGCGGTTTCCCGCGACCCTAACAAGATCGTCAGTCCACCTTGTGGGGGGCTTGCCCACGCTACGTCTTCCGATTCGTGGTCGCCACTCGAGAACCTTTCTGCCCCAGCGGCCGTCGGTTCTACGAGCGATGTGCCCCGCCCACTGCCACTTAAGTTTGGCAATTCTTCGGGCTATGTCGGTTACTTTGGTTTGCCTGCGGATCTCATCATTTCTGATCCGATCTCGCAGGGAAACTCCGAGCATAGCCCTCTCCATTGCTCTTTGGGTGACCTTGAGCCTTCTTATAAGGCCCATCGTAAGCGACCACGTTTCTGCTCCGTAAGTCATCACTGGCAACACACACTGGTCGAAGACTTTCGACTTGAGACACTGCGGTATTTGAGACGAGAAGATATTACGTAGCTTCCCGAACGCTGCCCAGCCGAGTTGGATTCGACGATTGACCTCTTTCTCGAAGTTGGACCTACCTAGTTGGATAGTCTGTCCTAGGTAAATATAGTCGTCTACAACTTCGAGTGCAGAGTCTCCAACCTTTACTCGAGTGGGTGCAACATAGACGTTCGACATGATTTTCTTCTTATCCATGTTCATCTTTAGACCCACTTGTTGAGAGACTCTGCTGAGGTCATCGAGCATTGTGAGTGGTGAGTCCTTATTGGATGATATTCAATAAAGGTTTTGGTTACAAGATATTTTAGTAGATTTACAAAACCGGCCAAGTGCAGTTCCGTACCATTATTTATAAAAACAGCAAAACCACCACGTTTGTTGTATGGGAGCCCTAAATATTTATCTGTAAAAATTTCAACTGTCTCACTATCACGGTTCATGAGATACAGCCTGGTGACAGACGGACCGTCAGCGGAGTCTTAGTAATAGGGTCCCTTTTTACCCTTTGGTTATGGAACCCTAAAAACAATGTTTTCCTTTACATAATTCGCAGGATTTGAACTATGATACCGTCGCCGCGCCGTGCCGTGCCATGCTACATCACTAAGCAACCTGTCATAGTTATATAAATTATCGCATATTACAGTTTCTCCTCTACAGTTAACCTGGTAGGTAGGTAGGTCACGAATATATCATTTATGAAAGCCGAGTAAGAATTTCCCGTATCAGGAAAACTGTTCGCCGCGTTCCCGTCGAGATGGCATGAGGAAATCAAATTTGTTGAATACTGTTAGTTTACGCTGGAGTTGCGAACTGCGGCGAAAATCCCTGTGTTTGTCGTCGCATCTTCGGACGGACTTGGAATTCAGTTACCGAGCGGTCCGGCTACCCGGTTCTCCGGCTTGTCCGGCTGTGGCGGTGGAGGTTACTCTCGCAATATTTAGCGCCAAGGGAAAATTATAATATTGAGTTACTAGTTTCTGCCAGCGACTTTAACCTCCATGAAATACTTGCGTGTGACGGCATAATTTTACAGCGTTAATTGAGCTACTCTTCGTAGTTCAATTAGTTATTAAAATCATTAAAAGTATGTTTATCATATTTGAGCTGTTTAATAGCTTATTGTATGATTTATAACTGTTTAAAAATCGAGCAATACGATCTATGTGCAGAAAATTTCATAAAAGTTTCCACTGGTGCCAACCTTTAACGAGGATAGCAGGCCGTATTTATCATCTGTATATAATTACAATAATCTCAGGATAAATTTAGTCCAGTCCCAAACCATGGAGTAATGCGGGCAGGTGCGGATTCTGTTACTCTACAAATTAAACTCATTTTAATAGCATCACATCTCTCTTTCTTCCAGACATTATTGAAAGAGGATAGAACCTTTTTAAAGACTATCAAATTACCTAATATATGCCATCGTCATTTACGGATAAATAGTTGTGACAGGTCTGAATTTCTTTTATCTCTTTTTTATGTTTTTTGTTAGAAAGAGATACAGTGGGATTATACAATAATAATATTATTTGTTACACATTACTATAAAGTTATCGCATTATTATGGTTTATGTGTTCCGAAAATTGCACTTGAAAGTTGCCTTCTCGGCATTGTAGCAGGCCGGCAACACATTGGCAAAACAATTTATATATTACAAATGACGATGGGTGACGGTAACCACTTACCATCACCATCTGCCTCTTTGTCAACCTTTTGACATAAAAAAAATTACTTGCTTGTTCCTTAACGTTTGATCTTGTTGTCGATATTTAAAGGTGCTACTAAAAACATCCGTTCGGAAATTCCTCACATCCGCCTCACCGGGCGTCGGGGCCAATTACGAGTAAATAAATAAATTAGCATTTTAATTGGACGTCACAAGCACGGGCTTGTTTATGCACGACCGGGTCCGGCTGTATCAAGGCGAGTGTATGTATTTTAGAATTAATTAAAGACCTTGACCAAATTCCCAGGGTCCCATAATTTCCGGATACATAGATTAGCAAATATATTTGTAAAATTACCTTTCAGTTATATTTTCTTATCCGAAATAACGTTTGTCCAATATTCCCCAATCACGCATGTATATTGAAATATCCTGGGATTTTGTATACACACCGTTATCCCTAACTAAGCTGAGCAAAATACATTTTTTTTAATTACATACATTTTTTTTTTTTAATTACAGATAATAAATATACTTAGACTCAGGACAAAGTACAAATAGACATGTTCATACACACAAATGCTGGTCCTGCGTGGGAATCGAACCCACTACCCGCGGCGTAATACTTAAGTGGTGTCTTAAACAACTACGTCCCGACATTTATACTCCCCGCGGCTTCACTCGCTTTCCGGGATAGAAAATAGCCTAAAACCTTCGGGGATAATGTAGCTTCCTATTAGTGAAAGAATTTTTCGATTAGCTATTGATTAGCGCGTTCAAACAAACAAACTTTTCAGCTTTATTATCAGTATATAGATTTGTATTTGTATGTAATATACATATACGAAAACGATGCTCTTTATTTCTAAATTGCCGACTGAGGCAACTCTATTCTAGCATCTCAAACCTCTTAATGAGGACCTCATAGCGACTGCGACGCAAAAAGACTGCCGCCTCATTTAGTTTTTATTTCTAGCAAAATATAAAGGAACGGTTAGGATCTTTTTATCGCATCAAATCTAACTTGAAAGGGACCGCTTTCGATTCAATAACGAGGCCAGCTCTATGATGGAAATAGCTTTGACATTGACAATTTAGTTTATAGCGAGCAATAATGCCGACATGGCTACAACTGCTACACTACACTACCCGGTCGCCATTGCTCATTCGTTTGATTCAATTGCGTGACCCGGGACTGTACGGATTTATTATTGTCTGCCTGCGACTCGCAACGAGCGCAATTTCTGGTAATAATGTAAGGAAATTTGGAAGTTATTCATGAGTTTTGCCTTGTAAAAATGTTCCTGTTTTGTTAAACGATATGGTTCCAAGTTAAAGTTGTTATCTTTGCTTACATTTTGGTTAAAAGCATACATTAGTTTGCTAAAGTTCCAAAACTCGACTTCTGTTTATATTACGGATGGTAAAAATGCCGATTCATTGATGTCAAATATTATGGACTAGCGCTTTTTTGCTGTTGCTGCGAAGATTTGCCCATAGTACTTAAGGATGTAGTAGATTCTTTTTATACTACTAAGGCAGCATACAAGCATACGGCCACCTGATGGTAAGTGGTGACTGTAGCCTATAAACGCTTGCAACACCCTCCCACTTTACACCCTCCTAAGTTTCCAATTAGTGATGGAATTTTCAGAATCCGATTAGTAGTTCCAAAGATAACCTCTTACATCCAAACACAGAGACTTATTCTTACGAAACAAATTCGAAAGTATTCGTTTTTAATTTAGTTTTATTGCAGATTGATACTGGTGCCGATTCTGTTGTTTACGAACCTAACTAATATTAGACAAGTCACCTCTCTTTCATGTTAACCTTATTGAAAAAAGATAGAACATTTTTAATGCTGTCAGTTTAATCCATACCGTCGTAATGTACGGGTAAATAGTCGTGACCAATAAAGATCGCGCTTAAATTCACGTTGAAATGTGTGATCGGATTAAACTGACAGGACTAAAATATCTTGCATCCCCTTCTTATATTTACTATTAGAAAGAGATATAGTGAGATTAAATTTATTTTAGTTCGTAAACAACAGAATCGGCACCAGTGTTACTATTTTTCGATGCTGCAACTAAAAATAAAATGTACCTACGCATATTTTAATAATAAGCCTTATTTAAAACGAGACGCAGTGCCATGTAAATCTATGTATAAAACATAATAATATGTAGTTGATAACGTTGTATTTTCAATAAAATAACTCTCAAGAGAAAAGTCCTGAAGAATAAGTCCTTAGAAACATAACTATAGATGGTATAGATAGACAAAGTAGTTATTCAAGAGTCTTTTAAAATGACAACAAAGAATACGAGTACAATGGCTAAAAGAAACACAATAAATACCATCAAATAATATTTGAACACTTCTTGATTATTACTGAAGAATTAAAAATTTTTCAATTCCGTCAAAATATTGGAAGCCATTGTGTAATAGTATAGTTTTTTCTATATTCTGTACATGGCTATTGGCTACAACTTTTCTAAATATATAAAAGGAAAATATGATTGACTGACTAATTAATAAATATCCTGGGACATTCGTCACACACCGGTTATCTGATCCCAAACTAAGCAGAGCTTGTACTATGGAAACCAGATAACTGATATACTACATATACGTTTTTTTTGTAAATAATACTTATATAGATAATTACTCCCAGACTCAGGACAAACAGACATGTTCATGCACACAAATGTTTGTCCTGGATGGGAATCGAACCCATGACCAGCGGCGTGATAGGTGGTGTCTTAACCAACTGCGCCAACTGGCTTGTCGTAATTGAAAGATCTATCAACGCACATCGAAATTGCCGGACCATGCCGGTAGGTGCTTTGCGACCGATTTTTCGCTTCGGTAGCCATAGCCAACCAGACGGGTACTACAAAGTACTATCACATGATTTCCTCACGATCTTTTCCTTTACTGAAAGCTCAAAACACGACCTTTATCGCGGCGTCAGTACCATCGCCTCGGCCCTGAAATAGTTTTATCGATTGGTAAGTACTTTCAATTCTGTCGTCAATTCTGGCCGGAGCTGTTCTGCACACACGATTAACTTTGTAAAGGTAGAGAAGCGAATACTTACTCCGTGGCTTAGATAGTTGGAAGTTGTTAAATTCATTGGATATTCATGGTTTATGCGGTGAGGTGTGCGAGGGCGAGCGGCAAGCAAAGAGCGGCCGGCTTGCGGTCTCTCGAAATTTAGAAATAGTGCGGTTCAATGTCCAACTAGGTTGGTATCGATACTATTTTGTACCCCTTAGTTGAATTATGGAAAACCCTTTCTTAGCGGATATTTAATAGCTATTTGTATGCTAAATTGTAGCCTGATTCATCCAGTGGTTTGAGCAGCGCATGCCAAATAATGACGTTTATAGGCAAATTTTATAGGTTACTTTATTGTATCTTTCGTGAGGATATCATTTTTTTTGGAAAATAAAATACAGCCCATGTTATTTGTTGGTAATTTAGCTTTTTATGACCATTACAAACACAAAAAATAAAATCTTTTCTTTTTCTAATATTACTTCAGATTTATACTCTTTTTTAGGTGGACGACAAGAAAGACGGCAAGAGAAAAATAAAATAATAATTTAGATTGACATGTAAAAAGTTATCTCAAGTAGCACAGCTCAACAGTCAACTCCTGTTCTTGTGTAATTTAGAGGTGTAATATATAGCTTACTTTTCATTGTGCCAAAAATATATATTTTTTAAAAGTCTATTAATTAGATTCTTCTTAGACGTCCTTGTGATAAGATTACTCTAAAATTGGTGTAATATACTTTTAGTATACTAGTATTTTATCGACTGTCTCCCAGCTCTGCGACGCAAGGGTCCGGGGGCACATTGAGAGCAGTTAACGAGATTTAGTGGCGCTCGAGAGATGAGCGCACGACGCGCCCCCTGGCGGATACCGGCACAGCACTACCTCAGGGGCGCTGGACGTCTTTACTGCAGTTATAACGTTTATAAATAACGAGCTCGCTCGCTTGTTATTGCACTGGGATTGGTTACGTGTAGCCGGACGGCTAGGTCTGTGGCTAGCTGATATAGTGGCTAAGATATGGCTGACATGTCTCGTGGGAATATGTGGTCATATAACCTGGTATTGTTAGAAAATTTTGTTTTAAAATTGATACGTGATTTGAAAATACAATAAGAAATATGAAAATTAGTCTTATTTCTTTGATGATGAGATTTCTATGATTCAGTATATGTAGATTTAAATGTATCTTTTTGTTATGTCAAATGGTTAAGTGATAGTAGTGTAATACTGGTGCCGATTCTGTTGTTTACGAACTAAATAAATTTAATCTCACTATATCTCTTTCTAATAGTAAATATAAGAAAGGGATGCAAGATATTTGATCCTGTCAGTTTAACCCGATCACATATTTCAACGTGAATTTAAGCGCGATCTTTATTGGTCACGACTTTTTACCCGTACATTACGACGGCATGAATTAAACTGACAGCATTAAAAATGTTCTATCTTTTTTCAATAAGGGTAACTTGAAAGAGAGGTGACTTGTCTAATATTAGTTAAGTTCGTAAACAACAGAATCGACACCATTATAAATTAGCTTCCGCCACGCGGGTTCACACGCATTCCCGAGGAATCTTGTTTTCATCGACCTAACAACTATCTTTGGTTACATCTAATTTGACAGATTTGTATAGAGTTTCGAAAAATAGCCCAATTTTAGACGAAACAGATATGTCTCTCAATATATATCCTTGTGGGTGATATTACCCCCCAGATATGTCCGATGATGTAAATAATGTAAGCGTCATCGGTTTGTATCGTTTGATGTTGTTTTATATACACCATATAAAAAATAAAATAAAAACATAAAAATTGAAGCGTGTACCTAAAAAGGGTTTATGTAAAAAGTAAATTATTAGAATAATTCATCAGATTTTTCGTAGGCGGTGTATCGCGCTGATTGTATAATGTTGTCAGCTCCAATTTATGGACGGTGCTCGGTTGGAACAGATTTCCCGAGCCGCTCCGACCTTCGATATGATTCGATTTAGTCACAAACCTTTGCCTCTTTTTTATATAAATTAACAGATTCATTTTAGAATTCGCTTCGACAGAATCTCTTACAAATTAAACGTATTTATTCGGGTTTAGAGTATTGAAGGGTTTATAAAGAGATTAAAATCCGATTGCTCTCAAAATTTGCTGTATACAACGTTGATTGGACCTACGAGGAGCATTGATGTGATAATTATATTATTTTTTATGTCAACAGGTAGACGATCCACCTCATGGTAACTGGTCACGACCGTTTATAGACTTTTGCAATGACTGATGTGTTGCCAACATTGAAGAGCACTTTTTACGCCTTTTGATGAGGGAAAATCCAATTAGGTTTTTAAGCATAAAAATATAAAATTATAAAAAGAAAGCAAGAAAAATAATTTTTTTTTGCACACCGACTGACTCATATAGCCTAAAAATAAAATATTAATCAATTAAGGATATATTACAGCACGGCTCTGAGTCTTTGACTATTTTTTTATGTAATCAAAGTAGCTGTAATCCTATAAGTACTGACTATATTTTCTTGCTGATACAATTTGGACCAAAACTTTAATAATTACATGGTTTAGTTCACCTCGTCATCTAAGAATTTCCTTTGAACTTTCTACGAGTACAAAATAATTACCAAGTATGTGGAACAACGCAGCGCACGTCAAGCTGTCAGACGAGAGATAAACAAGCCATGGAAACCAAAGTACCTTTACACAATAATTATCGAGCTCCCAATGTTCACTGAAACGGAATATTAAAGCTCATTTCAAAAATCTTTCACTTTGATAATCATACTTTTGCAGAGAAATTCTTTTGGTAATTTGTAATTCGATTTTTATGTGATACTAGCTCTCACCCGCGTTTCTGAGGGATCTTATGTTTTTTAACTCAAACTCAACCCAAAACTCATATTTTCAGTTTAGGCCCTGATAAGGCACTTATGAACGTCGACAGTACAAATGACTACCACCGGTTCGTAAGACACTTGAACTGAGAAGCCTCCGGCAAAAAATTGCCAGGGTATTTTTTTGCCGTAGTCTTCTCAGTCATAGAACTTGCCGATAGATCATACCCTAGAATAACACATCTAGGGTATGATCTATCGATGTGGCAAGTTTCATCTAAATCCGTTCAGTAGTCTTTCGTGAAAGAGTAACAAACATCCATACATACTCACAAAATTTCGCATATATAATATTAATAGGACAGCCTTGTGGAGTGTAACAAGAAACTGAAATGATCTTGAACATCCGGTGATGGCAAATATCGTGAGGAAACTATAAGTACCTCTTACTTACCTGGCCAAGTGAATGTATGAAGTTTATGTAATATTTAAAACTGTAATTACATAAAGTCAAAAATAAAAGATCCACCAAAAAAGGAAGCCTTGCTGAGTTTCTTGCCGGAGTCTTCTCAGTTCAAGTGTATTCCAAACCGGTAGTAGAGTCTATTGTAAAACTGTAACTGTTGACGTTCATAAGTGACTTATTAGGGCCTAAACTGAATAAATGAGTTTTGATTTTGATTGACCTGGCTGGTTATCAATATAAAGATGATAATCTGTCGCCAAGCACCAACTATCGTATTTTGACAGTTGCAATTAAGAGCCAGATGTATTCTAGATAAGTAAAATGTATGAACATATTGGATACTAGCTGTTCCGCGCGGTTTCACTCGCGTTCATGGGATAAAAAGTATCCTATAACCTTCGGGGATAATATAGCTATCCTATTAGTGAAAGAATTTTTCAAATCGGTTCAGTAGTTTCGGAGCCTATTCAATGCAAACAAACAAACCTACAAACAAACAATCAAATATTTCCTCTTTATAATATTAGTATAGATGTTTCACCACAATCTCATCCTAGATAATAATTAAGCATAAATACTAAAAAGTATTATCTCACAAGTGCAGTTGTCGGAGCTCATCTGCTCTCATCTCATCTTGGCGATTTTGAACTTGTGCTAGTTGTGGTACAGTCACGAGCATAAATATATTAGCATGGACGGATCAGCAATAATATCTGATTTCATGATTCATTCATTAACTTCATTCGACATCACATAATGAGGAATAACAACAAAAAAATCTAATTAGTCCGTCAGTTAGATTATCAAAAAATATTGGATACGTATTTTTTATTTTATCAAATCAATAAGAAATTACAAAGATAAGTCCCATCAAAGTGCAGGATTGGGGCTTGTGACGTCATCGTACAACTACTTTTTAGTACACTTTTTGCAGACCGGAAAATTTTAACGCACTGTATCTTCGTTTTTTTTGTTTTCGGATCAAATTAAAAAATACGTATCCAATATTTTTTGATAATCGAACTGACGGACTAATTCGTTTTTTTTGTTGTTATTCCTCATTATGTAAGGATTAGGATTATGGTAAGTCAAACTCAGTGCGGAATTCACGGACAGAAAGTCAGAATATGATTTAGGGGTATCTGATATAGGTGCAGGGCCGGATCTACCATATGGCTTTTTGGTCTTCAGCCCAGGGCCCCGTGGATTCAAGGGGCCCCCAGCTAAGTCAAGTCAAAGTAAAAAATAGACGATAATGCGAAAGAATCCATAAATTTATTAAATTAAACATATCGTTTGGTTTGCAGCCCTGCGAACCCTACGATTAATCAAACCCATTCAATTCATTTAATTCAAGTTTACTTTCAGGTGTTGGTACTAGCCCAGGGCCCCCTAAACTCACAGCCCGGTCCTGTATAGATAGGTGTGTGCTGTTAACGCGTTTTGTTTCAGCTAGAGCTCTCAACGCGGCCACTTGGGACCGCTCTCTATATGAAGGTATAACACTAGCTTTATTTGCGACTCCATTACTTAAAGTTTGAGGATTCCCTCTTGTTTTGCCTTCGGATGACGATAGAATGATCTAAGAAAATCTCAATAGGACGTGTTATACTATTCGCAAATTCAATGCGATGCGGTGTAGCGCGGTATCTTTGTCTTACGTGCGTTACGCGCGTGAATTAGTTCCGAACCCCGCCTGCGCTAGGCTTCGTAGGCCTCTTCAATAAGAATCTATTTTTTGTTGTTTTTGTCAGAAGGTTGACAAGCAGGCAGGCGGTCCAACTGATGGTAAGTGATTACTGTCGCCTATCGCTATTTACAATACCAGAAGTATTGCCAATGTGTTGCCGACCTGTCACAATGCCGAGAAAGCAACTGGCTCTCAAGTGCAATTGCCACAAACAAACTTATCGAAAAACAATGCGTATCCAAAAATATGTTACAATAAACGGCAAAAACGTACTATTTGAAATTTCATAAAGAATACTATTGTGGATTGTGACGATTTAAGTATTATCACCACTCATCTGGTTATATCGGGGAAGCTCTTTGATGTGACGTATCATTGCGCCGACTATTGTGACTGGGTGTTAGTAAATCTCAGGGTTATAACGGGTTATATCGGGTTATTTGGTGTTATGATGCGAGCGTATATGGCGCCAATATTCAAAGTGTATTTATTTGCTTGCGTGTATACAAGACATTCTGAGGGCATAATTTACTCTCATTATATTACAAAAATGTACTTCTTTTGTTTACAATAAGGTTCTATGATTTTTTAAGGTGATATGGTTCATTAATCTCCCTTGGCTTCAGCCAAAAATCAGCACTGTAGTTGAGCACATACTGAGCTAATCCACAATATGACATGTATATATGTATAAAGAGTTTGTTTTATTTAAATTGCTTCATTTTGTATGTTTTTACTTTCGTGCTGTTATTTTGTTTTTATGGTATCTCATGTAAAAAATAACAGTATAATTTCAGTGTAGAAGACTGTGTTGGAGGAATTTTCAATAATCCTTTCTTAGGGGATGCTATGTCGTAATAGCTATCTGTATGCCTTTCAGCTCAATCCGTGCAGTGGTTTGAGCTGTTCGTTAGTAAATTCGTCAGTTAATTAGCTATTCTTTTCTTTTAAATATTTAGAATAAAATAAGTAGTACGTAATTTTATGTATTTTCGAAATTAGTATACCCAAGGTATTAATAATTTTTTTTTAAAATAGAATACAGCCCTGTTACTTGCTGATAATGTAGTTTTCTATAAGTGAAATATTTTTTTAAATCAGTTAAGCAGTTCTTGTGTTTATCTGTTACAAACATAAAAATATCTAATATTTTCTCTTTATAACTACTTATTAGTGTAGATAAGAATGTTGGTGATATCATATTGACCTAAATGAGTTCCACGAAGAGGCCACAGGCTAAATAAGTTATTTAGTTGTAAGTTGGAGTTATCCCTGAATCTGGCGTATAATTGGATTCGGGTTAGATTCATCTGTAGACAGTTCGTTACGACTGAGAGAGACATTCGGTTACATTCGATTGAGTACAGATTGCTCTTTGACTTCTTACTTACGTTTTCATACTTGATAGTTACGTCTATTCTGTTTGTGTATTATAATTTATCGGAAATTGATCTTGTCTGTGGTTTATTGATCCCTGCGGTTTCATCCGCGATTCTGGGATATTTTTGTGCGCATAACCTATTTCTTTCTTTCTAATTATTTTTCTAAAAATTACTCTCTAAAAGACCCGCCTATATTAGTGCGGCCGTTTCGGAGATTTATTGTCGGAACAAACAGACAGACAAAAAATATTAAAAATGATTTTTTGATTAAATTTTCAGCTTCATAAATGTTTTGGATGGCTTTTTATTAACTTAACAACTATCTTCTATCTAATCTGACAGATTTATATGGAGTTTCGTTATATAGCCCAATTTTAGGCAACACAGTGTATCTGCAAATCCGTCACTTAATATATTATGTTTCGAGCTAAAGTGGCGATATTAACCCCCCTTTTCTCATAATAAATAAACCGACAAGGCTTTGCATGTAAAATGTGAGGTACTAAAGATTTGTCCTGTTCCGTCGTTCAGCGGTAAAGGAGCTCGTTCTCGTGATCCTCCGGGATTAAAGGACGTCGTCGCTGTAAATTACCCACTAACAAAGAGATGCCTAACTTTTGTGGTTTTATTCCATCCCACTATCCCTTCGCAGCCCTAACTAGGGACCCTTTTATTGAACATTCCTAAATTGTAATAGTTAAATTGTTTGTAACACAAAAAGTGTGAGAGTTTATCTCATATTCTTGGAATGCCTAACCTCAAACATTATTTATTGGAGTGCGTAATATTAATTTCAGGCTGTGTGATTGGACTTTTATTTGTCTGTCTAGATATTTTGTTCAATATTTTGCCATGATATCCATTCCTGCTTCTCGGTACTGGTAAATCTACATCTACAGACCCAGTGGCGGATCTGATGCCCTAAGGCCCGATAGGCGCGGGCCTAGGGCGGCCTGGGGCGGCCAATTATGTCAAAAATAAAATATTTGGAAAATCCAAAAGTGCACGCCGCAACAAGAAACGGCCCAAGTAAATATAAAAACAAACTTACACTGTGTGGTAAAAACGCCTAAATGATGGGAGCTGAGAAAGGGTGGGCTGGTATTAAACGGCCTAGGGCGGCCAAGACTGCAAACCCGCCATTGCATTGAAAACGAATTACACTTTAGCCGACTCCATAAACGGTGTCAGACTAGAGTTCCTACTTCGCCATTTTACATTTTTTTGTGTTTTGAAAGGCGATTCAATTTTTTGTTAAAAAATATTTATTTGTCTAATATTTTGAGTGAATGAATATAACAAAGGAAATATTTTTTAATAAGTTTAATTACATCTATCTTTAACACCCTATAAGCAAAATCTAAGAACCTTAACAGAATTCCGTTTCATTTCCCCTATCTGTACTAATTCTATAAAACACCCTTTATCTTATAATCACATCTTGAAAGAATTCCAGTTGCCAGATATGTTTATTACGTCTACAGATACGGTGCGTACCTGGCAGGTCTTAGCTCGTGCGCTATATATCTCCAGGTTAAGCCCTCGCCAGGAATTCTCCATGCCTGGCGTGAGGCCAATTGTCCCCCAAAGTACTATTAGTTATACTGTGACCGAAGATTCATGCGAACAGCTTGTATAATGCAGCTGTTTTAATAAAAGACTAGTAATATGCCGCATGTCTCCCATGATGGCACTTTTAGAATATGATGTATTTTTATCCTAATTATAATTATTTTAAAATCTACACCATCATCTATACTAATATAAAGATGTAAAGTCTGTTCTGTAAATACACAGTTACAGTAAGACACAACATAGATGTAGCATCGGCAAATCGTTTTCGTACACTTCACTTCCGATTTACACAACTAATAAAAATCATTCATTCTCGCGCCATTCAACGTTCAACAAGATCATTTTCGCAGATCATTTTTTAACTCATGACTAATGTTGTAGGCGCACTCTTATCGGGAACGAATTTTGCCGATGCTTCATCTAAGTTGTGTCATACTATACTGGTCTGATTATAAAAAAACATTCACTAATAGGAAGCTACATTATCCCAAAGTGACTACATATTATTCCTAGAACGTCTGTGAAACCGCGAAGAAGTTCAAATCATCAACTTTTTAGATAATTTCCTAAGCATTTTTGTATGAAACATTTGGGTGTTTCATACAAACATTCAAATTTCTTAATATCCGAAGTTCTCGCATGTTTTTACGTTTTATAAATATTGTTTAGTGTTAGTTAATTTATTTTTCGTTAAGTATGTCAAATAGCCTATTATCACAAAATTACGCACACGAGTAACTAGATTGTAGCCGTTTGTGCGTGCTTGTGCTCTGAGGCGCATAGGTACACTTTTCAAAGGGTATAGAGCAATGTCCGCTTCCGTGACCGTTGATTGCCGATTGCTGTTAATTTATTGGCGAGCTTAGCTCGGAGCGGAATGAGCGGGCCGGGGCTTTACCAGATAAAATGTAACGCATTTGTATTGCATCACGAACAATGTTATTTGAATAATCCTCGTTATTGTTTAGGAAGCCATTCTTTTAGTGAACACTTAATACTTCTCCTAAATACCTATGTGATGTTTTATTTACATGTAATTTTGTAAGCAGGTAAAAAATTATATTTCTAGTTTCACTCGCGTTCCCGAAAGTTCTTATATTATCCCGGAATAAAAAGTAGTCTATATATTATTTCAGGGTATGATCTATTTACGTGCCATTTCATTTCATCCAAATTCAATTAGTAGTTTTTACGTGAAAAATCAAATCAAAATCAAAAACTAATTTATTCAGTTTAGGCCCTAATAAAGCACTTATGAACGTCAACAGTTAAAATTTTTAGACTCTACTACCGGTTCGGAATACACTTGAACTGAGAAGACTGAAAGAGTAACTAACCATACATTCTCACAACTATCGCATTAAAAAAACTTAAAATAAAGTCTTTATTAACATACAACGTAGGTATGTCCAATTAAAAAAAATAATCCTACAAAACCTGCTTTGATAATATTAAGGTGTGGTCCAACACAATGTACAGTGTCGAGTACGGTTCACATGTTATCGACAACTGTCGGACTTCGTCACAAGAACTCCGTGACGAAGGTCCCGGGGCGGCCGCGTGGCGTGCCGTGCCGTTTGTGCCGCCATTACGCCCCATGATTCCCCCATCCTCCTTTATACCAGACGTGTTCATTGTTAGCCCAGTTTGCAACGCGTCGAGAGTTGCAAACATGCTTCATTAATCTTTAACTAGAGAACCAATTAGTATTTCACTTTTTGATATGCTTGTATGGTGTCTTGTAGAATGAGATTTGGTATAAGAGATGTATAGGTAATTTAGAGAGGGTTAAGTAGGCCGAAAAGGTATTGAAGTATAACTTTTTTACCTATTATATAGATCATTAAATATTTTAGAGTGGGAAACATATTCTGCCATACATAATTAAAATTAAAAAAATTAAAGAAAACCCCGAAACTCACTAGTAAATTGATCATAACTTAGGACAAGGAGTCTCAAACAAAAAAATCGAAATCGAAATTGGTCCATCCATTCAGGAGCTATGCGGCCACAGACAGACACACACACACGTTTCTGCGTCGGGGTTTAACTAACTGAGTACTTCTAAGATTATTCAAGTACTAAAACAGCTATATCACCCGATCACTCACTACGTTTCCGGCTTTTACAAGATATAATACGGTGAACTCCTAGATCAAACTCCTGAAATTTGTAGGATTACCGATAACAATGTACACTATCCGTAGAATTCGGGGTAACATACTTGTACCATCCCAAAATCTCGCAGTATAGACAATATCTATTTTATTATTGAAAACTAGTTGTTACCTGCGGGTACCTCAAGTTTTTCACCATGCTACAGATTACCATTTTTCGCATTATGTATGTGGCATTATTTATTTTCACAATGTTCATAATGTGTTTTCTGTCGTGACTCGTTAGTATCGGGTGGTTGTGACGTAACTGGGTAGCCCCCCACGAGCCTAATTCCTGAGGCAATATGTCAAGATGTCACTAGCCGAAGGACCCCAACATAATCCCGCTTCGCCCCAATCGGTGGTGGTCTGCTGGAGGCCAGATTACAATCTATTTGTCTTGTACTCGATTGTTGTTCTGCGTACAGAATTTACGACGTTGTCGATATATGGGTTAAAGGTGCATTGACAAATCAGTTATTTAGGCTCATGTCAGCGTCATAAAATATTGATTACCAATGTTAAGTTAACACAGTCTTATGACCAAATAACATAACAATGTTGGGTAGACAATGTTAGGTAGACAATGTTGGGATTAACCATGTTAAATAGTAACTGATCAATTGATACCTTCAATTTATCAAGATTAACGTCGTCGGTTAATTTACAAAAAAAACATTCATAGTATGTATTTTTTTATGTAAATGTATTACATACCTATATAATGTTTGTTTGCGAGACGCGAGCGAATTGACCTAAAACATTGTTGTCTTGTGACGAATCAGATTATCAAGTCACAATTTGATTTGTGGTGATAACACAGCTGTCGACAAAATGTTTTATAATTGCTCATGTCAATGTATTCGGAACGCACAGCCAGACTAACATTGTTACAAAACTGATCTGTAAACATCGTAGGTGTTTATAGCTGTGGAAATGTATTGTTACGGTGACATTTTTGCTACCAAAATCAAAACTCATTTATTCAGTTTAGGCCCTAATAAGGCACTTATGAATGTCAAAAGTTACAGTTTACAATAGACTCTACCACCGGTTCGACGCACCTTAAATTCTACTAATATTATCCTACTAATTCTACTTCCTACTATAATATTGTAAGTGAGAAAGAATGTTTGTTATTTCTTCACTCTCAAACGGTTGGACCAATTTTGATGAATTTTGTTATGGAGGTAGCCTGAATTAATACATAGGCTATTGTAGTGTATTATATATCTTAGTATAGCATTATATTCTAACAAGTATATTAAATTGACAATAAGAATGCAATGGAGTAAGTATACACATTCTCCTAATTAGTTTTCAGTTTCCCGGTAACAAGAATCAATCTTCAACAAAGCTATGCAACGTTCAATCTCTCACAGTTTGTGCACGAATTAATGGCAAAGATCGCCGTCTTCCGATACGGATACAGTGACGTCAGAACAAGAGGTTTAATTAAAACTGAACGCAATTAAAAGTTATACGAACCATCACGAGTTCTGCGCTCAGCAATCAGTAATAAGGGAACTTACTCCTCGCAGTTTGATATGTCTTTCTTGACGTTAATAAAATCTCATTTTTGTTTCTGGTTTTGTTTCCGCTTCCCCGTTGGTTGACTTTGTTAACCGTAAAATTAAAATGCAAACAGACAGACATAAGATCCAAAGGTCAGAAACCGTAGTGCTCGCAACTAACTTGACTTTCTATTGCCTCTATTGTTTACGGCTTGGAAGCGCGACTGATTGATTGACTGTCTGACTGATCTATCAACGCACAGCTCAAACCACTGAACGGATTGGACTGAAATTTGGCATACAGATAGCAGATTCTGACGTCGGCATACGCTAAGAAAGGAATTTTGAAAATTCAACTCATAAGTTGCTAAGCTATTTAGTGATAAGACGTAAAACAAGATTATTTTGATATCTACCGTGATTTCGTGGTATCCCTAGGGATTTGAAACACCTGGTATCCGCATTTCCCTACGACATATCTAAACTTTTCGATGTTAATGTAATGAAGTCATGTAATTTGTTGACAATCTCTATAGACATATATAAAAATTGTAACTGTTGACATTCATAAGTGCCTTATTAGGGCCTAAACTGAATAAATGAGTTTTTGATTTGATTTTGAGACAGAAGACAAGATTATAAATCAAAGATTTTGTCTTACACCAAGACGTTTAAACGTAGCAAACAGATCAAATAAAGAGTATAAAAGTTCTCTTTTGCGGTAAATAGTGTAAGAGCGTGTACGTTGTATATCACGTGGTAAAGGCTACGTGTCGTGTCGTGCCGTCCCGCTCCCGCGCCGGCCCCGGCTCGTGCCGCACCACCTCGCTCTCAACAAACTGCAATTGCATTTTATTTACTTTAATTTAAAGTTGTGTTTGTCGGGAATGTTCGGCAGAGTTCGCGTCGCTTTGTGGCCGCCATAAAAATGTACTCCGTGTTTAACCAGTATTACGTACGCTCTATGGCACGTGAGAACTTGGTATTCTTGCTTCTCTTTTCTCTGGTGTAAAACATTTTTTGTATATCTGTGATGAGTCGAATAACTGAATTTGAATTTGCTCACGTTCTTCATTTTAGATAAATGTGTACTAGCTAAGCAAATGTTAGACTGTAATTTCCAGTAGTCTATTTATCTGGGAATATAAATTTAAATATTTACAATGTTGATCGACAAAAATACTATACTAATTTATTTGTGAATAAAGAATCTGAATCGTGAAACACAAATACTCACATAAGGGTGAACTTGCAGACTATAGACCAAGAGCTAGACCATAAGCTAGAAGTCACCACTATTTATCGTTCAATATGCAGATAATTCCCGTTTGTATGCAGCGAGTCTCTATACGTCATACGTAGATACGATCTCATACATTGTGTGAACGCAGCGTCGCTCGACGTAAATATAATGTCGCCTACAATCGAGGGCAACATTCTAAAGGCGGTGCCTGTTCGACCGTACCACGAATTATTGCTGAAAGGTCTGGCAAACTTTCATAGCGGGAAAAATATAGCTTTTTCGCAAATTATAGCGCGGGCGGAGCAGTAACGATGCTTTAAGAGGTGTTTACGTGTTCGCGACTACACGGCTATTACTATTCCACTGTGTAATGCTTAAAGTAATTTTACTCGGAAATAATATTTGGTGACGTAAAATTCTGTGGTTTTTCCAAGTTTAAATAAGATGTCCTAGATTTAAAGCTTCGTTTATTTTTCGTATTTTTTTTTTGCTTTAAAAGATTATACTTTCAAGTTAGTTTTATTTTAAAAGTTACTTTATCGACAAGTCTTTTAGGAAAACTAAGATTCTTGTTAAGACTTTAATGGTCCTTATATTATGTAGCTCGAAATAAACTCTAAATATTTTTTTATACATCTAAATTTTATTTCAGAAAAATCTCTTATATTAATATCTTCCTTCAGAGTATGCAACAGTTGAAAACAAGCTGTAAATAATATTTATTTGAAACAGTTTCATGCAATTTATCATTGTAAACAATGTGACATTATCTTCAACACAATTTCAGTGTAAACTGTTCCGGCGAGCGTCGCCTCCGCCAATTCAATATATTTCGAAGCGTGAGCTTATTGGGGTAGCTATATATAGATGTATATCCAGAGATCATAAAGGTGACATCCCACCAGCGCGGATGAAATGAGTGAAGTTGTATAATTATCTACACCTAACGGTGATGTATACTATTAAAATAGGAAAAATATAAGTATAAGGCCCGCCTGAAGAGTGTGTAACAGATGAAATGGTTACGCATTTTTGATGTTCAGTGTGGTGTGAGATAGAGGTATTTACAAGTCATTAGTTAGTGATACATCAGTACAGTAGTTAGTGGTACAGTGGGTACATCGCAGTTCGGTTCTCGAGTGGCGACCACGAATCAGAAGACGCAGCGTAATTTTCCCCAATTAGTCGTTACTCGTACAAAGTCCTCCCCCTCCCCCGGTAACGCCCTGAGCCGAGGTTCGTACCCCATTCGGGGGTGCCCTCAGGCGTTGTTACCTAAATATTACCCGGCTGAGAGCCCTCTGCGCTCGCCGATTTGTCCAGTAAGGTTGTTGCAGCCATCTGAGGCTACCAACTTTAGTCCTTTCAAAAAAAGCCGGTGGACAGACGTTTTTGTGAGGGGCGCGGGTAACCGCTGGATGCGGGTGGCGCAAGACCGGGTAGTGGACGTCTTTCGGCTGACATGATTATGTTGCCGATGATATGAGATAAATAATTGGTATGCTATCTGATTACATCTTTATTTTACTGATCGTACTTAGTATTATCCTACTGGGTGGGTACTAATATTTTGAATGCGGTAGTTGTAAGTACATACAGTATGACACAACTTAGATGTAGCATCGGCAAATCGTTTTCGTACACTTCACTTCCGATTTACACAACTAATAAAAATCATTCATTATCGCGTCATTCAACGTTCAACAATATCATATTCGCTGATAATTTTTTAACACATGAGTAATGTTGTAGGCGCACTCTTTTCGGGATCGATCGATGTTACGAATTTTGCCGATGCTTCATCTTACTTGTGTCATACTATACCTACTTGTAAAAAAATATGTACGTGAAAAAATTGGGATGAAACTTTATACATTACACTGGAATAACATAATCGTTAATTTTATTTCGGGTATACGACCCCTTGGACACGTAGGTCAAACCGTCGGATATAAGCTTAGTAACAAAAAACTATTTTTATGATTCGCCTTTTCCAGTGTACTTACACTGTCGCACGCAGACGTGCCAGGATTGTCACAAAATGAAAAAAAAAAGTGTAATTTGAAAGTACCTAACTAATTCATTCGTTCATTTATATTACCTAGCTACATAATATTATGATCATTATTTACTCTATAGTAAATAGTACAACTTTGCACGGAGTGTACCTAGGTATGTATATCATAGGTACCTACCAGTGGCGAGGGTAAGCCGTTCAAAAAACATCTATAATTTTATAATTACAGTGTATTTTAAGCATGATAAAAGTGGCTTTGAAATGATGAAAATGTGAGACCGGCATTCCTAAAAGGTAAGCCGATGCGAATCGGCTTGTATGGACCCTTCGCCACTGGTACCTACACTCCGTTCAAAGTTGTTTTTTTTACGAAGTCTTGTAAAGGCTGACTCTAACGGCTCACCGTTAGATTCAGCAAACTAACATAGTTTGCAGGCAGCGGTCTGCGCCGCCCGCTTCCCCACAAGAGTCTCGCCATTGCTCTGCGCAAGTACATTCGTTACCAAACTGTAGGGGAATAGGTAATCTGTGGCGATGCGATGCGGGTCGGCGCGTTGCGGTGCAGAGTGGCGGATGTCGCCGACCGCGTGTGAAATATTGCCAGATACGAACTCGCACCGCGATGGGCAATAAATCGCGCGAATCAATCGTCGCCCGGTCGTTCGTCGCCGGACACCGGGTGTTGACCGATGCGATGCGGTGCGGTGCGATGCGGGAATTAGTAGACGTGATGCGTTTTATCTGCCACGCAATTAATGACGACCATTTGTTTTATATTGATCAACGATTTTGCACTTTATTATATTGCCGTTGGATGTTTTTCATATTTTATTTTCGATATTAAAATTGCTCGATACAAAATATATTATTGATTTTTTTTAACCCCTGACAAAAAAAAGAGGGTTGTAATAAGTTTGTAGTGTATATGTGGTGTATCATAGCTCGGTACGGATGAAGTATTTTGGTTCTTAACTATGTTTGAAAAGCCGTTTGAAAATCATCGCCTCTTTCTAGTGTCGGGGTTTTTTTTAATATTTTAATTTTAGTTATTGATAACAGTATATAGAATGTTATTTGTGAAGTCATGTAGTTTCTTATTACAATAAAAGTGCGTCAATTGTAATGAGAATAAAGAGTTGTCTAGACATTAATATAGTTGCGGCAGTGAAGTGGAGATATCTCCCCGTGAGTCAGTATTGAATGCGTCCGCCGAGCCGTGAGCTCCGGTATCAGATCGTTAGGATCTCCCGCTTCCTGGCGGAGGCTGGAGATTACAGGGTTTTCGATATCTGCTCCTCGATCGAGCATCGGAATACTTACTCTTTTCGATATTAAGGCCCTGTCATGTCGTAAAAATAATCGCCATGCGTATTGGAGGTGAAATCAAGCTAGCGCAACTAGGTTGCTAGGTTATACCAAGATAATATTTTCATTTGTGATCTTTTTTTGGGGATTTTGACACTGCTATTCTATGGCTAAAAACCTATCAAAATGCAAAGACCCTTGTTTATCAAGGATTGTGGAAAACACAAGAAACATGATTACGATTTTGTAAAACATTTCGAAAAGAGGTATTATGTATAGGTCTGTGTTTGACCACAATCTCACAGTGGTCAGTGATGATGTGGCCGATGGTGGTAAGCACACAAAGCCATCAAGGGAAATAAACATGAATAAATGTATGTCAACTGGCCAACAAAAGTGGACTTGTCCACTCTGAACGTTTTTTTTTCGTGGTTTCGTACTCTTTAAACCCATCTATATATATACCCTTAAAATATTTTGCTTCAAAAGTGGTTTAAACCGATAGAAAACAGCGTTCAGTCTGATTTCGTGCAATGTTCACCTAATCTGTAACATTCAAATTCAGTTTTTTTGCTATGTATGTCCGCCAGCTCCACATTTTTGCTATGTATGTCCGCCAGCTCCACATTTTTTATTCCGTAGTAAAACCTGGTACAGTATGACACAACTTAGATGTAGCATCGGCAAATCGTTTTCGTACACTTCACTTCTGATTTACACAACTAATAACAATCATTCATTATCGCGCCATTCAACGTTCAATAAGATTATTTTCGCCGATAATTTTTTAACACATGAGTAATGTTGTAGGCGCACTCTTTTCGGGAACGATCGATTTTACGAATTTTGCCGATGCTTCATCTAAGTTGTGTCATACTATACAATTACACTTATCATCGGAAACCACATTGATAATTAATTGTAATAAATAACAGTTCAGTGAGTAGGTATTAACAGCAGGAAATAATATTCAGTTTCACAACATGTTCATATTCATGAGAGTGTAAAATTAAATGTAAATTACGTGACGCGAGTGTCCGCGCCCGCGCCCATCGCACCCATCATCATGATTGCGGTCGCGGGGCGTACAGTCGGCAACGTCGATAACTAGTTATAAACACAGAGTTATATTACTAGGTATAGAGAAGCTATCTTAAGTAAAGATAATGCTCCATTTCTAACCAGACAGTTTAAACACGTAGCACCAGACCGTTTTTAAGGTGTGTAGTTTCTTCGCGACCAAAAAGTCGTAAGCGCCGTGATTTTCATGGCAAAACTTAGATGTAGCATCGGCGAATCGTTTTCGTACACTTCACTTCCGATTTACACAACAAATAAAAATAATTCAGTATTGCGCCATTCAACGTTCAACAAGAACATTTTCGCCGATCATTTTTTAACACATGAGTAATGTTGTAGGCGCACTCTTTTCGAGAACGATCGATTTTACGAATTTTGCCGATGCTTCATCTAAGTTGTGTCATACTATACCCGTGTCGTGTTTAAATAAGTAAGTGATGTGCGGCCAGATGGCTGCACTTGAACGGAACATAGTGGTTGTATGTGGCGTCTTCTCTATACGTAGTAATATAACTCAGTGGTTATAAACACCTTTTGTCACATTTCTAGCTTTATAATGTTTCACATTTCATCGATCTTTCTTCTTTTCTTTCATCTTTTGTAAGTTTGTTAATAAAATAATGTTCAGTTATTTATGTTGCTGACTGTACGCTCTAATAGTTACAGCATCGCATGTTTCCGGATATCCAGCGGATGTCGCCCCCTCACATACGCAAGATGTATGTCGACAATTTGTAATGGTTCTACTGTCCGTTCAGTTATTTTAATTCTACTGTTAAAATTATCTTATATTACCTTAATATAAGTTAATAGGGTAGGTATATGTTTTTTTTAAAGCTCATTCATTTCGGAAACAGAGGAAAATATTTTCTTTCGAATTACTACATAAATAAAAAAGATATAGGCAATCAAAAATGTATTCTAGCAAATCAGAATAACCGTAGTGCCCAATGGCCCCTATGACGTCACTGTGCTTACCCAGACCCTTTGTCTAATCGCTGTTTAATTTGTAGTTTAAAATGCTTATATCTTCCGTATTTTTTGGCCGATTTTATTTTTAGGCATTCTTTTTACGGTATTTTCATATTTTGTATATCTACAAGACTATGAGAAGGAAGAGTGCAATCTTCAAGGTTCATGTATGTATGTGAGTTTCTTTAACTTTTAAATGCCTGAACAGATTTGGTTAGGTTAGATATTTGTATCGTTACAATCCTTACATCATCCCCAGTGATACTTGACCAACAGAGATTACATTTTGTACAAGGCAGTTTTTTTTTAAACCTTAGTTCTAGTTCAAAATAATAATATTGCGACTGGTTTACACACACAGTTGGCAAATACGACCCGCCTCGTGGTTAGTGGTGTCTGTCTGTCTGTAGCCTACGGACGCTTTATTTATACGGTATTTTTGTGATTGACATTGACATGACAAAAGAACGACTATAATGACATTACAATACGATTTGAAATATCAGTCACATTCAAAAGTTGATCGTCAAGAAAGATTAATTGACATTCATCTTGTCCGAGCACCATGATGATTAATTTAGGGCCTAGGGGCCTATCCAAGACTCGGATTTATAAAGTAACTTAAAAGATGTGAAGTAAAAATAACATTTGAAAAGAAGCGATTAATCAAAATGTGTAACTAAGTAAAGCTTTGGAGGAATACAAGAATGGAAACCACATTTTGCAATTTGTATCTGTGTGAAGGAAACGAAATTTGAATTTAAAATGAATCTTTCAATATCGAGCGAGCAATCACGAAGGCGCTGGGTTAAAGGCATCGGGCTGCCTCGCCGAGAGGAGAGGAACTAATTAGTGAAATGGAGCGGAGGTGAATGCGAGGCTCCCGTGACGTCTTGCGCCTCGCGCCTCGCGTTGTCATCGTATCAAAAGGTAAGCCAAACCTAGCACGGAGCAGTTGAAATACATTTCATAAAAATATTGTACTTGTTCTGTTCGTTTTTTCGCTATAGATAGATGGCGCTGCAATATCTACATACAACCTACATCGCGCTTGTGGAGTTCGCTTGGAATCGAATAAATTGATTTGGAATAACTTTTTAGTTAGCACAAATATTTAGTCATATTATGGCGTCTCTATACAATAGAGTGTAATGCACCCAACGTGTTAAAACGCTTGTTGTCATGCTTCTAACAAATTAAAAAAAACAAACTGAGTACGTAACCGTCGCGTCCCTCCCTACAATACAATATTAGAGTTCGCCGGAAATGTTCATTACACTAAAAGGTACTTACGCTGATTTGATATATCATACCTCATTTTGTGATATAACCGTGAAAGATTTCATTCGTGAGTGAGCCAGTCCCTGATTCTATTTGCCATGATATTTACATATGAGATTTGAATGTTATATAACAGCTATTCTACGCGACTTTTCCTGCGTTCCCGGGATAAAAAGCAGCCTATAACCTTTGGGGATAATGTAGCTTCCTATTAGGGTAAGATTTTTTCGAATTCGACTGGCAGATCCAAAAATTTGCACGTTCGTACAAACAAACTCTTCAGCTTCATTTTTAGTATACATGTAGATTATAGGGATAACTGTTAAGGTTTATTATATTAAAAAAATACGCGGACCAATGCAGTTTTAAAACTAAATAAAATAAATAGAAACGAGCAACAAGTAAATGCTAGACTTGGTAAATGTTCTACTTTACCTATACATTACAGATCTCCTGAAATATTACTCACACGTGTCGTACATTGTGTTAGCATACGTTACATACAACTTTGTATTTAATCACAGAGGATTTGTGGCTGATCCCTTGCTACGTGCCTTATTACGAGCGAAGTTGTGTATGTTATGGTTCCAAAGGTCTGTTTACAAATTTGGTGCCAATACTTTTGTTTACAAACTGAACTAAACTCACTTTCTCTTTAAAATAATTATTGCTTGATTTCCTCGCCATCAACATTGATTTACGTTCAATCCACTTCCTACGGATATTATTGTTAGTTAGTAATTTAACATCAAGAGGTGACAGGTTAGAAAGTGACAATAGGGTTCAGTCATCCATCCACTGCTGGACAAAGGCCTCCCCCAAGGATCTTCACGATGGCCGGTCTTGCGCTACCCGCGTCCAGCGATTTCTCGCGACCATCACAAGATCGTTGGTCCACCTTGTGGGTCTGCCCACGTTGCGTCTTCCGGTTCGTGGTCACCACTCTAAAAGCTTTCTGCCCAAATTGGCTCTCAAGTGCAATTGCCGGAACACACCGGTAGGTGCTTGGCGACAAATTTTCAACTTGAGGGTGGTAGCCAGCCAGGCGGGTACTACAAAGTACCCTACCACATGGTTTCCTCACGATGTTTTCCTTCACCGAAAGCTCAAGCTCATTGTAGGATTCGAACCCACGACCTTCGTCGCGGCATCCAACGTCACTACCACTGAGCTATCATCGCCTTATTTTCCTCGATATCAAAATCGAATAGGCGTCTTGATGACGTCATTTAAATAATGGTCAGTCGTGATCCGTCGGTTGTTGTCGACCGAGCCGGAGTAATTACACAGTTTGATGGCCCTGCTCTGTAATTAACGCTTTTATGTGTAATCTATTACATTCTGTTATTGATCGCCGTCGTTCTTTTGAAGCTTGCCTTTCAAAAACATGCGGTTCATAATTTTCTCCTATTAATTATCTCCGGTCCGGGGTATAATTATATCAAAGTATATATACAAAATATTGAGTAAGTATGCCGCTAGTATTCTGGGAACGATGCCTTTGACAGTGACTTTTTCATTTAGTTTAGTCCTTTTTATATAAGTAATTTTCAGTTTATTTTGTTATAATGCTATGTATACATTATTTGAGTAAGTTCACATAGAAATAATGTTGCTAGGGGCAATCTGAATAGGTTTGGTTTTCAAATTGATTTTCTGTAGGTATATAGAAATTTACGTTTATGTGTAGTCCATATCAATACTATAATTGCGAACTTAGGTAATTCTGTTTGTCTGTTACCTTTTCACCTCTAAACTGCTGGACCGATCATGATGAAATTTAACTAGGACTATATATGATATGGAGAGGTATATAAGCTACTATTCATTCCAGCAGCGCGAGTGAAACCGCGGGGAGATAGTAGGAAATGTTTCAGTTGTGAACAATGAGGAATACCAACAAAAAAATCTAATTAGTCCGTCAGTTAGATTATCAAAAAATATTGGATACGTATTTTATATTTTGATCCGAAAACAAAAAATAACGAAGATACAGTGCGTTAAAATTTTCCGGTCTGCAAAAAGTATACTAAAAAGTAGTTGTACAATGACGTCACAAGCCCCAATCATGCACTTTGATGGGACTTTACTTTATAATTTCTTATTGATTTGATAACATAAAAAATACGTATCCAATATTTTTTATAATCTAACTGACGGATTAATTAGATTTTTTTGTTGGTATTCCTCATTATTAGCTACCGCCATCAGCGCAAGGTTTTGTCGCCAGGACCTACCGCTGTGTTGTGCACTTGAGAGGCAGTTGGCAGTCCGTTGCTAGTCCCATGGCATTGTTAACATGGACAGCACCTCCATTTGTCAGCATAATATTTGCTTTCAAAATACTTAAATTAAGTTTGTGTACGTATAAAAGTGAACCCCTAAACTATATCACTATAAGAAAGCAGTAATATATTTGAACCAACTTACCGAATTAAATGCGTCTTTCAGTAGATTACGTACGTATCTCAATCTTTGGACTGTCGATATAAATCTTCACGAGTTCAGTCCACTGGATGGTCTAGAGAGAGAAAACAGTATGTGAATTACGTGACTTCAATAAATTTAAAAATAAAGCAACCTTTTAACAATTTCGAAAGTATTTTCATTTACAATGAACGACTCTTTGCATATACTGTTACAAAAACATAGACAAGTAATTGCTTATCAATTTATTTCCTGATTAGAAAATCGCTATATTACCGGTTTTAATGAAAAACTAATTGAAACAATGTTATGTAATAGTCCTACAGTTCTTTATTAATATGTGACGCAAGTTATCGAGGACCTATAACAATTTTTTATTACGATTTTAACAGCGAAATATTTTATTAGTCTCTCGAGATACCTATCTACGAACTGGTAAATTTTATTCCTCAATATAAGTAGAGTAGTGTATACGAATTTTATTATTATATTTCCTTCATTTTATCGGAATTTCCTCGAGCGAGGACAATATTCAAATAACACGAATATTATCTGTTTCTTAGAAAATAACTTCGAAGAATATCGTGATTGTAAACAGATATTCTCGGAACTACATATAACATGATATTTAGTTATTTTTAGGAGTCATAACATTAATTATTTTGACAAGTTATCCATTATATAACTGTTATCAAATCCATGGATAAATAGGTTTATTACAATTTATTTTTCACATAATGAAGAAATCAAGCTGGACTTGCGTTTCAATCAGATCATTTTCCGAGATCCCCGTATTATATGCTATCTGTGTGCCAAATTTCATCACGCAGTTCAGCGATTTCACTTTTCATACTTTCGCATTTCTAATTCTAACGCGAATATATTATTTCAAATCAAACAAAAAGCTGCATTTAAATATACAAACTATTCAATGTTACAATATTAGTAAGTATACCTTTTTTTTTTTTTTTTTTCGTGGGGAAATCCTCATATCCTCATAGGATACCCAGCCGCCCCGGGGGGAGCAACCAGGTTATGCCGGACTCGTACCGGCTAAAACCCCACGGTGGTCGCCATCTGCGCTGTAGAGGGGGGCGGGTTCTCGTACAGAACGCATACTCACTCCCCCTCCACGCGCGGCGCTAGATAGCCCGTCCCGGGGGAAGTGTGATACTTCCCCCCAGCACCCTCGCGGTGCTATCGCATGATGGATCGAGACCACGACGACCCATCGTCCTCCTTGGGATCGCTTCTGGACGCACAGGGCCCCCGCCCCGATTGCCCACGACCCCAAAGGTCCCCGATTAGTCGCCTTTTACGACAGAAAGGGGAACACCGTAGCTGTTATTCTGAGCCCCAGCTACAGGGCAGTAGTAAGTATACCTAAAGCAAGCTAACCAAAAGAAAGCAATTTGCACTTTACTATTTATGAATTCCTGGTAGCCAAACCACAAAAAAGTTCTACAGTGAAACATTTAAGCAAAATACCACAGAGGCAGCAAAACAAAACAAAAGTTGAAAATAGGAGCGAGTAAGTGAGTAGTTCACGTTTAAGATGTTTTCTCGCGTATTCAAATAAATGGCAGCGAGACCATAGACTATCAAACCTATAGAGGCCTCTCGTGCAATACTCCCTCAAGTTTTGTGACTTGTCAACTTGACGGATGGTACCTACGTACCTACAGAGCTTAGAACATAATTAAATACCTAAAAAAAAATTAAGCAACCCCCGAAACTCACTTCAAAATTGGTCATAACTTCCAAATGGCTGAGCAGATTTTCTTGAAACATAGCTAAAAACACTTTCGATTAAGACACCTTTCAAACAAAGAAAACTAAATTGAAATCGGTCCATCCATTCAGGAGCTATTGAGGCCACAGACAGACACACACATAGAAAGACACGTCAAACTTACACGTTTTTACATCGGGGGTTAAATATCCTCGTCAATAGATTTCATGGTCTATGGACAAGATACAGACTAGAGACTAGAATGAGCTTTTGTAGAACGCAGCGTTTCCGCGCGACTTGCCCGATACGACGCCGACGCGACGCGGCGCGACGCGGTGTGAGTGAGACGCGACGCGTTGCGAGTGAGACGCGACAACTTAGTTGTTATCTAGAAGTACCGCGAGATGTTTTCGTGTTGATATAACTCCGCTCTTGTTTACTTGGGACCTTATTGTTAACTTACTTAGTTTATTTTAGCGCTTCTATTGTAACAAATCGGAACCAGACAAGTGCGAGTCTGACTCGCGCACTGAGGGTTTTGTACAGATAAGTTTAAGGATTGAATTTTTTATATATAGTTTGTATATTTGTTGTAAATAATTGTAAATATTGTATATTATAGAATAAACTTTATACTAATGTAGGATTGAAGGACATAGTTAATTTTGTAGTTGAGAAAATATTATACTCACATGTACAATTTCTGCTTAGTTTGGGATTAGATAACCGTACGTGAAGAATGTTCCAGGATATTTATTTATAAATAAAAATAATATCTCGAGACATTTCTTCACACGGTTATCTGATCCCAAACTAAGCAGAGCTTGTACTATGGAAACCAGATAACTGATATACTACATATACTACTTTTTTTTGTAAATACATACTTATATAGATAATTACACCCAGACTCAGGACAAACAGACATGTTCTTGCACACAAATGTTTGTCCTGGATGGGAATCGAACCCACGACCAGCGGCGCGATAGGTGGCGTCTTAACCAACTGCGCCAACTGGCCTGTCAAATTTATTATTTATTGATTACATGCTTCCGTATAGGTACTTACGGTCAAGAAATAAACTGTTTTTCTTTCATAAGTTACGGTCAATTCTCAATTGAAAATGTAGTTTTGTAGTCGTATAAATAATATGTTTTACATCTACAAATTATTGATTTATTCCTTAACTTGTTGCTGACCTTGCTTCTGATAAGAATTTAATGATTTACTCCATCGGGAACTACCCTTTGATTTATCGAATTTTGCGACATAAATGGCCGTGACACACAGCCCTACAAACGAACAGATAAAGAAAAGGGAAAGAGTTTCGTTTTGTCCTTTTAAGGTACGGAACCCTAAAAACAAGACTGTAATATACATGTTTACAGTAATAACAAAATGCTATTTTGTGATCATATTTTTGTCATTTTGACAGATTGTGTACCCTATATAATAATGATAAATTACCTTATCTGTGTCCCCAATACCTTATAACAACGACTGCTTAATTTATGCTTTGTTAAATTCATGAGATTTATCATAGACTACAATTACCTCAGGGAAAAAGCTGCCGGCTTTTAAAAACATTTCGATTAAACTAAGTTGGTAAGGGAGACCAGCGATTCGCGTGAAGAGTCACGACTCATGACCTATCTAGTACCTGTACTTCAAGTTTAAATCACAAAAATAATAACTTCAACTTATCACTAGTTACTACGAGATAAAAAAAATTGGTTTGCCGTAATCTCGTATTTGTTAGGATTCTGTACCCGAAAGGTCCAAACGGGGCCTTATTTCTGTCACTAACGTGGCCGTCTATCCGTCATCTGTCATACAGACAAACATTTAGAGCTAAAGTCTTCAAATTATCATAGTACTTAATCTTTTTAAAAATGTTTTTAAGAGCCCAAACAACTAAATGGGGTCTAGTGGTGACAAAACAAAGCAAGGCACCAAAATTACTTTTTTTAACAAACTTGTCAGCCGTAAGACGTCCACTGCTGGACAAAAGCCTCCCCCAAGGATCTCCACGATGGCCGGTCTTGCGCCACCCGCATCCAGCGGCCTCCTCACAAGATCATCGCTATCACTTAAATGTTTTTCATGTTTAAAAATAAAAACAACTAGTCTAACTCCTAATCCTCCTAATCACGGTTCAATGAGTCAGTGAGTTTTCCATTGAAACCAAGCTTACTTACTGCTAAAGTTACACCTACTATGATTTTAAGGATTTGTGTTTAATGGTGTGCATGTAAGTTATCTGATGGTCCTTCGAGTAAACCCCGCTCGACTGCACACAAAGTATTCTTTAAGAATATGAATGGTGACAGCCCTAGTTGGTCGCGAACACCGGCGCGGTGATAATGTCTAGTTAGTTGCACAGTTAATGGCCCCAACCACAACTTGTTATTTCCCTCATTTAATTATACATTTAACTATTTTAATGACTCTAGTGTACACTTGTATTTCACAGAATTCATTAGATAATGTTGCAGATTAATATATACCCGAATTATTACCTATACCAGAGGGTTTTAAAATTTGCTTGCTTCATGCAACTTATTCCTCGAATAAAAAAAAAATATATGTATTATTATTTTATTTTAATTTAGTTATGTCAATCATTTTGTATTTGTTTGTTTTTTATATATGAAAAAATATCGGACTTTTTAGAACCCTTTTGTTTACGTTCATGCTACGACTTGATATCAATGACTGCAGAGTGCTACGAATGGCTACAGAATGCTACGAATGGCTACAGAATGCTACGAATGGCTACGAAACTGACTGTACAACTTTTAGGTATGCATAATACTTTTATTTTTATGTAATCACTTTTGGAACCCGCAAAAAGTAAGAACCCTATACCATTCATTACCAGCCACAGAATATGTAACTATCTATGGTTTCTAAATAATACGACAATAAATAAAAATTAACAAGTCAAAGCGTTTTTCTATTGTCAGAGTCGGAGTATTACGAACCGGTGGTAGAGTCTATTGTATCTTTCGACGTTCATAAGCGCCATATCAGGATTTAATCTGAATAAATGATTTTTGAGTTTAAGTAATTTTCAGGCCTTACTTCGAAAAGAGACATATTATTACGATTCCATTAAATTTAGTTTTGCAATTTATTCATACTATTATTTAGAAAGAAAGAAGTAAGAAAAAACATTTATTCATGACAACACACAACATTACAAAATTGAAAAATAAAAAATAAAATAAAAAGAGTACAAAAAAAAAAAAAACTAACAATAATGTAATGTTGCGCGATGTCAAGAACTAAATATCAACCCTCGCGCTGGTTTTCAGTCAGGGCCTATATCTATGACATCACGAACATACAGTGACACCGAGAAGCGCTCTAATATACAAATTACATAAACAACGAAAACATAATTAAAATAATAATTTAAAATAACAAAATACAAAACACATTATACATTTGATATTTGTCTATAATATTGGCGCACAATAACCGCTTGCCAGCGTCCCGCGCGCCGTACAAAAGCCTATCTTCAAATACTCTATGTATTTTCTGCGAATTCGTGACAAACGTAAGCCAATATAAGTACATAGAAATAAGAACCGAGCCGATGCCATTATTTATTTCCATATTGTGGAATCTCCAGCTATTTTTCACTTTTATCTTTTTTCTTGCGATTCTTTCCATTAATGGATTTTATATTTTATGCAGTGGCTTTTTGGTTCCAAGATGTCTTATGTTTTTAACATCCTTCAAAAAATAAGGAGCAGGTTCTCAATTCAGCTTGTTTTTTTTTATTATTTGTTCACGCATAACATAACATTATCAGATAAAACCTATATATAATGTATCTAGGTATACAGGGAGGGCTACTTTATAATGACTTAAAAATAAATGAATATTTTAAAGAAATCCCCGACCGACCCTCTAGGAAATAGGTTCTAGATGAAATCAAATGGCCGAGTAGATTTTCTTTAACATTGCTAAGAACTCTCGATCTATAAAACAAAGAAAACGTATTCATGTCATGACGTCATTAATAAATGCTTTTCATTTCATTCTTTCTCTTAATCAAAACCGGTTCATCCATTCAGGAGCTATGATTCCACAGACAAAAATACAGATAAGTAACAAAATAACATCCCTCTTTTTCATCGAAGGCTAAATATACATCTCTCGAAGACTACGTACCATATGAGTACCTATGCGTTAATAAAGCTTGTGTCGGTCGCAAGTGGTACATTTAATTAGAGAAGCTATTTTACAAGCTCGTTCGCTTTTTATTGCGGCAATAAGCTCAACTGAGATAAGGGGCATTACACGGATGCCACATAGCTTTATACTTGGCAAATAGGAAAAACTTTATTGCTTAAATAACATGGTTAAGTTGGATTAGCCTTCTAAGGCTTGCTTCATGTATCTAATATTATAAAGATTTGTATTTTTATTTGTAATTAATAAATTAAAATCTACTGGATTCATTTTGAATAGTTCTTTCACTAGTAGAATATAAAGAATTTATATTAATAAGAAATCAAGACTATTACGGAAAAATCCTGTAAACTTTTAAGGCACAGAATAATAACTTCAAAAATTATAATGTATCAAAAATAGAATTTGTTATTCATTACACCTTACGCACGTCTAGTTACGACAACGCGTCGTATGCGAATGCCATTATATTATGAATCGCGAACTGGCGACGCGCTCGATCACGCGTGGAAGGAAGCCGCGTGCGTATACCCGATTATTGTCGGTAGGTAACCTTGCCTTACCACATCCATTGCGTATACGTATTGATTCTCAATCCTTTGTTATTGAGGAGCCACCTTTATATTAATAATAAACCTTTATTCAAATTAATAGTAGTTTATGATACTGTTGCATAATAGGGGTTATTAAATACGAGTGTGAGTTTAAGTACCAAGCCGTAGGCGAGGTTCTTAATAGTATCACACGAGTTTTTAATACCTAATTATGTGCAGTATCATACAGTACTTTATCTAAACTCATATAAATAATGTAATTTAAAAAAAAAAAAATCTACCAACTTTGCAAAAAAAAAAAAAAATTGTGTGTACAATGTACCTAATCAAATCCGTGTTGCCAACTCCCAAAAATTCTTACCTCTAAATTTCAAGTCAACAAATTTGTCACATTGTCATCGTCAAATTGAATTGATACTGATTGATTATACTATTGATAGGTCCAAAGTGTACTTTAATAGAAAAAAAGTTATTTTATAGCATTATCTTGGGAACAACAACTGTACTATAATGAATCATTATACACGGGTGTGCCTAAAGTGGGTCATTAAAGTACTGATTTTGATTTAATAATAAGAACATTACGATATGAGAGTAGATAAAAGTAGTTACATACACAAAGATTACAATTGAGTGGTACTGTTACAGTTAGGTATCTTAACGTTATTTTATGTGAGTCCTAGCTCCTCAAACTAGGATTCCCTGAGCTATGAGGGGCTAGATCATCTCGTCTTATGTGTTTTATATATGTGTTGCGCGTGTGTACTTGCGTGTGGGTATAATGAGTCAAAATAAGTATTTATTTGCATAAATAATATATTACATATATATCTACAATTTTGCACGATAATATATAACGTATGGTGTATAATAATAATAATGAACAAGAACCAATTATTTTAAGTAACAGTTCGTGAGACTGTAATATTATATTTAACCAATCATTTATTACTTTCGAATTTCCAGTACTTCTTCAGTATTTTTGTAATCGAGTTCTTTTAACCAATTTTTAATCTCACATTTAACTTTGAATTTATATGTAGTGTGAGATTAATTTTCTACACGAGTACCTATGTATCAATAAAAATCAACTTCAAAAACGAGTAAATCCTTAAATGGGACCACCTTGGAGCTCTACAGAACCCAACGCAAAAAGTTCATAAACAAAACAGTTATGCGTAAACAAATATAAAAAAAAACATACAACCGAATTGAGAACTGGAGGTGGTTCTCAATTCTCAATTAGTTTTTAAAGGACGTTAAAAAAAAGTTGTATATGTAGTATATCAGTTATCTGGCTTCCATAGTGCAATCTCTCCTTAATTTGGGATCAGAAAGGCGTGTGTGAAGTTAGCAAATAAAAAGATATATTATCCTTACTGGGCCCTAGCGGTGGATTATGGCCCTAATTCCCTTTGTCGTAGGAATATAAGCTGCAAACGATGTAGTTGACAAAACATATAAATTGATAATTTTAGTAAGTTTCTAGTTTTGTGAGTCTACTAATATTATAAACATGAAAGTTTGTATGTATGTTTGTTGCTCTTTCACGCAAAAACTACTGAACGGATTTGGATGAAACTTGGCACATAGATAGGATACCCTGGTATAACATATAGGCTACTTTTTATCCCGGGAACGCGGGTGAAACCGCGGGCTCAGCTAGTCATACATAGGTATCTCAGTGATCGCACACTTACGCACACATTTATAGCGTTATCTGGAATATGTGACTGGCTTTTATAATACCTCCTTTTGAGGTGAATTTTCTAGTCTGGAACAATGGGTCTACGACCTTCTTTTGTTATATCTTGCTTGCAGTAGTCAATCTTTTCTTTTTAGCTGGAGTAGCGGCTAAACCAACATTTTCTCGTTCAATTTCCGTTCGGTAATAAATAGAACAGATATAATATTAGTTATTGAAACAAGGTAAACAAGACTTAAATAAATAAAAACGAAACTAAACCCTATAAACTTTTTATTAGTGCCGATTCTGTTGTTTACGAAGTAAACAAATTTAATCTCACTATATCTCTTTCTAATAAGAAATATAAGAAAGGCATGCAAGATATTTTAGTCCTGTCAGATTAGTCCTGTCAGATTAGTCCGATCACTTATTTTAACGTGAATTTAAGCGCGACCTTTATTTGTCACGACTATTTATTTACCTCTATATTACGACAGCATGAACTAAACTAACAACATTAAAAATGTTATATCTTTTTTCAATAAGATTAACATGAAAGAAAAAACTTGACTAATATTAGTTAAGTTCGTAAACAGCAGAATCGGCACCATTATATTCCGTTGAGCAAGCTATCATCATAAAAAAAAACCATTATGAAACGTGTGTATTTTTACGTAAAGCAAAACAGATTGTAATGAACTCCCCTATTACGTGGGAATAACAACAACGAGGCAGTAATGTCTTACTGAGCCTCTCAGCTATATGTATAAACGACTTTTCGATTACTCGTAATGGAAACCCTGTCGAGTGCGGGCGCCTTTACCCTAACGTACTGTAGCGTACCGTCGCGAACTGTAGCGTACCGTCGCGTACTGTCGCGTACCGTCGTCGCTCCTCGCGTACCGTCGTCGCTCCTCGCGTACCGTCGTCGCTCCTCGCGCCCTATTACCCGTGTCAATACTTATAAATCTGATATTATTAGCCGAATTTCTTTTGCAAGCGATGTTTTTCTTGGTAACCATCATTGTATGTTGCTTTAGCATTGTAAACAATATTTTCCATGTAAGCTTAGGGAAAAGTAAAATTTTGGAAAGAAATTAGTTTGGTACATAAGTTTTGTATGTGGATTTAATACTGAAATGAAAATATTTTTTAAACCATAAAAAGGATATATAAACGTACAGATTTTTTTCACAGCATAAAAATATTAGATAGATTATGCACCAAGGGGATAATGCAGTGTCTTATGTCACGGGCCGCATATTGGATCCTAAGCGCAACGAGGGCCTCTAGAGTTTATATAGATATGTGCGATAATATGTAGAGTCCTGAGTGAAGCGAGGGGTTCAACCCGCCCAAGACAAAGACAGCTCTATCCTCGAGTTGCATACTCTAGTTTTCATACCTACTGCGAGACCATAATAAAATACTATCAAAATAACACCAAACAACGTCTTTTGTTTCAATTATTTACAATCACGCTTTGTGTTCTGCAGTGCTGGTAGCCAGTTCGATTTTCGAATAAACTCTCTTTACAATTTCTGTATTTTTCATATAACGTTCCAAATTCAAATCTCATTATGCACCAACTCCTCAGGCACAGATTAAAGGCCTTATTCCTCTGTGCCTCAGGGCTCTAATGACATACTTTAGGTTAGGTTAAGACATATAATTTGACATCATCGAGCAGGTGGTATGAAAAAAATATAATTAGTAATTAAGAGCACTAGACTCAACTAACTATAAAAGCTCATTAAAAGCGCCAGCGGTAGCGGAGGCAGGGCGCGGGGTGGGGGCGGGCTGGGGCGCTGTGAAATACTGACGTTCACTAAAAAGTGCACTCAAACGAAGTGTATCACAACTTTGAATTGCACCAGCCCTCGCTGTTATTTTTAATCTCATTACAAACTTTCTGCACCAACTACCAAGGCGGCTGGAATCGAAAAAAAAATAAGCTTGTCGAGGGGCAGGAGCCTCACAATAAATAGGGGCGGTAGAGACGTGACACTTCGGAACTGAACTGACTACATAAAATTTAAGGCAAGCCTTTTGCAACTCGCAAAATACTGTATTATTTCACATTTTCAATTAAAAAACAAAATTAAAAAATATAATTGAAAGTAGGGCGAGCACTAATTGCGCAGCGCTCAAGAAATAGTAAAAAGTAACGAGTAAGCGGTCGAAAGAATCGCTACCTTTATGCCGTCTTCCTTTCTCACAGATTAAAAAAAGTTGGGACTGTGGACTTCGCACCAATTAGTATCGCGGGCTTGTTCAAATATTAGCGTTCCCGTAACAGTATCTAGAAGTGTATTATTTAATGGTCAGGCAAGATAATTAAAAAAAAAGTATATTAATATAAGTATATTAATAAAAGACATGTTTCATGATATAGTAGCATTTCCGTTAAATATAACTAGGAGAAATAAGTTGTTTTTTTTATCATTGATCAGTAAATATACCTACTACCAATCTATTTATTAGCGATTAGCAAAAAATCAACTTAAAAAAAATAGTAAAACCTCCTTCAATGACAATAAAATTAGCCACCTTGAAGCTATCTCGAACAGAACCAGACAGAACCCAATGCAAAGAGAATTATTACAATCGGTTCATAAGCAAAAAGTTATGCGTGAACAAACATTAAAAAACACAACTATTGAGAACATTCTCCTTTTTTTTTAAGGAGCTTAAAAAATTAAATTCGCGGGCAACTTTCAAGGAAAGTAGTTCTATGGTTCACCATATATATTTTCCTAGGTTATTGTGGATAATATTTGTCTATACTAATATTATAAAGAGGAAAGATTTGTTTGTTTGTTTGTTTGTTTGTTTGTAATGAATAGGCTCCGAAACTACTGGACCGATTTCAAAAATTCTTTCACCTTTGGAAAGCTACATTATCCCCGAGTAACATAGGCTATATTATATTTAAAAAAAAAATAGGGATCCTTACTAAAACTCCAATAATGTAACATAAGGTGTAAAAAAATGACCTGAAAAATTCCTTACGTCGCGTGCGCTGCGAAAACTATTGATGATAGAACAAAATCATTTACTACGACTTTGCAGAACTCATCATTATCTACAAAAAGTGTCGCGACAGCATATGTCTAAATATTATAGTTATGTCACAGTAAGCAGTTTTTTATTCTAAAATATTAATTTATATATGCCGCCTCTTGAAAAGGCTCTTCATTTGTACCTTGGTATTAATCCTCATCAAAATAAATTACTTTATATTCAAGACGGCTTTAATACCTTTTTATAACTTTTTGAATTATTCAATTCGGACATTTTATTCGGAAGATATCACGAGTTTAAAAATGCAAGTATTAGAAAAAAGTCGCGTGGTTGTCGCTCACCGCGCTCAGCTAGCCAGCATGCGATGTAAGCGTCACTGGGGTACGGGGGGGGAGTCAATGTAATCTTATATATATATATAAAAGAAAGTCGTGTTAGTTACTCCACTTATAACTCAAGAACGGCTGAACCGATTTAGCTGAAAATTAGCAGGGAGGTAGTTTAGAGCCAGGAGAAGGACATAGGATAGGTAGGGGTAGGTAGGGTAGGTAGGTAGGGTAGGTAGGTAGGGTAGGTAGGTAGGGTAGGTAGGTAGGGTAGGTAGGTAGGGTAGGTAGGTAGGGTAGGTAGGTAGGGTAGGTAGGTAGGGTAGGTAGGTAGGGTAGGTAGGTAGGGTAGGTAGGTAGGGTAGGTAGGTAGGGGTAGGTAGGGTAGGTAGGTAGGGTAGGTAGGTAGGGTAGGTAGGTAGGGTAGGTAGGTAAGGTAGGTAGGGGTAGGTAGTGGCAGGTAGAGGTAGGTAGATAGGTAGGGGTAGGTAGGGTAGGTAGGTAGGGTAGGTAGGTAGGGTAGGTAGTGGCAGGTAGAGGTAGATAGGAGTAGGTAGGGATAGGTTTGTAGGTCCCAGTTTTATTTTTGTTCTCAGGGCAGGACAACGTCTGCCGGGTCAGCTAGTTATGAATAAATATAACAAAATGTTTGTAAAAAATCGGACATGAAAATGTCTTATTTTTGTGGACGTTTACAAAGTTTGTCTGATATATTTCTATGTGCGATTTTGTTTGAAGTGTAGTCGGTGGTTGTTGTGGGATTTATGGTTCGTTTCACAGTCCATTGCTACTCTTTGTAAATGTTGCCCTCCTGGTACTTTCATATAGAGAATTATATATTGCAGCTTTGATTTATTATCTGACTGTTTTTTTCGACTTCCTCTATCTTTTCAATCTCAAAACTTATTTATGTAGTAGTATGTAGATAATTTTACGACATTATAGGGCCTTAAGTTTATCTTTTAAAAAAAACGCTGAGCATATTTCGGTTTTGCAGGAGCTACAACTACGCACTCACACCTCCCGCAAATGTAATGGCACTCAACTCTGTCATCCGCATCGAAATATAACTACAATTGCCGATTCTGTTGTTTACGAACTTAACTAATATTAGGCAAGTCACCTCTCTTTCATTTCAACCTTATTGAAAAAAGATAGAACATTTTTAATGCTGTCAGTTTAATCCATACCGTCGTAATGTACAGGTAAATAGTCATGACCAATAAAGATCGCGCTTAAATTCACGTTGAAATGTGTGATCGGATTAAACTGACAGGATCAAATATCTTGCATCCCTTTCTTATATTTACTATTAGAAAGAGATATAGTGAGATTAAATTTATTTAGTTCGTAAACAACAGAATCGGCACCAATATCTACTTTTGCCCTACCATTTATTTTCTTCTCTTTATCTGTTCCACGTCATGGCGATCTGTTGAAAACAGCAATATGCCACTATTCTGTTTGATATCCTGTATCTGTTTAACTTTAAATTGGGGGATATTTTCAGATGAGTATCTTATTCCATCCTGACGAATCTTTTTTTCTGGATCTTTACAACACCCAATGATCCTAAAATAAAATCCGGTGTAAAGAATATATGCTGAGAATAGTCATATTTTAGGGTTCCTTACCTAAGAGTAAAACGGAGCACTATCTGTCGGTAAATCAAATGAGCTATAGACCAGTAATAATTCAAAAATGGAGTAGAATGTTGTCAATTAAAAAAAACATATTTGTAGTCTAATCAATAAGTTCTAGACAATGGCAACCCCATATTTCTTTTTGTAAATATCTAGATTAAAAATAAAATATTGGATAAGTAGATGTTTGAAACAGAAATCTAAATAGCGAGTTTCGATTCGCACTTGGCCAGTTTTGTATTTTATTTCGTCTCTCCAATACTTTGATTAGTATTTGTAGATTATAATATATTTTCTCCAACAACGAAATGGGAACGCTGAAAAGGATTTTCTAGACATGTAATCAGTTTTTGAAACTGTATTTAATTTAACAACCAAATATATGTATGAAGTTCTTTGACAAAACCCATTTTGTTACGGATCGGGCTGGCGACGACACTGGGACGTGTTTTATTAGATGGCTAATCGAGAAAAACAGCAGTTATTACCAGCTTGTTACGGGAAATTATTGTATACCCGGTATAATTTTAGTCCGGATACGGTACCGTACATCAAGTGGGCGGACTCTTCAGTCAAAAGGCCTACAAGATTCTTGTTTATAGTCGGTCTCGGCATCATTATAATTATTTATTTTCACCTTTGTCACTATAAATATCCTTTTTGGCTTCGATGAAACTTGGAACACATATTATAATACATAAATATACTGGGACATTCTTCACACACGGTTATCAAATCAAAATCAATCTAAATCAAAAACTCATTTATTCAGTTTAGGCCCTAATAAGGCACTTATGAATGTCAACAGTTACAATTTTTAGACTCTACTACCGGTTCGGAATACACTTGATCCCAAATAAACTATGGAAACCAGATAACTGATATACTGCATAAACTACCTTATCTTTTGTAAATATATACGTATTATAGATAATTACACCTAAATTTAGGACGAATAGACATGTTCATGCATACAAGTTTGTCTTGGATGGGAATCGAACCCACGACCTGTGGCGCGTAAGGTGGTGTCTTGCGCCAACTGGCATGTTCTATTTGGTAATTTGTTAATAATAATATGATTTCAGGTATATCAGGAAAGCTAGTAAAAAAAAAATATTCGAACCTATTACTGACATATTTTATATGATACTAATATACCTTGAAGGAATATGTTGATGATTTATTTTATTATTAATCAGTAAATATACTACCATTCTTGTCGCTTATAACATGTTGATAACTTAAGACCTATAACTGAGCTGCAATTTGCAAAAAACGTGATAAAATTTTAATTTCGCGCTCCAACCGACGCCTCCACCTTAATAAGGTGTTTTCTACATATTTCTATTCGTATTCCGTATTACGCATCTGCTCTGTTCATGTTATGTGCTCGTTACACATTCCCCAATCATAAGAAACGGTGACTATAACAGTTAAGGTAAGGTTTCCTCCAAAAGCGGTGCCATCATGTAGCGACCGTAATACAGCGGTGAATGACGTCTCTAGAACGTTGTCTATGTTAACCAAATGGCGCGGTTTCCTAAAGAACGGTAATTGACACCGTAACGTCAAAAAGCGGTGCCGCCATCTGCATGACGGCCGTCTCGACGGTGTCGAATGGTGTGTGAAAGATGGCCGTCGAAATCTCGAACATTTCACATGCCTACGGCCGTCTTTTTGCGACCATCATATTGCGTTCGTTTAAAGACGGCACCGCTTTTGGAGGAAACCTTACCTTTAAAAAGCGACAAGAGATATAATATTAAGTGGGATGTGTGTGTCGTGGTACGGGCCGTTTGTGTACTTAGCTTACATTGTTAGGCGCTCAGCGAAAATTACATTTTGTCTAGGCAACAAAGTTTTGCAAATATTTGTTTAGCTCCAAGGGCCGCGATAAATATGTATGTGTACGCTTATAGTCATGTAAACAAGAAAACTTTGGAATGCTCCGTGAATTCAGATTTGAAATTATATTTTGTTCAGTCGCACGAAATTACTCAATGTACCTATAGGTACCTATTACAGGATGTTGTAAAACTACATACTTTTAATGTAGCCAAAATGTTGATAAGGCTCGTCACGCCGAAAAGCGAGTTACCTATCCTATTGGGCGTCGGCCATCTGACAGCGGAGGTCACTGATAGCTGGCTAGCTAGCTAGTTAACTTTTTCCACATGACATTTTAAAAAAAAATCCCAGAAACAAAAGCGTTTAAATGCCGTCACACGGTTGTCCACTATAAAGGGAAACCTATTAAAGCTTTATTAAATGGTGGCGACGCCCTACAGGCTAAGCAATCAGTTTCAATAAGCAATCAGGGGGGTCCGTATCGCCACATATGCAGCTTCATAGTATATTTCGGATGGCATCTCATCGACCTGTCAATTATCTTTTGTTTCATCTACCTAATTTGACATATTTGTATGTAGTTTCGTAATATAGCCCAATGAAACATTATATGTTTCTGCAAATTCGACAGTTAATATTATGTTTCACCGTAAAGTGGCGATATTAATCCCCCAACTCATAGTACAAATTACTTTTAAAATTCTATGCTAATGGAACGATTTTAATACCTATCAAAGTATCCAGCTGGGTGATTGTCTATCCATCTCGTAATCGGATTCCGATAACGATGGCTCTCGTAATCATCTTTTATTTTTGGTATTGTCTATCTTTTTTGATTCCGATGACTAATTTCAAATGATTAATTATTATGAGAAGTAATTACGATAGACAATACCAAAATTATAAGATGATTACGAGAGCCATCGTAATCGGAATCAAGTTACACAGACGCCCTGCTGGTACCCTATATTGTACTAAATATTTATACCGATTAAGGAAGTTCCAGCTCGTTCAGCGTCGAGAACAACTCTACCAACTTCTAAACTACAAAAATAAAGAACCTCTCTATACTTTAACATGGAACCATTGTATGAATGAATACGCTGACTTTCCGAGTTTGCGCTCTCTGACAACTTTATAATGTAACAGTTGAAATAACACGAATTATTTCACATTCGCTCGTCGACTATAATTACAAGTTTACATTTGTATCTACATTGCAGCGTTTAATTGGAGCGAGGAAAGCTCGTGAGCTCCGTAGTACCCACGTACCATCAACAAAGTTGAACTATGATACGTTTTGAAACATTTTCGATTGCAGCCAGTTTATAATTCGCCCTATCCCATTCTCTGTATATTTAAGAGCTTGGCTCTTGTCGGTGTAGCTTCCTCCCTGTTGATCGCTGCTTCCTGAACCTCCATAAACGACACGACGTCCAATTTTGCCTTCACTTGGTCTATATAGTTCAGTCTATCCCATTGTTGACATTTATTTAGACTATTTTTATGACAAGCGCATTGTCAATTTATATTGTGTAAGGCACAGATAGGCGCTGGTAACACAAAATGCACCCTTATGGTGATCATGCTTCAATTTTGTTGATAGTACGTAGGTACCTAACACAAATACACCTGTCTGCGCAATTTCACGTTTCACCATCACGCTTCGACTCAACTTGGAAATAATGAAAAGCATATCGAATGAAAACTATATCCATTTAACTTGCCACTAACTTTGCCGAGGTTCGCCGAAGTATGCCGACGAGAGCGTCGTGAAATTCATTAATATCATCAACTCGTTTCGTTAAGGAATTACCTCCTCTATAATAAGAGTGTTAAGGTCGAAGGAGTCAGCTGCGCGTTGTGCAATAAGTAAGGCTGTGGTGCTAGGGGTGGCAGCTGGGAAGATTGTCGTCGGTGAATTCTGTCTGGTGAATACTAATGTAGTTACCTGACTCAATACCCTATATTTGCGCGTCCGCGTCGTGATGAATGTTTTGAAAGAAGAAAAGTTGTATGCGCTTTGTATGAAAATTGTTGTTGAAGTCGGACAGACGCTACGTGCAGACGACGTAACATATATACGTAGATGTTACACTAATATTATAATGAGGTATAGTTTGTATGTTTGGATAATAGGAGGAAAACTCCGGTCACTGGTCCGATTCTAAAAAAAACTAGACAAGTGCGAGTCTGACTAGGGCACCGAGGGTTCCGTTAAAATAATTTCTTGCTACTTTTAATACCTTAGACTTCTTATAGTTTTTCTGTAATTTATAGGTACCTATAGAAATATTTTCCATATTTTTTTCAAAATTTTAGGCTCTTTCATTTTTACATCAGTTTTTTTGCCTAATATAATCTGTAGAAGATATAAATATGTAGGTACGCGAGGGAAAACTACCACTTGACCTAGTTCATCTTATGATATCCTAAAACGACGCTTTTTCAAAGGAATATTCCCATGGCGGCACATTCAGTTTTTATACGTAAAAACGTTCTGAGGCCTAAAAAAATGATAGTCTTCTTACAGAATACATCGCTCGTTAGAATAATACCACGCCGGCGGCAGCCCTGCGGCCTCCGGACGAGCTGCTCGGTTCACACCAGGCAAGTTCGCAAACAATCGTATTATACACTCTTGGAAAGTTTTTAAATGCTCCGGCTCTGAGATATTGCACTAAATTCCACCACTGAACACTGAGGTATATTACTATTAGAGAAGCTATCCTAAAGAAAGGTCATGCTCCATTTTGTTAATATTCGCTACAGTGCTGAAACAATAATTAGTCATCTAACCAGACAGTGTAAACACGTAGCGCTAGAACGCTTAAGGTGTAGTTTTTTCACGACCATAAAGTCGTAAGCGCCGTGATTTTCATGGCGCTTACGCGTTTCGTGTTTGAGCAACGAAGTGATGTGCGAGCGGATGGCTGCACTTGAACGGAACATAGTGGTTATATGTGGCGTCTTCTCTATACGTAGTAATTTATCTCAGTGTCACTGGTTAAACTGATTTATTGCATAATTATAAAGCTGAAGGCGATATTGGTGATAGTTGGTGCGACTCATTTCGCGGCTGTTTTTCATGCTCAGTCATTTGTGAGATGTGTAACGAGGCGTAGAATGTCGGCCAAGTGACGGTGACCACACGGTGTTCTAATTACGGCGCTACGCTATAATATACTGTACTATGCTACGCTAACAAACTGGGATGATTTATAAATATCTGGGTCATTTTTTCACACACGGTTATCTGATCCCAAACTAAGCAGAGCTTGTACTATGGAAACCAGATAACTGATATACTACATATACTACTTTTTTTTGTAAATACATACTTATATAGATAATTACACCCAGACTCAGGACAAACAGACATGTTCATGCACACAAATGTTTTGTCTTGGATGGAAATCGAACCCATGATCTGCGGTACAAATGGTGCAATAGGTGGTGTCATAACCACGTATTATTTATTTGCTGTTTTAAATGAATAAATATCCAGGGACATTCTTCATTCATTTTTAAAATATATATAACTTTTTTTTTATTATGTGTTTGACCACAATCTCACCGTGGTCGGTGATGATGTGGCCGATGGTGTTAAGCACACAAAGCCCAGAAGGGAACTGGCTCTCAATTGCAGCTGTCGGAACACACCGGAAGGTACAACTCCACGCGTTTCGAAAAAGGATCTTGACAAACAGACAGGAAACCACCCTTTTTTCCTTTTGATGTACGGAACCCCAAAAATAATAACGACTTACGTAGGTATGACATATCTAGATGGACATCTACGGAATTAACAAAAAAAATGGATATGCTGTTCGAATATTGATGTATGGCGCACAGTGCAGGTATCAGAAACATCTCTCCCAAACTGGACACATTGATAGACGCATACAGACAGGCTAGTAAATTGGTCAAGTGACAGTCGGGTTCGCACACGAAAGGTTCCATACCATCGTACGTCAATAGAAATACGCACATTTCAACTGTTAAGGCCAAGAAAAAAAAATGGAAAAAATCACCTTTAATTTAATTTAATTTTTGTTGCTATAACAGCAACAGACAAACTAATAGGGATGATGAGTGGGTAAAAAATAATTAATTCTATTTAGTCCGTCAGTTAGGTTATCAAACAATATTGGATACGTATTTTTTATTTTATCAAATCAATAAAAACTTACAAAGATAGGTCGCATCAAAGTTCGGGAGTGGGGGTTTGTGACGTCACTTTTCTGTAAAAAGTGCACTAAAACGTGACGTCACGCGATATTTATACGCACTGTATCTTCGTTATTTTTTGTTTTCAGAACTAAAGAAAAAACATGTGTCCAATATTTTTTGGTAATCTAACTGACGGAGTAATTTTGTTTTTTTAGTCATCACCCATATTCTGTGAAAATTTCAAATGTCTACCCATTATGGTTTATGAGATACAGCCATTGTTAAGGTACGGACGGATGGACAGCGGAGTCTTAGTTATGGGGTTCCGTTGTCACCCTGTGGTACGGAACCCTAAAAATGGAAAAATAGATGGTTGTTTAGCGTGGAAATAGCAGTGACAGAGGGAGCGGAGTGTCGCGTCGCGGACAGGCGAGGCGTCACTCCACAAATTACACCGACATTCATATGCCACTGAGAGAGGATAGTCTATATACACTACATGGCATTGGATAAAACTTTTGTTTGTAATTGTAAATAGTTAAGGCACGACGAAGGTCGTGGGTTTGAATCCTACAATGAGCTTGAGCTTTCGGTGAAGGAAAACATCGTGAGGAAACCATAGTCTGGCTGGCTACCACCCTCAAGTTGAAAATCTGTCGCCAAGCACCTACCGGTGTGTTCCGGCAATTGCACTTGAGAGCCAGTAATTGCCTTCTCGGCATTGTAACAGGTCGGCAACACATTTGCAGTACCCAGAGTGTAAGGAATTGACGTTTGGTTAACGCTTACTAACACTACCGTGTGCCGGCGGCGTCGGCGCCGGAACAAAGAAAATAAATTGTCAACATGACAAAGCGTCCTACATTTGATATTCCCGACCAAACGCCTGGAAACCCGATAAATAGATTCTATAGAGGCTTTCTATTTTAAATACTGGTTTTCGATTTACCGTCTACGCGAGTTATTTTGTCTACCATTTGTATTGTATGTGACACAGGTTTTTTTTACAATGTATAGGCCTGTGTTTGACCACAATCTCACCATGGTTAGTGATGATGTCAGTTTTTTGGCGTAAAAGACGATAAATAGGTATTTATTCAACTAGCTGTACCCTGCGGCTTCACTCGCGTTCCCGGGATAAAAAGTAGTCTATAACCTTCGGGGATAATGTAGCTTCCTATTATTGAAGAAATTTTCAAATCGGACCATTAACTCCAGATATTAGCGGGTTCAAACAAACAAACTCTTCAGCTTTATTATTAGTACTAGCTGTCCCCCGCGGTTCCACCCGCGTTTCCAAATAAAAAGTAGCCTATGCAACCTGATCTAGATAAGGCAACATAATTATTGTCCATGGGAAAAACAGTTTTCACTTAAATATATTCCAACATGCTTAAAAGTTTGTCCTTGTGCTTTATTTATATTGACTTCAGACGATAGGTAGGTAATTTCACAGGAAATTGTACCTATTCGTTTAAATCTATATGGTAAATCTGTGGGTATCATCGGAATGCGAGGTATCAGTACTGTTTGCCCAACTGCTGGCTCAGTGAAAACCAATCGCTACTATGACGGAAATTTTACTTGAAGTCTGGTACCATTACATAAATTTGGTGGTCTAATATCTATTTAACATGCATTGTCCTGAATGACTGTTTGACGGATCAACGCATAGCCTAAACCGCTGATCGTAGAGACCTGAAATTTAGAGGGTGTGTTCTTCGTATGAAGTAGGCATCCTATAAGAAAGGATCTTCCGAAATCCTTAGGGGTTGAAAAACTGGGACAAAGTTTGTATGGAACAACGTGATTCCTTGGTCCAATCTACTTCAAATTTTGCATAAACATCCTTTAAGATAATTGATGGAAGACGTGTTTTGTATTTTATTGAAACTCATCGCCTATCGGGGTTAAAAAAGGGTAGAAAGTTATTTTGGTGGTGATTTGCATCGAAGTTGATATTAATACTGCTTTTGAACTCACATAAAAGCTTGGTGCAATGCAATGCATATGACGAACAATTGGGATGAATTTGCTGTTATGTCTCATGACCGTCTTGGCAACAATCATGGGACAAAAGAAAAGTATAAATTAGATGTTACAACACTCTACATTTCTGCGAGTTAGTTGCAGCCGGTCAAATATACCCATTTGTATTTGAAGTATATCGAAATGGAAACCAGTATGCCAAATTTGGTACAGAAGACCAACCCATCAAAAGGTTACGTTTTTCCCAAGATCTTTCTTATGGTCACTTTGATGCCTACGCTGATGCCGATGGTGATAATAATACTAATCAGCGTCCAATAGCCAATCTAAATATATAAAACTTTTAACAAAAATTAGAACCGATATCATGGTACCGCAGATTTATTTCGCTTACTTCAAAACTATCATATTAGATTTACTAAATAGTTATTTTCTGCTTTTTAGTGCCTTTGAAGGCGGTTCTATTTTTTGTTAAAAGTTTTTTATTTTTCAATTTTGGATTTCTTATGTGTAATCAATGACTCTCAAGGTCACTGACCTAGGATAAGCATATTAGTGTTGTAGTTTCCATCATCGTTCCTATAACATTTAAAGAATTATCCCCTAACTCCTAACCATTAAGGATTTGTACCGTCCATCATCAGCTCAGCAACATAAGATGATGACTACCAGACGCAAATATCTGAATAGCTTTAGAAAGTATGATGAAAAACATTGTAAGTGCCTATAAAATTTAAAGAGTTCCCTCGATTTGTCCAGGATCCTATCATCAGATCCTGACTTGGTGACTATGGGACTACTTGTGAAGTATACCCTTTCAAACGAAAAATATTTTTCCAAATCGGTCCAGGCGTTCGAGTATTCGGGGAACATGCAAAAAAAATGATTCCGACGAATTGATAACCTCCGCTTGAAGTTGGTTAATTGACTGACTGACTGATCGCGGGTGATATCGCGTGTGATATCGCGGGTGGAAAGCTATTTAGCATTCTATATTAAAGCTGAGAAGTTTATGAAAAACATTGTAAGTGCCTATAAAATTTGAAGAGTTCCCTCGATTTGTCTAGGATCCTGACTTGGTGACCATGGGACTACTTGTGAAGTATATCCTTTCAAACAAAAAATAATTTTCCTAATCGGTCCAGGCGTTCGAGTATTCGGGGAACATACAAAAAAAAAGATTTCAACGAATTGATAACCTCCGCTTGAAGTTGGTTAATTGACTGACTGATCGCGGGGGGCATCGCGGGTGGAAAGCTATTTAGCATTAAATAATAAAGCTGAAAAGTTTGTTTGTTTGTTTGAACGCGCGAATCTCCGGAGTTACTGGTCCGATTCGAAAACTACGCTGTCAGCTGGTAGTTTAGCCATTATTTTGTCGTTGATGGCGTCAACGCTTATATTTCTGGCAGCTAATTAAATTAAATTGCCCTCTCACACATCCATTAATGTTTTTTTTGGTCGATATTGGCTATATCCGGATATACTCTACAGATCAGGTCTTCAATTTTGGTCACGATTTTACCAAGGTCTTTGTCAATAGCTATTTTTTTATCTGATTCAGGTACTTTCGCATCCCCGATTAAATGGAGCTTTATTGGGAAATCTGTGCTTCCTCTACCCAAGTGACTCCTCATTTTGGTATACAGTTTCAATAATTCAACAGACTTTCATAATGAGGAAGATTTTAAGCAAGATTTAATAATATCTGCTCTAGTTTCCCTAACAGGCAACGTTTATCTGAAATCACCAGAAAACATCAAAGTTATTCCACCCCCATGGGTGGTAAATAATGGCTAAACTACCAGCCGACAGCGTAGTTTTCGAATCGGACCAGTAGCTCCGGAGATTCGCGCGTTCAAACAAACAAACATTAGCCATCTATTTGTGCATTTTATAATTCTGAGAGTTCTATCTAAAGCCTCTAGATGAGCTCTATGAGTCTTGTGCACTCATCCCATATTATTAGGTTTGCATCTTGTAAAACCTTGCCCAATGGTCCATTTTTACGTATAGAGCGTATGCTGTCTTTATCAAGAAATACCGTAAGGGTCTGTTTAGAAGTGAAATGAGCCGTCCTTCTACCTGTCAATAGTGTAGCAGCAATAAATATCTGATGATGCAACAGCAATGGCTAATTTCGTTGACTTCAAAACTATCAGATTAGAGTTCTTACATAGTTATTTTATACTTTTTAGTGCCTTTGTGGTTTTTTTTTTGTTAAAAGTATTTTATTTTTCAATTTTTAGTTTCTTATGTGTAATCAATGACTCTCAAGGTCACTGACCTAGGATAAGCATATTAGCGTTGTACTTTCCATCATCGTTCCTATAATATTTAAAGATTTATCCCCTAACTCCTACCCGTTAAGGAGTTGTACCTTCCATCATCAGCTCAGCAACATGTGACGACTACCAGACGCAAATATCTGAATAGTTTTAGAAAATATATGAAAAACATTGTTAGTTAGTTAGCCTATAAAATTTGAAGAGTTCCCTCGATTTCTTCAAGATCCCATCATCAGACCCTGACTTGGTGACCATGTGACCACCTGTATGTATAGTTTCCAAATCGGGTCAGGCATCTTCGAGTAATCGAGGAACATACATAAAAAAAGATTCCGACGAATTGATAACCTCGTCTTGATGACAGTTAAAAATAACAAAAAACTGTTACCTAGGCGACCGCTGTCATCCATTGACAACCGCGTCGCATCGCTCACCCATGCTATACATGCTCCCGCTTAACGTTCTTTTTATCATTGCTCAGCTCCTGAGGGTCGTAGCGTGATGTTCTATAGCCTATAACCTTCCTTAATAAATGGGCTTTCAATTGCAAAAAGGTTTTTCCATATCCCACTGGCAGATCCAGAGATTAGCGCGTTCAAACAAACAAACAAACAAACAAACAAACAAACAAACTCTTCAGCTTTATTATTAGTATAGATAGATTAGTATAGATAGATAGATAGATAGATAGTGTAGAAGTTATTTAAAATAGTTGCTAAGAGCAGTGAATTTTGCTGTTTAAATATAGTAGTTAATGATACTGTTGCATAATAGGGGTTATTAAACACGAGTGTGAGTTTAAGTACCGAGCCGTAGGCGAGGTTCTTATTAGTATCACACGAGTTTTTAATACCTAATTATGTGCAGTATCATACAGTACTTTATCTAAACTCATATTAATAATGTAATTTAAAGGTACAAAAAAAATTGTTTTTTTGCAATTTTCCAAAAAAAAAAAAAATGCTATTTTTGTGTGAAATTTTTGGTCAAAATGATATATTTAGGCAAAACCAATAAAATAAACGAACACAATAATCATATACCTTATCAAATCCGTATTGCCAACTCCCAAAAATTCTTACCTCTACAGTTCAAGTCAAAAATTCGTCACATGTAACCACACACAAAGTAAATTTGCATCTAAAATTGAATTGATACTGATTGATTATACTATTGATAGGAACAAAACTGTACTATAATGAATCATTATACACGGGTGTGCCTAAAGTGGGTCATTAAAGTACTGATTTTGATTTCATAATAAGAACATTACGATATGAGAGTAGATAAAATAAATAAAATGTATTCCGAATCCGCGCGCCGTTAGACCCAATTGGTGCCTAAACTAAACAAAGTTTTAACTCTGTGTTTGATAAGTTCGCCACAATACAAGTTCGTGCTACCCGTGTTCAGTTCACGTAGGTTCATCACCCGCATCATTGGGAAGCTCTTTGCTTGCTGATGCGGGTTTTGTTTCACTTTATGTACTAACTAACTTTTCGCGCAGCGGTTACACCGCAATCCCCTTCAGGGGTTGAAAAGTGTATTTCGAACCGGTGGTAGAGTCTATTTTAATGATTGTAACTATCGACGTTCATAAGTGCCATATCAGGGCCTAAACTAACTGAATTTGATTCTGATTTTGAATATTCTAAAATTCTTTCTTAGCTGATGTCTACGTCATAATAGTTATCTGTATGCTAAATTTCATTTCAGCTGTGCGTGCAGTCAGGACAAGTAATTAATTATATGGATGTAGATAGATGTCGGGGATAGAGCAAATGCATTCTCAGTTTGGATGGGGAACGTATCGAACATAGAATATTCAACAGACATACGTCCTGTACCAATATTTCTTTAGGTTTTTCTCAGGAATAACAATTATTATCTATGGAAGGTTAAAATACCAAAGGAGTATATTGTTGTAATATGTTAGTGAAAGCACAGGTGTTAAACTTTAAAATAGTATAAAATAGTCCATAAAGTTTAGTTTTTCCTTATAGTTAGTGAATCCATGAGGAAGGTTTAGCTGCATAATTCAATAAGGTATTGTTTAAATTGTCTGAAATATGACGATTATTGTTGAATAACTCAGCGAGCAAGCGTTCTTCCCACACCGTGGAAAGTCAGGGTGGCTCACTAGTATATAAAAATAACAATTTTCTTTTTCCAATTAATCCAATGATGGCCCTGTGGTAAAATAACAGTGTAATTAGAACGTATGAATGATAAGTGATGTAATTCAATACAATAATTACCGGTTGTCCATAACTGACACTAAACGCCGAATAATCGTTGTGGCATTGCTAATTTATAGCCGATTAGCCCGAGACTAGAGTGCTCTGAATACAATCACAATAATTAGCTATACTATCTATGTATAATTATGACTTGTAAATATTTGTCTAAAAATCTTTCCTCTTTATAATATTAGCATAGATGAAGTTTAACTATTGATAAAACCAGCTGCTAAAAGGAAATAAGAGAGTTCAAATTGAAACCAATGCGGGATAAAAATAGAATCGGAATACAAATAGGGGATCGGTTGCGGAATCCATCAAGTGTACCTACTCCCGCCCGGCGACCGCCACCCTCTGATAGATTCTGAGCACTGCGCTCTACATTGATGTAGATTTGTGAGCAATGTTACAGTATAGCGGAGTCCTATAAGGTAGTTGACACTGTCAAAAATAAATAACCAAACACTAACCAATGCATAAAACATCTAAAAACACGTGGAAACAACCAATATGTCGTACATTTAATGCTTTTTATGATTTTTAATTACCAGTGGAACCACTAAGAGTAGATGATTTGATGCTGTGAAACTATGACGTCATAGTGTAATATTTCATACAAAATTCTATATAAACTATAGTTTTGACATTTATTAAAAAGTAGCTGATTTGATAAGTCAGTCAACTACCCTATTGGTCACTCTTAGCTCAAAATAGCTATCACACTTAATAATAATTTCTACGTTTACACTGTGTAAGAATAGTATTCTTTAATTATATTTTTTTTATGGAGATATCCTACTAATTAAAGAAAGTTTGTGAGTATGGATGAATGATTGTTACTCTTTCACGTAAAAACTACTGAATGGATTTAAATGAAACTTGGCACATAGATAGATCATACATACTTTTTATCCTGGAAAAACATAAGACACCTCGGAAAAGCGGGTGAAAGCGTGGGGCGGAAGCTAGTATTTTATAAATTAAAAAATATTAACGTTTTTATTTGTTAGGGTATTTTGTGTCACTCGACTAGCTACCGGCGATTAGTGTCAGTTATGGACAACCGGTAATTGAACACCGGTAATTATTGTATTTAACGACATCACTTATTAATCATACGTGTTAATTATATTCTGTCTCATCATCATCATCGCTGGTCATTGATCAAATACATAGTTAAAAAAAAGAGATATAACGTTATTAAAAGTTTGATTCTTTACATTATAATCGGTTCTATTATACAACTATTTAAGACAAAAACTGTAATTACTTACATAAATTAAAAAAAAAAAAAAAAGGTCCACCAAAAAAAAACGCCTTGCTGCGTTTCTTGCCGGAGTCTTCTCAGTTCAAGTGTATGTGGAACCGGTAGTAGAGTCTATTGTAAACTGTAACTGTTGACGTTCATAAGTGCCTTATTAGGGCCTAAACTGAATAAATGAGTTTCTGATTTTGATTTGATTTTGAACTAAATTAAGTAGCATGGTGCCGATTCTGTTGTTTACGAACTAAAATAAATTTAATCTCACTATATCTCTTTCTAATAGTACATATAAGAAAGGGATGCAAGATATTTTAGTCCTGTCAGTTTAATCCGATCACACATTTCAACGTGAATTTAAGCGCGATCTTTATTGGTCACGACTATTTACCCGTACATTACGACGGTATGGATTAAACTGACAGCATTAAAAATGTTCTATCTTTTTTCAATAAGGTTAACTTGAAAGAGAGGTGACTTGTCTAATATTAGTTAAGTTCGTAAACAACAGAATCGGCACCAGTATCTAAAATAATACGCATAAGTTACATAATGCTATTACCCACCTGACTGGTTAGCCTGCCCCTGAGCTGAGTTGGCTGAGAATTTAGCTCAACTAACTTAGCGCACTTTAAGTTGTTCAAGTGATACTAATACATGCCTCAGCATAATACTAGCTTGTTTCCATGGTTTCCATAACTTGTTGTTGGTTCTAGGTTAACTTGGTAGGAGGTTTCCTGGAAGGTTTGTTTAAAATATTGTTTTGTTCAGTTTAAGTTGTACGTAGTATATTATTACTCTGTGGTTTATGTGTATAGGGTAGTTGACTGACATATCAAATCAGCTACTTTTTAATAAATGTTAAAACGATAGTTTATATGGAATTTTGTATGAAATACTACACCATGACGTCATAGTTTCACAGCATCAAATCATATACTCTTAGTGGTTCCACTGGTAATTAAAAATCATAAAAAGCATTAAATGTACAACATATTTGTTATTTCCACGTGTTTTTAGATGTTTTATGCATTGGTTAGTGTTTGGTTATTTATTCACACTGTCAACTACCCTATTACGGAATGATGGTAGAAAATCCTAACTTTGATAAGTGCCTTATCTAGGCCTAATTTCATTTTCGAGTGTTTCTTGGTGTCTGAAAAATAATTTGAGGTATTTAATTATTTAAAAAAAGAAAGTAAAAATAATTTTGAGATCTTCCGTGACAGGCGGGCTGGTGTCTATCTAGTACAGCGGATCAGCATTGCCATTCAACGTGGCAATGCCGCCAGCCTTCTTGGCACGTTCACTCAGGGCAGCGATCTGGCACAACTTTTTTACTTTTAAATATTTTGTAAATAGAGTACGTTTAGGGTTTTATTTTATTTCATATTTTAAATTAGTGTATGATTTTAAAACTTAATTAGTTAATTATGATATATTTAATATGTTTTTTTTATAATAAGCGGTTTATAAAATACTTGCTGTTCTCCGCGGTTTTACCCGCGGTCCTGGGCTAAAAATAATAGCTTATACCTAGCACTCGGGAATAATGTAACTTCTAATATTTTTATATAATTAGACCAATAGCTCCGGAGATTACTTGCATCCAAACTTACAAACTCTTCCTTTTTAAAATTTAAGTGTACACGTAGATTATAATAGTGTAGACTACGGGTATTTTTTTTTAAATTAGGTATCTCAAAATTAAACTATTAGGTACTCTAGGATTCTTTATTCTGTGCCTTCTGTCCTAATGCTGAATTAAATCTAAGTCGATAGATAAATATTAAAAATAATGTTAAATCTGGTACATGTCGAGCAAAGTTCATTCCCCCCACATTATGTAGCGGCCTACTTCGTGCTCGTCCTTTAATTCTTGTTGTTTATGGTAAACAGCCGGAGGCCGGCTAATGTATGGACGTATTTTGGAAGATCGCGGACTCATAAATCAGATATTGGAACAAACAAGAGTTGAGAAGCTATCGGGGGTCGCGCCATAGTGGGGCAAAAGTGGGGCGAAATTGGGGCGATAGTGAGGCAGACAATAATAACCTTAATTACATTTAAACGTGTCGGACGTTTAGGCAAGCGCTGCGCTGTTGTTGCCAGCAAATTAATATAAATAATTAAGCGATATTTCAGCTTAACGGCACAAATTAAGGGATTGGCCACTGTTCCGTATTGTTATTTAGATTTTCAATATTTGTATGCTAGCACAAGTCTCAATTTGTAATCGTCTTTTTTTTTCTTAAGTATCTGAATGTATCAGTCACAATTTCCGAACGCACCCTAGCAGCGCGAGTGCTGCCCTCTACAGTACTTACACACACATATAAAAAAAAAAAAATAACGAACCGCTGCTACTTAGCTGGCGCTCCGCGAGAAAAAATATAAAAATTAATAGGAATTTAACTACTTCTACGTGTGGACTGCCCAGTACAGGATCTGGATCTCCTTGTGCAATCAGCGATCTATCACCACCAGCCAGGGTACCCCAAGAAAGCGGATATTCAGGTGCAGGTGAGTGGCTGATACATTCCAGCATTTTATCCCTGTTCATTTCGCGTACATAAAGTTTGGTCCTTCGAACCCTATGTTCAAGGATTTTTAGGTTTTGTGCTGGCATTCTAGTATTCTATTTCCTTAACAAAACTGTTTTTCGACAGTTCTTTGTTCTCAATTGGCTGGACCTACCCCCAGTTTACGAACTTTAAATTGCGATTTACCTAGGCTTAGCGTATCTGTTTTTCGACAATACCATTGCGTACTGTTTTTTCGAACCGTACTTATTCATTTTACGAGTGAATTAATAGGTAACATCTCCAATTTAATATTATTACAAATTATTATTTTTATATTTTACTTGTGAGGGTATTTCGCGCCCATTTGCAATCGGGTCAAAGATTCTCACAAGCAAGTATCACATAAGGCACGCGCGCCACAGCAAAGCTAAGCGAACAGCTGCTATATTCATATGTACACTTACACTTTATTACATTAATATTATATTTAATTCTCAACATTGTATTTACGTATAGCGTACTAGAAACGCTTCTAGCATTACATGCTTATCGTTCCAGTATTTTCGTAATTTGGAACATTGTTAAATTGAGCATTACGTGTTAAATTTAACTATCTTACACTAGTTCATTGCTGTTAGTGTAACACTTACCTAACGACATATTTTTTTTGTACCCACCCACGAGTTTATAACTCGATTCATAATGGAATTGGAACAATTACAATTCGAACGTAATGTCTTTTTGAATAGTATCCAACGTATGGCTGATTGTTCTTCTAATGAAGCTGAATTCCGTGTCCGTGTTAAGGAGCTAAATAATGTTAAAAAACAATTTTTCCTCATTCAAGGTAAAATCGAAAAGCTCTTAGCTAAAAGTGGTGAGTTTAAACCCGAAGAACAATTAGAAATTCGTAATCAATTTGATAATCTATACTATAAAGTTCAAATTACGTCGGATAACATTAAAACAATTCAACGTAAACAGAGTTTGGCCAGCTTACAACCTACCGCTTGTTCTCACACTCATCCCACTCATTCAAAAATTAAGCTACCTACACTTTCTTTGCCAACCTTTCACGGTAATTTAACAGAATGGAATGCATTCTATGATTTGTTTTCGTCGTTAGTCCATAACAACGAACAAATAACCGACGTAGAACGTTTCCGATACCTACTTTTGTCCTTACGGGGCGAACCCTTTAATTTAATAAAGTCACTTCCCATTACAGGGGATAACTATAGTAACGCTTTGCAAATATTAATTAACCGTTATCAGAACGATCGACTAATCGCAACTAAACACTTAGAAAAAATCCTTGATGTCGAATCAGTCAATGACAAAAATGTCGAGCAAAGTTTGCGTAACATATTGAACGTTTATCACGAAAACTTAACCGCTTTAAAATCGTTCGAATTATCGGTTGAACAATGGAGTTTTATTCTTTTGAATATTTTGTTACGCAAAATTAGTCCAAACATTAGAAAACGGTTCGAATTATCATTGAAGTCACCGTGTGTGATCCCACATGTGAGTGAGTTACTCGAATTCTTGGATAAGGAGTTATCTGCATCTGAGGTGATGTCCTCTTGTACGTCGACCGCGAGCACGCGCGCTCACGGCCCCAGCACCACCGCCGCCTCGCGCTACTCGATCGCCGCAGCCGCGCGGCCGGCGATGTCCCGATCCCATTCCGACGCACACCACACCACGACCGCGACCGCGACCGCTCCGTTCACACGACCCTATTACTCATCCACTGGGCACGCCGCGCGCACGATGAGTGTTCATGCTACGACTTCCACGGACCTCTTTCGTTATACGAAATGTACCTATTGTAAAGATAATACACATCCATTGAATAAATGCGATAACTTTAATAAATTAACTATTTCGGAAAAGAAATCTTTCATAGAACAAAATAAAGTTTGCATTAATTGTTTATTTACCGGACACGATCTCAAGGATTGTAAATCTAAACATAACTGCCGGGTGTGTTCACAGCGTCATCACTCTTCAATACATGAAGATGTTGTATCTAACGTCACTTTAACGAGCGAATGTAACTTTTCCGCCCCTGAGCCCTCCTCAGTAGCGGAATTTTCAACTACACTCACCTCACTACGTGATCCTGGACACAGAGATAATTGTACGGTTCTACTTACCACCGCATTAGTTAACGTGCGTCCGATGGACTCCAATCAATACTTACCTCGCCCTGTACGTGCCCTAGTGGATCAAGGCTCGCAAGCCACTCTTATCACGGAGTCATGTGTCCAACGTCTTGGCCTACCACGTTATCATGCCAAAACTAGCATGACCGTCACTGGAATAGGTGATAAAAATGAACAACCGCGTGGATTTGTTTTGTGTGAGGTCACGCCTCACAGTAAACCAGAACCTAAATTATACATTGAAGCTCTTATCTTGCCAAAAATAACAAGTTATTTACCTAACATTCCAAGCTCTTTCGAGCAAATAGCTCATCTTCAGAATCTTCCCTTAGCGGACCCGGAATTACGTTCCACACGTCCCGTTGAACTTCTTTTAGGTTCAGATTACAGTAACAATATACTATTGCACGATAACATCAAAGGCCCACAGGGCACACCCGTGGCTATTAATAGCATATTTGGTTACTTACTTAATGGTAAAATTTCTCATTCATTGCCAGCACAAGTCTGCATGAATGTTAGCACATATAAATTAGATGTGCAGCTCCAAAAGTTTTGGGAGCTTGAATCAGTGCCTGATGACAAGCCCCTACTAACTAAAGAAGAAGTTCTCTGTGAGTCAATTTTCGTCAATACTCACAAAAGAGATTGCAGTGGCAAGTACATTGTATCTCTTCCGTTCAAAGAAAACGTGCCTCCTCTCGGTGTATCGCGCGAAATTGCACTTTCACGTTTTCTCAAACTTGAACAAAGGCTCTCACGAGACTCCGCTTTACAAGCAGAGTACGCCAAGTGTCTCCAAGAGTACGAGAACTTAGGACACATGGAACCTGTCACTGAGTCGACAGATAGTGATAAGATTCCATATTACATTCCTCACCATTGCGTGGTAAAAGCAACTTCAACAACTACTAAAGTTCGAGTAGTATTTGATGCTTCCTGCAAAACTACTAGCGGTCGTTCACTGAATGATAATTTATTAATTGGTCAAAAATTACACCAAGATATAAACGAAGTCCTTTTAAAGTTTCGTCTACACAAAATAGTCTTTACTGCTGACATCAAAATGATGTATCGTTTTATCGGAGTAAGACCCGAAGACCGTGACTTTCAACGAATTCTTTGGAGATACTCTCCCAACAATCCTATACAGGAGTACCGTTTATGTACGGTCACGTTCGGTGTTGCTTCAGCCCCCTTTTTAGCACTTCGCACACTTCATCAGTTAGCGATTGATGAAGCAGCTTCATTCCCACTTGCTTCGCAGGTGCTGCGCAATGAGGTGTTTGTCGATGATGTCGTGACAGGGGCTGACACTCTTGATGATGCTCTTGAAATGCAGCGTCAACTTACTGCCATTTGTCAAGCGGGTACCTTTGAACTCCGCAAATGGACAAGCAACTGCCCTGATTTCTTATCAGCTATTAGCAGTAACGTTTCTAATCCAGACGACTCTCTGATTCTTTCAGCTCTCGATACAGATACTTCAGTTAAGGTATTGGGCCTCAAATGGAATCCAAAGTCGGACACCTTTTCCTACCAGGTGGAAACTCGCCCTCAGAAATGCACGAAACGTATCATGCTTTCCGAAATTTCTAAAATTTATGATCCGTTAGGCTTTCTCAGCCCTATCATATTATTTGTGAAACATTTAATTCAGCTTTTATGGATTTCTGGGTCTGGTTGGGATGAAGCTCCTCCCAAGGGTGTTTGTGACCTCTGGTCAACTTTTATATCAGATCTTTCTTCACTTCAATCAATTACTTTGCCACGTCACGTGCTTCCTAATCACAATAATGAAATACAAATTCACGGGTTCTCTGACGCCTCCGAGAAAGCATACGCCGCATGCGTATACCTACGTGTCATTGATACTCAAGGCATGGTTCATGTTTATCTACTTTTTGCGAAGACAAAGGTTGCGCCTTTAAAACGCATAACACTCCCACGCTTAGAGCTGTGTGGGGCTCTTCTATTATCAAAATTGATACACAAAATCCTTTCTACTTATAATGGTATTCTATCCATCGACAATGTATATGCATGGAGTGACTCTGCAGTCACACTTGCATGGCTACGATCGTCTTCTCACGAATGGCGCACCTACGTGTCTAACCGTGTCACAGAAACGACGAGTCGCGTGGCCGCTGCACACTGGCGCCACGTGCGCTCCGAAGACAATCCCGCGGACCCTGCGTCTCGAGGTGTTCTCCCGTCTAACCTAGACAAGGAGCTTTGGTTTCATGGGCCTACATGGCTAAAACAGGCGCAATCTAACTGGCCTATTTCAAACATTGACTTACAAACTAATGAAGAACGACGTAAGCATGTTTTTATAGCAAAACAAGATACTCCTGACTTACAATTTCTCGAGCGATTCTCGTCATTACCGAAATTACTACGCGTTGTTTCAATAATATTCCGATTTTATCATAAATGTCGTAAGATTAAATCTTACTCGACTTCTTATATTACAGTCTCTGAAATTAAATTCGCTTTGCAACGAATTATCATTCTCGTCCAGCAAGATCAATTCACTGAAGACATTTCTCGTCTGAAGGATAACGATGTTTGTTCCAACAAGCTCCAAAAGTTAAAGCCGTTTTTAGATGGCACCGGACTTCTCAGGGTCGGCGGTAGGATACAACGCGCCCATGTTTCTTACGATGCTAAGCATCAGATAATTTTACCTAAAAAACACTTCTTGACGAGTTTATTAATAGACTATTTTCACAAACTTAATTTGCATGTCGGTCCGCAAACATTACAGTTTATTTTATCACAAACGTACTGGATTATTTCTGCCCGTGATGCAGTCCGCATGCGCACACGCCGCTGCGTGCGCTGTTTCCGCTCTCGGCCATCCGCTCCGCAGCCGCCCATGGCCCCGCTGCCCGCTGCAAGAGTGCGCGCCCTCAGACCGTTCCTACACGTAGGCGTGGACTTCGCTGGGCATTTTTATCTTAAATCGAGTCAATTTCGTAACGCAAAGATTTACAAGGCCTATGTATGTGTTTTTGTGTGTATGTCAACAAAGGCCATTCATCTGGAATTAGTACCGGACTTATCAACAGATTCATTTCTAAACGCTCTGAGGCGTTTTATTTCCCGACGTGGACTTTGTACCGATATCTATTCGGATTGCGGTCGTAACTTTGTAGGCTGCGATAATTATTTAAAAGATTTACAAGCTTTTTTGAAAAACGAAGCTAATCAAACGCACATCAATCAAAAATTAACCGACCTATCGATAACTTGGCATTTTAACCCACCTTATGCAAGCCATTTCGGTGGTATATTCGAAGCCGCTGTCAAAAGTATGAAAACTCATCTTTATAGAGTCGTAGGGAAGCTCACTTTAACACATGACGAATTTAACACACTTTTATGTCAAATAGAAGCCATACTCAACTCGAGACCACTTTGCACACAGAGTAATGATCCTACCGATCCATTACCTCTCACACCTGGACACTTTTTGATCGGGGAACCATTATCTTCATTACCTGAAATTGACTTATCAACAGACAACCCCAGTCGTCTTTTTCGTTGGCAAATCATTCAACAAGCCGTTCAACATTTTTGGAAACGCTGGAGTGTTGAATACCTTCATCAACTTCAGCAAAGAGGCAAATGGTTTCGCGGTACAACAAATACACCCCTCTCGGAGGGTTCCGTGGTCGTGCTGGTAGACAACACACTACCTCCGCTACAGTGGCGCCTGGCTCGCGTGCATCAGCTCCACCCGGGCGCGGACGGTGTTACTCGCGTTGTAACAGTACGCATTGGTAACACACTTACCAAAAGACCTGTTGTTAAGGTCTGTCCTCTACCTATTGAATAGGTATTCTTGTAACTTTTTTTTTAGTCCTAAGTTAGTTTCAAATAATATTTTTTAAAATACCTAGGTTATTTTAAGGTCGGCGGCATGTTCCGTATTGTTATTTAGATTTTCAATATTTGTATGCTAGCACAAGTCTCAATTTGTAATCGTCTTTTTTTTTCTTAAGTATCTGAATGTATCAGTCACAATTTCCGAACGCACCCTAGCAGCGCGAGTGCTGCCCTCTACAGTACTTACACACACATATAAAAAAAAAAAAATAACGAACCGCTGCTACTTAGCTGGCGCTCCGCGAGAAAAAATATAAAAATTAATAGGAATTTAACTACTTCTACGTGTGGACTGCCCAGTACAGGATCTGGATCTCCTTGTGCAATCAGCGATCTATCACCACCAGCCAGGGTACCCCAAGAAAGCGGATATTCAGGTGCAGGTGAGTGGCTGATACATTCCAGCATTTTATCCCTGTTCATTTCGCGTACAGCCACTAAATAAGCACTAACTAAGAAATCATTTATTAATTTCCGAACTAAATAAAAAAGGATCTAAGCTATAAGCTTTTAACTCTAGTTAATTTTATGCACAGCATCAAATTACAGTTTCTAGGTTATATAACTGAAAATATATAATCTACTCTCTTATTATTATTTGATATACCATTGTAATAAATCTTTTAATATTAACGTATTTAAAAAAAAAGTCTCGTGGCCCTCTGTACAAACTTGACATAGCGATGTTCATCGCGCGTTTTCTGGCCGCACACCCTCATTGAAACACCGGGGCGGCCAAGTAGCTTTAAACTAGTACCTTTTGGAAGGAATCCAATTAGGTAATGTTGCATCTGTTTTATTTGTTTATTCTGTGCTTGTTATTTATGAGTTCGGCTTATTTATTCGGGAGTAATCCAGCAAATCTTAAGTACAGTACGGAGTTTACGATAAACGAATAATTTGTGTAACGAACCCGAATCGATATTTAAGTTTTGTATATGCCCGTTACATATATGGGTTCAATACGTTATTGAAATATATTTAGATACCGATTTGCTATTGCCGATCGCTGTGCTCAGCTGGTAGATGGTGGTCACATGAATAGCATCTAAACCTAACAAAATATAATGCGTGTCTGCACTAACCTGATGGCGTCTATTTCTTGAAGCCGGCTCTGTCCAACTATGTTTCCTGGCTCTTGCAATCCTGTTATGTGCTGAACCACTATAAAATTCGCTTATTAGATTTAATACGTTTGTCTTGTAACGTACGCCGAGAATCACGAAACAAAGATGTCTCCTTCAAATCGTTCGTTCCATACATGAGCGAGAAGGGACGATCAGCCGGTAGGCGACACACCAGTATGAGGAAGTGAGACAACGCAATAGTATCTTCAATAGAAAATACGTTTTGATAGGCTTAAATACTATCACGTGACCACCTCGACAACCAGCAAGCAATCGGCGCGAATATAACTGTTTTACACGTATGTACGAAACAATTTGTAAGTTGCTACATTTGAGAGATGCTCGAATTCAGGATTGTTACTTACCAAAGACCACATTATCAGTTAACACGGCGACTGTTATGATGGTAAGCGGTTGCCGTAGACCATGGAGCCGTATTGCTGCCATGTTATGAACCCTTCCCTCTCTGCAACTAGCTCTGGTGACCTTACTTGAATGCACGAACACAAGCAAGTAAATATTCTGAGATTCTTCACACACGGTTATCTGATCCCAAACTAAGCATTGTTTATTATTGTTATATATAGTTTAAAGTACTACCTTTTTACTACCGCCCTGGTACCCTGGTTCTTCTCTTCTTAGGTGGGAACTACCTAAGTCAAGCGGAAGAACGCTATGTTTTGTCTCTCTTTAACAGAATACGCTTAATAAAATGAAATTTCTTACTTAATCTGCATTTAGATTGCTTTATAACTTTTGATATGACCCGTGTTACCTACATGTGACGTCATATCAAAAGTTAAATTAGGTAATATCGATATTTGCTGAAGAACATTCAGTCAGACTATTAATTTGTTATCACTTAAACCATTATAATGAGCTCTGCCTCAAAGCATCATATAAACTATTTTAATTAACTTACCACTGTTAAAATACCTATAATTTTATTTTTTACAACAAAACTAAATCAAAAACTCATTTATTCAGTTAAGGCTCTAATAAGACACTTATGAACGTCAACAGTTAAAATTTTTAGGCTCTACTACCGGTTCGGAATACACTTGAACTGAGAAGACTCCGGCAAGAAAATCAGTCGGCAAACAAGCATACGGCCCGCCAAATGGTAAGCGGTTACCGTAGCCTATGGACGCTAGCGACATCCGGCACAGAGACCTTATACTAATCCGCGCCACGGGTGCCACTCGCGCATTGCCAACCCTTCCCCCCACCCCCTCCCGATGAGGTCTAGCAACCTTACTCACGCGCAGGAACACAACAAAGTTATTTGGCTGCGGTATTCTGTAAGGTGGAGGTACTTCCCCAGTCGAGCTGCTCTTCAAGCGAAAAGTCGCTATGCTCTGCTTTTAAATATAATTCATAAGTGCCTTATTAGGGCCTAAACTGAATAAATGAGATTTTGATTTTGATTTTTGAATTTTCCAATGTAACGTTTAATAAAATTAATGAATTTGTTATCTCGCAACGCCCATATCAGCTCTATAGCAAGCAAATAAATATTATTGCATTAAAAAATAAATGCGTCAATTTATAGCAGCGGGGTCAGTCGCGTGTAAATACATATTATATGAGTTTGAATCTCTCTCATTTGGATATAAAGCGCTCGATGTTGAATAATACATTGTAATGAAAACTTATTGGGATTTTATTTAGTAACTATTTGTTTGTGCCCGAGTTAACCCGGGTGATTTATACACAAAAGATTTTAAGAATCTAGGCAATTGATTTTTATTTTGATATGATCTTTCAAATAAAACATGGGTAGGTAGGCACTCATGTTATGGAAAGATATATCATACATGATTTTTCTTTTAATCCACATTGTTTTTAACCTCCTTAAAACAAAGGAGTTTCTCAATTCGTTTATTTTTTTTAAATATTTGTTCACCCGTTGCTACCGATCGGCAAGGTTTCCAGCATTCTGGCAGCTTTTCCTCTTTGGATGACCGAGCTAATACGTTGGCGGAAAAAGCTCCCCCCACCGCTCTCCCGAGGCCACAGATGATTAATGAGTTTGAAAGTAATTTATATACTTAGAACTAAAAAAACAAAAAGTAAAATTAAATCAATATAAAGTACTCGTACATTAAATTCAAACAAGCCCAACTTTCAGGGCTAATTTGCTGTTTTTATTTGAATCCTTTTATTTAATTTAATATCCAGTGTTTAGAGCGAGCTACGAGTACGTTGTCAGATCTAAAGAGATTAATAGCCCGGTGTTTGTGTCGTGACGGCTAACACAGTTACAATTTGGTTCACAATATTTTTAATTTAAAGATGTTGTTCATTTTTAAAACAGCGATGTCTTTGTTACATTTTTCAAAGTCAATGAAGGAGATTAATGGCTATTCTGTTGTTGTGTCTAAAAGCTGTATTGAAATAAATATTGTAAAAGCCAATAATTTATAAGACTAACGCAAATTTGAGCGCTTGGAATTATAATAATTCATGTTATGTAATTAATTTTAATAAGTACCCATCGAAATTAAATAAGACACAGAGCAGACGAAGCTGGCAGGCTGGCAGGAAGCAGGCGAGCCAAACAGATCAATTGGCATCGGCCTGCTATACGCTATTTATTATACTATCGCAGGAAAAAGTATCTCAGTTGAGATTTCTTTAAATATAAAGAAATTATTAATTATAATTATTTTGTTATTAATTTGATGTGATCCAGTTATATTATTAAAAATTAACACTAATAACTTTATTTATATTGTTATAACATAATAATTATGTGTGATAGTATTAAACGTATATATAGTAGCCTGATAAGAAAGAGTTTTTTTAAATATAAAATTTAATTTTTAAATATTATTTAAAAAATAAAATTTTAAAATAGTAATCCCACTGGCATCGGGAACAGGGTCCAAATTACGTATCTAAGAGCTTAAGTAGCGTGAAAATACATTATTATTATTAATATTCATTGCTTTATTGTATACTAGCTGTTACCCGCGGTTTCACTCGCGTTCCCTTCATAAAAAGTAGCCTATAACCTTCGGGGATAAAGTAACTTCCTATTAGTGAAACAATTTTTCAAACTAGACCAGTAACTCTAGAGATTAGCACGTTCAAACGAACAAACCCTTCAGCTTTATTATTAGTATAGATTGTTGTGTGTTAAAACAAATCATTATTTTTCGGTTTTCATTCTTAAATGGAATGCCTAATAGCTGCAATGATAAATTGTGAAAGAGCTATGTCTCTTTTTACAAATAGATTCGGTGACAATCGGAAATTAAAAAAAAAACTTGATACCTACTTAAAAGGACACAGTTCTTTGAAATGATTTGTATTTATACAGGATTTTTCAGTAGAATTGTGTCACTTACACACGTATTAAGGAATTTGATCTTGACTCTGTGTAAAAATATACTGAAAGTAAATTTAGAAACCATAATACTTTTCCACTAAAGAGTAACATAAAAAAGCGGCTAAGTGTGAGTCGGGCTCGCACACGACGGGATCCGTACCAACGTACATTATTATTTTGTTGTTAGGTATAGCGCCAATAGAAATTCAAGTTCAGTAAAAAAGTCAACTATCTACCAAATACGGTTTATGAGATACAGCGATTGTTGTCGCGCAAAAACTACTTTATTTTTTTTTCTTTATTATTATATTTTAGGCGATGATAGCTCAGTGGTACCGAGACGAAGGTCCCGGGTTCGAATCCTACAATGAGCTTGAGCTTTTGGTGAAGGAAAACATCGTGAGGAAACCATAGCACGGTGGTACTTTGTAGTGCCCGCCTGGCTGGCTACCACACTCATGTTGAAAAACTGTCGCCAAGCACCTTTCGGTGTGTTCCGACAGCTGCACTTGAGAGCCAGTTTCTTCCTAGGCTTTGTGTGCTTACCATCATCGGCCACATCATCACTGACCACGGTGAGATTGTGGCCAAACACAGGCCTATACATAGTAAAAAAAACATTTGGTTTCTGTAAAAATTTCAAACGTCTCCTTTTTATGGTTCATGAGATACAGCCCGCTACGAATGAATGGACGGACAAACAGCGTAGGCTTAGTAATATAATAATGTGGAGATTATGTTAAATACAAATGCCTAGGTATCTTGGGGCATTATTCACTCACGACTGAACTGATTCTAAGCAAATCTTGTATTTACTATGGAAATCAGATAACTGATATACCTAGTACTGTGACGTGTTCGTGCACACAATTGTTTGTCCGAGATGGGAATTGAATCTACTACCTCCGGCTCGATAACTGGCTTGTCTTACATACACATTAAGTAGACAAATAAATGCTGTTTTAATGTAATTGTAATAAGAGCTAGTATAGTTTGAATGTCACAAGTGATCCGGCGAATATGACCCGCTCAGCGCAAGGTCACGATCCGATCGATACAGCTGCGAGCCTGAGAGCCTCCCCTGCGAGTCTGAGACCTCACCAATGCTTACTAAATACTAACAAAGAACAATAACTATCACCACGTGCAGAAGGCGCACTCGCACCTCCCAATCGCGAATTATCATCGCCCATCTTTGTCGCTTGCTTTATAATATCGCTAGCTGTTTCGTGCAGATTTACCCCGCGTTCCTTAGATGAAAAGTCTTTAGGTACCACTAAAAAAAATCCGATTACCTCCTACATTCAAACAAATATTACTTACCTCTTTATATTAGTGTAGGTAACATCAAACATGTAAGTCTAGCGCAAACAATTTTGGTTTTAGGGTGTTATCAGAAAATCTGAGTACCTATTTCATTAAGACAAAAACTGTAATTACCTACATAAATTCAAAAAAAAAAAGATCCACCAATAAAAAAACGCCTTGCTGAGTTTCTTGCCGGAGTCTTCTCAGTTCAAGTGTATTAACCGGTGGTAGACTCTATTGTAAAACTGTAACTGTTGACGTTCATAAGTGACTTATTAGGGCCTAAACTGAATAAATGTGTTTTTGATTTTGATTTGATCAATCTATGTAAATCTATACTACTAAGCTACTAATAATAATGCTGAAGAGTGTTTGTTTAAACGCGCTAATCTGAGGAGTTACTGATAAGAAAAAAAATTTTTTTAAATATAGGAAGTTACATTATCCCCAAAGGTACTACTTTTGGGGATAATGTAACCGCGGGGAACAGTTAATAATAAAATAAAGCGTACTTTTACAACTAAATTCGAAAAATATACGAAATTCTGATTCTAAGTGTATTGGTATAATATTATTTGACGAATAATAGAATAATTATTTTTAACATCAAAATTTAAACTTATATAATTCTATAGCGTAGGTATATTTTTTACCTTTGTGGGTTAAACCACAATCAAATCCCAGAATGACATAGAGACGAGAGAAATCAGTTCAATTCAATGTATTAATTCCCTTTAAAGGTTTTATCGAGAGGCTGAGAAGCGTCCCAGTGGGATCAGTGGTATCGTTGCCATGGCGACCGAGCACAGGCCCCGGGACGCCCCGGTGGGACGCCGATGCCGACTCGGACTTCACTTGTTATTTAATTAAAGCCTGTGTCAGACACATTGTCGACTAATTGATTGTTTGTATGTGTCACCTATGATTGTGAACACCGTTAGTTTATAATCTATTCCGCTATATTGTGAACTGCACCATAGTGATCACTATATAACGTATTAATTTTCGATAGTTTATAATGTATCCATCCATGTCAATTCGTTAAATTATGAATTCTAATCATACTTGAGCCATCATCATATTTGGCATACAATTATCAACTTACTGACAAAACAAATAATATTATCAAAACGACTGTTCTAAACTGTTTAGCAATTTATAACTCTAAATACAATATTATATAGTTCAACACCTGTTAGTTGAATGAGGAATAACAACAAAAAAATCTAATTAGTCCGTCAGTTAGATTATCAAAAAATATTGGATACGTATTTTTTATTTTATCAAATCAATAAGAAATTACAACGATAAGTCCCATCAAAGTGCAGGATTGGGGCTTGTGACGTCATTGTACAACTACTTTTTAGTACACTTTTTGCAGACCGGAAAATTTTAACGCACTGTATCTTCGTTATTTTTTGTTTTCGGATCAAAATAAAAAATACGTATCCAATATTTTTTGATAATCGAACTAACGGACTAATTAGATTTTTTTATTGTTATTCCTCATTCAAGCAAGGGACGTAGGTAACGACATCTCTCTAAATACTATAAAGCGCAACGGACGAAATGAAATAGGCTTTTTAAACACTTTGTGAAAAAAATGGAGCTACGTTTTTGTGTAGCGAGATGAGCGGAAAGTGAGTGAAGCGCTGACACCCCGTTTTGCCCCGCTCGCGTTCCGCTATGCCCCTATCTGTCCCTACCTACCCCGCTCTACATTACATTCTCTCTCCGGGGGAAATGTGACGCATTGTGACAGGAATTCCGCTTATCAATCCGCCATTCCTATATTGCCATTTTTAGTTGCATATAAGCAATATGTATTGTTGTTCACAAAAAAACTTTTTTTGTGACGAAATCCTCGAATTGCATGTACATTGCAAATTCTTGATTAGCTCCGTATTTATGTAGATGTAAAGCGATTTCCAGTTAAATCTGCTCATATAGTAGTGACATACCTACACGCGTATATAAAAATTACTTGTTTAAGGTGATGCCTTCGGTTGGAGCGCGAAATTCAAATTTTATTACGTTTTTTGCTAATTGCAGCTGAGTTATAGGTCGTAAGTTATCAACATGTTATTTGCGACAAGAATGGTAGTATTTTTACTGATTAATGACAAAATAAATCATGAGCATATTCCTCCAAGGTGTATTAGTGACATTTTCATGAAATAGTCGTATATGTCAGTAATATACCTTGGAGGAATATGTTACGACCTATAACTGAGCTGCAATTAGCAAAAAACGTAATAAAATTTGATTTTCGCGCTCCAACCGAAAGCATCACCTTAAAGTAATTAGATAATATTCACACTTTATTCACACGATTTATAAATAGATGCCAAAAATATTTATGTTCTACAAACTGACTAGGCACATTACAATAATATCGATCGTGAATTCGGCATATGAATTATATCCAACCATATTGCTATAGCGACCGTTTTAAACCTCAGCACTAAATATTTATGTATTCCGCTTTAATATTCAATATCTCCTATTCATTGTATGGAAATAATAAATGAATGAATAATTCATTAAAATTATCATAATTTTATAGTGACAACGAAAGAGAATATTATGTAAGTCGCAGAATTATTTAAAAAATCTCCTCATGAACGGAACTATTTTAAATTCCATAGTTGTGTTAAAGCGGATCTGTGGAGGGTGCAGCTTGTCGGATCCGATATTGGAACTACCACCACCTTTATGGCATGCCAACGGAGACGAGAGTTCCCATTGCACAAATAATCTAAAGTCTAGATTCTAAATTGACACCTATTTTAAATCTCACTAAAAACCTTGAAGTGTCTGGGCATCACAGTTCATTTTGTCTCGGATTTGGCTTTGTTGAAAAAAGTTGTATCATGTTTTATAAACTTGTATATCTATATTAAGAATAAAGCTGAAGAGTTTGTTTGTTTGAACGCACTAATCTCTGGTGTTAGTGGTCTGATTCGAAAAATTCTTTCACTAATAGGAAGATTAATTATCCATGAAGCTACTTTTTATCCCGGGAACACGCGTGAAACCGCGAGGAACAGCTAGTCACTAATATAAAAGTAGCATAATTCAGTTAAGAAAAGTCAGTTAGTGAGGTAAAATGCCCTACCAGTTAAGCTAAGTCGTGTGCTCGATTAACAACCAAGATTTTTCAGGATTAACACCAAATCTTATTAATATATCAAAACAACAGTAGCAATAATAACTCGAAAGAAAAATGATAATAGGAAGTGAATAAATGCGAATAAAATCTAACCATAGAGAATTGTACGTCGAAGCTATAAGTGATATAAAGTAAACTTTGCGAGCAACTGGCTCCACAGTGGACGCCTAGGGAGGTAACATAACATCGGGGGAGGACGCGGGGGGGTGCGGGAGGGCCGCGGGGGGAGGCCTCCCCATGATATATCGTGCGAAAAGTGAATAAACTTCGTTAGTGAAGGTAACTGGTAGTAAATCAAGGGAATCTGATTTACGCGGCTGTCGTCCTGCGAGGGTGTCAACTAATTATTCCCATTGATATATTGACTTGGACTCTTTATTATATTACTGGTGCTATTTTGTATTACACTTATACATTTTTTTTTTAATTTTTGCATCACACTTCGTGTATTTTGTCAGTGTCAAGTTGAACAATGTAGGTAATTTAATATTCTTCATGTATAATTTTATTCTCGTCAAGTTTCATAGTTCTAGTCATGTTAAATCTTCAAGTCTTAGTCAGTTTATGTTAGGTTTTAGTACAATGGTAGCCGTTCTACTAAAACTTTTCACGGACTTCTTGAGACAACTTGAAAAGTCACTATACACGTAATCATTTCATTTCACTTCACTGGTGCACTTGTATCTCTATTGGACAAAATACCACCGATAATATTCAATAAAACTCAAAATACACGATTTTATGAAAATATGAAATATGTGAAAGTTCCATATGGAGGCGTAGTATATCAGATATCTACGAGTATACTAATAATAAAGCTCATTTGTTTGAACGCGCTGAGGTCCGGAGTTGGGTACTGGTCAGATTTGAAAAATTCTTCAACTAAATAGGTCTACTAATAAAATTTTAAGTAAAGAGAATTACTAGGCCAATACTTTAAAGGTTTTTGTGTAAAGTACTAAATACTTAGTCCTTTCATAATGTACCTACTGTGACAGTAAAGTAGGTATTATATTTTATTGTAATTTGACCGTAAGTAGGTTGTTTTTACAATGAAAAATATAAAACGGTTGAATTCGCTTTTTCTGCTGAATTATTATCGACGGTGAATTTAAATTACCTACATTTATTTTATACTCTTTTCAGAGTACGCTGAAATAATATTTTATTCAGTATGTATTTTTATTCCAAATATCATTAACATAATGTATTTAAACACAAATAAAATATTCAGTTTTTAATAAAAAAGCATTTATAAAATGGAGGCGAATCAAATGATTATTCAGTTGAAATTAAAACTGCAAATTGTATAAAAAATTATATTGTTGAGATATATTATAAAAGTACTATTGTCTAGACATATGCCTGGCTGAGGTACCTTCAGGTGATTAATTGTTGTATCTAACACAATGTAATACCTAAATTAATTGTAAGGTATAGGTACCTAGGTAGTTTTCATATTTTTTGAGGTAAATGTAACTTATATTAATGACCACATACTAAGCCAGGCAATATATAAATTTTAACGATATTTACATGTGTGTTCGCATCGCATGTGTTCGCACGTTTGAGCCCCGGCCGCCGCGCGCCTCCGTCACTAAATAATACGTGTACAGAAGTCAACCTTTTGTATGTACCTCACTGTTCAGGTATGAACACGCTCGGTGTTCGCGCTAGGGTTATCAACTCTGTCTTATGCGTAGTGATGGTACTCGTGTCTAGTTGTTTGATTGATTGTTGAGAATAAAACGGGAAGAACGGAAATAAAAACCAATAATAACTAAAATAATTCAATTTTAATGGCATTGTTATACCTATTATATTGTCTGAAACGGATGGCACTCGCGCTTACACTGTTCCTAATACTGCAACCACAACAACATAATAGTTCAGAGAAAACGTGTCGGTGAAATATGTCGATGTGTGCGTTACTCGAGCGCACGTTGTATGTAGCTCGACTTCTGTACACTGATTATTTAGTGGCGCCGTCTTCACGTTGAAGATAAATCGCGGGGACGGATTACCGGGAGCTAATAGTAGGGTCGCCGTTCATCACACGTTTCACGGAACTTATTTCCAGTGGTTTCAATTTAATAAAGGGTGTTATAAAGGATCCGCGAATAAATCTCTCACAAGTGAACGCACGTGTCTACCGATCAATCCCAACTGGGTTTATGTGAGTTATTGTAGAGGGAATCTCTACGAATCACAGATACTAATCTTCTAGTGATTTAAAGCTGTCGATTTGTATGATACAGTCTAGTTGTGAACTTTTTTCTTTTGTACAAATAGACCAAAAAGATGGGGATGTCTGAGATTAGGATTTAGTTATAGGTACTCAAACACGCATTTCTGTCTGTTTGTTGCACCGTTTTTGATAGGATTTATAGTGCCATTCAGAAATCTTTTTCGAGAGTAATCTAGGCTACTTTTATCCCGGGAACGAAATGAGGCGCGTTGTCTATGCGCGCTATATGATTTTGAGTTGTTTCCAAACCTCAAAATTGATTTGAAAACACGGAATGCATTGAAATATGCAATTAATTAAATACGCATGCGTATATTTGGAACGACAACACTCATGACCCTTTTTCCTACGATTTTATTGACTTTGATCCTGAATGTCTTACCAAGTACAGTTCAATAGCGAAGTCTTCGGGGTTTTATGTGTTTCCACATGGGGAGTTATGTGCCGCATCCCCGCTACAGTGAAGCGCAGCCGATAAATTCCTGAGGGCCATAAAATCTGTATTTTTATATCGATTACGTCCCCTCGTGCCGATTCCTCCACGGCGACATTATCGGCTCATTTTCTCTCTTTCTATCCATTCGCGTGTCGTTCGCGAACTATATTATTGTTTGCGCTAGGGACGCCCGCCGACTGGCGTGAGGTAAATAGTTATCGAGACGTTTTACGTATTTGTTTCGGTATTGCATGGCTGAGTGGGTGTTTTATTGCAGGGATCGAATTGTTTTAAAAACTATTATTTATCTTACGGTTTTTACGAAAAGTGTAAATATTATAATGTCATGTACCTACTTAAATTAATAAAATTATTAGTTGTCTTGGGATCCTGAGATAAGTTCTCATGCGCCATTCGATTGACCAAATTGAGTATGAAATAAAACCTAAAAATGGTAGCTAGTTAAATCTTACCCACTGCTCATACTACTTGGAAGAGGGTAGGTACCTAAATTAAAAGTAGATTTTCAACCCCTGAAGGGGGAATAGGCAACCCGAAATAACAAACATAATCACAAACTTTCGAATTTATAATATTCATAAGATTTAAACGTAATAATGGATACGAGAATCTCATGTTTTACGACATTCAAACACATAAAATAAAAGTATCGCATCGGTCTCAAATTAAGTTTAAATTGATGTTTTCCTTGTCAAATCCAGGGGAATGATTAATATATGGAAGTGAGCCCAGGGGAAATAACGTCGGAGCGTGCGCTCTGGGCAGAGTGGCGTGTGTTTTAAACTTAGTCCGTCGATCCACACGCGCACTCGATTATGTGCCTTGTAGGTATTTATCAACTAGGAAGTCCTAGATGATGTCCGCAGGCGAATCAAAGTCACAAATTGAAATGGCAGCGGGGCACATCGCTCGTAGAACCGACGGCCGCTGGGGCAGAAAGGTTCTTGAGTGGTGACTAGGGCATGCAATTATCCGCCTCATTTTACTATCCGGATATTTCGGATACTTCCAGTTCACTATCCGAATAAATCCGGATAATATGGATAATTCGGATACCCCCTTAGAAATGGGTAAATCAATCAGTCAACTTAAAAATATGTCTTCAATTAACATTTTTAAACACGCACGCTAAGTGCCTCATCAACCATTTATAATTAAGAGACGGCACCCACCCTTAATAGTCACCCCGCACGACGCCCAACGAAATGCTCAACAGACAGATCTCAAAGTTTACTAAGTTAACTCGCGACACACGCCAATCTAATACAGTTAGTATTAAAGAGGCCATTGATCAGAATAAAGGCTCTAAAGTGTTCGCAAGAGATCTGTCTGTTGGGCAGAGCCAACTGACGAAGCTGAAGACTGAGGGTGGCAGAATCATCTCATCAAACATGGCGGCTAACCCGACACTATACTGAAAATATCCCGGACGTCAACCTGTATGAGATTAGAATGGCTCTCAAACAACTCAAGAACAACAAGGCGCCAGTTGATGATGGAATTACAGCTGAACTTCTGAAGGTACACCGATCCTCAGGGCCCTTCAGAAACTATTTAATTCCGTCATACTCAAAGGCCGGACGCCGCAAGCATGGCACAGAAGTGTGCTCTTCTTCAAAAAGGGAGATAATTCCCTATTCAAGAATTACAGACCCATCACACTGCTGAGCCATGTTTACAAGTTGTTCTCGAGAGTCATTACAAACCGTCTCGCACGCAGGTTTGACGACTTCCAGGCTCTCGAACAAGCCAGTTTCCGAAAAGGCTTTAGCACCATAGACCACATACACACGCGGGACAAGTTATACAGAAGACCGAGGAGTATAACCAGCCATTATGCTTAGCGTTTGTGGACTATGAGAAAACCTTTGATTCGATTGAAACCTGGGCCGTGCTGAGGTCTCTTCAAAGGTGCCAAATCGACTTCCGGTATATTGAGGTGTTAAGTAGTTGTATGAGAACATCACCATTTTAGTCCGTCTCCAGGACCAGAACTCGAAACCTATCCAATTGCAGCGAGGCGTGAGACAGGGAGACGTGATATATCCGAAACTATTCATCGCTGCACTGGAAGACGTCTTCAAACTTCTGGACTGGAACGGATTTGGCATCAATGTCAATGGCGAGTACATCACTCACCTTCGATTTGCCAATGATATAGTAGTCATGGCTGAGACCTTGGAAGACCTCAGTACAATGCTCGATGACCACATCAGAGTCTCTCAACAAGTGAGTCTAAAAATGAACATGGATAAGACGAAAATCATGTCGAAGGTCCATGTTGCACCCACTCAAGTAAAGGTTGGGAATTCACTCGAACTTGTAGAGGTCTATATTTACCTAGGACAGACCATCCAACTAGGTAGGTCCAACTTCGAGAAAGAGGTCAATCGTCGAATCCAACTCGGCTGGGCAGCGTTCGAGAAGCTACGTAATATCTTCTAGTCTCAAATACCGCAGTGTCTCAAGTCGAAAGTCTTCGACCAGTGTGTGTTGCCAGTGATAACTTACGAAGCAGAGACGTGGTCGCTTACAATGGGTCTCATCAGGAGGCTGAAGGTCACCCAAAGAGCAATGGAGAGGGCTATGCTCGGAGTTTCCCTGTGAGATCGAATCAGAAATGATGAGATCCGCAGGCGAACCAAAGTTACCGACATAGCCCGAAGAATTGCCAAACTTAAGTGGCAGTGGGCGGGGCACATCGCTCGTAGAACCGACGGCCGCTGGGGCAGAAGGGTTCTCGAGTGGCGACCACGAACCGGAAGACTCAGCGTGGGCAAGCCCCCCACAAGATGGACCGATGAACTTGTGAGGTTCGCGGGAAACCGCTGGATGCGGGTAGCGCAAGACCGGCCATCGTGGAGATCCTTAGGGGAAGTGGACGTCTTTCAGCTGACATGATGACGATGTAATATTTGAGTGATTTTGATGTAATGAAATTAAAAATTAGTATACTATATTAATAAAGTAACTATTCGTTTTATTCGTTTTATCCGGATAGTAAATCGAATAATATCCGAATATTAAAATCGACGGATATCCGGATAATTCGGATATCCGAATATCCGGATAGCATGCCCTAGTGGTGACCACTATCTGGAAGACGCAGTGTGTTATAGTGTTTATTTTCAAAAGAGTACAATAACCCTAGTATTGTGTGAAAATATTTTTGTATAATCGACAACGCGTGAGCAATATTACATTATAAGCGGAAATAGGCTACGGTAACCGTACGGTACCCTTAGGCGGGCTATATGCTAGTTAGTTACTTTTTTTTTTATATTTATTTATGGACCAACCAACAAAACAAACAATCACGCTTACGGTTAGATACACTAACATAACATTAAAACTGTAAGTGATGTTTTATGGGTTGCCATTGCCTGCAACCTTAGTGGTATAAAATGATATTGCTTTTATTAAATAACGAAAAAATTAATACCATAACATTTAGACTTATGTAGACGGTGCCGATTCTGTTGTTTACGAACTAAAATAAATTTAATCTCACTATATCTCTTTCTAATAGTAAATATAAGAAAGGGATGCAAGATATTTTAGTCCTGTCAGTTTAATCCGATCACACATTTCAACGTGAATTTAAGCGCGATCTTTATTGGTCACGACTATTTATCCGTACATTACGACGGTATGGATTAAACTGACAGCATTAAAAATGTTCTATCTTTTTTCAATAAGGTTAAAATGAAAGAGAGGTGACTTGTTTAATATTAGTTAAGTTCGTAAACAACAGAATCGGCACCAGTATAATACCTAAATAGCGCAAACAAAAAATCACGCACGAAATATTTTATTACACAAACGCACAAACGCATAGTGTCACAAGTTAATTCAACCGCGTCAGTCCCCTGCCATCTCACGTCCGCGACCAACTCCACGACCATTTTGTATATTACCCTGTCGGACGATTAATTCCCCTGCCGCCGACGAAATGATTTATGTTTCAATTTATTTTTCATTGTGTGCTATCACATTCGATTTTCTGGCCGAACTTCATGTAGGGGCCATAAAAAATAAAGGTCATGACATAACAGGTGAATGACTATTATTTCTGGTAAATGGTGTGATAATAATTATAGGAATATCCTGGGACATTTTTCACACACGGTTATCTGATCTATCTGTCCCAAACTAAGCAGAGCTTGTACTATGGACAACCAGATATCTGATATAATATATACTACATAAACAATTATTGTTTGTAAATACATACTCATAGATAATTACACCCAGACAAAGGACAAACGACATGTTCATGCACACGAATATTTGTCCTGGATGGGAATCGAACCCATGACCAGCGGCGTGATAGGTGGTGTCTTAACCAACTGGCTTGTCAATAATGAAGGAAAATATTAGCTATCTCTGTAATTGCGATCTATACCTAAACTACTTATATTTGATTTATCTTAAACAATTTAGGTACCTACAAAAATCTCATATTCACCTACAAAGTTTTTTTTCATACCAACGTTTATAGAAACAATGCCGACTCATGGCTGTAACATTCCGGCGCGCGAGGATTCCTATTATTTGCAAGATGAAACGCAAATAATAATTTTATATTCCTCTATTTCCGCAGCGTGTGCGGTAAAAGCGGAATCCGCCCGCGTTTTGACGTGTATATTCTGCACTTATGCAGCGTTGTTAGATTTATTGCCGCCTTCGACATAAAATACCAAAGTGTAGAAAACGCTATAAAGCCGTTTAGTGTGTCAGCGCTGCACTGCGCTTCAAGCGCTACACAGACGCGCCAAAAGAGTCATGTGGAGATAAGGCGGTGGTCCTTATAGTGGCGAACCTGACATGTAGCATTTATAATGCTTCTATTGTAGTCGATACCTATGAAAGAGAATGGAGAATTCCTGTGCCTAGATTATATAATTTATATAATCCTACTCCTACTTTGAATTTATTTTTATTAGCTACAATAAGCTAATCAAATAAACTACATAAGGATGACAATAAAATAATACGATGTTACTGAGCTAATCTGATGTTGGCGCTGAATAAAAAAAGCTTGTATTTAAACTTAAACTTATATAAGTTTAAAGAAGGAATTGCAACTTCAAAACAAACCAAAAATGGTTTATGGGAATGAAGACACAACTTAGTGTTATTTTTCTTTTAAAATACCATAGTTTGATAAAAAAAAATGTAGGCCGCCAGCACTTACACCCCGCTTTACATGAAACCTCATCTTAAGGCTGCTTTTCCATCAGAATGTCCTATGATACGAGGATGTGAAAGCTAAGCTAGGCAACTATGTGACCGATTCCACTGATGCTAAGCTATGTATCGGGGCGAGTAAGATGCGCCACGTCTAAATTTGGTGACAAACGTACGCCTGCTGTAGTTATTCTGCTTTGCATATAGCTACATCACTCGAGACCATCCATAACACACATCCATAGCCCACATTCATCCATATAAAAAAACTTAGCTTACTAGAACTCGTTTCTACCAGTGCTATGCTACGTAAACCTGTGAATATGATTGGTGGTTAAACGCATCCATAGCAACGCAGCATAGCACATCTCTAGTGGAAAGGTAGCCTTACAGTAGAGATGAGACATGGAGCTAACCGCTTCATTTCCGCGACGTAGACAAAGAGCTGCCTCGTCCGTCGTCGGAGGAACGAAATACAACGTAGGTATAAAGCAAAACGACGCGTTCTATTCAATAGTTTGACGTGAATTCGTTTTTTAAGAGGTTAAGATACTTCTTTCTTCGAAGCAAAGAAACCTATATTATAGGTTATACACAGGAGACTGCAGGGTTGAGGGCCCAACCTACTTTTTCTAACTCGATGAACAATCGCAACTCCATTAATATAAGTGCTTTTTGGGAACTGTTACAGTTAGGGTGAATGTTCCAAAAGATCCGCGAGAGTTAAATTTTATTACGTTTTTTGCTCAAATAGTCCTGTCAAAATCGATCCATCCGTTTTGGAGATTAATCGAAACTGGCAGATAGCAATCAACCTGCAGCTGACTTTATGCAGGATCTTTCAAAGTGACGTTGCGTTTTCGTTTTATTTTCATAAAATCCTACATTTTGGGTTTTATTGAATATTATGGTGGGTGGATATAATAAAGATCAATATAAGTGCACCAGTGAAGAGAAATGTTAAAATAATTACGTGTGGCTTTTCAAGTAGTCTCAAAAAGTCCGTTTTCAAAAAGTTTTAGTAGAACGGCCGCCATTAAAACAATAAAAAATATCTGCACAACTGATTATCGCTTGAACGTAATTTATTTTACTAGAACTATTTTTTTTTATTTTGGCATCACACTTCGTGTATTTTGCCAGTGTCAAGTTGAGCAATGTAGGTATTTTTATATTCTTCATGTATTAAATTCTCGTTAATCGTCAAGTTTCAAAGTTCAAGTCATGTTAAATCTTCTTCGAGTCATAGCCAGTCAGTTTAGTTAGGTTTTAGTACAGAACGTAACGTCACTTCGCAAGTTCCCGCCAAAAAGTCCCACTAGAACTTGAAACATAAATTAAATATCTGAAGAACAAGTTCAACTTGACTCTGACAAAATACACAAACCGTGTGATGCTAAAAAGAACCAAAAAAAACCTGCAACTGTACTAATTTAGGTTAGAAGAATTTAAGTAAAACAATTTTAACTAAATATAAATTCGTAAACGTTACCGTGTTCAGCAACTGTATGTTTGTTTGTTGCAGTCGGCGGCGATACCTGCGCTGGCTGACTGACCGAGAGGGCGAGAGGTATTTCTAAATGAAACGTTACACGTATGCACCACTCCACATCTTTATTGTTCCTTTGTTATTTGCACGCCAAATACACGTTACAGTATGACACAACTTAGATGTAGCATCGGCAAATCGTATATCTACACTTCACTTCCGAGTTACACAACTAATAAAAATCATTCATTATCGCGCCATTCAACTTTCAACAAGATCATTTTCGCCTAAAGTACTCAGAAATATGGGTAATGTTGTAGGCGCACTCTTTTCGGAAACGATCGATTTTACGAATTTTGCCGATGCTTCATCTAAGTTGTGTCATACTGTACGTACGGCTCTCTCCACTTGCGTTTGAGGCCTCTCAAACTTTTCTCCCTCCGTTTATTCGAATATTTACATAATTTCGATATCATACAAAACTAATATAATGTATGTCAAACTTTGTTACTCTATCATGCGTGGAGTTTGTATCAAAAGATAGAGAGAGGCCGGGATATGGTACATTATGTTTATTGCTTGATAAAAAGTTTCCGATCCAAAGCCCGCAAAGTTTTTTAGTTCTCTAGTCTGTTTTTCTAGTTCCCTAGATACAAGCACATTATGTTCAAAAGTTACTAGTATCTTCTTTTAGTAAACTAGAAACTGCTCTGTTAGTTTAAACATTTTCTGGGATCTCATGATTTTGGGATGAAAAGTGATATGATATATCTCTAAGCCAATTTATGTTAGTTTCAACCTGCGGGCGAGGAGGTTTTTTCCGCCAACGCGTTAGCTTTACCATTCAGAGGAAACGTTGCCAGCTTTCTGGGAACCTTGCAGCAGCACACGCCTCGAGGATTTTTTTTATAAGTATGTAGTTTGTATATTGGTTGTAAATATTGTGATATTTATTTATTATGGTATTTACAATAATTTACATAAAAAACATTAAATTAAACTAAAATAATATTGTTAATTATCTTGAATTAAAGAATATTTTTTTATGTACCTATATAATTGAGTCATAAACATCTAAACATTACAAGTAATAGCAGTTTGTTACTTTGTAAGTGAATCGAACTTTAATCTAATCTAATAATAATAATAAATATCCTGGGATATTCTACACACACGGTTATCTGATCCCAAACTAAGCAGAGCTTGTACTATGGACAACCAGATAACTGATATACTACTTTTTTTTTGTAAATACATTCTTATATAAATAATTACACCCAGACTCAGGACAAGCAGACATATTCATGCACACAAATGTTTGTCCTAGATGGGAATCGAATCCATGACCAGAGGCGATAGGTGGTGTCTTAACCAACTGCGCCAACTGGCTTATCGAGCTTAATAGACTTAATATTTTTCGAAAATCGATTTTTTGATAAGTGAGATGGTGTAATTAGTTGGATTATACAGAGATTAATTAAAAATTTTGAATTTGCTGGTACGCAGCTACTGCTACGGCATAGTGTTGTCGCAACATTCGTAGCACATTTCGTAGCGCCGTAGCATTGTAGTAGCTACGGACATAATTACGCTACGAGAACTCTAGGAGTTTTGATTCTATGAGATATTTTTTTGTATTTCTGGAATAAGTTAAACTTGCTAATAGTATTACAAACTCAAATATTTTTTTTTTTTTTAATCAAAATTTTTTTTTACTATTTACATTTTTAAATAATAATTGAATACTAACCTAACTACTAAACAAACTAACTACTTATAAATGTAACTAAAAATAAATTAATTATAAATAAAAAACTAACTAACTCCTCCCCTGGTGGCAGAGTACCAAAAATACTCAAATATTTGCATCATAATATGGCTTTCCAAACAAAGCAGAGCTTGTACCATGGAAATCAGACAACTGACATACCTACTACATATAAGTATGTAGCTCTTTTTTTGTAAATACATACTTATATAGACAAATACACCCGGTCACAGAACAAAAAGACATGTTCACACGTAAGTTTGTCCTGGATGAGAATCGAACCCATGACCTGCAGGTAGGTTCTCAAGGTTTGATCACTTCAGGACACACAAGCTAAGCAAATGAAATAGATGATATAACGAGCAGCATCCACCCCGAGGCAGTTAACTGTAGGTTAGTTAGGCACCTGTACACGGACGGACGGACCCATATCATGCATAGTTTTAGTTAGTTTGAACCGCCCGCACTACACCGGTCGCTTACTAACTAACCGCCAACTATGTAGTTAGGGACAATTAAGTAGCCCGTAAAGGTGCGGTCATTATATTAGCGGAGATGGATTTGAAGGTAGCTTTGGTCCTACGGTTACATCCATGTTTCCGAAGCTATTTTGCTTGTCAATTGATAAGAAGTATCATAAACCTATAGACTCTTTCCAGGTATAAACAATACAATCTGTTAGATTTTAGATTTATAGATTTTTTCTTCATAAGCAGTTTTTTAGGGTTCCGTACCGAAAGGGTAAAACGGGACCCTATTACTAAGACTCCGTTGTCTGTCTGTTCGTCCGTCTGTCACCAGGCTGTATCTCATGAATCGTGATAGTTAGAGTTAGACAGTTGATCTTGCAGATGATGTATTTCTGTTGCTGCTATAACAACAAATACTAAAAAAAAATAAGTTTTTATAGATAATGGTACGGAACCCTTCGTGCAACTCGCACTTTGCCGGTTTTTTAGTTTTATTTTGGGTAGTCTTTTGCTGTATGATTTTTTTTATGTAAAGGCCTGTGTTTGACTACAATTTCACCATGCCTAGAAGAAATTATTTTATTTCAATAAAAGAAATAATGGTATTGTAATAAATCCGCTGGTGCAGTGAGGGTAGCCTAATTAGCAGATGAGGCGTGGAGCCGGCCGCTCCGCGCTCGCCTCGCTAGCGACACGCGCTACGATGACAGGCGAATTTGCGCCTCGCTGCTTGTATACCTACTCGCTTTGTAATAACATACATTTTCAGCTTGACGAGAAGCCAGAGAATAGGCTAGATGACAGTGTCAAAAATAAATGACCAAACACTAACCAATGCATAAAACATCTGAAAACACGCGGAAACATCAAATATGTTGTACATTTAATGCTTTCTATGATTTTTAATTACAGTAGAACCACTAAGAGTAGATCATTTGATGCTGTGAAACGATGACGTCATAGCTTAGTATTTCATACAATATTCCATGTAACCGATCGTTTTGACATTTATTAAAAAGTTGCTGATTTGATATGCCTGGAAACTACCCTATTGTAATGTTTGATTGTTTAAGGTGACGACATCCGAGAAATGATGATGTTAGATTCAGTTTTCCTTTGCATTCTTTGTTGGTAGAGATTTGTAAAACTATAGAATATATGTCCATTATAAAGAAAACTTATAATGGAATGTTTCATTATTATTAACGTCAGAAAAAAAGTTGGTCCATCCAAATTAATTGAAAATACTGACATACATTTGACCTCTAATAGAAAAGGAATAGTTTTTTAACTTTTTTAAAATTAGATTAGATAGAATTTACATTTTTTCAATTTTATAAAATGTATAACACTGTTGACGCTTACTTAAACGATGCCAAAGAATTAATCAATTATTTCATACATTCAATAAGTGAAAAGATTTGAATGTACTTGGAAATAAACATAAGATGTTTTTTTTAACTCGATAACACTGTTAAACGCTGCTAAAAATCCCTGGTCACAATTCTGACGACACAAATAAAAGCAATGTGATAAAATCAAGTGGATTCAGTAAAAAGGCACGTGTCAGGTGTAGTGTACGTCATAACTCATAGAGTGTGATATTTGCGACACGATACAATACAGCCGAATAGCTCCGGCCCTTCCCCACACATACATACATATCTCAACTATGCGCACAAAGGGACTTGCACATATTTCACAAGTTCCGTATGTTTATCGTCCCTCGCACATAAGAGCCAAATATCTATTTATGAATGTTGCCAGCGACTGTACTTGTTCTTTATTATTTTTTATTTTTTTTATGTCACAAGGTTGACAAGCAGGCAAACGGTCCACCTGATGGTAAGTGGTTACCGACCTGTTACAGTGCCGAGAAGACAACTGGATCTCAAGTGAAATTGCCGGAACACACCGGTAGGTGCTTGGCGACAGATTTTCAACTTGAGGGTACCAAGCTATGATTTCTTGACGATGTTTTTCTTCACCGAAAGCTCAAGCTCATTGTAGGATTCAAACCCAGGACCTTCATCGCGGCATCCGACGTCACTACCACTGAGCTATCATCGCATTATATGTTTCATTTTAATTTTGTGGTGTCAACATTACTTCATTTCAAAGTGATGACATTGCAGTTGGTTCTGCAACTGTCGTGAGTTTAGATATTCTAATAAGCTTGGGTTTTGTAAGGATATATCGTGACGAGTCTTTTTACAACACGAAGAACTTATCGTTTAGGTATCGTTGGCGTATTGAAGCCATTTACGACAGGTAAATAGTCTGCTTATCAAAAAAAAAATACTCAAACTAAAAAAGTCTCGTCTTCGAAACATGAATTCACAATTTGTCAACGCATTAAATAGTTGAAGTATTTATATATGTGTATCACGGACGGTGGGTAAATGTAGCGCGTGTGAGCCTTTCAACAATGCCTTTGCCGGCCGCGTCGAATATCTGGCCGCGCGCCTGTTAAGGGTAAACCTTCGGTTGGAGCGTTAAATTCAAATTTAATCACGTTTTTTGCTAATAAAAGATAAAAGTAACATTTTCTTGAAATAGTCGTATATGTCAGTAATATACCTTGGAGGAATATGTTGATGATTTCTTTTGTTATTAATCAGTAAATATACTACCATTCTTGTCGCAAATGACATGTTGATAACTTACGACCTATAACTGAGCTGCAATTAGCAAAAAACATGATAAAATTTTAATTTAACGCCCCAACCGAAGCCTCCACCTTAAGGCGACGATATCCAAGAAATGATGATTCTAGATCAAATTTTTCTTGACATTCTTAGTTGCAAGAAATTTGTAAAAAAATATATGTGAAACTAGAAGATATGTGAGGGGGAATAGTTTTTTAAAAATTACAATTTTTCATTAGTAAAGTCAGAAATATGCCCCTTTTTAAAACTAAGAATGCATTATACTCTTATTTGGGCCACACATTCTGAAATCTAAAGGCTTAGCTTAGCTTGGCTTTTCTAAAGGCTTAGTTTCTTTTTAAATAATATAAATTCGTCTTTTTTACTCAATTTGCGTCTCGCCTGTCTCGCTTGTCTCCTTCAGTTTAGTAAGGGACTCCTCTCATTTGTGGAGAGCCTCCTCTTAAGGGCCTCATATACGGTACGATTCGACGATCCACCGCTTCAAAAATGGTGTCCACACACGACATGATTCGTCGTTGCGAACGAACATTAACTTTTTTGAATCGATAAATGCCAATATAATCAAAATGATTCAATCCGTAATTAAAAAATGGAAAAAGATCTAGGTACATATCATTAGGTACCTAAAGGGCCCCATATACGGTGCGATTTACTTAAGGTCTTCCATTAAGTAAATCGCACCGTATATGGGCGCAGTAAATCGCACCCTTTAGCCGCGCGTCTCGCATCGCGCCGGCACCGGGTTGGGACGCGCGACTCTCCACTACGCTTTGTCAACTAACAATAATGAACATCGCTTACGATGGAATACACTTTACAAATACGCAGCCTTTACTCGTGAAAATCTTGTATTTGTGAAACTATTACGACAATAGTGCTTTGTGGTTTCACTCGCTTTGTAGGAATGAAAAATAATGTGTACAATAATGTAGGTACAAACAGACATAATGTTATAGTCCTAATAGATAAATAATTATTTTAATCGAATCACTACTACCTTTTGACTTTTTGATTTATCATGATATTTAAAGAATTAGAGATCACTCTTAGCGATAAGGCGGCCCATTGTAACACTTTCATTGTTTAGGTTAACTTTTTTGCATACAATTTTAATCTTTGTGGTGTAACAATAAAGTATTATATTTATATTTTCCGCTGAAACATTAAAAATAAAACTCTATAAAATCTTCACCAGAACAGCAAAATAAATAAAATCCATTACACCAATTCACGTACAAAGCACCTTTATGTAGCTCGTAACAAAAACTAGACGCTCAGCTCGGCTCGGCGGCGCTCGACAATAGTGGAACATGTCTGCGCGAGAACAGACGTTCGACGGATAAAAGCAGGTGTAATTGTAAATTCCTGAGCGCGGTGAGTACCTGCGCGTCGGCCACTCTCCACGCTCACTGAATTCACAATTATAGCCACCAAGCCCGCCACTTACCTACCCTCGAGCGCCTAACAATGTGTGAGAACTATTACAAATAAAATATTATTTCCGAATGAGGAAAAGTTAAGCCTAGGGTAATTACTCTTGTCATTATTATTATGTTAGTTATGTTTTATTGATAAACTTTGGTAATTGTCAAGTCATATATTTCAACTCTAATATTATAAGGAAGCAAAGTTATTAAGTTTGGATGTAGGAGGTAATTTCCGGAGTTACTTGTCTGATTCCGTTACTTGAAATTAATGATGTTCGAACATCGGCGTAAGGTCTCGTGCTTATCGGTCTTCTATAGAATATATTTTGAAGAGCGCAGGAGCTATTTAACATCTTTCTGCCATCGTCATTTCTCTATCGGACCACAAGACGCCGGGAAAATTTCCACCCATTCGTATTTTTTTGGCATTACACTTTGTGTATTTTGCCAGTGTCAAGTTGATCATTGTATTTTTTATTCTTCACGTATATTTATTTCGTGTCAAGTGGAAGTCATGTTAGACATAATTAGTTAGGTTTTAGAATTTTATGATGGCTTCTTGAGACAACTTGCAAAGCCACAATACACGTAATCATTCCATTTCACTTCACTGGTGCACTTGTATTGATCTTTATTGGACAAAATACCACCGATAATATTCAATAAAACTCAAAATACACGTTTATATGAAAATAAAATGAAAACGCAACGTCACTTCGCAAGTTCCCGCCACAAAGTCATATTGGTACTTATATAAAATAAACAAATTAACAGTGATTAAACTTTAACGCTCAACAACAATCCCTCTTGCAACATTCACGAGTTACGTCAAAGTATTCAATCAAATGCAAACAATGAGTTGTTTGAAATTGATTTGAAGTTCACGCAAGTTCACGAACCAGCGCTTCACACAAACAACTGGAATCACTGAGGTATATATGTCACCGGAAATATATGAAACATAGGACAACATACTTCCCCTAGGAAATTATAATTCAATAATGATACTAGGCAATATATAAAAACTTGAAAAAAATAGGTTACGTGATTTTTTTTTATTTTGCATTAAATAGAAAGTATTTGCAAAAAAGTACCTTTCACTTACAACCCCCCAAATACCGCTAGGTATCCTTACAAATATCCCGAATGTAACTCCGATAGATATTTAGGAAATGTATGGATTTCCTAGGAAATGTATACAATGACGGATTAGATACTTTTCCGTTATATACGTACAGAGAAGCTATCCTAAGCAAAGGTCATGCTCCATTTTGTTAATATTCACTGCTGCGCTGAAACAATAATTATTCGTCTAACCAGACAGTTTAAACACGTAGCGCTAGAATGCTTTAAGGTGTAGTTTTTTCGCGACCAAAAAGTCGTAAGCGCCGTGATTTTCATGGCGCTTACGCGTTTCGTGTTTAAGCAATAGGCGAAGTGCGGTCGGATGGCTGCACTTGAACGGAACATGGTGGTTATATGTGGAGTCTTCTCTATAAGTAGTAATATACCTCAGTGACTGGAATACCTATCGCAAGCTACCAATAACCAATTCCATCGGAAGAAGAAAGCGCGAGTTCAGTACCCAAATATCAATGATGCTTGAAACTTGTTTACTTCTTCCGCGTTCCCGCAAAACATTTCAGCTCCGGAAAAGTGGCAAAACAGAGCTTCCATGAAATAAGCTCGAAGTGAAATTGAGTTAATCTATCGTTACGTACGTACGTAGGTACATGTGCGAGAAGGCTCAAGGATTGGCTTACTTACGTCCGCGGTTGGAATGTGGATTTGTGCAGTAATCTCTTTGAAAGCAAAATCTACAGACAATTGAATATAATACGGGATATGATATAGGTATTATGTTAATTATTTTTAAAATTGTACTAATAATAATGCTGAAGAGTTTGTTTGTTTGTACGCGTTAATCTCTGGATGTATCAGTCGGATTTGATTTTTTTTACTATTAGGAAGCTACATTATCCCCAAAGGTTATAGGCTACTTTTTATCCCGGGAACGCGAGTAAAACCGCGGGGGACAGCTAGTGGTAAAAATGAAATATCCATGTTGGTAAATAAAATTGACAAAGCCAACCGACGTTATTGTATGCATTGTCATTAAAATACTCTTTTATGCTCATAGAAACAGTATTTTGTGTATGTGTTAACGGAAAAGTATCTAATCCGTCATTGTATACATTTCCTAAATATCTATCGGAGTATTACATTCGGGATATTTGTAAGGATAGCGGTATTTGGGGGGTTGTAAGTGAAATTTATTTTTGTGCGAATACTTTCAAATTTATGCAAAATAAAAAAAATAACCCCAACATATTTTTTTCAATAGAATTTATATATTTCCTAGTATCATTATTGAAATAAAATTTCCTAGGAGAAATACACAGGAATTGTGTACAATTCCTATGTTTCATACATTTCCGGTGACATATACTCGTAGTTACCTGTCGGCAAAAATTAATTACATTCTATACAAAGTGTTAAATTGATGTGTCAAAAATAACAGCTTTTTACTAAAAATGCATATGAGTGAGTACACTACTTAACACAGATATAGATTTAAATAAAACAGTGTCTGTTTGGTCCTGGTAATACCAGATCTGGCAGATAGCTTGAGTAACTTAAGGGGGATCGGCCAGAAAGCCCGCGAAATACAAATTTTATTAGTTTTTTTTCAAATTGCAGCTCCACTAATAGGTCATTTATTTGTCAAAATGTGATTCGCGACACTGAGATATGGCTATAGATCTATCTATGTATTCATTTTGCATTCAAAATATTATAGAACTGTACATTGGTTCTTGTGCGTTATTCATCGAAAAGGAACCAATGTATGGTTTTAAATAGTTTAAAAAGCATAATGTATACATACAGTAATCAATTGGCATATTTATGAGGCGCAAATCACATTTTGACAAATATACGACCTAATACTGAGCTGCAATTTGAAAAAAACCTAATAAAATTTGAATTGGGCTTTTCAGCCGATTCACCTTAAACTACATTAATTTAAGAAAAAAAAAATTGATTATATTATAAATATTGGGTACTGCGCAAAAAAAATGTCATGGCGAAACCGCGGGGAATAGCTAGTTATTTTCCATTTGGGCAAAGTTGCCGAGTGTCATTACAAAACAATGAGAAAATGATGTAAGTAGGTAGGTATCTATATTTAGAAGCGGCGCGTGTATCACCTGTCTTTTCCCACAAACAACTCCTGGGAACTTTTCACGTGAACTGAGAAAAAAAACTTCCCTCACCTGCGAGACGAAGTTTTATTGAATTTTTTACTTGGATATTTATTTAATCGACGACAGGTGGCTTCGACGGCTCCGTAGATACAAGAGATATTTGTCTTTCATTCAATATGCCGAGGAAATAACGGTTATATATAACTTCGGAGAATTAGATCCTTGCCGGAGTCTTCAGTGTAAGTGTTCGTGGAACCGGTGGTAGCGTCAAATATAAAGTTCTTAAGTGCTTTATCAGGGCCTGAACTGAACGAGTTTCATGTTTAAGTTCAATGAACTTTGAACTTGGTTTTTTTTTATAAGGCTCTTTTAAACTTTGTAAATGTTGAACACACATTGAAAATCCTTTTAGTATGGCTACTGCCACTGCGCGACAAAAGGTCACATACAATAAGTGTTGGAAGCCATATGCGATACTGGCATTGTGTTTAATCTATTCGATATTCAAGTATTGTCTGTCTCTGTGTTCTTGTGTCTTTGACACTATATGCAATAAATGTTCCTGGTGAAAACACTGTTTCATTATGATAATCCTATTATTATCAATGCGAAAGTTTGTGAAGATATATACCTATATCTATGGATGTATGGATGTTTGTTACTCTTTCACGTAAAAAGTACCTAATAGATTTGGATGAAACTTGGCACATATATAGATCATACCCTGGAATAATATATAAACTACTTTTTATCCCGCGAAAACATAGGATCCCTCGGAAATGCGGGTAAAACCGCGAGGCGAAAGCTAGTCTGACATAAAAAAAGTTAAAGGGCGACCGATAAGTAAAACATAACTCTTTTCAAGTGAGCGAGGCCACGAACAAATGCTAGTTAATAAAAAAAATACTTGTAGCAATACATCACTGTCAGCTTATGTAGATCGGTCTCAATATCGAAAGAGTCGTGCGAACCTCAAGTGATTTCCTTTTACCATAAGGACCTTTTAATTACTTTAAGGACAAGCCTCTGTCTGTTTTGGGGTTTTCTTTTGATTCGGTACTTAATTACATTGCTAGAGACTTTTTTTACTATGTATAACTATGATGTCGAATGCCGAGACGAAAGTTGCGGGTTTGAATCCTACAATGAGCTTGAGCTTTCGGCGAAGGAAAAAAATGTGAGGAAACCATAGCACGGTAGTAGGGTACTTTTGTAGTATCCGCCTAGCTGGCTACCACCCTCAAGTACCCCTTTCGGTGTGTTCCGACAGCTGCACTTGAGAGCCAGTTCCCTTCTAGGCTTTGTGTGCTTGCCACCATCGGCCACATCATCACTGATTACGGTGAGATTGTGGTCATACACAGACCTATATGTAGTAAAAAGAAAGATTCCCTTTATCATATCATATCGTTCATAAGTGCTTCATTAGGGCCTGAACTGAATAAATGAGTTTTTGATTTTACTGAAGTTAACTGTAACATTCCAACCCACAACTTTGACCACGATATTTGATTACACTGCCACTGAGCTATCATCGCTTTAAAGACAGACAAGGCTGTTAGGTTTTTCCAAAGGAAATTCAGTGGAGGTCAAACACTTTTAGAAAGATAAAATTTTTAGAAACCTAGTGCTGGCGCGACAGAGCTTATTAGACTAGATCAGTGTTCTCGTACGTCACACGTACATGCGCTAACAGTAGCATCAATACATTACCTAATCTATTATCGCAGCACAGATCCACATAGTAGCGATTGTGAAACATTCCGGCCGGCACGTGTCGGCACGTCCCGGCACGTCCCGGCACGTGTACCGTGTAACCACGTTGCTAATGAAGACGCGCCGCAACCATCCTGTCTCAATAGTTGCCTGTAAACCGTAAATGGCTGTCGGCAAACACACGTGCTAACATTGCCAGTGCCACGCGTCGAGTTCCTACCCGCCCCCCTCTACAGTACAGATGGCCGATACAAATCAAACAATTACAATGAGTAAAACCTCGTTCAAAGTCATTAAAATTAATATGGAAGCACCTTGGAGCTATATCGAACGCAAAAATAATTATTAAAATCGGTTCATATGCAAAAAAGTGATGCCGGAACAAACATTAAAAAAAACATTTATCATGACGACACACATTACATCATCGAAAAACTACAGTACAAACAAATAAAACAATAATGTTATGCTAAGAATAGGTTGATAAATAACTACCAACACTCGCGCTGGTTTTCAGTCAGGGCGTAAGTCTATGACATCATGACAGGGAGATTTTTTTTTAATGAAACGTTTTTAATTAAATGTTTACAGATTCAAAACTAAACAACAAACTAATATTTATTTAGAGCCCCGGATACCATAGATTCCCATGTGAAATAACTGTAAAAATTATCATATATAACCAGGTCATCGACCTCACACGTACGCACCAACCGGGAGCTCTATGAGATCCATAAACAAGAAATATGACCCTCCGTAAACACACGTGAGCACACCACGTCAACTTTACACTGATTCCGAGTAATCCCGGTACTGTTTTATGCGAGTTTATTGACCGTTTGAGTAAGGTAATTTAAAGTTAAGGTAGCTTGAACTTGTTAAGTTATCAAATGATATGTCTTCGAATTGATGAAAGTGCCTACATACATATTTTTTTTCTTATATTATTCTTTTAAACTTACAGCAGCGATTAAGAGCTTCATATTTATTAGTTCTATACTGACTAAGAGATGATGAACAGAGAGCATTTTGTATAAAAAAAACAAAGCATCTGATACGCCGCGCCGTATCTTCTATCTCTATGCTACGTCGTAGCATGCGTCCATGCTGTGGTTCTACGTCGTAGCGTTACTTATCGTAGAGTTGCGTCGTAGCAAACAAGCCGTTTCTGATATAATTATTGTTAAATAACATAATACTGGTTCTATATTTAATGTAAGCTGCTTAAAATGTAATATCATCAAAGTCCATTCAGTCGATTCATACCCAGCAGATAAGTCCGGACGGGACGACACGTCACACCAAATTGCTACTGGGTTCGTATTTCATATGGCATAATATCAATGTGTCTGGTTACGGCCATCCCTATCCCTCCCCAGTGATCCGCGGACTGACAGCTAGATAATATTAGTATGCGTTGTCTTTTCCTTATTTGCTAGTCGTCTCGACCGCAGCCCTTTTTGTCTGCTCTGAGTTATACATTTCCTGTTTTCTGTTTGGGAAATGTTGCAGAAAGACCATCTCAGTAAATATACAAAATAGCACAATAAGATTAATCATCGTATTATTCGGTGAAGTTCGCTCCGACGCGACGCGACCGCGTCCGCTGTTTTCCTGTTTGTCTTTAGACATGATTATTGTCACCAAATATCTAACCACTCCTTAAGAATTATGAATATTATGTATCGCGCCGCCGGTCGTAGGTTGAGAATCGAACCTACGACCGGCGGCGCGATCCAGGACAAACATTTGTGTGCATCAACATGTCTGTTTGTCCTGTGTCTGGGTGTAATTATCTATATAAGTATGTATTTACAAAAAAACTAGTATATATAGTATATCAGTTATCTGGTTGTCCATAGTACGAGCTCTGCTTAGTTTGGGATCAGATAACCGTGTGTGAAGAATGTCCCAGGATAATAATATCTATACTAATAATAAAGCTGAAGAGTTTGTTTGTTTGTTTGAACGCGCTAATCTCCGAAGTTACTGGTCCGATTTGGAAAATTATTTCACTTATAAGAAGTTACATTACCCCCGAAGGTTATAGGCTACTTTTTATCCCGGGAATGCGAGTGAAACCGCGGGGAACAGCTAGTTATTATATTAACCGACTCGGTCGAACATTAAAACTGGTTCATTAACGTAGAACATAGATATAACAAACATAAAGACGTGTCATTTGAATGTAATGAAAATTCCCAACTCAAATATTATTTCACATAAATCGTAATATTCCAAGCTTCTTAGCTTCAGACCCTCTGAATAAATACTGAATACACGTTTGCATTTCCTGCTCGTTTCCTAACGGTTAATCTCCCGAATCTCTGATTTATTTGCGAGTTATTCTACAATAATTGTATGTAAATGTTAGTGACCGAGTCGATGTAGCGTCGATTAACGATTCACAAAGAGACAAACGAACAAGAATCAACAATTATTTGTTAAGATAATATTTGAGGTGACGGTGTTCTTGATTGCGACGTTTATTTTAGACGAAGTAGCACGTTTGAATATCTTAAATTGGAACGAAAACTGTTCAATGTAAAGGAGGATAGGTGTTAAAAAAAACACCGAAATGTAATAAGCTGTTATTTTCGCGTATACACTTTAATGTCTGTATGCCAAACATTGCAAACGACAAACCTTCGTGATGACGTCACACGTGTAGTTAAATCCTGACACTCCTATTAGAGACATTGACGGATTCATTTTTAAGGACGTAAATATAATTTGATTGATTTTTTTCGAGTTGTTAGTGCTAGAGCTTGATTTCACCTTTACCCGCACCGGGCCAGTGTTCTTTAGAACGTCTTTTTAACCATCTTCAAACAAAGGAGGAGGTTCTCAATTCGGTATGTATGCATAACTTTTTTGCTTATGAACCGATTTTAATCATTATTTTTGCGTTGGGTTTTGTATAGCCCCCCCCCCCCTTATCTCCGAAAATACTGGGCCAACAATTTTGAAAAAAATAAAAGAAGTCTATGGTATTTAAAGTACCAAAGGAAATTCCGGAACCCTCGGTTCGCGAGTCAGACTCGACTTTGTCCGGTTTTGTTATTTTAAAAGTTGACAATAATTGTACGTTATGACAGCGCCTTAAATATGAATTAAAAATCATTTGAAGTCGACTACAATTAACTCAAATCTGTTCTAAACGGCGAGGTCCACATTCCTCACAGTATTATGTCTAATTATAAACCAAACCATTTCCAAGAATTTTCATTTGAAAGATTTCCAACGATTGAGTTTAATATTTGATGTGATTAAATAAATGGTGAGGTCGTTTCCTTTTGCTTATTTTATTTAAACATGGCGTCGGCGGTAAAGTACTCGAAAATGAAGCATTTATTAATGGAATATTTATACATTTTTGATTAACAGTTCTCGACTTATTTTTTATTACGAGTTCTCTCAATATGATCATGGTAAATTATTGCTAGCATTATAATTAATTTGTTATTCGTATGATCAAAGTATATCAAATCAGATCAAAAAATAGGCTTGTTATAAGATTTTTATTTTTCAATTTTAATATTCTTATGTTTTATCACTGACCTAGTATGAGCTTATAAACAGCAAAGAGACGTCTAAATGGTCCTATAATATTTAAAGAATTATCTCCTAACTGAGTTGTACCTACCATTCATTATTAGCTCAGCAACATAAGATGATGACTATTTTTTCTTTCTTTTCTATTCTATTCTTTTCTTTTCTTTTCTTTTCTTTTCTTTTCTTTTCTTTTCTTTTCTTTTCTTTTTTTTTCTTTTCTTTTCTTTTCTTTTCTTTTCTTTTCTTTTTTCTTTTCTTTTCTTTTCTTTTCTTTTTTAAGGATAATAAACAGTGACACAACCAAAAAAAATCATTCTTAAATAAATAAAAAAAGGTACTTATAGCATTGTGTCACCAACGCCATTAACCACAAGTTACCACACAAGTTATATCAGTATACAACCAAATGTAAAACTAGGATTACTTAATACATCAACATAAATAATCAACATCCGATACAAAATCCAATTATAATAACAATCATAATCATAATCAGCTATCTATATATCATACATTATATAGTATATTATAGCCTTATCACGAACGAATATAAACCACCGAACGGATTAAGATGAAAATTGGCAGAGTTGCCACCTAAACTTCGGAGACAAGCCCATGGCATCCTACGTCCCGAGAACAATGGAAAACTGTGGAAAACTCAGGAAAAATATAAATTATTTATAAAATTTATATATACCTATTTCTTGTGAACTAATAGACGCAATATCTGAATAACTTTAGAAAGTTTATGAAATATTTAAAGAGTTCCTTCTATTTCTCCAGGATTCCATCATGCTGATGACCTGGCAAGTGTAGGGTACACTCAAGCAAAAAAATATTTTTCCAGATTTGTCTAGGCGTGTTTGAGAAATCGGGAAAATACAGAAAAAAAATGATTCCGACGAATTGATAATCTCCTCCTTTTTTAAGTCGGTTAAATACTAAATTAAAGTTTATTTCATTACAAATATAGGAAGAGGTTAAAAACTTTTTTTTGGTGATTGTATTTTAATTAACCATAAATAAAAAAAAGATTTTTAGTTATTGGAGTTTTTATTAACCAACCCGCTTTCTTTTTGTCCCAGTGTAGGCATATTAAATATCCTGGGACATTTCTTCACAGACGGTTATCTGATCCCAAACTAAGCAGAGCTTGTACTATGGACAACCAGATATCTGATATACTACATATACTACTTTTTTTTTTTGTAAATACATACTTATATAGATAATTACACCCAGACTCAGGACAAACAGACATGTTCATGCACACAAATGTTTGTCCTGGATGGGAATCGAACCCACGACCAGAGGCGCGAAAGGTGGCGTCTTAACCAACTGCGCCAACTGGCCTGTCAAATATTATAACAGTATAACTACTACTGGGTGTACTACAGCATAACTACCACGTTATGTGAATCAAAACGTAACGCTAAATTTTGTAGAATAAATAGTCGAGCAAACGTTAAAATGGTTGCTTTTATTCAGCAATATACGAGTCGGCAAAGTGAATTGGTGTGAGCGCACGGTTTTGTTCTGTGCCGGCAAATAGCTTGAAATTGACCGAGCGTAATTGCACGCAGCGAACGTTCAAGTATAGCGCGACCTACGATCAAACGTGTACTACTAGATAGGTCAGTACGTTTTGAGATTTTCTATGACGCAAAATTTTGAGGACGCTTATTACGGTTTGGTTTTTAACTATGACCATATAATACAATAATTAAGGTGAAGATAATAAGTATGTAAAGTCTAGAAGAAAAATGGCTCTTAAGTGCAGATTTATAATATAGAAAAAGCTAATCAGGCGAGTATTACAGTAGGTTTCTAAAATCGTTCGTTCAGGATGTTTCTGACCGAAAACGTCATGGGGTCCTTGTTGAATTTAAGCACATTCGGCGTACTTAACGTCACTACAATGAGCTCAGCTATTTGAGCTCAGAAAATCAGCCAATGTGCAATCAAGGCATTGCCTTATCTAGATCATGATTGATCGGAGCGCATTGCTCAAGCGACGTCGGGCGGACTGTTATTGCTTCACGGCGCTAAGAGGTTTACTTATACAATACGAGCGGAGCTAATTTGTATTTAAAAACAATGCTCTCTTTACTTTGCTTTTCAATAAAAATAATAGTTTCTTTTTATATTAAATGAATTTGTGAAGAATGAAATTAAATATTTTTATGAATTTCATATTAATTTAACGCCTGAAAGAATAAGAATACGGTGGAACATTTCTCATTTAATTTAAAGTTTTGTTATATACCTAATTTTTATGTAAAGATCTACTTTGGTTAGTTTTGGTCTTCGGTTCGTTATAACTTCCAAAAGGAACTTTGAGGTCTCATTTTAATTATGCATGAAGACGGAAAACTGCTCGAGGGGTTAATTTCACATTAAATTTCTGTAAACCTAAATTCGTTTATGGAATCTGTAAATTTTCTGTGACACAGGCGATGATAGTTCAGTGGTAGTGACGTCGGATGCCGAGACGAAGGTCTCGGGTTCGAATCCTACAATGAGCTTGAGCTTTCGGTGAAGGAAAACATCGTGAGGAAACCATAGCACGGTGGTAGGGTACTTTGTAATACCCGCCTGGCTGGCTACCACCCTCAAGTTGAAAATCTGTCGCCAAGCACCTTTCGGTGTGTTCCGACAGCTGCACTTGAGAGCCAGTTCCTTTCTAGGCTTTGTGTGCTTACCATCATCGGCCACATCATCACTGACCACGGTGAGAGTGTGGTCAAACACAGGCCTATACATAGTAATAAAAAAAAAACACAGAATCTAACCTGTAACTCTAAATGCTGTTTAGATAAACTCATGTTAACAGGAAATTAGCTGTCTCAAGTGATTGACTTGCGGTTTAAGAGGAGGCTACCTGTGTATGTCTCCGTCCCTTACTAAACTGGCAGTGACAAGCGAGACAGGAGAAACGTAATTTTGGTAAAAAATACGGTTTTATGTTATTTAAAAAGAAACTAAGCCTTTTTTGAAAAAAGTAACAAAACTATTCCCTTTCTAATGGATTTCAGAATGCATGTTAATATTTTTCAAGTTATTTGGATGGCCCAAATAAGAGAAGAATGCATTCTTAGTTTTAAGAAGGACATATTTACTGACGTTACTAATAAAAAATTTCAATTTTTAAAAAAACTATTCCCCGTCACATATTCTCTAGTTTCACATATATTTTTTCAAAATCTCTTGAAACAAGGAGTACAGAGAAAAACGCATTTAAGAGTCATCATTTAACGTATAGCATCGCCTTAAGTAGTAGAGGTTGTTAGCTAGTATGTACACATTTCTTGGTACACAATATCTGCATAATTAAGGGCGTGTGGAGTGGAGGGGCCACACGGGCGCGGCGCGTCCTAACTTCTGCGATTTAATTTATTGTCATTCCACACTACGTACACATACTGCTGTTAAGAATATCACTTCATGTATTTAGCTTTTTAATTTGATTTATTTAAGGTGGAGGCGTCGGTTGGAGCGCGAAATTCAAATTTTATCACGTTTTTTGCATATTTCAGCTTAGTTATAGGTCGAAGGTTATCAACATGTTATTTGCGAGAAGAATGGTGGTATATTTACTGATTAATAATAAAAGAAATCATCAACATATTCTTCCAAGGTATATTAGTAACATTTTCATGAAATAGTCGTATATGTCAGTAACCCTTAAGGTACCTGCATCACAGCTTAACTATTTTTACAGTGATGAAACGCATTGTATGCCGGGCAGTGCCGCCGCGCGTGTTAAAAAAAAGAATACAGAGAAAAACTTAATCTACAATCATAATTTCTCCTATATCGTCGCCTTAATATCAGTTGACACAACATTATTAAAAAAGTTGGGAAATAATAACGTAATATACATATTTCTTTGCGTAATATAATGACGTATGCTATATAATTTACATAATAAAGTGTTTCGTGGCGCGGGACTGTATGATGCTGCGATTGGTCGTTGCCCGCACCTGGCGCCCACGCCCCGCATCTACAAAACTGATTGCTGTCTATGATATGATATCCTAGTACATCATCCTTTCTCCGATATCGAATTGACTATTTATTATTTGGCTTCTTTATGATATTTAGACGTGATGTGGATAGCAGGAGCTCGTGACTTGAATATTGAAAAGGACGTTTGCCTTTTGTAATAGTTTCCTTTTATATCGCTATACAAATATAGGGTAATATATCAGGTGGGCCGTATCCTTATTTGCTACTTTAGTAGTATAAAAAAAGGTTTATTACAAGCTTTTATTACACTTGCCCTGTGCATGCTTAGGTCGAATCGTAGGTACCTAATTAAATTTTGATTGAATAAAAAAACTTATCTTATTTTATTTAAGTACTTTTAATTGACAGGCTTTTAAATCACGTCGCGGATCGTGGGTTCGATCCCATCCAGGACAAACATTTGTGTGCATGAACATGTCCGTTTGTCCTTAGTCTGGGTGTAATTATAAATAAGTACCTAATAGGTATGTATTTACAAAAAAAGTAGTATTTCAGATGTCTGATTTCCATAGAACAAGTTCTTAATAGTAGATAGGTTATAGCTAGGCATAACTAAGAAATTAAACTATAAATGAACTACTTATCTAACTAAAAATAAAAAAATCAAAACAAATCCAACAAAAAATAGAAAATTGGTGTCAAATCGCTGCCCCGCGGAAGCCATTCCTAATTTGAATTTGTTTTTACTTAAAATTCTGTGAATATTAAACTAATTCCAATTTCAAATAAGGGTCGAAAATTCTGTTAATCGTAGTTTACAACAGTGTGTTACCAAATCGGAAGGGACGGTCCGGGGAGCGCCGAGCCGCCATGGGGCCGCGGTCTCGTACCAGCTTCATTATAGAATGTTCGCCGGCGCGCGGCCTTGCGCTTATCTGCTTATCACTTACACGTACACAACACACTGTCGCCGCGTTGTGCTTGTGGCGCTTCACAATAAGCGGCTTTGTTTAATGAAAACAATGTTTCCGCTACACCCACGCCGCTGGCGCTGCGAGTGTAAGGGACAGCCTACCGGGTTATACGTACAATAGCTCCGAGGATTCCCCGTTGTATCGTCCTCGACCTTTTTATTGTCTTCTATTATTTATCTCTTCATTATTGTTTATGACTTCTACCTTAAGTTATTAGAAATATACCTATTTGGTAATATAAGACTTTAGATTTGTAGTTAATGCATGATACTATGTAGTATGTAACTACCAATCTACCTAAATTGCGAGATACCGAAGATATTTAAAAAAAAAAAAAAAAAAAAAAAATTCGCGGTTAATGAGATGGACTTCCTGTCTCCCCCACGGGCCCAGCGTCTACCCTGGCTCAAACATGTCACCACGTCTAGCTTACTACATTTACGACGCCGTACGAAAGTGTCTTCAGACTGTCAGATACTAATGACACTTCCAGATTATCTGATCGGGCACGAAATAAAGAATACTGGCCAGAACAGTCTATATGAAATGTGAAATAACGAAATACCATTATGGTGATAATATGTTCTCTTAGTTCCAAGGTGTATGTGAATGGAAGAGGGATGTGGATTGGAGGCGCTCCATTGGCTGACAAACTAAGTGCGTTACTTAGCCCCGGCGATCAATCAATCCGAGCCGGTTCGAAGCTTAGCTTTCACTATATACTGTCAATATTAGTTCATTATGTGTTGGTTAAAAGTATATTCTGAACTGGTGTTATAGTCAGTTATCACGAGTGCCTCATCAGGGACAAAACAGATAGGATTTTGAACAAGTAGTTGTATATCTATACTTATATTATAAATTGTATTTTTTTTTTTTTAAAGGACTAAAGTTGGTAGCCTCTGATGGCTGCTCCAACCTTACCGGAACAATCGGCGAGCGCTGAGGGCTCTCAGCCGGGTAACATTTAGGTAACTGCGCCTGAGGGCGACCCCGAGTGGGGTACGAACCTCGGCTCAGGGCGTTACCGGGGGAAGGGGAGGACTTAGTACGAGTTACGACTAATTGGGGGCGGTCGGATTACTAATGGCAGCTCGGGCCGCTAGAATGGGACGAGACTGAGTGGGACGTCGCGGCGGTCCTCGCCGTCGAGGACGGTAGCGTAATCGGTAAATTGTATATTATATGTAAATATTAAAGTCCCCAAAAGTTGCCATCCACATTTACTGTCCTATAAGATTTTTGTCGTGTATAAGAAAATGGCTGTTGTAATAAGGTTATGGAAAAAACAAGGGGTTTTAAGGTCTCGCGAAGGGCCTAAACTATTTGAGTACAAGGACCTCTTGAACAGAGTGTCGAATTGTTCCATTAAAAATAAACGACAAAGTGTGATTCACGATGATTAACAATATTAATTTAAATCACGAAATCGCGGTTACGACCGCAGTTGAACATGATAGCTTAGGCAGCTGTTCCACCACAAACGATGAGCGAGCAGCGAGTAGACTAGATACTAGACACGAGTTGGCGAGCATCTCTTTTGTTTACACGGAATGTATATCATATTTTACGTTTCTTGAGCGATAAAATAGGCGATAGTTGCTCGCTTCCTCGCCGGCGGTGGGACAACTGCCTTAGCCTATGAAAATTATCCTACACTGGCTCAACAAGCCGGCCAAATAATAAAAAAAGTTTTACTCACGGTTCCGTAGACGATTACGCGATAGAAGATCTGACTGGAGGTGTCTCCGTGAGGACACGCGTGAGAGATCACCGTGGCCATCATGAACATTTGACGGCACTGCACTGAATCACAGTTACTTTTATGCGGGGCATATGTCCCCTTAAAGTTATATACGCACACATATTGACGTCACAGTGGTCTTGACAATATGCGTAACACTAGACCACTTGAAAACCATGGGCTACATCCCGGGGTAGGAAACGCGGGTAGTTCCTGAGAAAATATTGAGCCGAGAGACGTGCATTCGACGCGGTAACATGTTCTCGACTAGCGAGCCAAGCCGTTGCAAGCGCACTAGTGAGTTGACACTACGACAAACAAGATAGATTTTAATCGATATTTCGAAAATATTTAAAACAATTACCTTTATAATGAATACGTTGTAGTTTGAAAAATATCTTTGAGAATTTATTAAACATTCGTCTAAATAAAACATTTGTACGCTTGTTAATTACTGAGAAATAATTATTCTTTGTGCTACGTCGATAATGAGATTATGATTCTTCATTGGATATCACATCACTAAAAAAACATGTCGGTAGATTTGAAATTGAGTGACTTTTAGAAAAATAAAAAATAATTTTGGCTTTGAGCTATGAAATTATAGTCAATCGAAAGAAGAAAATTTTGCGGTTCCAAAGATACCAATAACATGTATTTTGGTTCCGTATGATGCTCACACGAACACAAAACAATTTTGACAGTTGACCAGTGGTTCACCGGTAATTTGGATTATGATTACAGCGTAATTACTTACAGTACGACACAACTTAGAAGTAGCATCGGCAAATCGTTTTCGTACACTTCACTTCCGATTTACACAACTAATAAAAATCATTCATTATCGCGCCATGCAACGTTCAACAAGATCATTTTCACCGATCATTTTTTAAGACATGAGCAATGTTGTAGGCGCACTCTTTTCGGGAATGATCGATTTTACGAATTTTGCCGATGCTTCAGAATCCGAATTAAATACTGGCTATCTCCTAAGATTATTATTTCGGATGATTTGTGACCCTTGTAATGTGACGTCATCGCCTACATGGTTAGTATAGAAATATAGAATGTAGTAAGGTAGTGTAGGTAGTGCTACTAATATTATAAACGTCAAAGTTTGTTTGTATGTATGTATGTTTGTTGCTCTATCACGCAAAAACTACTTAACGGATTTGGATGAAACTTAGCACTTAGATCATACCCTGGAATAACATATAGGCTACTTTTTATCCCGGGAACGCGGGTGAAACCGCGGGGGAGAGCTAGTACCTACTACATAAATGTAGCCCGAATGCGATTAAAGATAAAACAAACTTTAAACAAAAAATAGAACATTCTTCAAAACACTAAAAAGCATAAAATAACTATGTCATAGAAACTCTTATTATACCTAGTATATAAAACCCATAAAAACAGTTTGTTTACCATCCGCCATCTTTGACAGCAGCCAAAGATGGCGGCGCGGAGCATATTATGCCGTATGGCATAGTTCACAATTCTTCTACAGTTTACAATTTCGCGATATTATGCGTTATGAACTAACGGCGTTCACAATGGTACGGTGATATCATATACACATAAGACTTTTTGGCGGGAACTTGCGAAGTGACGTTGCGTTTTCGTTTTATTTTCATCAAATTGTGTAATAAGAGATTTCTTGAATATTACATTATTTTTAATACCAAATAATACAAGGCTGTATGGCTCAGTATCTTTGCCTGCCCTTTGGCGAATTTAATAAACAACAACAAAATTATATACGTAGTATTTGTATCCTGTGGATTAAATTAAGAGTAGGTATACAGGATAATTATTTAAGACTAGCTGTCCCCCGCGGTTCCACCCGCGTTTCCAAATAAAAAGTAGCCTATGCAACCTGATCTAGATAAGGCAACATAATAATTGTCCATGGGAAAAACAGTTTTCACTTAAATATATTCCAATATGCTTAAAAGTTTGTCCATGTGCTTTATTTATATTGACTTCAGACGATAGGTAGGTAATTTCACAGTAAATTGTACCTATTCGTTTAAATCTATATGGTAAATCTGTGGGTATCATCAGAATGCGAGGTATCAGTACTGTTTGCCCAACTGCTGGCTCAGTCAAAACCAATCGCTACTATGACAGAAATCTAGAAATTTTACTTGAAGTCTGGTACCATTACATAAATTTGGTGGTCTAATATCTATTTAACATGCATTGTCCTGAATGACTGTCTGACGGATCAACGCATAGCCTAAACCGCTGATCGTAGAGACCTGAAATTTAGAGGGTGTGTTCTTCGTATGAAGTAGGCATCCTATAAGAAAGGATCTTCCGAAATTCTTAGGGGTTTTTAAAACTGGGACAAAGTTTGTATGGAACAACGTAATTCCTTGGTCCAATCTACTTCAAATTTTGCATAAACATTCTTTAAGATAATTGATGGAAGACGTGTTTTGTATTTTATTGAAACTCATCGCCTATCGGGGTTAAAAAAGGATAGAAAGTTATTATGGGGGTGATTTGCATCGAAGTTGATATCAATACTGCTTTTGAACTCACATAAAAGCTTGGTGCAATGCAATGCATATGACGAACAATTGGGATGAATTTGCTGTTATGTCTCATGAGCGTCTTGGCAACAATCATGGGACAAAAGAAAAGTATAAATTAGATGTTACAACACTCTACATTTCTGCGAGTTAGTTGCAGCCGGTCAAATATACCCATTTATATTTGAAGTATATCGAAATGGAAACCAGTATGCCAAATTTGGTACAGAAGACCAACCCATCAAAAGGTTACGTTTTTCCCAAGATCTTTCTTATGGTCACTTTGAGGCCTACGCTGATGCCGATGGTGATAATAACACTGATCAGCGTCCAATAGCCAATCTAAATATATAAACTTTTAACAAAAATTTGAACCGATATCATGGTACCGCAGATTTATTTCGCTTACTTCAAAACTATCATATTAGAGTTCCTAAATAGTTATTTTCTGCTTTTTAGTGCCTTTGAAGGCGGTTCTATTTTTTGTTAAAAGTTTTTTTATTTTTCAATTTTGAATTTCTTATGTGTAATCAATGACTCTCAAGGTCACTGACCTAGGATAAGCATATTAGCGTTGTAGTTTCCATCATCGTTCCTATAACATTTAAAGAACTATCCCCTAACTCCTAACCATTAAGGAGTTGTACCTTCCATCATCAGCTCAGCAACATAAGATGATGACTACCAGACGCAAATATCTGAATAGCTTTAGAAAGCATGATGAAAAACATTGTAAGTGCCTATAAAATTTAAAGAGTTCCCTCGATTTGTCCAGGATCCTATCATCAGATCCTGACTTGGTGACCATGGGACTACTTGTGAAGTATACCCTTTCAAACAAAAAATATTTTTCCAAATCGGTCCAGGCGTTCGAGTATTCGGGGAACATACAAAAAAAAATGATTCCGACGAATTGATAACCTCCGCTTGAAGTTGGTTAATTGACTGACTGACTGACTGACTGATCGCGGGTGATATCGCGTGTGATATCGCGGGTGGAAAGCTATTTAGCATTCTATATTAAAGTTGAAAAGTTTATGAAAAACATTGTAAGTGCCTATAAAATTTGAAGAGTTCCCTCGATTTGTCTAGGATCCTATCATCAGATCCTGACTTGGTGATCATGGGACCACTTATGAAGTATATCCTTTCAAACAAAAAATAATTTTTTAATCGGTCCAGGCGTTCGAGTATTCGGGGAACATACAAAAAAAAAGATTTCAACGAATTGATAACCTCCGCTTGAAGTTGGTTAATTGACTGACTGATCGCGGGGGGCATCGCGGATGGAAAGCTATTTAGCATTAAATAATAAAGCTGAAAAGTTTGTTTGTTTGTTTGAACGCGCGAATCTCCGGAGTTACTGGTCCGATTCGAAAACTACGCTGTCCGCTGGTAGTTTAACCATTATTTTGTCGTTGATGGCGTCAACGCTTATATTTCTGGCAGCTAATTAAATTAAATTGCCCTCTCACACATCCATTAATGTTTTTTTTGGTCGATATTGGCTATATCCGGATATACTCTACAGATCAGGTCTTCAATGTTGGTCACGATTTTACCAAGGTCTTTGTCAATAGCTATTTTTTTATCTGATTCAGGTACTTTCCCATCCCCGATTAAATGGAGCTTTAGTGGGAAATCTGTGCTTCCTCTACCCAAGTGACTCCTCATTTTGGTATACAGTTTCAATAATTCAACAGACTTTCTTAATGAGGAAGATTTTAAGCATGATTTAATAATATCTGCTCTAGTTTCCCTAACAGGCAACGTTTATCTGAAATCACCAGAAAACATCAAAGTTATTCCACCCATGGCTATTTGTGCATTTTAAAATTCTGAGAGTTCTATCTAAAGCCTCTAGATGAGCTCTATGAGTCATGTGCACTCATCCCATATTATTAGGTTTGCATCTTGTAAAACCTTGCCCAATGGTCCATTTTTAAGTATAGAGCGTACGCTGTCTTTTTCAAGAAATACCGTAAGGGTCTGTTTAGAAGTGAAATGAGCCGTCCTTCTACCTGTCAATAGTGTAGCAGCAATAAATATCTGATGATGCAACAGCAATGGCTAATTTTGTTGACTTCAAAACTATCAGATTAGAGTTCTTACATAGTTATTTTATACTTATTAGTGCCTTTGTGGTTTTTTTTTGTTAAAAGTATTTCATTTTTCATTTTTTAGTTTCTTATGTGTAATCAATGACTCTCAAGGTCACTGACCTAGGATAAGCATATTAGCGTTGTACTTTCCATCATCGTTCCTATAATATTTAAAGATTTATCCCCTAACTCCTACCCGTTAAGGAGTTGTACCTTCCATCATCAGCTCAGCAACATGTGACGACTACCAGACGCAAATATCTGAATAGATTTAGAAAATATATGAAAAACATTGTTAGTGCCTATAAAATTTGAAGAGTTCCCTCGATTTCTTCAAGATCCCATCATCAGACCCTGACTTGGTGACCATGTGACCACCTGTATGTATAGTTTCCAAATCGGGTCAGGCATCTTCGAGTAATCGAGGAACATACATAAAAAAAGATTCCGAAAATTGATAACCTCGTCTTGATGACATTTAAAAATAACAAAAAACTGTTACCTAGGCGACCGCTGTCATCCATTGACAACCGCGTCGCATCGCTCACCCATGCTATACATGCTCCCGCTTAACGTTCTTTTTATCATTGCTCAGCTCCTGAGGGTCGTAGCGTGATGTTCTATAGCCTATAACCTTCCTTAATAAATGGGCTTTCAATTGCAAAAAGGTTTTTCCATATCCCACTGGCAGATCCAGAGATTAGCGCGTTCAAACAAACAAACAAACAAACAAACAAACAAACAAACTCTTCAGCTTTATTATTAGTATAGATGTACAATAAAATTTAAATAATGAATGGCGGATACCCTCGTTAAAATATATTGGTGCATAATTAATTTGCAATGCCTTACGTCATGAGCCACATGTATGTACCTATTTATTAAGCTATCGTGTATATCTATGTAGGAGGCAATCTCCGGAGTTACTGGGCCGATTCTAAAAATACTTTCACAAATAGGTAGCTTTATTATCCCCGTGTGTAGTAGCCTACTTTTTAGTCGTCTACACTCTCCGTCTACTAATCCATACTCGTCCTAAAACGTTTTTAAAACGCAGAATAATAAAAACAGAAGTGTAGAGAGTTTACAAGGAAGTATAGCTAAAGTAAACAAACATATTGTATTGCAGATCGAAGCCGTCGTTTGGCAGAGGCGGCGGCACTTCGCTAACGGGGTTAGTGTTGCCGGGTAAAATAACATTGCCTGGGTACTGCCACTGAGTACAGAATATACTGTAAGTATTATAAAATATTTTGTTATTTGAATATGTTATAGCTGCAGTTTCAAATGCACCTACTGGTATCTAGCCCACCGTCGGCCACATCATCACTTATCAAAGTGAGATTGTGATCAAACATAAGCCTATTACTAGTTAAAATAACTAAAATTAAAAAAATTAAGAAACTCCCGAAACTCGCTAGAAAATTGGTGATAATTTTCAAACGGCTGGGCTGATTTTCTTGAAACTAAGAACACTCTCGATTGTCACTTTTCAAATAAAAAAAACTAAATCAACATTTTTGCTTCGGGGTTAAAAAGCATCTTTAATTCTAAATTGATTTTCACATGACAAAGGCAAATATAAAATAATTTATTTCTTGCAAAACGGAATGATTGCATTGCATTCACAGAACGTTCACAGACTATTTGTAGGGTAAAGATTATTATCACCACAGATTAGTAAATAGTACTAAAACTAATTGATACTACTATATTCTTCTGTGTTTCAAATATGCTACCAAATCCTTTATAATATTTCTGCCAGTGTCAAGTCACGTTGTTTTTTCCTAGAAAAGTAAGCATTTGATTTTTTTATTTTTTCTTACATCCTTTTTTATTGAAATACTGTAATTTTTGTTTTTCATTTAGGCTAGTTTCATTTACGCAAAAAATAAAATAAATTTCTTTCTTTCTTCTTTCTATAGAAATGGCTCTCTACTGCTGCTGCAGCTGGATAATTTATTAAATACGTATTTAATTAAAAGTTACGTTTCGTTCGAGTGTGCTAGTATTTGACCACATGTATAATCAAATATTTAACGTTTAATTAAATTGCAAAATGGCTACTAAGTCATGATTACATAATTATATTTTTAATACATTCGAAAATCCAATAAAATGAAGCATTTTACAAGATCATTTTCCATTAACGGCATGCTGTTTGAACAGCGCATAATTTTTAATCCGTCAGTCAAGTAAATGTAATTATTTTACAGTAGACGGAGTTATGGAAAAATAAATAAAGCTTCAATAAAATTAAGTTTTTTCTCGTATAAAACCAGCGCTGCAATGTGATTTAGTTTTGCTAGAAATATTGCTAACAGAAATCGGCGTCAATACAAAGTACCTCATCTATCTGAGTAGTAGTATTTAAGAAGTTTTTAGTTTATTTTGTTATAATAAAAAAAAACATTAGTCTATCTAATCTAAATATATATAAAATGAAAGCCTGACAGACTCACTGGCTGATTGATCAACGCACAGCTCAAACCACTGGACGGAACGGGCTGAAACATGACATGTAACTAAATAATAGCTATTATGATGTAGGCATCCGTTAAGAAAGGATTAAAAAAAACCAACCTTTAAGGGTAAACGTTCGATTGGAGCGCGAAATTCAAATTTTATCACGTTTTTTGCAAATTGCTGCTGATTTATAGGTCGTAAGTCATCAACATGTTATTTGCGAGAAGAATGGTAGTATATTTACTGATATTAATCCGTATATTTTGTTATTAATCCGTAAATATACTACCATTCTTCTTGCAAATAACATGTTGATGACTTACGACCTATAAGACTGAGCTGCAATTTGCAAAAAACGTGATAAAATTTGAATTTCGCGCTCCAACCGAAGGTTCATCCTTAAGGGGGTAAAATAATCTGGGGTCTAATATCTCACTAAAATCACGCTGTAATTACATACAGCACGGTGTGACGACGGCACAATAATCCAGCATCCACGGCTCACATCACACATCTGTACCCCCTCCCCCCCGCGCTCACTTGTGCGTTATCTATCTGTAAGCCGCTTTGCCCCACTTATACGAGGTATGTTGCGTTAAGCCGCCGCACAATCGCTCTACACTTAGGTACCTATAATCTTAAGCTTTGCTTTTACGACGACAACTAGGCGAGGGGACGCGAGCAGTAGAGTGTTACTGATAACTCAATACACTCTAGTCGATTCATTCTTTTATTTACTCTTGGAATTAAGATGTTAAGCGGTCTTACAATGTACGGATTGAAACAGAACATGTTCAGAAGTATGTCTAAGGCATGGATTCACGTGTTGGACTATGGCTTTTCCAAATAGGGTAGTTGACTGACACATCAAATCAGCTACTTTTTAATAAATGTTAAAACGTTAGTTTATAAGGAATTTTGTATGAAATATTAAATTCAAATTCAAATTCAAAAGTGTCTTTATTAAATAAACTCATTGCAAGTATTTTTAATCGTCAAATATGTAAATATAAAAAATATGTATATAAAAAAACTATAAAAAATAAAATATAAAAAATAACAATATGATAATAATAATAACAAAATTCATTACATTATGACGTCATAGTTTCACAGCATCAAATCATCTACTCTTAGTGGTTCTACTGGTAATTAAAAATCATAAAAAGCATTAAATGTACAACATATTTGTTATATCCACGTGTTTTTAGATGTTTTATGAATTGGTTAGTGTTTGGTCATTTATTTTTGACAGTGTCAACTACCCTATTGGATGAAAGGTTTTGATTAACGTTCACTAAATTAAAAAGGCGTACAATGACAATTGAAAATGGAACGTTGTCAGTGATTGTTGAAAAATCGATTCAGCTAAATTGTGAACTAACGTTTTACTTTATTTAAAAACTTATATAAAATTCACAGCACTTAAAACTATTTTATAACTCACCTTACAATATACAATATATAACCTAATGCCAATTAAGAACTTTATTTTTTAAATTGAACATTGTAACAGAGTGGAGTGAAAATTTAATTTTGAATTTATGTAGGTAGGTAGTTATGTCTGTGTGGGGTATATATACGTGTGTGTGTGTTCCGTACTACATGTTACATCCTACTTATAAACGTGAAAGTTTGTATGTACCTATGTATGTATGTTTGTTGCTCTTTCACACTAAAACTACTAAACGGATTTGGATGAAACTTGGCACATAAATAGATCATACCTTGGAATAACATATAGGCTACTTTTTATCCCGGGAACGCGGGTGAAACCGCGGGGAACAGCTAGTACAATCATAATTAGGAGCTGTATTCTTTCCGTCGGTATTTTGAATCATAAACCAAAGAAATATAGGTAGTTACAGTTGTAATAGGATTAAAACAGAAACGCAATTGAATTGCTCATTAAACAAAAGGTAATTAAACACAGATGCGCTCTCAAATTCTACGACGAGTCTCTTTCTGAATAGATTCTAAGCAATACGCAATATAAAGCTAATAATAAAGTTGAAGAGTGTACTTCTTAGAACGCGCTAATCTGTGGAACTTCCCTTCGGATTTGAAAAATTATTTCACTATTAGGAAGATACATTATCCCCAAGTGCTATAGGCTACTTTTTCTCACAGGAATGTGGGTGAAATCGCGGGACACAGCTAGTGTCTAATATAATCGTTTGTTTTGCATATTTTTGTACCCACTGGCAGGTTGGAGGATCGGTCAAACAAGGAGAAACCGATGTCTTTTATTGACGGGAAAATATATAATTTCTAACGGTTTTGGACGGTATACACAACACTAGCAATCTAACGAAATTCCAAATTTGATTGTTGCAGTCGATTTCGATGCCTTGCAGTAGTACTACCTACTTCATGTCTGTTTTATGTCTGCTCTACGCAAGTAGGTGATGACGTCACAGGGGTCACAAATCTTGCAAAATAAGAATCTTACGAGATAGCTACATACTTTAGTCACTTAAATTCAAACATTAGATAAAAAGTATTTGTACTGTAAAAGTGTAAAAGTATTTTTTCCAATTTTTTTACCTACGCTGCGCTGTAATCATGATACAAAATTATTCAGAGTTCGCGTGAGCTTCATATTGAACCAAAATACATGTTATGGGTATCTTTGGAACGGCCAAATTTCGTTCTTTCGATTGACTATAATTTCATAGCTCTAAGCCAAAATTATTTTTTACTTTTTTAAATGTCACACAATTTCAAATCTACCGACATGATTTTAGAGATGTGATATCGGAGTTACATTATCGAATTATATTTCAGTATTTACTTACATGGTTTTTTAAGAAATTCTGTAGGCGATGATAGCTCAGTGGTAGCGACGTTGAATGCCGAGACGAATGTCGCGGGTTCGAATCCTACAATGAGCTTAAGAACTTTCGATGAAGAAAAACATCGTGCGGAAACCATAGCACGGTGGTAGGGTACTTTGTAGTACCCGCCTGGCCGGCTACCACCCTCAAGTTGTTAATCTGTCGCCAAGCACCTTTCGGTGTGTTCCGACAGCTGCACTTGAGGGCCAGTTCCTTTCTAGGCTTTATGTGCTTACGGACCACGGTGAGATTATGGTCAAACACAGGCCTATAGCTACATAGTAAAAAAAAATCTTAATGGTGTTTTTAACTATAAAGTACCTAGGTATTAATTATAAAGATAGAATATGTTCTAAATATTTTTGAAATATCGATTGAAATCTATCTTTTTTGTCGTAGTGTCAACTCACTAGTGCGCCTGCACCGGCTCGGCTCGCCAGTCGAGAACATGTTACCGCGCCGAGTGCACGTATCTCGGCTCAATTTTTCTCAGGTGCTACCCACGTTTCCTACCCCGGGATGTAGCCCATGGTTTTCAAGTGGTCTCCACGAATATTGTTAAGACCAATATGAGGTCACCAGTTTAATTTATTGTGTATTGGTGCGTAACTTTAAGGACTTATGCCTCATATAAGAGTGACGTATTAATTCAGTGCAGTGCTGTCGATCATTCTTTGCCACGGGATTTCAGGCGCTTGCTCGGGCTCCGGGCACCGGGCGAGCACGGTGTGATGCCTCCTGCCTGCGGATAACTCCTTGAAGGACACACGCCCAGTCCGATCCTCTATCTTGTAAACGTCTACGGTACCGTGAGTAAACCTTTTTTTTATAATTTAGCCGGCCAGTAAACTTAGTGTAGAATAACTTTTATAGGCTAAGTTAACATGTTCTACTGTACGTAACCGCCATGTCGCTATAGATAATCATTGTGAAATTTGTGAATCAGACTTGTCGTTTATTTGGAATGAAATCCATAAGAGCACACAACACATAAAAGGTCCTTGTACTCCAATAGTCTAGTCTAGACCCTCAGCGAGTCGTCTCAGCTTTCATAAACATATATCTACATAATAAAAAACAATTTCTTATTTACATTAAACCTTACTACTTATATATTTTTTTCATACTTACTCGACATGTGCAGGCCACGTGCAGTTCGATGACCGTTGTCAAATGATTAACATATCTATACTAATAATAAAGCTGAAGAGTTTGTTTGTTTGAAAGCACTAATCTAGAGTCCAGTTTGAATGATTTTTTACGATAGGCTACTTTTTATTCCGGGAACGCGAGGAAACCGCGGGGACAGCTAGAATTCAATAAATAAATATAATCTAAATATATCAAGGTGTTCCTCTTGATATCGTGTAACTCTAGGGTATTGATGAGACCAAAAGAGTCAACTGAAAAGAAAGAACGAATCAACTGGAACATACATATTTTTTTAATTAATACTTTTTCGTTTTCATCTTAGTACCTAAGTAAGAACTTACCTTCAAAATGCAAAATCGTAAACGCTATATTACTTTAGGTAGTTAGAGGTTGGTAGGGGTAGGTAGAAGTAGGTAGGGGTAGGTAGGTAGGGATAGGTTGGTTTTTTTATTCTTAGGACAGGACAATGTTTGCCGTATCGAAATATTTTTATACAAACCTTATAACACAATAGTTATAATAATAAGCTATTTTACTAACGTTATCAAATTCATAAATATATTCAATTTTATCGTATCGTATCTCCAAATCGATATTAGAGCGCTATTAGGCGCGAGCACCTAAAATCAGGCAGTGCGGTCACGCGCGCTCGGCGCTCCCCGGAGTCGGTTGGTTGGTCGGTCCCGATCCGATCCGATGGCGCAGATACTTGCCGAGTGAATTACTGTTTGTAGTTAATGGATGAGGTCGGAGACTTGAGAGTCGGGAACTCGGGAGTGGGCGCTCGTTCACTTGTTCCACCCGACGACGTTTGTATCCGCACGCTGATTACTGATCACTTACTGATCTTCCAAGGGCAAACCATAGTGACAATAGGGATGCTGAGAGAATAATTAATTGTGTTAAGTCCGTCAGTTAGGTTATCAAAAATATTGTTACGTAGTTATCAAATCAATAAAAAAATACAAAGATAAGTCCGCTACAAACTTCAGGAGTGAGGGGCTTGTGACGTCACGTCTCTGTATAAAGTGTACTAAGACGTGACGTCACGCGAAATTTTAACGCACAAAATTTTCGTAATTTTTTGTTTTCGGAACTAAAGAAAAAATATGACGTTGATTTTTCAGTCATCATCCTTATTGCGCAATATAGCAAATATTGCGCAATAAGGATGATGACAATAAGGATGTTGTACCTATTGAATAAGGTACAAGATGAAGCATCGGCAAGATAAAATCGATAATTTCCGAAAAAGTGCGCCTACAACTTACCCATGTTTATTAGTACTTAGGCGAAAATGATCTTGTTGAACGTTGAACGCAATTTGGATGTAATTTTTTTATTAGTTGTGTAAATCGGAAGTGAAGTGTAGATATACGATTTACCGATGCTACATCTAAGTTGTGTCATACTCCTCAGTTATAATGTAATCATAACTAATACGTGACAATGCTGCCTCTACGTTGTCAGCGTGGGCGTGGGAAAGCCATTAGACTGAGTTTATTGCCGGAGTTTTCTCAGTTTAAGTATTCCGAACCGGTTTGTAACTGAATTTGTAACTTCCGACATTCTTAAGTGCCATAACAGATCCTAAACTAAATAAATTACTTTTGAGTTTGATTTATCAGTAAACAAAAAATTCATCCGTTTTTTTTTCAAGGCTCAATTTTTTACTTAATAGATAGCAATCGATCGCACGATATTTACTTAAAGCTAATTTTAGGTAATAAGCCTATCGGTGCGGTGCCTGAGGCCTGTGAACGCCGACCTAGTGGACCTAATTGTACATTTATTATATCTTTAGTGAACATACAGGTGCCAAAATAAAAAGATAATTTTTTAGTAATAATGCAAATGTAATTAATGTTTTAACCGTTGAAATGAAAGAGAATATTAAGTTTTTAGTTGAGATCACAGATTAATGAATATTCGGTCAATTAAAAACTACAGATTAAAAAACAACAAAAAAAAGGAATTTATGAGCAGTGTTGCCAACGCCTGAACAAATATGCTGGATCGACGCTTCAAGTGAACTTGGACACTTTTACGTGACCAACATTGAAGAACCAATCCAACAAACGAGCATCGCTTCATCAAAATGGATGGAGATTTTGTCCCATAAATAAAGTTTTTTACCTAACTTATATCTGAAATATTGAATCTGGAAATATCCACGCAAATACAATATAAATCAATATGAAATATACTGTGATGATGTGGCCAATGGTGGTAAGCATATAAAGCTGAAGAGAACTGACTTTTAATTGCAGCTGTTGGAATATACCGGTAGGTAGGCTTGGCGACAGATTTTTAATTTGAGAGTGGTAGGCGGGTACTAAAAATGTAGCCTGCCACCATGCTATGATTTCCCGGTGTTTTCCTTCACCGAAAGCTCAAGTTCATTGTAGGATTTGAGCCCATGACCTTCGTCTCGATATTCGACTGAGCTATCGTCGCCTGTACTCATATCGTTTTATTTATTATTATTACATATATTACTTTGTACTATAAGTTATATGAAACGTTACTGTTCGTGTATTCGCTGTGGAGTTGAAGTTTGCACCCTATATGTTTGCATTAGAGCACTAAATAGGTCACGATAATGGCTCTGTGCAATAGGGACGAAGGCTCCTGAATTAAGTCGGGGTCTCGCTTCGATTGCAGAGCTCCACAAAGCAGCGAGAACGTTGAATAAACATTAGTAACTCTAACCCGGTGACGTCACGAACTCACGACACGTGCCGTGACGACCTACTCGACTAAGGAATTCGTTAAGATTCTCACACTGCCACCGTTTAGGAATATTAAATAACACAATAAAGCCGAAATTATTTTACTGTAGCTGTTATTGGAAAGTAAATTGAATTGAATTCAAAGTATATTTAAATGAAATAGTACTCTACGAGGAACTGTATTTGTGACATTCATAAGTGCCTTATTAGGGCCTGAACTGAATAAATGATTTTTTGATTTTGATTATACTATTAAACATAAATTTGACCTCATTTAATCAAATGAATTGAGTTGACATAATTAGAAACAATTAATAAATGCTAAGCCCCCGGCGCACAGGTCACAGGTCTAAAGTGATTAAATATTACACTCTAAGGATTAAAAGATAGAAACACAAAGCCAGGTTATACATAATTATACCTAATATGCTCTGAGGTTGAACCGAATAAGATCACCTTGGACGGTGATCGATAATGCAGGTGCGACGTGGATTGTATTCAAATTATATTTAAACTAGCGGCCCGCCCCGGCTTCGCACGGGTACATACACACACACATACACCCTTTTATTTTGCATCGGGTTTTAAAAAAAAATTAAAATTATAATGGAAGTTTGAATTTTTTTTTTTTGAAATTTTTTAATTCATATTTTTTATTAATGTTTTTTTGTATTTTAAAATTTTATACATATATCATATTTTTATTACATTGACTCCCCCCCCGTACCCCAGTGACGCTTACATGGAGCCTACATCGCATGCTGGCTAGCTGAGCGCGGTGAGCGACAACCACGCGACTTTTTTCTAATACTTGCATTTTTAAACTCGTGATATCTTCCGAATGAAATGTCCGAATTGAATAATTCAAAAAGTTATAAAAAGGTATTAAAGCCGTCTTGAATATAAAGAAATTTATTTTGATGAGGATTAATACCAAGGTACAAATGAAGAGCCTTTTCAAGAGGCGGCATATATAAATTAATATTTTAGAATAAAAAACTGCTTACTGTGACATAACTATAATATTTAGACATATGCTGTCGCGACACTTTTTGTAGATAATGATGAGTTCTGCAAAGTCGTAGTAAATGATTTTGTTCTATCATCAATACTTTTCGCAGCGCACGCGACGTAAGGAATTTTTCAGGTCATTTTTTAACACCTTATGTTACATTATTGGAGTTTTAGTAAGGATCCCTAATTTTTTTTTAAATATAATATAGCCTATGTTACTCGGGGATAATGTAGCTTTCCAAAGGTGAAAGAATTTTTGAAATCGGTCCAGTAGTTTCGGAGCCTATTCATTACAAACAAACAAACAAACAAATCTTTCCTCTTTATAATATTAGTATAGATACCATTCATATATACAAAGATATCTAGGTATAATTTTTATTTTTTTTGTTTACTAGTTTTCTCTATGGTTTACACCTAAAATACTAAATATAATATATATCAATATCAGCCAAAATGTCGCTTAAAAAAACTTTTAACAAATAATAGAACCGACTTTAAAACACTAAAAAGCATAAAATAACCATGTAGAAACTCTAATCAACCTTATATTGTTTTGAAGTCTGTGATCAAATTGATTCGGATGTGTAAAACATACAATAGTGCTAGTTTTAATGATGTTCCTGATTTGTTTCACGGTAGTTTTGGTTGGTTTATAAGCGAATACATAAAAAAATGTTTAAAGAACTGCTAATACCTATTTTTTGTTTTGTTAATACTTTCATATTTTTTTTTCTTTATATGTAGTATTATCCCTTTGTTTTACTATTACATTTATTATTTAATATTATGGTTTTAATTACTTATTTATTCTATGCTATAAATTACAAAAGTCTATAAATATACAATATTTACAATTATTTACAACAAATATACAAACTATATATAAAAAATTTCCTCGAGGCGTGTGTAGCTGCCAATCAACGGCAAGGTTCCCAGAAGGCTGGCAGCGTTCCCTCTTTGTATGGCCAAGCTAACGCGTTGGCGGAAAAAGCTCCCCGCCCGCTGGTCCCCTGTGACCTCAATTAATTTTGAAGATAATGTTCGAGAAAATCGGCGAGCCTCGGACCCCCAAGGACCCATGGTCTCGACCGCAAAAGGCAATATTTAATCTATACTAATATTATAAAGAGGAAAGATTTGTTTGTTTGTTTGTTTGTAATGAATAGGCTCTGAAACTACTGGACCGATTTCAAAAATTCTTTCACCTTTGGAAAGCTACATTATCCCCGAGTAACATAGGCTATATTATATTTAAAAAAAAATTAGGGATCCTTACTAAAACTCCAATAATGTAACATAAGGTGTAAAAAAATGACCTGAAAAATTCCTTACGTCGCGTGCGCTGCGAAAACTATTGATGATAGAACAAAATCATTTACTACGACTTTGCAGAAATCATCATTATCTACAAAAAGTGTCGCGACAGCATATGTCTAAATATTATAGTTATGTCACAGTAAGCAGTTTTTTATTCTAAAAATAAATTTATATATGCCGCCTCTTGAAAAGGCTCTTCATTTGTACCTTGGTATTAATACTCATCAAAATAAATTACTTTATATTCAAGACGGCTTTAATACCTTTTTATAACTTTTTGAATTATTCAATTCGGACATTTCATTCGGAAGATATCACGAGTTTAAAAATGCAAGTATTAGAAAAAAGTCGCGTGGTTGTCGCTCACCGCGCTCAGCTAGCCAGCATGCGATGTAGGCTCCATGTAAGCGTCACTGGGGTACGGGGGGGGGGAGTCAATGTAATGTTTCAATAAAATCCGCTCAGCCGTTTTAAAATTAACACCAATTTGTGAGTTTTTGGGGTTTCTTTAAATTTATAATTCCTACTAATATTATAAATGCGAAAGAACTTTGTCTGTCTGTCTGTTACGCTTTCCCGCTTAAACCTCGCAACCGAACGCGATGAAATTTGGCACGCAGATAGTATATGTTATGGAGAAGAACATAGGCTACTTTATATTCCGGGAAATCATGAACCTCGGGAACGCGGGTGAAACCGCGGGGGACAGCTAGTATTATTATATAAGTAAACTTATGTACGTAGTTTATAGCTGTGAAATAAGTAATTAGCCTAAGTTGTGTGCACTTGTTATTGGATAGCAGATCTATGTGATATTTTTCCTTTTTTATGTTTTATGTGTTATTTGTAATTTGTTATCTGTTACTTTAATTAAAAAATAAATAAAATAAAATAAGTGTAGTTTATGTTCCATGGAAAATATCATGGTACCTACCGCTCCTTTTTGAAGTCGTTTGAAAACAAATAGCCTTTCACCCATTGCAATAATTAAAGCCACAAAAATAAGTAACAATGCCTTTACACAGGCATAGGTACCTAATATTGTGTGAATACATATTTTTGAGACTTTGAACGTAGTTACCTATATATTTTTAAACATGACTGTACCATATACCGACCCTGGTTATTTCTACCACTCAATTGTGTATAGAGTCCTTATGTAGATGCTGATTTGTCGCTGCTTGTGGAAATTATCCCGTCCTAAACTCACACGCGCCGGATTGACTGAGAAAACACAACCTTCCTAATCACACACTCAAGTGCGGCCGGTATAAACTACTCTATACTATTTACTAGTACCTTATTGGCCTTAATAAGGCCCTGTCGTGAGTGGAATTTGTTATTGGATTTGTATTTTGGACTTTGACAGCCTTATGCCTTTAACTGACATTGACTAATCGTGAAAACTACTTGATCTTATCTATGGGGAGTCGGTGATGTTTTTTTTTTAAACTCTAAGGGGAAAACTGAGTTTGTAAGAATTTTTTTATAAAAACAAATTAGAATATGGAACTTAGTATTAATACTGCACTAAGTAGATCATATTTTTGTTCCAAGATTGTATCGTAATAAGAAAACACTACACCAAAAACTGACATACATATTAGGGGTTAATTGAAACAAAGTTAGCGTCCATCAAAAATAAGTCATCTAGCAGTAGTACAAACTAATGTCAATAGATGGCGTTGTTTTGCCTTTTATAAATGAGCCAGGGTTTCGTTCTCACGATAATACTTAAGACTTTTGTAATTTTTACATGAACTCTGTTCCCAAGACTCGTATGATGCAGCCCACCTGTGACCTGATGAGAAGAGGTTGTCGTAGCCTATAGAAGCTTGCAATACCATGTGGTATTGCCAAGTAATAAAAAGTACCTGGTTGACCGAGCTTAGCTCGTTTTTTTTTTAATACCGAGCTAGATCGATTTATCTCCCCCGAAACCCTCTGCATACTAAATTTCATGAAAATCATTGAAGCCGTTTCCGAGATCAAGATTATATATATATACAAGAATTGCTCGTTTAAATGTATTAGATTAGATAGATTAGATTATACAAGAATTGCTCGTTTAAAGGCATTAGATTAGATAGATTAGATTAAGTAGATAAGACACTTGTTTTATGAATAAGAACGGCATATGATATCTTTCCGTCTTAATGTCGTTTGATATTTACATACCGCAAGCAACTCTGGCATGCAGATCCTCTATCTATGGTATGGGGAGGCTGCTTTTTCTCCCGGAATTCGGGTGAAACCACACGATAAGTGAATAACATAATGTAAACAAAGCTAATAGAAAATATGCCTGAAAATCCTTGATAATTATTTTATTTAATATAATTTGAAAATCCTTTGTAATTTTAATTCAAACACAAGAATATAAAGTGAATAGCTACATTGAAGCTGATCCTAATATTCCCTACAGCGCACTCCACATAATTATGTTTAAAGCGCTGTAAGCTCTGAGTGGTATTGTTGAGATAATGGACTAGACAATTGCTCGGTACATTCAAATTCACTGTATTGTATTTTATTGTATTGTATTGTTCTGTAATGTTATTGTAAAACTAAATGGAGGGATGTCTGCAAGTGACGTTTGTTATTCAGTCAAGCTTACACGTCAAATTATATTACTTTTTTTTTTATTGCAAGGAATGGTAATCATAGACTAATATTATAAAGTGAGTGCTAATTAGAACCTCAGTTGGTATGCAGAGGAACTGTCTACCACCCTCATGGTGCCAAGCACCTACCGGTATGCTCTGACAGATGCACTTGAGAACCAGTTCCCTTCTAGGCTTTGTCTCTTACCACTGTGGTCAAATATAGGCATATATTTGACCACATATACATAGTAAAAACTATTTACTGTAGTATGGATCTTATGAGGAGGGATTAAAGTCATATGTCGATAAACGCGAAGAGGAAGACCGAAAAAGAGATGGATTGTTTCAAAGATCATATGAGTAAGAAAAGAGATTGAAAAATTAGTGACAAAATTTCTATATTGAGATTAAGCGGTAAACAATAAATAGAAATCGCAAATAAGGCCCGCGGGTTGTTTAATCAATTCTCTTGAAGCCGCCGTCGCGCGCCCTCCACCAGCGACGCTCACAAAGAAACCCGGTCTTGTTCCCAGTTGACGCGCAGCTTGACACTTCAATAAAATACTTCAAGACTGAATTGAGAGTCAATTCCACGAATACTTTTTTAAGACACCATATTCCATTTATGTAAGAAACTAGCCGTACTCAGAGATGTCAATTTAATGATTGATTAAAGTATCCATCTTTGTTTATTGCAAAGCTATAGAAAGGGACAATTCTAGAGATAATCAATCTGTATACACTCTGAGTGCGGCCGGTAGAAGCTAGTGATTTTTATATTCCATAGCACGCTATTTCCAATATATATTTATCACAATGGCAACGTAACTCTGCAAACGTGCGGCCGCCAAGAGAATGCGTTTGACACTTAATTACTAACAATGGGCTAACTAAGCACGGAAACGGCTAATGAAATAGGACTTTCACGTAACGAACCTTTTTCGAGAAAAACGGACGTGGAGTATGTTTTAAAAATAATCTCGTTTGGCAGCTCACTTACCAAAATATGTGACTGCCGGCGAAACGCGCAGTGCGTATATGCATATTGTAGTAGTGTGTCAAGCGACGCGGCTTCTACGACGACCACGTGGTCTACGGCCATTGGTAATCATGGACACCCCTGTGATACCATCGATTCGATTTTCGAAGCGAATTATGATGAAACGTCGATAAAAATATAAAATACTAGCTGTTCCGCGCGGTTTCACTCGCGTTTCCGGGATAAAAAGTAGCCTATAACCTTCAGGAATAATGTCGCTTCCTATTAGTGAAAGAGTTTTTCAAATCGGTTTAGTAGTTTCGGAGCCTATTCAATGCAAACAAACAAACAATCAAATCTTTCCTCTTTATAATATTAATAATTAATTAATAATATAGATATAGATTTTGGGCACATTGTTGTTAAGGATAAAAAATCCGCCATTTTTTAAATCCTTTCCGTGTGAGAACCGCTTTATTGTAAAAATCGTGACAATGCCTCGTGACAAAAACATTACAATACGAAAGCCTCTAAAGCTCATGCTCAGTGAATACCTTTTACTCACCAGATAGTAGGTAGTACAGCTAATCAGCTTACACTCCACCCCCCCCCTTCACATAGCCCCCTCCAGCCCTCCCGCCACGCGAGTAATCCCACACACGTACGAACATTCCTGCTGCGGTATTATTTTGTTATATTGTTATTCATAAAAATATTAATTCACTTGTTCACTTATTATTTATTCCAAACAGATTCATACTGTTGCCTAAGCCTGTCTATGTCATGATCCTATCCTCACCCGTACTGGCTAATCGCTCTTAAAAAAAGCTTGTAGCTCTAGCACGAACCTTTTTTTAAATGTGAGATTCCAAATATAAAATACATTTGTTTCTATTCGAAAAGAGCTAGTTTATTCTTCGTAAACAGGGACTAATGGCTGGCACACAGTGGCGGACAGCACGATTGGATAACTATTAAATTCAATTGATAAATTTTAAATCCTCTGCCATCCCGTCCGCCACTCTGCGCCGGCCATACAATGGCTACTTAATCCCTAGGGACTAAAAGTGATTTGAATTTGGAGTGTTGTTCCATTCACCAAAGAGTTCAATAACGAACATTATATCATGAACAAGCAGGCTGTATGATAAGTAAACCGCGTGTGAAAAAAAAAATGGAAAGGTTTTGAAAAGATAAATATTAATAAGTATTATAATAACCTTCATATAAATAAAAAGCGGTCTTTGCAATCAGAAACGAATTAAATATTGACAAACCTACTTGGTTTTGCCCGCGCCGCGCCGCAGAATCGACTTTCCTCTGATATTTCACAAACCATCTGCAAGCTACAGCTTCATTTTAATACATACTTTACTTTGCATTAGCGGCCGCTTTCTCGTTCAATTCAGCTAGAAATGATTTTCTAAAGGATTAATTCAATGCTATTTTAGTCTCTGATATATATATATGATAGTCATAAGACTAGCTAAGGATCAAAAGTACCTAGCCTTCGGGGATAATGTAGCTTCCTATTTGTGAATGAATTCGAATCATAACAGTAACTCCGGAGATAAGGGCGTTCAAGCAAACAAACTCTTCAGCTTTATTCTTAGTTTTATTAGTACCTACATATATTTTTTTTTTCTCCTACCTCCAACGTTATTGGAGACTGTTTATTACTTCTATTTCTCATTCATTCCAGTTCCCGCATCTATGCTTCTCACACATTCATTCTGCATTCTTGTTCTTTCTCTCGTTCATCATCGTTCACTACTTTCATGGGGGGGTTCCCATTTACTGTCTAAGTTTCCTAAGCTATATAATTACTACTAGGATTTTTATTCTGGAGTTCATGCAAGGGTTTTTATTTATTTTCTATAAGGAGTTTGTACCAGGGTTCTTTATTGTATTCTTATGGGCTAATTTCTTTATTTTTGTGCAGTTTATCTTTCTCTTATTTAACTTAACTATTTACACTTTCTTATTTTTATTTTATATCTATTCTTAATGCTAACATATATTTTATTAACCAATTTAACTTAAACACTGTTATTTTACTTGTAACCTTTCTAATTAACATATTATCTTAAAACTTTATATCTTATTATTTATTTGTGTGAGATAACATGACATTACTAATTCTATTTATTTAATTACTACTACAATTTATTTGTGATTCTAACAAAGTTTTTTATGCTATACAATAATATACCCATTGTATTATGATAGCATGTACCTACATATTAGTATAGATTAATGAATGCCTACGTCATAATTGCGATTGGTTCAGTGGTCTGAGCTGTGCGATGATGAATCAGTCAGTCAGGACAAGTGATTAAACATCGTACATAAATTAAAGATTGCTGAAAGATTCTGTTATAATTGAAACCGAGGATAATTTTAGTAGGCTGTTATTTGTATGTACTTTTTCCTAAACTTTATTGGAGACAGTCAAAATAGGATGTAAGTACCTACCTATATGTGAATCTAATCAAGGGAAGTAACTACTGTATACCTGTAAATATTTTTTATCTACTCTCATATCGTAATGTTCTTATTATGAAATCAAAATCAGTACTTTAATGACCCACTTTAGGCACACCCGTGTATAATGATTCATTATAGTACAGTTGTGTTCCCAAGATAATGCTATAAAATAACTTTTTTTCTATTAAAGTACACTTTGGACCTATCAATAGTATAATCAATCAGTATCAATTCAATTTGACGATGACAATGTGACAAATTTTTGACTTGAACTTTAGAGGTAAGAATTTTTGGGAGTTGGCAACACGGATTTGATTAGGTATATGATTACTGTGTCTGTTTATTTTATTGTTTTTGCCTACATATATCATTTTGACCAAAAATGTGACAAAAATAGTTTTTTTTTTTTTTTTTAGTTACATTATTTATATGAGTTTAGATAAAGTACTGTATGATACTGCACATAATTAGGTATTAAAAACGGCTCGGTACTTAAACTCACACTCGTATTTAATAACCCCTATTATGCAACAGTATCATAAACTACTATTAGGTATCTACTTACATGTGATTAAACGGTAAAACCCCTGGCATACTAGGCGGAAATTCCGTTGCGTTTTATCCGTCATGGAACGTATTGCATACAAATCGGAGCGTCCTATCTTCCGCAGGGTGTGCCCGCTATTAGTTATTTATATGCAATAAAATGTATTATATACGGTTCGTGACTGAAGATCCGCCACGGAATTTCGGCGAAGTGTAGCACTGGGCTAAAATGTATTTTTAATAATGCATTAAAAAGTAACTACAGTGCTTTTTTTAAATAATGACAAAGTAGGATATAGCCTGTCGTTAGCCTTCTTTACTTCATTTACTTTTATAGAACTTTAGGCGACGTTGGACCAGTTACGGCTCAACGCAATCGCGTGATTCCACAAAGGCTCCAGAATAACATTATAATAAAACTCAAATTAGTTTTACTTTCTGCTAACAAACGAAATGTTCCCTTTTTATTTAAAAAAATTGCACTTCAGAAGCCCAACAACCTCGATACTAAATATACAATTATAGTCAAAGCTATTTGTCGTCAGCAGTTTTCAGTTTTTTTTAGAACACCTTTCCAACCAATATTTTACCCCCTTAGGGGATGAATTATCTAAACTCCTTTCTTAGCGGATGCTTACGTCATAATATCTATCTGTATGCCAAATTTCAGCCGGATCCGTCTAGTGGTATGAGCTGTACGTTGATAGATCAGTCTGTCAGTCACGTTTTCTTTTTATATATATATTTAGAAGACTTGGTTTCCCCTGCGGTTTTAAATTCACGTTGAAATGTGTGATCGGATTAAACTGACAGGACTAAAATATCTTGCATCCCTTTCTTATATTTACTATTAGAAAGAGATATAGTGAGATTAATTTTATTTAGTTCGTAAACAACAGAATCGGCACCATTATAAGTTGACCACTGAGGTATATTTCTAAGTAACAGTAATAGGTAACCTAAACAATGATGCTCCATTTTGTAAATATTTGCTGCAGCGCTGAAACAATAATTAGTCGTCTAACCAGACAGCGTAAACACGTAGCGCTAGAACTCTTTTAAGGTGATTTTCATGGCGCGTTTCGTGTTTAAGCAACGAAGTGCAGTGCGGCCAGATGGCTGCACTTGAACTGAACATAGTGGTTATATGTGGCGTCTTCTCTGTACGTAGTAATGTACCTCAGTGAAGTTAACTTAAGGCTAATAGTTAAGTTAAGGCGATGATAGCTCAGTGGTAGTGACGTCGGATGCCGCGACGAAGGTCTTGGGTTCGAATCCTACAATGAGCATGAGCTTTCGGTGAATGAAAACATCGTGAGGAAACCATAGCACGGTGGTAGGGTACTTTGTAGTACCCGCCTGGCTGGCTACCACCCTCAAGTTGAAAATTTGTCGCCAAGCACCTACCGGTGTGTTCCGGCAATTGCACTTGAGAGCCAGTTTGCCTTCTCGGTATTACAATACCGAGTAACAGGTCAGCAACACATTGGCAATATCTCTGGTATTGCAAGTGGCGATAGGCGATGGTAACCACTTACCATCAGGTGGGCCGTATGCTTGCTTGCTACCTTAGTAGTATAAAAAAAAAATAACTAATATTTTATAGAAACTGATATGGTTTTTCTGTTCATGTAATTTATACCTTCAGACGTAATAGTAGTTTACATTAAGTACTACGCAGCATTATTATGTTAATTAGCGAACGCCCTCAGGCTTTTATCTTATTAATATTCAATAAGTACTTCGAAACTTAATATTATGCGCAAGGCCGGCCATCGTGGAGATTCTTGGAGAGGCATTTGTCAAGGCTAAGTTCATTATCATCAACTTAATATCACATATAATTAGTTTCAGGTAAAATAGTCTTAAAACAAATAAGTCAAAAGTACAAAATAAAAAACAAATAAAAAAACCTTTTGAACTTAATCTATTCTTCAGAACCTAACAGGTGTTCTTTTTAAGAACATAAAAGAAAATAAATACCCGGACAATCCAATGTGCGCTGAACTGTGCAAGGGCTGAGTGACAAATCAAACTATTTTTTTTAATGGCATTAATAAGATCAATATCTACAACCTCTTAAAATATCTTATTTTGGTATTTATAACTATAAAAAAAATTCAAGTCGTAGTTTTTTTTTAATAAGGAAACTATAGACTTGAAAAATAAGTCGAAGAATTAGATGGCGACTTTTCTTTGTGTAGTCAACATCAAACGAATCCGTTGACCATTTTTACGACTTTATTAATTAAGCGCGCAGCAACACCGCCACCCCCCCCCCCCCTCCGCCTCGCCACAATGGACAAATAATTACTTTCTCCTCATTTCATTTTTTAACCATTTCCCCGGGAACCATTTTTAAATGATAGAAGGAAAATGATCATAACTCTTTTATACACATTTTTATCATAACTTACTAGGTATTCCCTCTCGAGGGATCGTTTGTTTTGCACAAATAAAATGTCGCTGGGTGAGTAACGAAATTTACATAAACATTCTTTTATATTGACAACTAGCTTTCCGCCCCGCGGTTTCCCGAGTAGCATTTTTTGTTGGTATTTCGTTGGGCCACTGATCGGCACAACCACCACTACCGTTGGTCAACCGTTGCGAGTGACACACCTGTTTTCAGTAATGCCAACGATGTCTCCCAACATAGGGCCTACCAGGACGACTATGTTGGGCCAACCACTGTTTCTCATCGTTGGGCCAACCACTGTTTCTCATTGTTGGGCCAACCACTGTTTCTCATCGTTGGGCCAACCACTGTTTCTCATCGTTGGGCCAACCACTGTTTCTCATCGTTGGGCCAGATTAACATTTGCAACTTATGGCCTACAGCTATACGACTACGTTGGGCCAACCACTGTTTAGAATTGTAGGGCCAGAATTACATTTGCAACATAAGTCCTACAGCTATATTCCACGGTTGGTATACAGTGATTCTATTTTGTAGGCCCTTCCTACGCCATAACGTAGGGTTACAGATGTTTTATCTTACGCAGGCGGGTTGGTCTTCGAGAGCGATACTATACCGCCCGTGCACACAACAATGTGCATGTGCATCTACACTCAAGGAAGGTCAACCCATCTTCGTGAGATAAAACAACTGTAACCCTACGTTATGGCGTAGGAAGGATCTACAAAATAGAATCACTGTATACCAACCGTGGAATATAGCTGTAGGCCTTATGTTGCAAATGTAATTCTGTAACATACAAAGTAAAGGTCTTATGGCTGAATTCACTAACATCACTCAAATCTAACTGCAAATTAACATTTGATAACAGACATTTGAATGCTTTATGGAAGATCTAAAAGTTAAATTATGTTGGTGAATTTCACTATTATATAATTACTTAAAAAAATTGCAAAAATAAATTACATAATATTTCGATATCAGTGATAAATGAAAAAAAATTGCAATGACGTTTATTGGAAATTTGATTTACTTGACAATGGCTTCATAATATGAATATAAATAAGCAATTTAACTTGGTTAGATACCTACCTATAGCAAAAATGACCGCATGTTTTTGTTTAGTCATAATTTCTAACCATAACTTGTCTTAGCACCATTTTAGCTTTCCCTTTTATTAGCAGAAGAAAACCTTTAAAAGGAAAGACAAACTACATTCGTTAATTTTTATAATTCTCAAGGTTCGATGCAACTACATTACATGTTGAAGCTGTCAAATTTCCTATTATTTATGCAGTCCTAGCCCTGATATGGCGATGCTTTGTACTTCTTAAAGATCTTCGGCTTTCTCTGCCTCCATCTATCTTTAGTGAACCCGAACCAGTTTGAAACTACGGCATGAATATCAGCATCTGTGGCTCCTTCAAAAGGTTTATTTAGTCAAACGGCACCTGTAGGTAAGAAATTTTATCATATAGTTATTGTTTTTACTATTACCTACATAAATCATCATCAAAAGTGCAGGAAACAATTTGTGGGTAGGGATAGGTAGGTAGGTGTAGGTATGTTTCAGTACCATATTTTTTTGCGGAGCAGGACGTCTTCCGGGCCAGCAAGTAATTAATAATTTCTTGTGTTAATTAATATTTTTACGAAAGATACAAAATAGATATCAATTTTTTAAATAAAGGCCCCGCCATTATTACGGTCACCTATCCCATATAAATGTTTCCAGCCCAACAGGAAGTTAGTTCAAAATAGATTGCAAAATTTGTACCAAACAGACAGACAAACTATAATTAATATAATACTGTATTCCGAGCCGCGAAAACATTAAAAAAATTCTATATGTAGCAAATTTCATCCAAATCTGTTTAGTCTTGCAGTGCTGAATGGTAACAAACATACACGCAAATAATTATCAGCAATACAGATAACTTAGTTATAGTATAACTAATTTAATATATTGAGACTTACCAGGACCATGGCTGGCTGTCCTAGATCCCATATCTACTCCAGTTGACTTTGATGTAATACAAGGTGCACTTATTATTCTGGTTTCTGTAAAATCAAAACATACTTTTTATCACTATCTTTATGAACTACTTACCTTTATTCTATAAATATACAATATTTACAATTATTTACAACAAATATACAAACTATATATAAAAAATTTCCTCGAGGCGGCCGCTGCTGCCAATCAACGGCAAGGTTCCCAGAAGGCTGGCAGCGTTCCCTCTTTGTATGGCCAAGCTAACGCGTTGGCGGAAAAAACTCCCCGCCCGCCGGTCCCCTGTGACCTCAATTAATTTTGAAGATAATGTTCGAGAAAATCGGCGAGCCTCGGACCCCCAAGGACCCATGGTCTCGACTGCAAAAGGCAAAAATAAATAATTTGGGCCAATAGAAGCGTATTTTTTGGATTTAGAATTTTCCGCACCAGCTGCAGCCGCTCCTGCAACTCTACATGTCGCTGGCAAGTGAGATGGCGCAAGTGTATCAACACATGTGGCATCCCACACCAACGACTTACCGACACTCCATGGGATCAAAGACATACCATCCGGTCTCTTGCCATCGCCACGCATAATACCGACTGGTTCCAGTACAGAAGGCACATTGGCGACAACAAGAGCCCTGCGGATTACGTCATTGAGAGCCGAGTGACGAGAGATTCGGCCGGCACTTAGAGAGCACGACAACCCATGGTGGCCAAGCTCGCCGACGAAATCACCACAGCGGCAGCGATGAGGATGATTGATCCTGGAACCAAGACGAAGACAAATGCACAGGCTTAAAGTCATTCGATCTAATATAGTCCCGATATTTGTGGATGGAATGGCTTGCAACCAGTGACCTGAGTCCCTATCAGAGACAGCTAGCAAGCGTGCGCGATCTGAATCCGTAGAAAAATTTGTGAATAAATTTTGCCAAATTTTTTCGCAAAGGGGCTTGTCCCACGCTCTCTGAGAGCTACTCGAGGTCGGAATATTTGTGCCTGGACAAGCTGTCCGCCAAGCATCTCTGGCATCAGACAGGTAAGAAACCTCAGCAGATCCAATAGAAGGGTTCAAAACAGATCTGACAAGGTCACCCACGCTGTATACCGAGGACAGAAACGCCGGTAATGATGTGCTCGAAATTTTCCGCACTCCTAGGCCGCCATAACGTATGGGAAGGGTGGCCTGAGACCAAACTTTGTTTTCATCAAAACTGCAATTTAGGATTTTAGAAAGAGAAATTCTGATCATATCATCCAAAGTATTTAAAATTTGATCAAATTTGAACAAGTGAGTACAACGGAGTAAGTAGGTAAACTTCGGCACAAAAAGACAAAGACGTACAATAAAAAATGCATAATGGGCATTAATCTCATAAAGACGATTGGAAGAGTCGTTAAAATTTTGAATCCTTTTCTCAAAGAAACCGGGAATGGATTCATCTAAGACAGGAGCCCCAAGAAGATGAAGAGACTCCTTTGAAAGTAATTTAATGTTAGGAGCCAAAACATCAAATTTATGAATAATTTCTGTTTGTTCTGATTCTGGAAGAGAATCTAAAACAAGGAGCTCGCATTTGGAGCAGTTAAATTCTAGCCCAATTTTTTTAAAATTTGCTGTTAGAGTTTCTAAATCACTTAATACAGAAATCGCGTCACCTCCCAGAGTACCATCGTCCAGATACCAAACATTAAATTTAGATTTTAAGCTGGATATAATCGGATGAATAGCCAAACTGAAGATAGCTGGACCGAAAGGGTCGCCCTGTTGACAGCCCACTGCGGAAACAAGTGAATGTTCCCTAAAATATTAATAATAATAATATAATATATAATGAACTACTTTATTCTATAATATACAATATTTACAACAAATATATAAATATACTATTTAACAAAACATAAGTAAACATAAGTTTGCAGTTTTTGTGAGTGATATGAATTTATTTTCTGTTATCATCAAGTAACTGATCTGTACTATCAATTAATTTAATATCACAGATTTTGACCGTTTACATTTAATGCTTGTGTCAGACTGATTTTTATAATAAATACAAATCACTGAACTTGGCAAGAAAAAGCAACAAAATATTATTAGAAATATATGTCACACAGGTAGGTAGTCAGGACCAGATAAATCGAAACAGAACAATTGTTGAGAAAAAATTAAAAAACCCAAGGGGGATCTCCATACCAGTAACCTCGATTTCATGGCAATTTTTAGACCATTTTTGTACAAACTCTTTTCCCAAAATAGCTTGTATATTCCAGGTGTCAAATTAATCCCGCCCCAGGACTACTCAATGACCATCAAATTAAGCTTAAGAGAAGTATATGGTTTGTACGTAAAACAACAAATACAAATTACGTATATGTAAAACGGTCACCCATCTATTTTTTCAACCGCGCTTACAGATGCTTATCATTAGAGTTGAGATTTATTATTTTATAAATTATATGGATCACGGAACCCTCAGTGCTCGAGTCCGACTCCTACTTGCTTGGTTTAATCTGGCATTATTTATTTTGGAGGAGGGCCTGGTACAAAATAAAAATAATATATTAATATACAATGACAGTAAAAAAAAACACTCAACTCACCTGTTTCATATAAAATCCGATTGAAGGGATAGACGATCCAAGTATCGTCTGGTAATATTTTTGTTGGCAGGCACTTTATCAGACACTTCTTGAATTTTGAAACTATTTTATGTGGAGGCTAAAGGCACTCCTCAAGTTTACGAGTAATCCACTCCTTTGAAGCTCAAACTACCCAAAATACCGCCAATACTCCCATCACAATCGTCAAACTCAACCACCTTGTACATTATCAAGATTACTAAAAAAATAATAGGTCGTAGGTATTCACTTGCACACTATTTTGTTTGTGTTATAGAAATAAACTTCAAAAATCTCTTCTATCCTTTGAAAAAACAAAAAAAAACGTGAGCACACAGAAAGCACGCAACTACATCAAAATTATCAATACAAAATGGCCGATTTAGCCGGCCGGCCGGCGAAATTTAGGACTGTTGATAAAATATCGATATATCGAAATATCGATATTATTATTTTGAAATATCGATATTTATTACTAATATTTTTTTAAACGATATATCGATATTTCGATATTGAAATGTAGATATCGATGGTCGATATTTTTTTAAAATAAATTTTAATTTTTAATTTTTTTTCGTTAATTATTTAATCGCTAAAATTTTGGATCGATAGTAGGCATTTTACTCCCGTGCTATCAGAAATAGCTGTTAAATATTTAATTTCTTCTGCTACATCTGTAGCATCTGAACGAGTTCCTTCTACAATCAATCTTTTAGTGCCTAATAATCGTAGTAGTCAAACAGCTGAACATATAAAACAAAGAGTATTTTTAAAAACTCTTACTGAAAAATATTGGTACACATAATTGTCTTATTTAAATTAAACAATAATTACTAAGAACTATATATAGTTATAACCTAACACTTTTATACATTTATAATTTAATTTGCTTAATAAATATACTGGACTATAAACTGTGTAATCATTTTTGAGCTGCCTTACGATTATTTTTTTTAAATAAAGCCGATATATCGAAATATCGATATTTTTTTTCGATATACCAAACTCCGATATTGATATATTTAAAAATATCGATATATCGAAAATCCGATATTTTTAAAAATATCAACAGTCCTACGGCGAATGTTTGGCGACTCGCGCGCGTGTCAAGTCAAGGTTGCATCACCCGCGCCCGTCCCGCCCGCGGCCCGCACCCCTTTGTAAATTAGTTGGTTGTTGGTTGGCATAATACTACCTATTTTCATGTTCGAAAAAAACATTTGTAATAAAGCATGTAAAATTATTCAGGGATCATAATATTTTTGTTATATAAATAACTAAGTATAAATTACTCATATTTATTTGAACTAAGCGTGATGTACTGTACGTGTTGATACGTAAATTACACGTACTACTTACATTCATCGAGACTAATTTCCTAGTTTTTTAAAACTGCCTTTTCTAAAAATGTAACCTAGCTAGATCGTTTTTTTCTCCCCCGAAACCCTCTGCATATTAAATTTCATGACAATTGTTGGAGCCGTTTTCGAGATTCAGATTATATAGGTATTAGATTATTAGGTATTATATTAGGTATTAGATTGTTTTGTGTTATTTTGTTAAAATATGACGATAATTGTATGAGCAGCCCTCGTATGGATTTTCGGTTGAAAATCCAACTAAAACCGCGGTCAGGCCTTTGTTTTATGTTCGTATAAATTTTCTGTTGGGAACGCTGATCGAAACTGCAGTTGGGCCATTGTAGGCTGCTGGTATGAATTTTCGGTTGGAAAACTGTGGTAAGACCTTTGTTTTATTTTCGTATAGATTTTCCGTTGGGAATGCTGAGCGAAACCACAGTAGGCCCATTGTAGGCTGCTCGTATGGATTTTTGGTTGGAAATCTAACCAAAACCGGCAGTAGGGCTTATGTTAGATATTTGTATGATTTTGCTGTTGCAAAGCCTACCAATTAGTAGTGAGGCCATTGTTGGCCGTTCGTTAGATTGTCACAAACAACTGTTGGCACCGTTGGCCAACACAAAATGCTACTAGGGTTCACCCGCGATCCCGTATGTAACCCTTAGGGATTGAGTTATCAAAAATCCTTCCTTAGCGCAGTGGTTTGAGCTGTGCGTTTATCAATCAGTCACGCTTTTCTTTTATATTTTTAGACTAGCATTATTCCCGGGTTTTCGAGCTAAAAAGTTGCCTATGTATTCCATATAATATGCTATCTGCGTCCCCAATTTCATCGCGATCGGTTAAGGCGTGAACATACAAAACTCACTGTTGCATCTATCTATTTCTATTTAAATATTATAAAGCTGAAGAGTCTGTTTGTTTAGTTGAATAATATCAGGAGATACTGGTCTGATATGAAAATTTCTTTCACTAATAGGAAGCTACATTATCCCCGATTACTCCTAGTTTTTAATATTAGGTATTGTATTCACGTAGAAAAGGTAGGCGAAGCTCTCTCTATGTATTAGTAAAATGTAGACCACTTTTATATTACTTTTATCAGTCTTTATTAGTCCTATTCAAAGTAGATTTATTTGTAAGATTTCACGTAATCAAATAAAGGTGAGCTGTCCCATTTTTCGTCTCGATAAATGTTAGCACGTGTACTAGCCGGGCGCGGGGGCTGTCAGAAACTCTTCCCTGCCTTTTTATTCTGTAATATTTTCTCTTACGCCAGATAATAACATTGTATCAATCCTACTTACGATTTGCGACACATACTATACTATCCTACATATGTTATGAATACGAGATGTATGTGTGTGTAAGTTTGGTTATCACTTAAGTTGGAACAGCTGAAGGATTTTCATGAAAACAGTTGAAATCGTAAAATAGAATACTTTTTTTCTGGATTGCAAAAATTGTGCAAGTATCTAGAGCTGTTCTTCTCTACAGGTTGTATTTCTCAACCGATTCTCGTGAAATTTTGAGAACACGTTCGATAATAATATTTTTTGTTGTATATTTAAAAATGGCGGAGATATGTAGTTTGAAAACTTATAAAATACATATTTGCAAAGACAGAGGTCTATAGGTGACAGAGCCACTAGTATAATTAATAGAACACTTTGTCAAATTAATGTGCTATGAATATACAGACTTGTAAACATTTGTACATCTACGTAGAGTGTTGTCACACTGAATAATTATGTAAATTTAAGTGCTACGAAAGGCTACGACGTACTACGAGGTTCTACGAGGTACTACGAAATAGTAAATAATTTATTTTTCATGGAAAATATTATTGTAGGTCACTATATTTGCGGAGGGGTATGTCTCATCCCGAATGAATTAATTTCCATTTTTATTTCGTGTTTTTGATTATAAAATTCAAAATTATTTATTAATTATTGTTCCGAGCGAATTTAAAAAAAATATCCTGGGACATAAATAAATATCCTGGGATATTCTTTATACACGGTTATCTGATCCCAAACTAAACAGAGCTTGTACTATGGAAACCAGATACCTAACTGATATACTAAATAAACTATTTTTTTATTTATAATTTAACTAACATAACTAGTTAAACTTCTATATTTTATAAAAGCAAAAACGTGATTAACCGATATATCAACCCTCAGCTCAAAACACTATTATGATGTAGAAATCTGCTAAGAATTTTTTTTTGAAAATTCGACCCGTAAGTGGGTAAAATATAGGATCATGGGTGAAACAAGGTGGAAAGTTAGATGATAAATACAGAACTAGACAAATATAGACATCCATTAAAATACTCTGGATTCGGATAAATGAAGGCGACATGTCATAAAATAGCGGTCCGCAGTGACAACGCGGGGAAAATGATGAATAGATTCGCATTTGTAGGTCAGTGACCTGGCCTCAGCTGCAGCTCCACATTCATCTCGAGAGCCTGACTTATGTTAAGATATTTCCTGAGCGAGCCCCACTCAGTTGCCTCTACTTCCTACAGTCTCAGAACGGTCAATTTCTGGTACTCCGTGCGATGGCAGGGTCACTGACCCGGCTTTGGATTCCATCCCGAGAAAACAAATACTTACGCTGCATTTAATAATGGACTCTAATAACTAAATTAAATTACTTTCCTAGGAGTAATTAAGACTTCAATTTTATTAATCAGTTTTGTTCATGTTTTTTTGGGAATATGCACAATTTCCTTTTGTTCAGTCTTAATTATATGAGTTTTGTCTAATCTGCCGTAATTTTGCTAATAATCAAATCAGATAATCAACAAATATTTAATGAGAGCTCTGCTTAGTTTGGAATCGGATAACCGTATATGAAGAGATCCACGTTGCGTTTGTGTTGGAGCCAGAAGTGTCAATAAATTTTGATGTTATTCAATTCATCACAACTACTAGAGACTGTGTAAATATATAGGTACTTTATATCGACAAATATGAGTGAAATAACTTGGTTTTATGTTATGAAGTAGAATTAAAAGAGTAAAGAATAAAAAATATATTTTTCTATGCAAATAAAGTTTATTCAAAGCATTTTAAGCAGCTTTTTAAAACTAAAACCAGATTATTCGTAAGTAGCATGCATTCATGAATAAATCTGACTTAATTAACAGTTCAGAAGGTTACATTTGCTGTAAAGAGTCGCTAATCAGATCAAAAAATGTTCTTTTAAAAATGGCCAAGTCTAAAAGCGTATATTTTGTCCTGACATACTTACACGTGCCGATTATGCGGCATTTACTTTTCAGCAATGACTTGTACTTCTAACATGTACTTATGACGTCACCACGTGTCGCCGTATGTCCGCCTCATGCGTCCGTCGAGTCGTGAAACCTCTCGAATGGTTGTAATGTCGTTAGGAAGTCGTCAACCCTCGCCGTCAGTTTATTACGAGCTTTCAGATTTGTTTCACAGATTTTGAACTCGTTACGAGCGGCTTCAGCTTTTAAAAGTTCATTATTGTTCTGTTAGCGCGTGTGAAATGCTCACAGCTTCAACTTCAATAATAGAATCAAATAAATATACTTAAGAACAATTAAAATTGTGTTTACCAATTATAATAAAATTCACAGTAAATGTAATTCATTTCTAATTAATTTAAATGTACGAAAAATGAGGTACGTTAACACCAATAATTAAGGAAAATAATTAAATGACTAGAGAGTAGGTACCGCGCTACATGTCACCCACAGGGCTCCAAAACAATTAGTAACGCTGCACGTGGAATGTGCTGTTACCACTCAATGTTACATTTCTAATTAGCCAGTCAATTTATAATGAGGAATACCAACAAAAAAATCTAATTAGTCCGTCAGTTAGATTATCAAAAAATATTGGATACGTATTTTTTATTTCGATCCGAAAACAAAAAATAATGAAGATACAGTGCGTTAAAATTTTCCGGTCTGCAAAAAGTGTACTAAAAAGTAGTTGTACGATGACGTCACAAGCCCCAATCCTGCACTTTGATGGGACTTATCTTTGTAATTTCTTATGGATTTGATAAAATAAAAAATACGTATCCAATATTTTTTGATAATCTAACTGACGGACTAATTAGATTTTTTTGTTGGTATTCCTCATTAGGGCAATTGCCTTTGTGGCATTGTTACAGGTCCGCAACACAAAGTCGACGTAACCACTTACCATCAGGTGGGACGCCTGAATGCTTATCAATCAAACATATATTATTATATTTTTGTAATGTAGGTTTTCATATTAGACTTTTAACCCAAGGCAATTTTTATTTTACTCTAAAATTGAAATGTACTAAACATTTATTATTGTGAGCTAATGAAACTTAAAAGATGGGCCAGACAGAAAGTGGAACACTAAGGCTGAGATCTATAGAGCGTGCTTAGACTTTGCTCAGACTTTACTTAGGCTTTGCTTAGCGCACACTCAAAGAGATCCTACCAAAAACATTTCATGTAAAATTGGCTGCCAAACAAGCTCCTAACGCTTTCGCTGTAAAAAAGTTATCAGATCACTTGGTTTAAAAAGTACGGCGACCTCTAGCATCAAAATTTGCGGAAGTCTCATACAAACTTCCATCCCCAAATTTAAAGGGTGGGGGGGGGTGATTTACGAAAAATCCTGAAATAGGTATCTTATTATTTATAACAAGAAGTCTCTATATCAATTTTCAGACCTCTAGCATCAAAATTTGCGGAAGTCTCATACAAACTTCCATCCCCTAGTTTAAGGGGTTGGGGGGGGTGAAAGTTCCAAGTTTTTGGAAGGATTTTTTTTTTGTTTGTGTACCTACTAATACTAGCTTACATGCTAAATTTCAGCTTTCTAGGACTTCAGGAAGTACCCTAGAATTTTGATGATCATCAGTGAGTGAGTGAGTGAATGCATGAGTCAGTCAGTGACGAAATTGGGGTTTTTTAGATATCAATAAAACCTAAAGTATAAGAGCTATACGACTGAAACTTTATATGTTTAATAAGTTCACTATTGACATCAGATCCCGAGAATTTTGTTGATCTGGTATAATCCAAACCCAAGTTATAAGGGTTAAAAAAAACGACGAAGCGCTTCGAGAAAAGGTAGGTAGTGCCCTTGCGCTTCGCTTGGCTCGTTTGGCGGTGGCACGACTGTGCCCCCAGATTCGGAAATTGCATTTTAAATACCAACTTTGTACGGTAAAGTCTGAGTAAAGTCTAAGCACGCTCTATAGATCTCAGCCTTAGTTTATTGTCAGGACTGATTTGAATCTAAACTTCTAGAATATACTCGTAGTATATTATTATATAAAACTGTTTAAGTATCTCCTCTCATATCGTAATGTTCTTATTATGAAATCAAAATCAGTACTTTAATGCCCCAGTAATGATTCATTATAGTACAGTTGTGTTCCCAAGATAATGCTATAAAATAACTTTTTTCTATTAAAGTACACTTTGGACCTATCAATAGTATCAATTCAATTTGACGATGAATTGTTGGGAGTTGGCAACACGGATTTGATTAGGTATATGATTATTGTGTCTGTTTATTTTATTGTTTTTGCCTACATATATCATTTTGACCAAAAATGTCACAAAAATAGCATTTTTTTTTAAAGTTGGTAGAAAAATCCTATCGATTTTTCTTTTTTTTTAAATTACATTATTTATATGAGTTTAGATAAAGTACTGTATGATACTGCACATAATTAGGTACTATTAAAACTCGTGTGATACTATTAAGAACCTCGCCTACGGCTCGGTACTTAAACTCACACTCGTATTTTAATAACCCCTATTATGCAACAGTATCATAAACTACTTTTACTACACATTCCTAGTAAAAGCGTGGCTGGCAACATATAAGTTAGTTCACGTTGAATATACGCTTCCACGTGAGCGAGTCCCGAGCACTCCCGACAACAAACACTCGACACACTCGCCGACTGATCGTATTAGTGGGTGACTATATTCTTGTCGAAGATTTTCTTTTTTATTGGCATAAATAGATCGTGCTGTTTAGTGATCTGGAAGTAGCCGCTTAGGGGATATTCCGACAGATTTATTCACCAGAAAGTTATGCGCGATAAGTCATTCTGATCCCCGCGATATTCGATAACGACACCGCAACGTTACGTCACAACCAATCCAACAGTTAATAACAATGTTATAGTATTCAAGTAAAGATAAGAAATTCGTGCTATCAATTTTTATGATCAAATTTAACAGAAGACCACAAACTAGATTCATATCAGAAGGACTTCTATACAAAAGCTCGAAATCATGCACCATCACATATGCGATTCGTACATCGCCTGAGACAACCTGAAATAAATAGGCTAGTTGACAGTGTCCAAAATAAATGACCAAACACAGTACCGGCGTTAGGGTAATGTAAAGGAGCGCCAGACCCACCTTTGTTTCCGGTCGCTCATGAGCGAGTCCTGCTATCTCGAGTCTAAATAAATTTATAAAGTCTAAAGATAAAATGGCTATAATGGCTTAAAATCCCTTGGGGGGGGATTACATCTCGCCCAGGGTGCTGGTAGAGCTAAAACCGGCACTGACTAAACATATAAAAACACGTTGAAACATCAAATATGTTGTACATTTCATGCTTTTTATGATTTTTAATTATCAGTAGAACCAGAGTAGATCATTTGATGCTGTGAAACTAAGGCGTTCTAGTGTAGTATTTCATATAAAATTCCATATAAACTATCGTTTTGACATTTATTAAAAAGTAGCTGATTTGATATGCCAGTCAACTACCCTATTATTTATGGGACCTATGTGTGCGTGTAATGTATTCCATGCATGTCGACAGAGGTTCTAATACGCAGCTGTTTAGTGGTAGCGGGCTCGACTCGGCAGGTACCGCCGGCGACTCATCATTTTATCGAGCTCGTTCGCTAAAGTGATTGTCTATATAAAGATTGTAACCCTCGTCATAAAAGTTATTTTATTGAGTTATCATACATATCTATAACAATAAAAGCTGGCGAGTTAAATATGTTATTAGGTTTAGTTACAGCTGGCAGTTACTCATATTTATATAAACAGTTATGGAATATAACTTCAGTCTTAAAATGTATTAATATATTTTCATTGTGAGGATTCTTTTTTTTTATACTGACCATATGATACCGCCTGATGGTAAGTGGTTACCGTCGCCTATCGCCATTTGCAAACCAGAGATATTGCCAATGTGTTGCTGACCTGTTCCAATGCCGAGAAGGCAAACTGGCCGGTGACTAATTTTCAACTTGAGGGTGGTAGTCAGCCAGGCAGTCTACTATACTGTCGTATCCCACATACTGCAACATAAGCTGTGATAGGGGCTTTTTGACCCCATATAGATCTAAAGCTTTTAGTTTCTAAATATAATGTAGCTTTGTCATGCAAGATTTCTTAGAATCAGATACATAGTTAGTTCGGAAGATTACCTACATCCAAATTATCAAAAAAAAACTTCTTTATAATACACAATTATTAACAACATTTTTGACAACTAATTGAATAGGATAGTCCTTGTAGTAGCAGTACTATGTAGTGAACGTAATAACATGTCAGTACCAAACAAGTACAAAAGAAAGTCAAAACGGTTATTTTGCTGTAATCCGTTGTTTACGCGAAGAGTGTTCGGCTCGCTCCGCATTGTCATCGCGCCGCTTCGTGAAAACTCTCGTCAGCTTTCCATCCACCGACAAAATCGTAATTGTTTTTCCGCTCACGCGACCCCTTTCAGCGCCCGCGGACTTTATTAAAATCATCTCAAATTAACATTGTATACTAATTTCATATGCAAAACGTGCAAAATTAGACTCTATCTCCTGAACGCTACGAATTAGAGTAGTACGAGTTTGTTGCTAATGATGGAGTCGATGTCTCCGAAGACGTTGGAGTGACGCAGTGGTGACATTAAAGACGATGAGAACTATTCGTGAACTGTATGCATTAGCGCTAATAGGTACTACGGCCCCACGTCGGGCGCTAATTGAAAATTCTTCTTGTATACGTTTTGTTCGAAGCGGCGAATTAATAAAGAGTTCGTTGTCTGATTAATGGCGAGCTCCGACTCGAGTGGAACTATTTTGTGTATTGAACTAAAATGAGTTCTCGTAATGAAATACTTGCTCGTCTCGTCTGGCGCATGGCGGAGGAATCGACGCAGTTCCCCGACTATACAACTGGAAGCTGCTTCTCGTATAATCATATATGTACAGATATATCTTCACGAGTTACGTAATGGCTTACCCAATCTTATATTTTACAGCTCAGTGTATAACATGAAGGAAACGATGGGCTTTCCGTCGTAAAACTCATATAAATGTATGTTTATTGGATAGAGACAACCATAAAACAGGTTCGCTGTAAGTTTTTTTTTTTGTATTATTGTTAATAATTTGGAAAAAGGCAATTATGATCAGATTGTTATAATTAAATAAAGAATATATAAAAAAAATACTTTGCCGAGTGTCTTGCCGGTTCTTCTCAGTTGAATGAAGAGTTCTGAACCGGTGGTAACTTCAGTCAATTTAACCTTCTTAAGTGCCTTTCTGGTACCCAATTTGAATAAATATCTTGACTTTGACTTTGAAAGGTTACCCACCTCCCAATAGTAAGTATGTACCATCTAGGCAATCGATAATACGAGCACTTTTGTGCGTCGCGGATTAAGCAAAGCCTCAGGCAAATACTAGTGGAAAGCAATAAAGAGTGTCCGGATTGCATCGAGAGGGAGGTAGCTCAGACAGTAATCTAGCTGCTGAAATATTTATAAGTGTTTATTACATCGTCGTGGCACGCACACAGACCCACTATCATATTCGCAGGGAGCTATTTCAAGCGGAATTCCGACAAGAAAATGTATCCATTCCTCTTATTTGCTGAATAGTTCAGGTACGAGTATGTATTATGTTAATCGTTAAATAGAGATTGATTGCTCTCGTCTGTATGTATACATGAATGTGGTGACTATTGTACTTATAATGAGGTTTCACGCGTATTCTATAGCGGAATTATTTTCGAAGAATTACCCGAATTTTCCGCCATCAACTCGGGCTAGATACTTATTCAAAGACCACGAAATGAAAATGATTAAACTCGTTTTTACCTGTTTGATATTATTTAATTTGAAAATGATCCCTTTGAAGTCTAAAATTCAATACCATTGGCGCTATAGAAAAAGTTTTGATATTTCAGTAAAGCGGAAAATTGCGAGTATAATAAAATGTATAAGGTATAATTAACCGTAGTAAATCGTACTTTTTCCTCAAAGCAATTATTTGGGCGTTCGCTCGAGCTATAATTTGATTTGCGTCTCTATTGTTTCGGGGTGAATAGCCGCTAGTCCATTCTGAATACCAACACAACCATTTTATGGTTCGCGGTGGGGGGGTCAACGACCGACTTCTATCACGTTTGGATGTTGGCTGATTTAATCATGAACTTTGCAAATAGCATCTGCTTTAATCAAGTCGCTAGTGGTTCGAAACTTTTTTACATTTCTCTATTTGAATTTCCAACTAAAATTTTCTAATCCAAATTCTACGGATTAATCTGTAAGCCTTTTCATGTGGTTGTCTTCAGGTAATTAGCATGCGACTTTTACAGTTAAAAGTTATTGGAATATGACTAGTGGGATTGGTGAAAGTTGAACAGCTAGTTAGCAGTTAATTAAGGTTAGTGATGCGCGTATTTAACCGGTGGCGCGGTTATAGCTGCCTCATTAGCAAATTACCACTTACCAAAATATTAAGTACCTACTAGCTGTTCCCCGCGGCTTCACTCGTGTTCTCGGGATAAAAAGTAGCCTATAACCTTTGGGGATAATGTAGTTTCCCATTAGTGAAATAATTTTTCGAATCGGACCAGTAACTTTGGAGATTTGCGCGTTCAAACAAAAAAACAAACTCTTCAGCTTTATTATAAGTATATATCTGCCGATTCAACATATTCGTCACTATATCTAGAACGAGGGTGTCAGCCAGTATGATCAGCAATTCGTCAGACGTGACAATTAACTGTGTCTGTATCGAGTTTACCATTGGAAATATTCTGATTAAATCTACAATAAATCATTTATAAATAAACTTTTCTTTTTATTAGGATGTGTGACTGTGGAACGGGAGTGTAACTTTTAAAAAAAGAGTAACCTGTTTCAAAGACAATAAAATTGATATAGTACCCAACGCAAAAAGAATTATTTAAATCGGTTGATAAGCAAAAAAGTTATGCGCAAGAGCCTCCTCCTTTTTTGATGGAGGTTAAAAAATACGCGTATATTATTGAATGTAAATAAACGTAAAGCCTTTGACGTTAACTTGGTACCGACATTAAATAAATAAACGAATATTTAATATTCGAGGCAAATACCAATTGGCGGCTTTTCCGTTCGATTAAGTGTAGCTCGTCGGTTAATCCGGCGAACGTTTTGTGAGGAAAGTTACCGAGTCACGAGTCACGAGTCACGAGTCGCGATAACGAGCGACCGCGGCTCGCGTCGCGTCGCGTCGCGCCGCCCTCCAGCCGCCCCGCGGCGTACACCACCTACAATTACCTGCAGATCAGCGGGCTAAAACGGCCGCTCGACCAATATTGCTATGCAATTCATATCTCGAATTTACAGCAGAGCCAAATGTTTTTTTAAATATTTTTATGTGAAAATGCAAATAATTTTAATCAATGAATATACAATTTAGACAAATTACACCAAAATCTGCTGTAAATTCGAGATATGAATTGCATAGCAATATTGCTCGAACAGCCGTTTTAGCCCCCCAGACCGCATCGCATCGCGCGCGTCGCGTTCCCTCAAATTATCGCGAGATCCAAGTTATAAAAGTGACATCATTATGAAGTTTGTTCGAACGTATAATGGCCATTGATGATTTGAAATGCGCACGATTGTGTTGGAATGATAAACGATCATAATGTCAATGTCAACTGTCAGTATCATCTGTCAGTTTGACCTGTCAAACTGACTGAACGTTTTTTGCTTCTCTTGCCTCTTGCGATGTATGGCGGCCGGTTGTGCATTTGTAATTACGAAATTAAAATCCTTCTTAATCTCATTACAATCTTTGATTTGGCTTATAACCCATCAGGTTATGGGCCCAGGGTCGTTTGCTGCGCCCTGCAACGTAGATATCTCAGTAAAATACGCGATATTTTTATCCATACACTCTACTCGTGGATCGTGTCGGCGTGACGCTGGTTGGCCTGGTAAATACATCGACAATATTAACCATGACTTCGTCTGGATTTCCCGCTGGCATTCCTGTGGAAAAACTGAAAGGGATCGAGGACTATAATAATTGGAAATTCATGATCAAAATGGTACTCATGCATGAAGACTTATACGACTGCGTGGCGTCAGCAGAATCGGCTGCAGCTTGCAAGGATGAGAAGAAGCAACAGAAGGCTTTAGCTAAGATTTGCTTGTCTGTGGGGCCGTCAGCATTGCAGCACGTTCGCAAAGCTACAACAGCTTTTGAGGCGTGGACGAGTTTGCAGCGTGCATACGAAGACAAAGGTCTTTGTAGGCGTCTTGGTTTGCTGAGATCACTATTTGGAATGAAGTTGAGCGAGGAGGAGAGCATGCAAAGCTACATTTCACGGATTTTAGAGCTTGGACAGCAGTTGGATGACATCGGATCAAAACTTGATGATGAATTTATGGCTGTAATTATGTTGAGCGGTTTGACCACTGACTACGACCCACTCATAATGGCTCTGGAGAACTCAAGTGTGGAACTCACCTGTGAAACGGTCAAGACAAAACTATTACAGGAGCAACAACGGAGAGATGACAAATCAGAACATTCTGACATGAATGCTTTTGTCACAAAGAAGATCTTCAAGTGCTTTAGGTGCAAAAAGGCTGGACATATGAAGAAAGATTGCCCAAAGAACCAGAAAAGCAATGTGAAAAATACTTCTTCGTCCAAGGATAAGACCTTGTTGACAGCGTTATCAGTAAATGTTCGGAATGATGTGTGGTATATAGACTCCGGTGCTACAAATCATATGTGCAATAACAAACATTTGATGTGTAACATTCAGTGCTCAAAGCCGTTAGAGGTGAACGTGGCTAATGGTGAAAAAGTGATGACTAGCGGACATGGTAATGTTCAAGTCATGTTGAAATCTGGTTTAAAGACAATAAGTAATGTTTATTTAATTCCTCAGCTTTCTGCAAATTTATTATCAGTTAGTGAACTTAATAGAAAGGGTTATAAAGTAATTTTTGGATCAGATGGTTGTAAAATTTATGACGGTAGTGACGTCATAGCGACAGGTACTTTGTCTAATGGTATTTATCAGTTAGATACTGTAGAAAAAGCTATGAGTTATGAGGTTGCCATGAACTCAGTGTGTGAGAGTCCTACAGCAGGTGCGGTAATGCAGGAAGGTTCTACACAGGTTGCAGTAGTGTCTGTGGGGAACAGGGCTTCACAAGATGTTTGGCACAAACGGCTCGGTCACCTCAACTCAAGAAGCATGAATCTGATGAAAAATGAATTAGCAACAGGTATGAATTTTGATTCTACTACATTCAAGCCTTGTGTTGTATGTGTCTTAGGTAAACAAACAAAATTACCTTTTCCTAAGAAAAGTAAGAGTAGAAGCTCAGAATTATTAGGAGTGGTGCACACAGATGTGTGTGGTCCAATGCAGACACCATCTTATAGTGGTGCTCGTTATTTTGTAATTTTTATAGATGATTTCTCTAGAAAAACTTTTATATATTTCATGAAAAATAAGTCTGAAGTATTTGAAAAATTTAAAAACTTCAAAACTTTAGTAGAGAATCAAACTGAAAGAAAAATAAAGGTATTACGAAGTGACAATGGAGGGGAATATATTAACTGTGTTTTTCAGGAATATATGAAGACATGTGGAATAATACATCAAACTACGGTTCCACGCTGTAGTCAACAGAATGGTGTAGCGGAGCGAGCTCACCGTATAATTATGGATAAGGCTCGTTGTATGTTGGAAGATGCTGGTCTCAGTAAGAAGTTTTGGGCTGAAGCTGCTAACACAGCCACTTACCTGAAAAACTTATCACCAACAAAGGCAGTTAGAGGAGCTACTCCAGAAGAAGTGTGGACTTCTAGAAAAGTTGATGTAAGTCATTTGCGCATATTTGGTTGCACAGCATATTCCTTAATAGAAAATTGTCGAAAACTTGATACAAGGTCTAAGAAAATGATCTTTGTAGGCTATTATGAAAATTCTAAAGGCTACAGGTTAATAGATCCAACATGTCCAAAAAAATGTGTCAATGCACGACATGTTATATTTATGGAAAATGAATTTATTTATAAATATGTGTCACATGATGATAATGATAGGCAAGATAATGTGTTATTATTGCCTGATAGCTCATCTTTTGAAAATAGCAATGAAGATTTAAATGAAACTAATCTGGATGGTGATTCATCTATAGATGAGAATGCAATGTCTGATGACACAATTAATTACCGTAGGCAGACAATGTTTCAGTTAGACGATACTGTAAACAGTGAAAGCACGGATGATTCGTCCGATTTAACTTACGTTCCAGGGACCACAAGCATGACATCGGACACGACAACATCCTTTGAGGACGCCGTCAGTGATGAGTCGCTGTTTGCGGGGCTAGCTGAAATTATGAATGAGGAGGGTATTCCAACTACAGTGAAACAGGCTTTGGACAGCAGCGAGGCCATACAATGGAAAGAAGCTATTGACGATGAGTATGACTCTTTTCTTGCTAATAAATGTTGGACCATAGAGGATTTGCCTGAAGGACAGAAACCAATAAAATGTAAATGGGTCTTTAGCAAAAAGAGAGGGCTAGATGGTGAATTACTCAAATATAAGGCACGGTTGGTAGCAAAAGGTTACACCCAAAAATATGGAATCGATTTCCATGAAACTTTTGCACCTGTTGTAAGATATTCAACCATACGAATTTTGCTGGCCCTTGCTGCTCAGTTAGATCTGTCCATAGAACACCTAGATGTAAAAACAGCATTTTTGAATGGAAATTTAACTGAGACCGTCTACATGGAACAGCCGGAAGGATTTATCATATCAGGAAATGAAAAGAAGGTTTATAAACTGAACAAGGCAATTTATGGCCTAAAACAGGCGGCAAAAGCATGGTATGAAAAAATTAACTATGTTTTAATCAATAAATTGCAATTCAAAAGGTTATCTTCGGAACCATGTGTTTTTATCTATAATCATGATGATGAAATTATTATTATTGCATTATATGTCGATGATATTATACTATTTTCATCACCATTATCACAAAACAGGAATATAATTAAGAAGAAACTTATGGAAGAATTTAAAATGAAGGATCTGGGAACAGCCAATTCAATCTTGGGTATGAAAATTACTAAATTACAAGATGGTAGGATAACATTGGATCAATCAAGTTACATTGTGCGTATTCTAACAAAATTTAAGATGACAGAATGCAAACCAATCAAGACTCCTATGGAAGTTGGTCTTAAATTACAGAAGGAAGAAGTATCACAATGTAATTTTGATTATAGAAGCCTCATAGGTTATTTGATGTACTTGGCTGTATGCTCCAGACCAGATATAGCACACAGTGTTAGCTATTTAAGCCAATTCAACAACTGCTATGGCGAAAGTCATTGGAAAGCAGCGAAGAGAGTCTTGCGTTATCTACAGGGTACACAAGATTATAAACTTGTTTTTAAAAAAGGTAAATTTGAAATTACAGGATTCACAGATGCTGACTGGGGAGGGGATCAGCTGGATCGCAGGTCTTACACAGGGTATGTATTCAGTCTTGGTAACTCTTTAGTATCTTGGGAAAGTCGTAAGCAGCGTACAGTGGCACTCTCAAGTACTGAGGCTGAGTATATGGCAATCTCCGACTCTAGTAAAGAAGCATTGTTTATACAAACTTTTTTGGCTGAATGTATTGGAATTGAATGTAAAATTAATTTGTATAATGATAATCAATCTGCACAGAAACTTTGTAGTAATGCTGTGTGTCATTCCAGGTCAAAACATATAGATATAAGGCATCATTTTGTAAGAGATTTGGTAAATAAGAAAATCATTAAGTTATGTTACATTCCTACTGATGAAATGTTAGCTGATGTTTTAACTAAGTCTTTAACTAAGGAAAAACATTTGAAGTTTGTATCTCAATTGTTTATGCAAGTTTGTAATTAGGTAATAAAATTGTTGTTTCAAAATTGTAGTGGATTATATGCCTACTATAAGGTTACGTATGTTTAGATTTTTTTGTATTGTAATTTCAGATCTTATAATGTGTCTGGTGGTTCATGTTGTTTGATATCTTTATTACATTATGTATTAGTTTAAGGGCTAGTGTTGGAATGATAAACGATCATAATGTCAATGTCAACTGTCAGTATCATCTGTCAGTTTGACCTGTCAAACTGACTGAACGTTTTTTGCTTCTCTTGCCTCTTGCGATGTATGGCGGCCGGTTGTGCATTTGTAATTACGAAATTAAAATCCTTCTTAATCTCATTACAATCTTTGATTTGGCTTATAACCCATCAGATTGTTTAAATAAAAAACTTAAATAAAAAAAAATTGTCATAAAAGTCTTAACTTAAGTTGCAGCTAACTTAAATTAAGTTGTAGAAAGAACGTTGGCATACGTAACACAAAGAAAGCACTTTCAGCTAAGATCCCGCATCTCCCGCGTGCACTCACCATTTCAACTCTCGATAGAATTTCAGAAGATTTACAGCTAATACTACCAATCTTAAGCTTAGAAAATATCGTTTTCTGGAACATAAAATTATCTCAAATCGTACTGCGGCTTATTCGGCTGCAGTAAATATTGGCAGCTTACAAACAAAATGAACTTTACGTTCCAAAGAGATTTATACAATTCATCAAAGCCACCGCGTGTACATAATGAAATGTTTCTCCTTCTATAAAAAGAAACTGAAAAAAAGTCTGCTTTTCGTAGTGTATATAAAAGCAAACACAAATGTCAAACTGTGTTGCATTAATAAACTATGTAGGGACTTGTCGCAGGGGCACCGCCGCGCTGGGCCTCGGGCCCGAGTGGGGGTGGAGAGGCGGCCTCTAGCGTAGTCCTGGCCATGCGTCGCGCGCCGGGGGCCTCAGACCGGGGTCGCTTGTGTCCAAGTTTCCATCGCGAATTATTAAACACAGAAACACTTACGTAAACTGGTAACGTGCGACTGTAACGTACTGAATAGACCCGTAACAACACTGGCTCGATTCGATTAGGGATCAATTGATTCGTTTTACTATGAAAATGATTTTTAATAAAAATATATATAACTAGCTGACCCGGCAGACGTTGTCCTGCCCTGAGAACAAAAATAAATTTGGGACCTACCTACCTACCCCTACCTACCTCTACCTACCCCTACCTACCCCTACCTACTCCTACCTACCCCTAACTACCCCTACCTACTCCTACCTACCCCTAACTACCCCTACCTACCTCTACCTGCCCCTACCTACCCTACTCTACCTAACTCTACCTGCCCCTACCTACCCCTACCTGCCCCTACCTGCCCCTACCTGCCCCTACCTACGTTACCTACCTACCCCTACCTACCTACCCTACCTACCCCTATCTACCCCGACCTACCCCGACCTACCCCGACCTACCCCTACCTATCCTATGTCCTTCTCCTGGTTCTAAGCTACCTCCCCACCAATTTTCAGTCAAATCAGTTCAGCCGTTCTTGAGTTATAAATGGTGTAACTAACACGACTTTCTTTTATATATATAGATTTAACGTTTTTCCGTTCAGTTGGCGTTTAATTTAAGTTCTAGTAGCCTTTGACCTTTACGAGGACGGGCTTTATTTGTGAAATAAATTTGTCGCAGCTCAGCCTCAGTACTTCATTGGTTGATTACTTCAACTTAACATTTCCACGTTAATTACCGGCGATATTGTGCTCATATGCACGCTTGACCGAGATTTAAAAAATACTTAAAAAAAGGCTCGCAAAAAGCTTTGATTGTTTACCGCTGTACACGTTCAAAGCGTATTAGACGTGCTCGCACACAACATGAAGATATGTAGGAATGTTTGCGTCAATCATTCTGGTAGCAGCGAGGCGAGGGTGACGTCACCACGCCGGGCCGCGGCCGGGTCCATGTCACGAAAAAGACAATATCTGAGGCGTCGCTTTGTGGCGTGTCGTGACGTGACGTGAATGTCGCGACGTGATTCCTTGAATCTTGGAAATTGAAAATGCTCTTTCGTTGATGAGAGACTGCGGTAGATGAAGCGATGTACCCTGAAGCTGAGCGACTGCGTTATGGTGAACCGTCAAACGTCGCAGATCGGTTCAAGTTAAAAGTCGCTCGCTCGTAAGTCGTTGTAAGATGTGTGAGTCGCTCGAAGTTATTTAATAGCCCACTCATTTTTAAATAATTTGTCTTAAAAATTAGTGAGCTATTAAACGACTCAATTAGAATCCTTAGTTTTTATGTACATTGCTTACGCAGCAGGGATGATATAAAATTAAATAAACAGTTATTATTCGTTCTCGTTTGAAAAATATTAATTGAAATTGTAGAAAATTCCAGATCGATGACGTCACCGCAAGCAATCGATGCTCAGGCACATGTTCACAGGTTCACAGGGTGCAATACGTCTCGCTTTATTGCAAGCTCACCCCAGGCACCCCAGGGTGCCCCAGGTACCCCGCATAATGCGACTGAGCAACGGTTTACTCGTTCAAAGGAATTTATTGGAAAACTAATATACAGAGTGATTTTTTCATGTGGGCGTCGATAGCTAAATCCGAAACTACGAGAAATAGCAATAAATGTTCAAAGGAGTCTCGGGAATTAAAACCACGTCGTTTGATTTCAAAATAAAAGATTTTTGTTGCCTAAAAGGGGTCGATCCCTTCGGTTAAAAAAAAAACACAAACGATATTTTTAAACAAAAATAAGATCGGTAACCACATCAACCACAGTAGAGAAAAATTGAGAGGTGTCTAGTGGACCCCGGTAAGAACGGAGTTCATATAAAACACGTTGTAGCCTCGATCATCGACCAGTTAATGAGCCCCTCGGTCGGTTTTTCATTGTTTACACTTTTTTTTGGTCTAACCCCGAGGCTCGCAATCGATTAATTCAATAACGTGCGATAAAGAACTCCGTTTTAATATTATCAGGTTTTTTGCGCCCAAATTTTTTTTTTATTTAACTAATTATTAATGCAAGACATCATCATATTTTATTAATATTCATTTATTTATTTGATTTCCGGCTAGGGATTTATTTAGAGCTTTGGTACGTAATCAAAAATGCTCATTAAACTTGTGGAAAGTGTTCTTGTGTGTTGAGCGTTTTTGGCTGTTCCCTATCAGTTCCGGGTATGAACTCGACGTCCACTTGAAAGTTATCTCGCCCAATTCTATCTCTGACGTGTAAACTATTAAACGACTACCTTAGTCCGGCCCCTACATTAGGAAAGGTAAAAGGAAGAGAGGGCGACGCAATAACAGAACTGAGGCCTCTCAAACGAGTATGCGTCCTTGAGGGAAAGGTGATCGCTTCAGGTAGCTCTCGGCCCCCATTAAAAGTAAAATACCCGGAGAAGTGCGAGTCTGACTCGTGATCCGATGGTTCCGTAATTTCCTGTGTTACTTTACATACCATAGACTTCTTGTAGGTTTTCCTTATGGTATGGGTTTGTATTTATCTATTTTCTTATATGAGATCAAAACTATTTATCAGTGAAAAAAAAACGTTTCACCTTAAGTTAGGGTATTTAACTTTTGTGTAAACAATACAAAAGTTCATCCAACTAGTTAAGAGCACGTCTTCGTCGTTGACGCTCGTCGGTCGATTGGTTAATGAACTTCATTGAAATAGGTACCCTTAATTAGGTCACCTGTTCGTCATCATATCACTGCTGGACAAATGTCTCCCCAAGGATCTTTACGACGGCCGGTCTTGTGCTACCCGCATCCAGCGGTTCCCCGTGACTCTCACAACTTCTGTTATATTTATGAGACTGAGAATATCAAATGTGTTAATTAAATCATCAATTAACTAGCTCAGTTCATAAACAGATATTTTACGACAGGTTCTGAGCTATCTTCGCCTTTAATTTTAATTTCTTTGTCGGTTTACATCTATATATATAAAAGAAAGTCGTGTTAGTTACACCATTTATAACTCAAGAACGGCTGAACTGATTTGACTGAAAATTGGTGGGGAGGTAGCTTAGAACCAGGAGAAGGACATAGGATAGGTAGGGGTAGGTCGAGGTAGGTAGGGGTAGGTAGGGTAGGTAGGTAGGGGTAGGTAGATAACGTAGATAGGGGCAGGTAGAGGTAGGTAGGAGTAGGTAGGGGCAGGTAGAGGTAGGTAGGAGTAGGTAGGGGTAGGTAGGGGTAGTTAGGGGTAGATAGGGGTAGGTCGAGGTAGGTAGGGGTAGGTAAGGTAGGTAGGTAGGGGTAGGTAGGGGTAGGTAGGGGTAGTTAGGGGTAGGTAGGAGTAGGTAGGGGTAGGTTGGGGTAGGTAGGTCCCAAATTTATTTTTGTTCTCAGGGCAGGACAACGTCTGCCGGGTCAGCTAGTTACTTTAATAAAAATATTCAGAATTTCTTTCAAATATCATTACTTGCTTTTCTAGTCCATTGTCTAATAGTTGTCATCGTAAATTGCTACACACACGTAACGTTATAATAAGGTACATAGTTTAGTTTTGAAACTTCAGTTCTAGCCTCAAAGCTTGCATGAAAATATTCCCAACCGTTAACAGCGTCGGCATTCAGCATTGTTATGAACTGTAGTGGGACTCGACTCGGGAGCGCCGACGCGTGGAGTGGACGCGAACCAAAACTACAATATTATTGTATTCTTATAAATAATAAAGTTCTGTACATATACAAGGTTAAGTGGGTGTAGCGTATTGTCTTTACTTCCTTACTAGCTTCCGCCTCGAGATTTCTTTCGCGTTCCCAGGATAAAAAGTTACTTATATGTTTTTCCAGGGTATGACAATCTATGTGTCAGGTTTCATCCAAATCTGTTTAGTAGTTTTTATGTGAAAGAGAAACACACATCCATACATCCCCAAAAACTTTCGCATTTATAATATTAGTAGAATAGTAGGATTTGCTAAAGTATGTTTGTAGGTTTGTCCTTATTTTGCGCAGTAACGAAGAAATATATCAAAGTGATTTTTTTCATAAAGATAGGTTACAGTCCGGTGTAACATAGGCTCCCTGCAAAGTGGGTAAAATTTATATGACATACTGCGTATACATAAACAGAATCAAAAATAAGTCAGAATTTTACAGTATCAAACGATTTACTTTAATAACTTTCATTTTGATTGTCTTTATATCCTGACTAGCTGTTCCTCGAGGCTTCACTTGCATTCCCGGAATAAAAAGTAGCCTTTAACCTTCGGGAATAATGTAGCTTCCTATTAGTGAAATATTTTTTCGAATCGGACCAGTAACTCCAGAGATTAGCGCGTTCAAACAAACAAACTCTTCAGCTTTATTATTACTAGGTGTATATCTATATATATATAGATATACACCTACCTAGTCGGTAATCTGCTACCTCTACGTATCAATCAAGCAGTTAAGCCTCTTATTGATCATCTATAGAAACGATAGAACGATAATCTGTCGGTGAAACAACTGCCACCGGTTTACAGCGATGCGTACAGAGCCTCGTTCACTGCGGCACGGATTATACTCAATTAGAGTAGCTCTCTGCTAACTAAACAACTGAATAATACGCTGAAAGTTAGAACATTTTTTTTATCCTAGTAAGGCAGCAAATGAGCATACGGCCCTTCTGATGGTAAATGGTTACCGTAGCCTATGGACGCTTTCAACACCAGGGGTATCACTCGCGCGTTGCCGACCCTGCTAAAATCAGATCAAACTATTATTCAGAACACTGTCCATTGTACAAGCGGTCGAACACACATAAGAAGGCAAAGTCTCTCTTCAGACTAAGGGGTTCCAGGCCGAGAACATAGCATTAAAATTATAAAATGTACAGACGCTTCGTCCCCAAGTTATGAACAGTAACACTAATAATTTTATGAGAGAATAATTGTTCTCAGTCCTGACGACTTAAAAAAAAAAATTTTAAACTTGACAGTAACAAGTAGGTACACTATAATAACAGTAGAGATTATTTTTCATAATAGATGACTAAGCTTTTTAATGTCTAAAAGAGATGGAAGCTCAGACCCACATCAAATGGTTTTATAATCTCGATCCATTGAATCCCACCTGTGTGTGAGGGGAGGGGTGACAGGTAAGTGGGTGGTACCCTAACGAGCACTAAGGTGGAAACCGATTAACTAACCAATAAACGGAATCGCTCAGTAGTTGCGGGCGATGTGACGCGACGTTCTATCGACCGACGTCATGGGGCGCTCTTCCACTGGTAGCGAGAATAGGCTTACTTAATCAATTTTATAAATATTTTAACATTGCATTTTATATCGAAACAATTATACACAAATAAAAATATTATCTTGTAAGTAGAATATTTCTTCAAGGAAGCCGCTACTGCCGATCTTTGGCAAGGTTCCCAGTTGTAAAGTGACTTGTGACCAACGGAAAGACAGAAAAATAGCAAACTGATAGACATATTAATACGGCTTATTTTTGTATTTTGAGTTTAAATACCAACATATAATTTTTGGTTTGACTATGTAACATTTCAATTTCATTAGATTCTCGTAAATATATTTAATCAATCGAGCTTTCATTATCTACACAAAGCATATTTTCTTGTCTGTCTTTTTTGTAGTGGAATAAGGTCTTTAGTCAAGTAGACGTGGCTCACTCAGTATTTTGGCGACATTCAATTACACAATCAATACATAATAGACGCTTAGAAAATAATTGAACACTGTGTACATACACTGATCCTAAAAGGTTTGTAATAGAGTTTACTTTCTATTAAAATTTAATTATTTCGAAGCTATTTTATAATAGAGATACGTACACATTGGTTTATTCAGTATTACAAAATGTTTATTGAGAGCTATGACTTGGCTGCAGCAGTGCTACATTCATATAATGTTAATGTTTATGTTCATGCTAATGTAGTGCTAACGACATTGCTACGATCTAGCTACAATAGTGCTACGTTCTTGTTAGAGTAGTGCTACGATCTAGCTACAATAGTGCTACGTTCATGTTAGAGTAGTGCTACGATCTAGCTACAATAGTGCTACGTTCTTGTTAGAGTAGTGCTACGATCTAGCTACAATAGTGCTACGTTCTTGTTAGAGTAGTGCTACGATCTAGCTTCAATAGTGCTACGTTCTTGTTAGAGTAGTGCTACGATCTAGCTACAATAGTGCTACGTTCTTGTTAGAGTAGTGCTACGATCTAGCTACAATAGTGCTACGTTCTTGTTAGAGTAGTGCTACGATCTAGCTACAATAGTGCTACGTTCTTGTTAGAGTAGTGCTACGATCTAGCTACAATAGTGCTACGTTCTTGTTAGAGTAGTGCTACGATCTAGCTACAATAGTGCTACGTTCTTGTTAGAGTAGTGCTACGATCTAGCTACAATAGTGCTACGTTCTTGTTAGAGTAGTGCTACGATCTAGCTACAATAGTGCTACGTTCTTGTTAGAGTAGTGCTACGATCTAGCTACAATAGTGCTACGTTCTTGTTAGAGTAGTGCTACGATCTAGCTACAATAGTGCTACGTTCTTGTTAGAGTAGTGCTACGATCTAGCTACAATAGTGCTACGTTCTTGTTAGAGTAGTGCTACGATCTAGCTACAATAGTGCTACGTTCTTGTTAGAGTAGTGCTACAATCTAGCTACAATAGTGCTACGTTCTTGTTAGAGTAGTGCTACGATCTAGCTACAATAGTGCTACGTTCTTGTTAGAGTAGTGCTACGATCTAGCTACAATAGTGCTACGTTCTTGTTAGAGTAGTGCTACGATCTAGCTTCAATAGTGCTACGTTCTTGTTAGAGTAGTGCTACGATCTAGCTACAATAGTGTTTTTTTATACAACGAAGTAAGGCAAACGAGATTTTTTATACTTTTTTTATGAATAATTCTTTTTACTAAATTAAATAAATTCTTTTAAATATAATAACGATCGTACGCTTTCCTTTTTTTAAATTAGAAAGGAATCCAAGTTCGTAGCCCGCTCCAGGGAATCAAGTTGAAAAATGATGAAATATAATGTGTTTACATAAGAAATATAATAATTCAGTGTATTTGGAAGAATAGGCTCCGAAACTACTGAACCGATTTGAAAAAATCTTTCACTAATAGGAAGCTACATTATTCCCGAAGGTTATATATAGGCTACTTTTGATCCCGGGAACGCGAGTGAAACCGCGCGGGACAGCTAGTTCATTATAAACTTCCGCCGCCAGATAAGAAGCCAGCATATCTCCTATATAGATATGTACTTATTTTTAATGAAAAAATATATGTATGACAATTTTAAGACCTTTCTGCAGTTCCATCAAAGGAACTCAAAACATATTTGAATATACTTAGATACTTAAATAAGTTTTTACGAGTTGCGCTAGATTGATTTCACCTTTAATATGTATGACGATAGTTTAACAATATGACAATCACTGGATGCATCCTCCCTCCCCCCAGTGCCTTCGTTCCCCCGGACCGCAGCGACGTGGTTTAATTGGTCATCTGCATATTGGAAACGGATGCTCCCAGCTTACTTGGACATAAACGTTTTGCAACAGTTATTGTTCATTCATTGTTTTTCCGTTTAAAACCTCCCATATTGAATTAACTGTGTTATTATTTTACTGGTTTATTCAATGTTGTTGGAAGTGTGCACATTTTTTTTTTAAATGATTTTTTACTTTCGAGCAGAGTTTTATTTTACAGCGCGATTCAAAAGCATCCGTTCAATTTCACGAAAGCTTTCGCAACAACCTTGCAAGTGCGAGCTTTGAGCACCTTTTCATTGCAATATATTTATAATCTGTTGGGTGATCGACACTATACAACATTTTTACGTGTTTCCGTAAACAGATTGATGCACTCTACTGGTGTGTTCCGCGCAATTTTTTTTATGTCGTCTTTTTATTGTAAATTGTCCCGTATAGCTAATGTAAATAGGCAATGATAATCACTTACCATCAAGTGAACCATATGCCTGGTCAGCAGCGTTCTAACAAAATTATATAGAACTACCTGTTCCCCGCAGCTTCACTCGCTTTCCTGGAATAAAAAGTAACCTATAACCTTTTGGGATAATTTATCTTCCTATTAGTGAAATAATTTTTCGAATCGGGCCAGTAACAGAGATTAGCGCGTTCAAACAAACAAACTTTTCAGCTTTTTTATTAGTATAGATAGATATCGATCAAACTTTAACGAGTGGGATTTTAATAAACCTATCACAGCGTAATGTAAATCTACCTAATACATTTAATTTCTAGCAATTTGTATTTCACCGCAACAAATAGGTATTTCATTGTAACAGTAAAATTGTAACTATCTGGATTATTTTTTCTACTTATTTCGTTTATTGTACTGTGAGGCTATTCATCATAATCACACGCGAGCTAATCCCGCACATTTATCTAACTCATTTTTGCTCTAAGCTTGATGAAATGTTTATTCCGGGAAAGTGGGTGAATCCGCGAGAGACAGCTAGTTTTAAATAAATATCATGCATACAAAAAATGTTTGTCTTAAGTGGGAAGCAGAGCCACTACCATCTCACCTCCCTGCTAAGCCTGTCTTTAGCTGTCTTTTATGCTAGTTACATTCAACAGATGGATGGAGAAAAGCTTCTAACTTAAATCATCATTTACATTTGCAAAGTTATTTATGATTCCACTTAAATTTATTTGTTTGAGAAAATATTTTATTATAATTAATATAATGTTCATTGTAGCAGACTGCGCGTATTAGCAAAGTTATAAGGTTATATACATTGTCGCAGTTTTGCAGTAGACATATAGGTACATACGGCCACAGTTCAAGCTACACATTTTTGTTGCAAAATAGCGCCTATTACAACCACATAAGGTGTCTGAGTGTGTAGCTTGATCTGTGGCCGTGTGTACACATGGAGGTACTCGTACGGTTAACCGATATAAATTACACCAATAAATTATATATTTCTCAAAGTCATAGAAAAGTGGCAGTAAATATGTAAATGTTCGCCGCCAAAACTTATCTGTCTCCCTCAACTTTGAACATACTTGAGAGATTTATTAGATCGGTTAAATTATCTTCGAGTGCCTGAACTTACCTTTTGATTAAAAATTACAAATAAAGTTATTCATGCTTTCTTTTATTTTTTAAATTCTTTTGAATGTAAACATGAAACTGCGCTTTAATTTTCATATGAAACACACTCAAGCTGAGCATGTTTAAAAATATATACCGTTTTTACAACGAGGGATCAAAATACCCAATTACGTATGCGCTATATTCAGTTTATGTTAACTATGTAGTAGTGCAATGAATAGTCATTAGTTGAGCACAAAGAGGAACACGAGTGGCGCGTATGACACCGGCACTTAGCATAATGTTCGCGGCCCTCACCACACCCCACCACACAGCGCTAACGAACTCACGCTATTTACAGCACGGTACGCTGCGCTGTACGCGCATCGCGTCCTAGACAACAAGAATATAGCTCATCATTACCCACATCACATCACATCACGTGACGTCACATCGCATTACATCACATCGCGATGACAACACTCGACGGGTGTATAATGAGAGACGTAATTAAAGCTGTGAACAATTAAAACAAGTGAAGCGCGGATGCCGTCACATCGCCGGCGATAAGCGATTTTACGATACGAGAAAACCTCAAGAGTAGATTGCATCAAAAATAAACTTTATCTCTTGTGGCCTAATTACAAATTCTATTGCTTTAATCTAGACTCAAAAGTTTACTTAGCTTTGACTAGCGTTCGAATACATAAGTCTAACAAAATCCTATTACATGTCATCGATATTACCCTTTGCCGATTACTAATATAATGCGTAATTACTGAATATATTCCTGATTAAATATAATATTCTGTATTTTGTGTGCGAGAAACTGAAATCTATACAGTTATTACGATGTAATTGTATAATAATATATCCAAACAAAGTGGAATACCCTTTCAAATTGAGGATGTTTATTTACAACAAATATACAAATTACTATCAATAAACGGAAAATTTGCCAGAAGCTGCTGTAACGTGGGTAACCTGAACGGAATACTATAATTACATTCTATATGCAGGTTTTGAATTTCATATAGTTCTTCTGAGCAGAAGTAACTTCAACTGTCAGTGGAATAGGGTAGTTGACACTGTCAAAAATAAATGACCAAACACTAACCAATGCATAAAACATCTAAAAACACGTGAAAACAATCAATATGACGTACATTTAATGCTTTTTATGATTTTTAATTACCAGTGGAACCACTAAGAGTAGATGATTTGATGCTGTGAAACTATGACGTTATAGTGTAATATTTCATACAAAATTCCATATAAACTATCGTTTTGTTAAAAAAGTAGCTGATTTGATAAGTCAGTCAACTACCCTATTTGAAGGCAGGCTATGAAAACTGCAAAGGGATTCAGGCGTAAATATAGAGTTACTATTTCCGTACTAGACTATTGATTCTTTTAATTTCACATTCCGCGCGGAATCACCGCACCATAGCGTACGCTCGCTGCATTTGTGACCGCAGCCTTACCGGCTTGTAGAAATGGAAAGAGTAAATACTGTTGGTATTGAATTAATTAGCGTGTTTCTGATGGCAGTACTATCGTTGTCTCGCTTACACAGCTCACACTAATGTTGATCACATGTATACTAAATAATTAGTCAATATTGGGTTTCATTTGTTTATTTGCTTATGTTGCGTAAGCGCTCGGGGCACGTTTCATTAAAGCTTGTTCCTAGAAGATAGCATTACGTGTAACTTCTGATCTTACAAAATAATGTTGGGTCGAGATATTGAAACCCGGATAATAGCGTGGATTAGACGCTAGTTTGTAATATTACTAGTTTTTCCCCACGGTTTCACTTGCGTTCTTGGGATATAAAGTAGCCTATATGCCCTCGGAGATAATGTACCTGCTTATCAATGAAAGATTTTTTTTAATATGTCTAGATAGATAGATAGTTCCAGAGATTATCGCCTTTAAATAAACAAACAAAGTCTTCAGCTTTATTATTAGTTTAGATATATATTTGCAGTGCATCGCGCTTTCATCCGTATTAAATTCTAGATTGGCGCGCTCCAACATATATTTTTTGTAATATATGTAAAGACTACATTTAGGATTTATTAAATTTCATACAATAAAGCTTTCAAGTTTAAGAGTACCTTAAATTGTTAAGACTTTTTCAATTTTCAAAGCAAAAAAGGCCAAGGAAAAAGTGTTAAAAGTTGCGTGTAATATAGATGGAGATGAATTGTAAAGTGGAATGTAAACAGTTCGGTAATGAGTAGTCGAGGCGTGGACGAGCCGTGGCCGAGGCGAGCACGAGGCGGGGACGAGGCGGGGACGAGGCGGGGACGAGGCGGGGACGAGGCGGGGAGGGTAGGACGAGGCGAACTTGATAAATGTAGCAGTAAACAACAACAATTTCGCAGTTCATAAAACATCAAGCTACTGACGAAGCGCCACAGCATCGCTGCATTGCAGCTACCCTACTCCCATATTTTTTTATTCAATTTTCATAAAAAAATCAGATGTTATGCAACAGCAACAATTTACTGACTAACTAGAGTACATTTGTATTTGCATTGCCAATCTTGATATTATATCAAATATTATATCAAGTCAAAACTCGTAAATGAGAGTTCAAAAATCAATTTTAAATAGTATCTCGTTCAATATTATTATTACTGCAATACTATTCAAAACTCCTTTTTAATATATTTAACAATTTACACAGACGAAAACAAATGATTACCTAAGCATGTTTAAATAATATTTTATTACAGCTGTGTTTCTTATGCTGTGTTAAGATTTGCCGCTTAAAAAATATCGGTGATTCCAAACAAAACTCGTTTACGAAACGCGAACGCCACTTTGCGTAGATTCAGCAAAAAATGTAGCAAGTTCCACTTGAGTAATGTGCCTCTGTCTGCCTGCTACATTACATGCACCTACGAACCGTTTGAGGCGCCACTGTCGGTCACAAATATTTATTTATATATGAATAACCATTAGTAGCAGTAATGTCTCAATCTAAATCATTTCTGGAGGACGAGAACGCGCAAGAATATCGACAAATAATATGTGGCGTCTCATACATTGGTAAATATCTATATCTGGTCTCATACAACAAGCCTTTGGACTCCTACTCCTAGACAGCTGTTACGTTGACGCCGGTGCGTCCTCACACTTTCTAAAATTCTGTTATTATCTGTGGGTTCTATTGTCTCCTCCGATGTCTTGCGAGGGGGTTCGAATATTATAGAATTCATGATAATGGGAGCCGAATTCAATGATGTTAATAAATTTGTACATATGTTATTTTCGAGTTATAGCGTCTAGACTATAATGTGTAAGTACATAATCTGAAGCAACACATTCCATGATGCAGGGTGGTCCTGTCATTGATCTCTCCGTGTAGGTAGGTAGGTACCTAGACGAGGCGGGGGCTCACTTAGCGCCCGACTCCGACCCCGACCCGGCCCGCAGCCCGAGCGAGCGCGACCCCTCGATACCACTCATCCACCATTTATTAACACTAAACTCTTTATTTACTGCCTTTCTTATGAAGACTTTAACGCCTTGTCGAGATATACGCGTATTAACATCTTTTTGCATTTTGTTTCGTCTTCATAAAATATTTTTACAAGCGTTCTTGTCAGTTGAGAACGGACGGTGATTATTCTGCTCTAGTATTAGGTTTGGTCGTCGTAAATCCCTTTGGAGGCTTTGTGCGCTTAGGCCACATCATCACTTTCAGTCACCACAATTATAAACTGACGGGTATTGTTGAGATCATGCAACATTAACGACTAGCTTTAATCGGTTTTAATCGTGTTCCCGAGGTATCTTATGTTTTTCCGGGATAAAAAGTAGCCTATATGTTATTCCAGAGTATGATCTATTTATGTGTCAAATTTCATCCAAATTCGTTCAGTAGTTTTTACGTGAAAGAGTAACAAACATACATCCAAACTAAACTTTCGCATGTATGATATTAGTACGAAGTAGGCTTAGTAGCATAGTAGAATATTAGTTATTAGTAGGATGTACGAACTTAACTAATATTAGTCAAGTCACCTCTCTTTCATTTTAACCTTATTGAAAAAAGATAGAACATTTTTAATGCTGTCAGTTTAATCCATGCCGTCGTAATGTACGGGTAAATAGTCGTGACCAATAAAGATCGCGCTTAAATTCACGTTGAAATATGTGATCGGGTTAAACTGACAGAACTAAAATATCTTGCATCCCTTTCTTATATTTACTATTAGAAAGAGATATAGTGAGATTAAATTTATTTAGTTCGTAAACAACAGAATCGGCACCAATATCGATTTTTTTTACATCATAAATATCAAAGAAATAATAGTAGAATATTTTAGGTAATGTCATAATAATAATATTTTTATGTATTTGTCTCCCCACAACATTCGCGGATACTAATTACCCACTGTTCTGGCAACACTATTTTTCTAACATGTTATGTTACATTGATATTCATAGCTTGTTATGTGTGTACAGTTCAGTGAGCGAGGTTTCCTTCACACTTGATATTGTCATAATATTTGCGTTGCGACAATCGCGCGATAATATGGCACGTGTCAATATTTGAGCTACGTTTGCTCCGACTCACTACCTGAGAACATTCAGAGGTATAGTAGGTATCTAATAGTAGCCGAACTACTTTTGAAGGGCTTCGGGCCTCGGAATAGGAAAGTTGCGGGTGTTTGTTACTTTGTTCTAGTGCCTTTATTACGGAGCTACCCTCTTCACAAACTACTCAAGTATTTGGTTACAATTATTTAATCTGAACACTTAATTGGAGAGTAGAAAGCAAATACCGTCTGTCTGGGTACCCTATGTGATTACTGTTAATTATTTGCTTAATTTCTTACCACTCGTAATCTAAATAGAGAAAGAAAATAATTTGTATTTTAATTCGAGTCTGCTGTATTTTTATTTTACGAGGGAAGTCAGCCTGCGAAGGGCAAATGGAGAATCTCAAAGAATAATATCTGTGTAAGTGGGCACTTTGTGCAAATCTCGGGGCGGCGGGATTGTCGTCTCGAGTGACTCGAGCGCCTCGCGCCTCGCGACCGCGCCCGAGGCACCGAGAGCCCGAGGTACCTCGGGTACGTCTGCGGTGGCCGGTGACGTCACTCGCGCCGCAAGCTCTTCAGCTTTATATTTGTTGTTATTGTACCGGCGTCGGCGGACCGAAAGCCACTTGCGTTCAAACGGACAATATAGAAAATCCTTGACGAGTTTATAGCGAATATTAAATTAATTTCATCTTGAATTAAATATTCATAAAGTCGACGCTGAATGAGAACAGTTACTCGTTTGTTGAGCTCCACTGAGACTTTTCCAGCGCGCTTGGTATTCGAGTAGTTTTTCAATACATTTCCGTCGAAAGCTAAGTAAAAAATATCGAGCTTTCGTAACGGTTCTTTGCCGGAGAACCTGTGGATTCTCCGATATTAATTTACTTAAGTCCGGAACGGAGAGCGAGTAGTCTTTAAAGAAAAGCTTTTCTTCTTTTAAAAAGGTATCCGAGAAAATTCTTTTCGGTGAGCAATTCTCCATGTTTGCTCGAGCAATTTCGTTAAAAGCTTGTAAAATGATACAAGGTATAACAACATCGCTCAGCACCGAGGCGGCGGCGGCGAGGCGGCGACGACGAGGCAGCGAGGCGATAACGAGGCGGCGACGAGGCACGGGGCTCACCGACATGAAGGCTACAACTTTTGCTTGTGTAGCTCGCCCTCGGGAAATTACAATAAGCACAATTTGAAGTGTGCGTCGGCAAGTTCCCACCAGCCTCAGCCGCCCGTGAAATGCGAATTACTCAGATAATGAATCTTTATTATAAACACGGAATCACAAATTGCGGCGCCGCTGAACCGCTGAAGGTCGCTCCTAGTTGCCTCGCTTGCCGTCCAATTAACCACGACACTGACTTATTACACCGATGATTATATTACATGCCGAAAGGAAATTATATAATAGACAAGTATAGGTATAATATTGTTAGTTCCATAATACACTGATGACTTTACTTTATGATAAACTATTTTGGCGATGACATATTTAAATAAGCTGACGAAAGGTTTGAGCTTTAATTAAGCAAAATTAAATAATGAGGAATACCAACAAAAAAATCTAATTAGTCCGTCAGTTAGATTATCTAAAAATATTGGTTACGTATTTTTTATTTTGATCCGAAAACTAAAAACAACGAAGATACAGTGCGTTAAAATTTTCCGGTCTGCAAAAAGTGTACTAAAAAGTAGTTGTACAATGACGTCACAAGCCCCAATCCTGCACTTTGATGGGACTTATCTTTGTAATTTCTTATGGATTTGATAAAATAAAAAATACGTATCCTATATTTTTTGATAATCTAACTGACGGACTAATTAGATTTTTTTGTTGGTATTCCTCATTCCCTGTTAGGCATTTTCAAAATTGTCTAGTTATAACACAGGCACAGTGGCACAGATGCATTAAAAGTTGCGAAAATGAGAAAGCAATCTAATAAATTAAAGAAACAAGTTGGTAATGAACGTTGGTCGAGTTGGAGCCTCCAAAGTCACGTAGTTAGGAATTCTTTCGTGAGAATACAGCACCGGCACCGTAGCCTCTCTGAAGTAGAGCACGAGTAGGTAGGTAGGTAGGTACCTACAGCTCGCTACAGATGGTATTGTAGAAGTTACAATTGTATTATTGTTATAATTGAGCGCGTCACTATTGGAAGGGGACACTTACAAACGACACTAACTTTAAAACTTATCCTTTGTTTATCTGCAGCAATTGATTTGATAGTTTTTATTAAATCACTAGCGACCCGCCCCGGCTTCGCACGGCTTTTCTCGGATGCTCTATAATATGCATGTTTTATACATATAAACCTTCGTTTTGAATCACTCTATATATTGCTGAAAAGTGCATTAAAATCCGTTGAATAGCTTAAAAGATCTAAGCGAACAGACGGCGGAAGCGACTTCATTTTAAACTATGTAAAGAAGATAAGGTTGCGTTATTTCTTATTTGTTTAAACCAAATGAAAAATATTTATTCAATTGAAACTAATTATTGAAATAAATATTATATTATATGTAACTCTTGCTTAATTATCAATTTAATTACCTACAGCTAAAGTGTACGGACGACCACAAGTCAAGGTAAATACTACGGCACCTTATGCGGTTGTAATAGGAGCTATTTTGCAACAAAAATGTTTAGCTTGATCTGTGGCCGTGTGTAAATAATGTTTTCACGGCTAAACTATTGTACCTATTTTAGGCAAATAAGGAAGACTTCATCTGGGGCAGCTAGTCTCATCATGCATAATCATATCCTAACTCGCGCCCCGTATGAAGTGTGGTCACACCACGCGTCTACTAAAGACAGCTACACTATCTTTACTAATAATAAAGCTGAAGAGATTGTTTGTTTGAACGCGCTAATCTCCGGAGTTACTAATCCGATTTGAAAAATTCTTTCACTAATAGGAAGCTACATTATCCCTGAAAATGAGGAATACCAACAAAAAAATCTAATTAGTCCGTCAGTTAGATTATCAAAAAATATTGGATACGTATTTTTTATTTTGATCCGAAACAAAAATAACGAAGATACAGTGCGTTAAAATTTTCCGGTCTGCAAAAAGTGTACTAAAAAGTAGTTGTACAATGACGTCACAAGCCCCAATCCTGCACTTTGATGGGACTTATCTTTGTAATTTCTTATGGATTTGATAAAATAAAAAATACGTATCCAATATTTTTTGATAATCTAACTGACGGACTAATTAGATTTTTTTGTTGTTATTCCTCATTATAGGCTACTTTTTATCCCGGGAACGCGAGTGAAACCGCGGGGAACAACTAGTATTTGAATAGTAGCTCACGCAAACAAAGAGACGCTAAAATGTTACTTAGATATATAAAAGCAATATATGGAGTAGTTGTATTTATTATGTGGAGCGACACGGCAGCGCGCGGCGACTAAATTAAATAAAAGCTATTTCTTATCGCTCGCTCGAGTCGCGCCACATTGTGATCGGAATGTAACAGAGGCAAGCTCAATACAACAGCAGTAGCCCAACGGAACATTTACATATTTATTGTGTACATGGTATTTATCTGTTTTACTATTAATCTTTTTTGTACTACTGTTATTAGTTGCATTACTAACGATGAGCTATGATTATGTAGTTTGTATTTTCTTAGGGCTATAAGGTATTCTGTCAAACGTTTAAATATTGTCCTATAAATAATCGCTAGCCTATAAAATGTTATTCTATGATCTATTTATATTCCAAATTGTAATGAAATCCTTTCAGCTATTTCAAATCTAAGTGATAACAAATACACATAGAGATAAACTACGATAACATGGCGCGCTTATTACTATTTCAACGTACACACGTTAAAACAGTAATTTGACGATTATATTTGATTTGATTTAAGGCGGATTTGGATCCTGTTTGGCGTCGCCACCATTTAATACAGCTTTAATAGATTTCCCTTTAAAGTGGACAACCGTGTGACGGCATTTAGCCGCTTTTGTTTCTGGGAACTTATTTTGAAAATTTCATGTGGAAAAACAATGTTAACTAGCTAGCTAGCTATCAGTGACCTCCGCTGTCAGATGGCCGAAGCCCAACAGGGTATGTGACTACACAGTCACATCGTTCATTTTTTTTTGACGGCCGCACACATGCTTTGTGAGTCTGTAAACACTTTCACAAATACTTTTAAACGTTTTGAATTCTGTAGGCGCGCCATGTCATCGTAGTTCATCTCTACACACAAACTCTCTCTCGCATTAGTAGGATAATAATATTATCTTATTTTATATTATACTAGCTGTTCCGCGCGGTTTCACTCGCGTTCCCGGGATAAAAAGTAGTCTATAACCTTCGGGAATAATGTAGCTTCCTATTAGTGAAAGATTTTTTCAGATCGGTTTTGTAGTTTCGGAGCCTATTCAATGCAAACAAACAAACAATCAAAACTTTCCTCTTTGTAATATTATTAAGTATAGAAAAATGGATTATGACTAGCTAAACCGTATTGAATTCGCGATATTGTTAAATAATTATTGTAAAGTATTCAAATATTAAAAAAAGAAACTGAATCACACTACAAGCGTATTGATCGGTTTACTTGGTAGGAAGTTAGACTACTGTATTCACCAACAAGCAGTACAATGTTAATAAGGTATTAATTTCCATGCGGGTGTGTTTAGTCGCGTGATCACCGCTCTGTTTGTTTCCTGCCGCGCGACCTTGTTGCTATTAAGGCTGTACACTTATCATGCGGTTTCTACACAACCGCGTTCATTACATTTAAATAATATAAGTTTGTAAAAGTAATATCAGTTAGGCAGAGAGGAAACGCTGACTGGCGAGAACCTTGTCTATGCTCCATAGCAGCGGCAACCTTCAGGAAATATTCCATTAAAAATTTGAATTTTGTAATTTTTTTTGTAAATGTAATTAAAATAACATGTGTTTTACACAGATATATCTAAGTAGAAACATAAAAAGCTATGTGTTCCGCCTATATCATGTAGCTAAGCTAGCAGCTTCCTATATAAACAGGTCACGTGTATCTGCTAGGCGGTTTTTTGAGCACAGACTGCACAGTTGTTCGGCCTTGTTGGAAACCGCAACGTTACTCGAGCGAGTGCGGGTACCGACCGCATCGTAAGTTCTTGCCCTTATCCCCGCTTTGCCCCGCTTCGCCCCGCTTGCCCCGCTTTGCCCCTTTCTGTCCCCACAATGTTGTTATTATAATTAATATATACAATATAGATTTTATTGTCGTCGTCCAAGGTCCGCGCTCAGGTTTTATGGCTCAATATAAATTTACTACGTTCATTAGGTACCATTGTGTTCTGATCTGATTACATTTGCTGTTTGTTACAGCTACTGTAATCATTATTACAATGTCTAATACTTTTGGACAAATCTTAGAAAACTATATTTGTTTTAAGCTGTTTAAGGTTGGCAACACGTCGGCAACCCCATGGTATTGCAAATCTTTAAAAATTAAATGGTACATACTATAGGCACTAATGGTACATACATAGCTATAGTATAAATGTATAACTGATGTTGATAATCAAAGGTGGCTTTACATGACATGGTATTCTATTTTAAATCAAAATCAAAAACTCATTTATTCAGTTTAGGCCCTCACTAAGTCACTTATGAACGTCAACAGTTACAGTTTTACAATAGACTCTACTACCGGTTCGGAATACACTTGAACTGAGAAGACTCCGGAATCAAATAAAGGCTATAACTACTTACGACTCAATCTCAATAATAATCGCAATGCTATGAGCTGCTTTAATGTGGAGAAAGATCTAGGATAACCTTGATGACAAATGTGGGGAAATATTCAAGGATAACAAAGAAATAATGACTTTGAAGGCCCCCCTTGTACCGCATCTATTCAGTCTCGACACACTGACAAAAACAAGAGAAGATTGAGAAAAAGAACAGTCTTACAAAAATATACTTTCGAAAATATATTCAGTAACCGAAAACCGTAAATCCACTTACAAGTCTAAAAAGTTTTATAACTTAGCAAGTTAGCTCGATAACTTACATCGAACATAAAATTCTTGGAATTATCATAATAAAATTAATTCACTTCATTTAAAGAGCTTACGAAAAGCAATTTTTATCTCCAGAATGCATTTTCTTCACTTACAAATCAGTTCTTTTACTACAAGTGAAGTCTTCTGCCAAGAATAGCAAGTTGTATAAATTGAGTTAACACAAGAGCTGTGCTACGAGAAATCGTAGATGGTCTACGATATTCGTAGCTCGTAGAGATTTGGCTTTAAATTATTTTACCCATTTTGTAGACAAATTAATTTTGTTGGCATTTTTTTGTGTAGTAGTTATTGAGTACTAGTCGACTGATCATGTTCGGGGAGTAAGTGTATGAGGCCGAGGCTGGTCCCGGCGCGTCTGCGTCACTCCTCACTTCCTGCACAACTCCATTAATCTACTCACGAAGCTCGGCGTGGTGCTAACGACTTGTTTCTTGATTCACTTTACAACCAACCAAACTTTAACCAACTTAGAACGTACGAGACTCTTTTGTAAATAGTACCTTTAAATACTTCCATCGGTTTTGAAGCTGGAAGCTAAGAATGAACAGTTATTAGACTTAAATTCAAGGTAAATTCAAATAATTCACCATTGTAATTTATACGGAAAACCCCTACTTTCATTATTTCTATGTTACAAGAACGTAATGAATAGGAGGGCCACCGGTCGCGCGCCTGGCCTCCGGCTAGAAGCTATGCACACGCTCGTAACGGCACTCGCTCTGATAATAAAATCGTAATTTCGAGATAATTCAAAAGAAATAATAAATCTTCGCTATTTATTTAAACGAGAAAAGTTTCTTTTAACTGCTGAGTGGAAAGGTAGAACTGTTTCCTGAGGCGACGTCGTTTTTTACCGCAATTTGAACAATTAAATGGCATGGAGCTGAGAACTCCGCCCGAGAGCCTCCGAGAGCCACCCGTGAGCTGTGCGGCGGGCAAGCTATTGTTCGGCCATTCTCTCGACTCGCCGCTCGCAGATATACTCGTACACCTGATAGACTAGAGCACTGAACTCGTTTACGTTAGATAAGGCAGGGGGCCTTGAGCCACTTGAGAGTATAAAATGATATATCCCTACCTAGTAAGATATAGATGACTTCATAATAAACATCAATATTGTAAGTTAATAGGTACGTCCAACGATTTAAAACTGTAATTACATAAATTCAAAAAAAAGATCCTCCAATAAAAAGAAGCCTTGCTGAGTTTGTTGCTGGAGTCTTCTCAGTTCAAGTGTATGTGGAACCGGTAGTAGAGTCTATTGTAAAACTGTAACTTTTGACGTTCATAAGTGCCTTATTAGGGCCTAAAATGAATAAATGAGTTTTAATTTTGATTATATTCAACGATATTTTCATCATTGAGATTTAGTTATACTTTTTGTTACGCAAATTGCGTTCACAAAAAATCACAGTATGCATCATTATATAACTGGATATATATATATAGCGTAGCGACATGTGGTAGCTTATTAAAGTACTTTTAAAAGATCATTTTACACTGACTCCCTAGACTCGGCTGGAGAAAATTAAGAAAAAGTACTTAGTCGAAATATTATGTTTATAAATTTGAAATTTCGATCGCAAATACGCAAGTACGCTTATAGTATCAATGTATTACAATGCCAACATAACACCGAGACCCTGCGTCAAACACAATATGTATTAAAGGTAGGGTTAACTGGCACACAGTATAAGATAAAGCAACTGTACCCTAATCACGTATAGCGCAGGTGTACGAGCCGCCTTAGCATTAGTCAGTGCAGGTATTATGTTCGGCCAGTTAATATGTGTGTGTGGGGTCGCGCGGGCGGGTCAACGTGTGGTTCGGGGGGGGGGGGGAGGGGGGAGGGGTCGGTGTGGCTGCATTCAGACCTCCACAGCAATTAAATGAGTGCGTTGCTTCCACCCAGCATCTGCCACAAAATAGATCAGTACTCAGAAGGATCGCGATTAATGTTTAGTATTAGTGATAGTGATATCAAATGCTGTGGCAGAGATTGGGGGTTCCAATTAAATAATTAACTTTTACAAAAAAATAAAACCTAAATTAAAACCAATATAAATTAATTTGGGACCACCTTGGAGCTAGTTCATAAGCAAACAAGTTATGCGTGAACAAAAAACGTACAACCGAACTGAGAATCTTCAACGCGAACTTCAATCTTTTTTTTTGGAGGAGGTTAAAAATAAGTTTATCTTGAAAAAGAAGGTAAATGTCACGGGAAAATCAATACACGGTAAACCATCTGTGTGTACCTATTTAGTGTTGCTCTTCTGAGTGACGACTCGTGACTCGTGAGTCTAACAAACTGTTTTGTGTCCGAGTGAACAGCTGCCGTTGTATAATGTGCTCACAAGCGGCCTGGAACCCCTTAGTCTGAGGAGAGACTTTGCCTCCTTATGTGTATTCTACCGCTTGTACAATGGACAGTGTCCTGAAGAATTGTTTGATATGATGCCCACGGCTACCTTTTACCATCGCACCTCTCGCCATCCGCGTGGAGTCCATCCTCACACACTGGAACCTAAATGGTCTCGAACTGTGCGGTTCCAAAGGAGCTTCCTACCACCCACGCTCAACTTGTGGAATGAGCTGCCCTCCGTGGTTTTTCCCAAGAGACTACAGCATGGGGTTAAAGAAGGGTGTGAAGAGATTTTTGCAGGGTCGGCAACGCGCGAGTGATACCCCTGGTGTTGCAAGCGTTCATAGGCTACGGTAATCACTTACCATCAGGTGGGCCGTATGCTTGTTTGCTGCCTTAGTAGTATAAAAAAAAAAAAAAACTATAGTTGTATCTCAACTGTGCAATTTTGCTATACTAATATTGTTCTACTTATTGTATTGTATTGTAATACTTGAGAATGTAAAGTCACTACCTATAATGCATTCATGATTAAAAATACGGAACCCTAAAAAACAACCAGTTGTGTATTTTCCTCATTTGTTTATACTACTAAGTTAGGAATCAAGCATACACCTGGTGGTAAGCAGAAACCGTAGCCTATAGACGCTTGCAACACCAGGGGTATCACTTACGCGTCGCCAACTCTAAAATTATTCAAAACTAGCTTCCGTCCCGCGGTTTCACCCGCGTTCCCGAGGTATCTTATGTTTTCCCGGAATAAAAAGTAGCCTATATATTATTCTAGGGTATGATCTATCTATGTGCCAATTTTCATCCTAATCCGTTCAGTAGTTTTTACGTGAAAGAGTGACAAACATTCATCCATATATAATTTTAGTAGAATTACTCATTACTTTTATTTTATATCGCGAAGTTGTGAAACAAGCATACGGCCTTCAGGTGGTAAACAGTTCCCATACTATAATATTTTAAGAGAGGTAGACTATAGCGATTTATCGCTTGCAGAGCAGCTCGACAGGGTAAGTACCTCCACCTTACAGAATTCCGCAGCCAAATAACCTGGTTGTGTTCCTGCGCGTGAGTTAAGTCGCCAGAGCTCATCGGGGCGCGATTAGTATATGGTCTTTGTCGCGGGTGTCGCTAGCGTCCATAGGTTACGGTAACCGCTTACCATCAGGTGGGCCTGCTTGTTTGCCGACTTTGTGGTATAAAAAAAAATGTGTACGGACACTCGCAACACTAACCGTCTCACAATAACCCCAGCTATAAGTATGACACAACTTAGATGAAGCATCGGCAAACATCCTAAAATCGATCGTTCTCGAAAAGAGTGCGCCTACAACATTACTCATGTGTTAAAAAATGATCGGCGAAAATGATCTTGTTGAACGTTGAATGGCGCGATACTGAATTATTTTTATTTGTTGTGTAAATCGGAAGTGAAGTGTACGAAAACGATTTGCCGATGCTACATCTAAGTTGTGTCATACGGTACTAAGTTACTTACTGATCTGAGCGGCGCAACGGCCACACGTTGCTGACCTTCCTCCCTCCCCGAACCTGGCGACCTTACCTACTCACGGTCACGGCTACTCAGGAACACAATATTCAGTTATTTTACTGCCATATTCTTTACGGCGGAGGTTCTTCTCCTGTCGAGTTACTGTTTTTAAATAACCATAATAATGAATGATCATCAACGGACCGCAGTTTGAATTTTTGAACCCACATTTCGTACGTTCTAATTTATTCCGTCAATTTCAAGCGCCTATGAGTCGTCATTTTGATCAGCGCATCAGGGATATGTTTACAGACTGAGCATTCAAAATATTTTATACCTTTAAACGAGCAATTCTTGTATATATATGTATATATAATCTGAATCTCGGAAACGGTTTCAATGATTTTCATGAAATTTAGTATGCCGAGGGTTTCGGGGGAGATAAATCGATCTAGCTAGGTTTCATTTTTAGAAAACGTCGTTTAAAAAAAAATCGAGCAAACCTCGGTCAACCGGGTACTTATTATAGAACTGTACATTGATTATTTTGTTACAAATGTCCGTTATAAGCATTATTAATATCATCAATTGTCACACGTCTCAGGCGCTAATCATAAAATTCCTTTCTAAATTAAAACGCTAAAAATATCCGATTAAATTTCAAAATCAGTTCCATCTAATGAAAATTTAATGCTTATCGGAGACGAAAAATATTTAGTAACCATAGTACCACGTGAAGCGCGTTTTTGTGCAACTTTAGATATAAGCTTGATTGAATTGTGAAGTTTTCCCACCGCCGCGATGCCGCCGCCGCCGCCGCCGCCGCCGCCGCCGCCGCCGCCGCCGCCGCCGCCGCCGCCGCAGCCGCCGCCTCAGAACACACTTGTAATTTGGGCGCGGAAACAACAGACATTACAATTATCATAAATTACTTCCAACAATTTTGCATGAACCGGATAAGTTTTAATTACAGTTAGCTGGTTATGTTTTATGTAGCGACGATGCTTGTTTAGATAATCACAGGGCCGGTTGCTCGTACATTTTAGTTAAAGTTATAGTCAAAGTTAACTTGACTATTATCAATCTTTGACCGATCTCCCTCGGTTGGTTTTCTTTCTTTCGTCGGTTAATGTTAACTAGAACCTTACTATGACCACGCTTTAAGCAACCGACCCTTAGCTAGTTGTACCTACCTACGCTGCTGAGGACTCAGAAAGTTATCCAAACCTATCAGTTTTTAATTAGAGATGTTTAGGTGGCTACTACCTACTGCGGACAGCACGGAGCTCCTGACTGCGCGGACACCGATCTAGGTAACCGCGATAAAAGCGCAGTGTGCCATCGATTCACCTCACCGGTTAAATAGGCGAGAAGCGACACGAAGCTGATAAGCAGCCGCCCCCGCCTCCGCCGCCCCCGCCGCCCCCGCCGCCCCTCCGCCCCTCCGCTACTGTCCACAATGCAGCTGTTAACCTTTAAGCGCGCCTCGTACCTCACCTCGACCCGGTCGCTTGCTATAAGTGGATTACACCACTATGTCACCGAGCCACCGTGAACGCTGGATGCTATTCTGCGACTTGCCTAAGTCTACTATTATTCTGAGACGGTAAAGTTTCGTTTTCTTTATGACGCCCAGCAACCACACATTTGTATAATATTCAAAATCAAAAATCAAAAACTCATGTATTCAGTTTAGGCCCTAATAAGGCACTTATGAATGTCAACAGTTACAATAATTTTTAGACTCTACCACCAGTTCGGAATACACTTATTGACAAGCCAGTTGGCGTAGTTGGTTAAGACACCACCTATGACGCCGCTGGTCATGGGTTCGATTCCCATCCAGGACAAGCATTTGTGTGCATGAACATATCTGTTTGTCCTGTGTCTGGGTGTAATTATCTATATAAGTATTTACAAAAAGTACAAGCTCTGCTTAGTTTGGGATCAGATAACCGTGTGTGAAGAATGTCCAAGAATATTTAATTATTTTTATTGAAATTCCCTTAAAGTCTTCACATATTACATAAAATGATATCGCCCTCTGCGTCTGTCTGTCATTCTGTCTGTATATCCGCTAACTCCTACTAAGCCACGCAACGGATTTTGATGCTGTTATAAAACCATGACTCGTTCCTTCATGGCACATTTTTTATTGTCAATTTCACATTTTAATCAAACGCTTTTGTAATATTTGAGCGATGAGGCTCTTCCTTACGAAATAACGTTCGCAGAATTGGAATATGAAAAGGAAAAATCAATTAAGTTTTTGCCATTGGGTCTTTTATGACTTCTCCGTCAAATCAGATTCGGCGACGTTGTGACGTTTAATCAATCGAGACTATACTCGACCGATAGATAAATAGACGGTGTGTGCGGTTGGCAGCTTGGACGAATTCTACATACTTGAAAATGACTTTAGTGGGTATGCACTGCAGATGTGTGGCTGTGTGGACGCCACTCTATTCTAGATTCGATGAGTCATGCACCGTGCAACTCAATATTGATGTGAGAACATGAACTAGTAAAAAATGTGTGCTCTAAAGTGGAACACAAACATCGGCCGGCGGCGAGAGCGTACGCGGGCACTAACTGACGACCAGATATTTCCAATGTAATCGTTCGCTTGTTTGTTTGTTTGTGACAAAAGTTGCAAACGATTTCCCCAACTTTATTGAGTTAATTAACAACAAATGTGGAGGAAAATGGGGAAACTTTGTTTTCGTTTTTAAGTTGAACCCGCGGGGCTGGCGGAAAACGCTTTTCTGTTTTCTTAATTATTTTTGGGGTTCACCGTTCAGTATTTAAAGGTTTTCATAAATGCTATGATTTCATTAATATTTCATATTAAAACTTCAAAGATCAATGATAAATCATCGTCGAATAATTATATTCGGAGAGTTTTAAAATACTCATTAATTTAATTTTAACTTTATCTTCATTTCATAGAACCATTAATTTAACAAGTGCGGAGAATTCAGATTTGCCTCGGAAATTAAATGTCTACAATAGCTTTTGAACCATTACTATTTTAAACTCATTCTATATTCGAATATTATTTCTTAATACCATTTGACAACTCATTAAATTTGATCAATCTACCCTCAGACATTCATGCCAATTTGACGAAACTGTTTGAACAATATACTTGAACGTCTATGGCCGGCATAAGTCGCCATACTGCAACAATTATTCGTGCTGAGATAGACGCAGCTCACGGCACACTAAATGAATACTAATGTGGCCAGATGATCTGCAAAAACGGTGCTGGGGCTCTTTAAACTGAGCTTGTAATTAGGGACATACAAATAGTATTTGTGGTAGCTTCATGAAGTTTTACAAAAACTCTGGAAGCCAAGATTAGAGCTGTTTTATTTATTTATCACATATTATAACAGAAAATAATTCTTTAATTAAAAAATGTATATGAAAGTGGAAACATGCATGTATTATTTATATATTATTCTGAGAGTAGAGTAGGTATTTATAGTTAGTTACTAGCGACCCGCCCCGGCTTCGCACGGCTTTTCTCTGCTTTTCTGTACTATAATATGGATGTATTATTAGTAGTTTATGATACTGTTGCATAATAGGGGTTATTAAATACGAGTGTGAGTTTAAGTACCGAGCCGTAGGCGAGGTTCTTAATAGTATCACACGAGTTTTTAATACCTAATTATGTGCAGTATCATACAGTACTTTATCTAAACTCATATAAATAATGTAATTTATAGGTAAAAAAAAAATGTTTTTTGCAATTTAAAAAAAAAAATGCTATTTTTGTGTGATATTTTTGGTCAAAATGATATATTTAGGCAAAAAAAATAAAATAAACGAACACAATAATCATATACCTAATCAAATCCATAGTCCAAATTGTACTTTAATAGAAAAAAAGTTATTTTATAGCATTATCTTGGGAACACAACTGTACTATAATGAATCATTATACACGGGTGTGCCTAAAGTGGGTCATTAAAGTACTGATTTTGATTTCATAATAAGAACATTACGATATGAGAGTAGATAAACATATAAACCTTCCTCTTAAATCACTCTATCTATTTAAAAAAAACGCATCAAAATCCGTTGCGTAGTTTGAAAGACCTAAGCATACATAGGTACAGACAGACGGGAAGCGACTTTGTTTTATACTATGTAGTGATTATGATGATGAAGTGATAGTGACTATAAACCTATGTTAGTATAATATAGAGAAGTATTAAATGTTAGTGGGTCAATGCGAATGTGACCGCGAATGGCTGCCTCTATAATTATCGGTCCGGCCGCCGCCCACTCAGCTCGATACTCTCAAATTATACGCGTGCCCGGGATTAAAAGTAGTCTCTGTCTATCTTACTATCTGGGCCATAAACTATCTCTATGCTGATCTGTTGTTTATGATATAACATGATTTACTATTATTTTTTCTCTTTTTAACAGACTTCAAAAGAATAAGGCTAAGATATGTGTAAATATTTTTTATTTACTTTTATCAACATGGAAATTGCATTATTTCTGGTATGATAAATAGTGAGGCGATGTAATATAAACACTCTGTGAATAAATCATCAGCAGCTTATATCCTCGACTGAATGCTGGTCTCCGACCTCATTTATAACCACACACAGAATTGAATTATAACTTCCTGCGCTGTAGAGCCGCTGCTACGGCTTACTTCGTAGCGTCGTAGCAAGTCGTAGCCAAGTCGTAGCGGGTCTACAGACGACACGGTGACTCCGGTCGACATTTAATTTCGTCGCCTTTAGCCTAGCCTATCTACTAATTTTTTTATGGTTAATTCTATGGTATGAGCTTTAATATATTTGACGTTGTAAATATATGTTTCTAATAATTATACAATAAACATATAAAAAAAATTGAAATTCGGTCGACAATTGGCAGAGTTATCGGCAAACATACTATAAAAAATAATACATACAGTCGAACATAGAACTTCCTCCTTTTTTGAAGTCGGTTATCTAAAACGTTGGAAAAATGTAAGTAAAATAAAAATAATTCTTTTATATCGATATTTTAGTCTTCAAAACCTAACTGAAGATAATATAAAATGTATAACAAGGTTTCGTGTCGGGCAAGTGTCAGAGGCAGCTGTCCTCGGTCGTGTAACCAATTATCAACAATCAGAAGTTGCTCAAAGGCAACTTGCCCTCTCCCTCTCACCCTGTAGCCGTCTCCCTCACACCCGCGGGAGTGTCGCCGTCGGCGAGGAGCGGTTAAACTTGTCTTGCAACCAACTACCAGCTACAAGACCAATTACATGTTTGTCAAACGCTCACAGACATTGCATAATTTAACGAAACCAGTCTTATACATACAAAAACAAAGTCGAATTTATTATAAATTATTTTTAAATAGTATAAGTAGTGTGTAGTTGAAACGGAACAGTAAGTTCTTCACAAGTTGTATTGAAGTATTGGATGTGAATGGGAACGGTAACGAGGCGTCGCGTCGGGTCGCGCCTCGCGCCTCGCGCCTCGCGCCTCGCCTCGCGCCTCACGCCTCGCCTCGCGCGCCTCATTGTCTCAGTTCGCCACTAGCTACAAGAGGTAGAGCATAACATTAATTTGTTCAAAGAGCAACTCAACTACCGCAGCCTAATCAATTTTGCAACCTTTAAAATTTTTGACCGGATATATTGATGGATCTGGATAAAGAAATCTCAGTAGTCAAAAGGGTACTGATGGGAATTAGTACCCCTTTGTCTACTGAGATTTTTTTATAGAGGCTACCGAGACCCACCTTTCAGTATTAAGGGCAGCACACTATTCCTGACTGTATTATCGTAATAAGTAATTAAGTAATTTTAACATTAATCTTTGAAGACGAGGTGAAGCCACATCATGTATGTTTTTTCTTAATAAAGTTTCAAGTGGTTTATGGTCATTTAGAACAGTACACTTTTGACCATAAATATAGTAATGAAATTTCTTTGTTGCCCACACTACACTTAGTAACTCTTTTTCTATTTGTGAAAAGTTTTTCTCAGTAGTAGTTAAACTTCTAGAGGCAAAACTAACTGGCTTCCCATTTTGTAAAATACTACAACCTAAACCGTTTTGTGAAGCATCACATTGTATGACAACTTCACACTTAGGATTAAAATTTTGTAAAACTGATACTGAACTTATTTTTTCTTTTAACTTGTTAAATGATTTTTCATGAATGTTGGTCCAAAGCCAATCTACATTTTTTTTTAACAACATTTGTAAAGGTGAAGCTATTTCAGACATTTGAGGAACAAATTTTCTCAAGTAATTAATCATACCTAGAAAAACCTGCAATTCTTTTTTAGATTTTGGGTTTTTTATATTCATTATAGCATCTACTCTTTTAGGATCAATTTTCATACCATGTTCTGAAAAGATATGACCAAAGTATCTAAATTCTTTTAGCTTAAATTGGAATTTTGTACTATTAAAACGAACATTATGTTTTTGTGCTCTCTCCATGACTTTTAACAATATATTGTCATGTTCCAATTCTGAATCAGCATACAATAATAAATCATCGCAGTAAATTAATACCCCTTGTATGTCACCAAATACTTTTTCATTGTATTTTTGAAATATCTCAGGTGCTACTGATATACCGAAAGGCATTCTATTAAATTTATAACAACCAAATGGACTATTAAATGTACATAAGTTACTGGATGTATCACTTAGTTTCACATGATAAAATGATTCAGCTAAGTCTAGGACAGAAAACAGAGTCTTATTAGTCAATTTTGTTACAATTTCTTCTAAGGTTGGTATTAATACAGGTTCTCTTATCAAGGATTTATTTAGATCTCTTGGGTCTAAACAAACTCGCAAACTTTTATCTTTTTTCTCAATTACAACAAGATTACTAACCCAAGATTCAGGATGCTCAACCTTCGCGTCGAGGCGGACGAACAGTTGGTTGTATCTCTGGTCGAGTTCGCAACTGCAGTGGCTCTGCAAACTCACCAACTCCCTGAAAAATTTGTTTGAACCGTTTTATAACATCATCTTTACATGTTATCTTAATATTATTACTTTTTACACATTCAATTCCAAGTTCTTTATTTTCATTACAAACACTTTCTTTCATTTTATTATTATATATAATGAAACCAAGCTTTATACTGGTTTCTAAACCTAAAATTGGTCTAACATTTTCTTTAATTATTATGAACAATGCATTTTCACTGCAATTGTCTGAATTGCTGATCATTAATTGGCTTTGTCCAATAGGTTTTATTTGTGTGCCCCCAAAAACTTCTTAAACTACTTTTGTCTCAGACAGTTTACTGTTATCATCATTGACAATTTTCCTAAAATCTCTAAGTGACAAAACATTTACTTGTGCACCGCTGTCAATCTTAAAGTTGACCTTTTTATTGTTCATTTTTAATACTTCTGTCCACTCCTTTTTTAAATTATTAATTGAGTTGCAATACTTAACAATTGTATGAACTATTAAATTATCTCCACTACTGTTACTTTCTGACCCTATCTGTCCAACATCATTAACTTTTTTATTGAAACGACAGCCACTAGCAAAATGGTTTGGTTTATTACAATTCAAGCACATCTTACCAAAAGCAGGGCAATTCCTAGGACCATGTTCTGTATTACACTTTTTACACCTAAAAAAATTATTATTAAAATTACTGTTTAAATTACTATTATTATTATTAGAATACTTAGCTCTATAATATTGGCCAGAGGTCAACTGCTGCTTTTTCCTTTCTTGAGAGACAACAGCATTCACTAACTCAGTTGTGGATGATGAGCTGATTTTCTTGACTTGATGTTTAGAAATCTCCGCAGACCTACAGATATCAACTGCCAAATCTAGTTTTAAATCCTTCGTTGCCAGAAGCTTTTGCTGCACATGGTGATCTCTTATTCCTATGACAATCTTATCTCGCAACATTCTGTCTTTTAATTCACCGTAATCACAATATGCTACCAGTTTTCTTAGCTCTGTGTAAAAGTTGTCAAAACTTTCACCATCTTCTTGGTTTCTGCGACTAAAGTTGAAAGAATTAATTACTTCATTCTGCTTTGGTATGAAGTGGTCATCGAAAGTCTTGACTACTTCTTCATATTTAGTGACATCGGTTTTCTTCAATACGTTATAGTACAAGTCTTGCGCTTGCTGACCAACAGCGTTCAACAAAATTGCCGCTTTTCTATTTTCAGATACATTATTGAGACCAGCCGCTAGGAGATATATATTAAATGACTGTTTAAACCTTGTCCACTGAGGCTTCAAATCGTCCGTGCTATCCAATTTTAACGGAGGAGGCGGGCGAAATTCAATTGTCGAGTCCATTTTTAGGCTTCGGTTTCTCACACTCAGGCGGGAACTTTTTCAATGGTATTGGTTCTTCACCGACTGCGCCATGTATTATCGTGGCGACTGGTCTTCTTAATATTATTAATAAAAGATGGTATTGGGGAACACAGTTTATTTTATCTTCATATATACCAAACATTCGACTCCGCATCAAGCCGTATCAAGCGAGAGAGACGCCCAGCAAAGCGCGGGAAAGCATCTGTCACTTTAGTGACGTTCCACTACACTGACAACCCCTTACGAAGCGATACCAAGCAAGTCATTTATTTTTCAAAATCAAAACTCATTTATTCAGTTTAGGCCCTAATAAGGCACTTATGAATGTCAAAAGTTACAGTTTTACAATAGACTCTACTATCTTTTAGAATGAGTTCCAGACTTTAATAATTAAAAATATAATACTGCCGTTCACCGTCCACCGTCCACCGTCCACCGTCCACCGTCCACCGTCCACCGTCCACCGTCCACCGTCCACCGTCCACCGTCCACCGTCCACCGTCCACCGTCCACCGTCCACCGTCCACCGTCCACCGTCCACCGTCCACCGTCCACCGTCCACCGTCCACCGTCCACCGTCCACCGTCCACCGTCCACCGTCCACCGTCCACCGTCCACCGTCCACCGTCCACCGTCCACCGTCCACCGTCCACCGTCCACCGTCCACCGTCCACCGTCCACCGTCCACCGTCCACCGTCCACCGTCCACCGTCCACCGTCCACCAGCCGCCGGCGCCGGCCGTCGGTACGGCACGACCATTAATCGTGAGGCTGGTTCCGCTCGCGTTTGTTTCTGATTGAAAAATAACCTTTTTGTTTCCGCGAGCGTCAGCGGACCGCGACACGTCGCCCCGCCTCCGCCTACCTACATACATAATACTACCAAAGCTTTTGTTACATACTCATAAAAAGTATCCATTAAAGCAAATATTATAACGTTGATAGATTTAAACACTGTGTGTTTCTACACTAGGTATTCTCACCCTCATGTCGGACGTTACTGGTCAGCTTTTAATTTAAGCTTGGAACGAAAAATCTGCCTCCACTAATTTTGCCTCCACATTCGTTAGTGTCGCTCCACCTGCCTCGCCTGCCTCGCCTGCCTCGCCTGCCTCGCCTGACTCGCCTGCCTCGCCTGCCTCGCCTGCCTCGCCTGCCTCGCCTGCCTCGCCTGCCTCGCCTGCCTCGCCTGCCTCGCCTGCCTCGCCTGCCTCGCCTGCCTCGCCTGCCTCGCCTGCCTCGCCTGCCTCGCCTGCCTCGCCTGCCTCGCCTGCCTCGCCTGCCTCGCCTGCCTCGCCTGCCTCGCCTGCCACAATTTCCTGCCTTCAGCTTCGACGAATCCTACAACTATTATGGTGCTTTTTAACCGACTTCAAAAAAGGAGGAGGTTTTTAATTCGACTATGTGTTTCTTTTTGTATATTTGTTACGCGATTACTCCGCCATACTTGAACCGATTTAAAAAAATATGATTTAATTTGAGAGTATACTTTTGAGGTGCTCCCATTGTCACCAAGTCTCGGGATCTGTCGATGGAAATGGCATAAAACGGCATTTGAAAGTGGTTCTCTTTTTGTTTAAAGTTCTATTATTACGACATATGTATTGATTATGATAATGAGATAACGTTTATTTAATACCAGCGTTACTGAAAACACTACGTTTACAAAAAGTCTGTTTATTAAAAAGGTTATCTGAATTTAAATTGGAAAGCAAAATGTTACGAGAAATCGCTGTTCTGCAGATCTATCGGTGTGGGAGGAAATTGAAGCGATTTTGTTAGCGTATCCATCGACAGTCGGGCAATGGCCTGACCGAACGTGCTCGAGACCTGCAGCTGCTGTGATGGGATGCAGCGACACGCACTCGTGAGCTGATATTAAATTAGCTTCCGCCGCGGAAGGAGCGCTACATAACGAAGTTACTTCGCAAGATGACGAGTGATCCATCCGGACGAACCCCAGTTCCGTGCCACCACTAGCTCGCACCCCTCACCCCCTGGCCCTCGTTACCCACTATAAATACTCCGCTGTGCGATGCAAAAAACATTTTAAGTAAGGACGGAAACGTAATTAGCGAAGGGCGTCGCTCTGTTATGGGAGTCTGTCTGCTTCGACGGTATTAGTGAACCGATTGAGCTGAAACTTGGGCCGGAGCCAGAATACTAATGTCACGGTTCGAGGCGCCGCGGAAAATCAGCATTTTAAAATATACACAGCTTCTATCGGGAGGTAAATTACTTACGTAAATATACAGTCAATAAGCGGCACTTACATCGGCAACTACATGTACATCTTATAAATAGAAATTAGAGCCTAACATGGGTTTATTTGTTGTCAGATTAAGATTTACAACAAAAAGCGTTAATGATGTATGCATAGAGCTCTAATTTAAGTGTCTTAGGTCGATGTTCACCGACAAGAAAACGGATCGATAAACAGCGTTTACGACGACTTTTCCCTACAAAAATTCACGGTAAACAAGTCGTAAAACTATAGCGAAGCACCCACTAGTGCCACCACCATGTAAACCTCAAACTAGTAGTTGCAACTGATTCTACCAGTCATTTGTCAAGTTTTTTTTTATACTACTAAGGCAGCAAACAAACATACGGCCCACCTGATGGTAAGTGGTTACCGTAGCCTATGACCGCTTGCAACACCAGGGGTATCACTCGCGCGTTGCCGACCCTGCAAAAATCTCTTCACACCCTTCTTTAACCCCATGCTGTAGTCTCTTGGGAAAACCACGGAGGGCAGCTCATTCCACAAGTTGAGCGTGGGTGGTAGGAAGCTCCTTGGGAACCGCACAGTACGAGACCATTTAGGTTCCAGAGTGTGAGGATGGACTCCACGCCGATGGCGAGAGGTGCGATGGTAAAAGGTAGCCGTGGGCATCATATCAAACAATTCAATTCAAGCTATAGCTAGTTCGCCTGTTTTTTATTAAATATAACCGCTAAGCGGCTGCATCGCTGTACGTGGCTGTACTGTATGTAGCGCAGCGCAACTGGCGGAACAAATAAAGGTGTCGGCGGCGCGCGGCGGCGGCGGCGGCGGCCAGTACCGGCGTTAGGGTATGGCGCGGTAGGGCGATCGCCCAGGGCGCCAGATGTAAAGGGGCGCCAGGCCCACCTATATTTTCGGTCGCTCATGAGCGAGTCCCGCTATCTCGAGTCTAAATAAATAAATTCTCAAGTCTAAAGATAAAATAGTTATAATGGCTTAAAATCCCTTTTGTTGGCGGGAGAAGGGGGAGGGGGGGGGGGTTATCACATCTCGCCCAGGGCGCTGGTAGAGCTAAAACCGGCACTGGCGGCGGCGGCGTGTGGACGTGACACTACTTCCATTCAAACTCAACACAACTCGTTTACAATTCGAAGAAACTTCTTAATTTTAAATTTGTATTTCAAACAATAAAATAAATAAAATATACTTCTTATAATTTTACTAGTAAAATTACCTACTACCTAAATACCTGGCTATCGTTCACGTTATACTAATATTACACTAAACAGTTTGCTTAAACTTTCACACACATCATTTTTAACCGACTGCAAAAAGGGAGGAGGTTCTCAATTCGACTGTATGTGTTTTTGTTGTATGTTTGTTAAGCGATTACTCCGCCATTATGTGAACCGTTTCTAAAAAAATGATTTTTTATTTTATTTTAAGGTGGTTCTATGTTTTCTACTCCTTCTTTAGAGAGTCGAGTATAATAGTTTAGTGACGGGCCAGTTGGCGCAGTTGATTAAGACACCACCTATTGCGCCGCAGGTCGTGGGTTCGATTCCCATCCAGGACAAACATTTGTGTGCATGAACATGTCTGTTCGTCCTGAGTCTGGGTGTAATTATCTATATAAGTATGTATTTACAAAAAAAAAGTAGTACATGTAGTATATCAGTTATCTGGTTGTCCATAGTACAAGCTCTGGTTAGTTTGGGATCAGAGCCCTGAGCACGAACCTCTGCCGTAAGTGTAGCGTCATCGTATCGAGTGCGTCAAAACAAAATTGTATGGAGATTTGAATCTGGAACAGTGCTAAACGTTCACGGATCTGCAAATCGGCAGCACGAACACCTTTGACAGTTTCTACGTTTTCCTAACGTCACGTGCGTAAACGTACGTATACGCAGTTTTGTATTAAATTTGATATAATGGTACAGTTACTCGCTAGCCAGCTATCGTCGACCTTCTCACCGAATATTTTGCAGTGAGAAGGTCGTTTTTTTTACAGCATTTTTTAATCATGTATCGCAGATTATTGATTTTTTTGTATATTGTGATTTTATTAAAAAGGTTTAAAATTTTTTTTAGTTAGATTTTAATAATTCTTATATAGAAACCAAAAAAATCAAAAGGTAAACCCCTATGAGATGTGTTTCATTTTGTTTCGGCGGCTAAAGATGGTCCATCTTGCATACCTCGAAATTTTAATAGTAAAATTAATACTTATAAAAATGATTATTTCGATGGATCGTTAATTTAGGAACATCCTTTAATTACAATAAAAAAATAAATACGAATTTCATAAAATGTGCTAAAAAACAAATCAATAATTGAAATGCATCGAATTCATTTGTATAGAAATCACGAGGCTCAACTTTTTACGATTTGTTCTAAATTCAAACTTAGATCTCCTTGCTGAAATAAAAAAAAGTTACTACGCGCGCTTTTTACTTTTAATATTATTTGATTACATGAATTACGTTCACCATTTTTTCATTCATATATAAAGAAATATTATTTATTATCTTAAATTGTAGAAAAAGAACATTAAAATATGAGGATTATCTAGTATACCTTTTATTTTTTGCTAATAATGTGAGATATGCAGGTTATTTAATTTATTTTTTTGTTATTTGTAAATAAATATGTATATATTGTTTAACAATACAATTTAAAAATGTATGATAATAATTTCTAGACGAACTTAACGTAGCTCGCTAGCTGGGTATCGAGTAGACGATAGAACTTCTGTCAAAAATTACACGCAGACGCTACGATGACGATACGTAAGTTTTACGCAAGTGATTCGTGCTCAGGGCACAGATAACCGTGTGTGAAGAAATGTCCCAGGATATTTATTTTTTATTTATTTATTTTATTTTTGTACTAAAAAGCTATTTTATAGGTAAACACCTAAACATATAGCTAAGTAGGTAGTTACATGATTACCCTTAATTACTTAAAGTCGAGTTGGTATTGTAATTACGTGCAAGTTATGCGAGCGCTTTGTGCGCTGACATTCCCGCCAGGAACCGCATCGCACAGTGTTGCGCTTCAACATAACAGAACCTGTTCACAAAACACCAGAACCTGTTTACAAAACATTTATTTTTCTAATGAAAATTCATACTTTCAGTATCTAAGTAGTATCCCTTATTAAGACGAAACTAACAAGTCTTGACCACCGAAGAGAGTTGCTTGCTTATCGGTATTTTATAGGATATATTTTGGAGAGTGTGCGCAGGAATTATTCAACCTGATTCCGCCTTCCCCTTTTTAACACCGAAGTACTAGACGCTGCGAAAAATTTCACCCATACGTTGTTGATATACCGAAGATACGGACACAACGTTTTGCTTCCTCATTTATAATGCGGACAGCAAAGGAGTGGAATTTGCTTCCGGCGTCTGTATTTCCAGACTCCTATAATCTCGGAATTTTCAAGGCCTGGGTGAATAGGTTTCTTCTAGGCAAGCATGCTCCATCATAGGCTTCGTCATCGTCCACTAAATGGACGAGTCTGTGGCCAAACGCAAGCCCACCTTATATAAAAAAAAAAAATCTACAAAAAATAGTAGGTACATTACTGGCGAGGCCTGAAATAAAGCATTTGATGGTCGAATAATAAAGTAAAGACAAGTGGAAGCTACTAACTACTTCGTGATTTAAAAAGGACGAGGCTCCAGTCGAGTCGTTGTTATTGTAATGTTATTTGCTATTTCGGATGATACTCGTATTGTACTTTTCTTTTTTTTTTTTTTTTTTTTTATACTACTAAGGTAGCACGCAAGCATACGGCCCACCTGATGGAAAGTGGTTACCGTCGCCTATCGCCATTTGCAATACCAGAGATATTGCCAATGTGTTGCTGACCTGTTACTCGGTATTGTAATACCGAGAAGGCAAACTGGCTCTCAAGTGCAATTACCGGAACACACCGGTAGGTGCTTGGCGACAAATTTTCAACTTGAGGGTGGTAGCCAGCCAGGCGGGTACTACAAAGTACCCTACCACTGCTATGGTTTCCTCACGATGTTTTCCTTCACCGAAAGCTCAAGCTCATTGTAGGATTCGAACCCACGACCTTCGTCGCGGCATCCGACGTCACTACCACTGAGCTATCGCCTTAAAAAAGACAATAAATCTCAGGTCGAAAAGACAATAAACAAATTAATAAACATAAAATAACTTTAAATTGTGATAAACTTGTCCATCCACAATACGGTACCTAATTTAAAAAACTATTCAATATTTTTTATTATTATTTTGGATAAATAGCATCTTTGATAACCAAAAAGAGGTGATTGACGTATTATATTTAATATTATTTCTGTAATAGTTATTTATCTCCCGCAGTTTAAAAGTAGCCTAAAACCTCCAAAACCAACTTAGGGCGTTCAACAAACAAACAAACTCTTGAACTATATTATCAGTATAGATAGATGAAGCAATTTCCGAGCAAGTGGGAGAAATAATTGGTGCCACAGTTATTACACAAACTGTCGTAATACTTGAGGTGGTCCTGTCCCCTTAGCACGGCATAGACTATTTATAGAACACTCGAATCTTCGGCCAATTAAATCACATAACATATGACGTGATGAATTAATCTGCGATTATTATTGGTTGTACACTTGAGTGTTCTCTGGTCAACGCTTGCCATGCTATGGGCTTGTAAGGTTTTCACGTGATAAGGGAGCAGGAGTTTTAACATTATTACCATGAGTAATACAGAATGCGTAGCGCCAGAGCGTGATGCGGGGTGAGGCACGTGAGAGTGAGGGGGGGCGGGCGTTGGGAATTGGAGGATGGATTCAATAACCAGTAGTGAGTGGAGTCTGGCGCTGGTGTTCCCGCGGGAAATATCGCGACTACGTGTACATTGTATACCTACTCACTCACTCACTCGCTCACTCACTCACTCACTCACTCGCGCGCTCACAAACAGTATCGCAACGCAACTTATCTATGTTGTTACTTATTTATCTTAGAAAACTTTTTTTTTAAACATAAATTTCCAGGCATTATGAATAATCTGACTTTAATACCACTTGGGAAGGTTGTACTTAAGTATTTGCACAGAAAAGTCGGTAAACTCAACAATTAATCTTTTCAAAACAAGCTTATATTAATTTATTAATCTCACTTACTACAATAGGCTTTTGCAGATAATAAAAAAACAAAATTAGTTATTAGAAAAACTAAAGATAATTCATATTTGAGGAAAATAAATTCAGCAAAATTGGGTACTCAGTCACGTGACAGCGAACAAGATTTTTTTGAAAACGCAAAAATACAATGAAAAAGTCGGACATATGCGAGTATGACAATATAATTTGGAAAACTTTTTCCCCTAATTTACCCCCAAAATGTGGCCCCATGCTTAGAATTCTTTTATTTACGTTACACATCGGTGTTTGGGTCTCCGATTTACATATGTTTACCAAATTTCAACGCAATCGGTCCAGTAGCTTTTTCAGGAGCAAATTGGCTGTGACAGACAGACAGACACACGAGTGATCCTATAAAGGTTCTGTTTTTTCCTTTTGAGATACGGAACCCTAAAAATGTTTTTTCTTGTAAATGGAGGCAAAACTATAAAGTACACTATCAATATTCAACAAGTAAATAGAAGACAAAGCATCCCTCTCCTTAATATTTTGGAGGGAAGAGGGCGACCCATCTCACGGTCTGCTATAAGTACTCGTAAATTGTGTTTAAGATATGTAGATAGCAAAAGTAATCAGTTCACAATAGCTCAAATAAAATGTTAATTAACTGAATCCGAATCTTGAGTTAAACTTACCTGTTTGATAACAAAGAACATGAAGACAAACTGATTGAATTATAAATCCATCCGACACACTTGTGTTACTGTATTGTTTATTTTATTTTAGCATTTTTAAGAGAAACTTACAGCTAATACAAAAATAGTAGTACGTATAATTTAACATAAGTCATTTAAAAGTTTCTTCAGATAATAATAATATTCTGTAGTGTAGTGTAGTGTAGTGTAGTGTAGTGTAGTGTAGTGTAGTGTAGTGTAGTGTAGTGTAGTGTAGTGTAGTGTAGTGTAGTGTAGTGTAGTGTAGTGTAGTGTAGTGTAGTGTAGTGTAGTGTAGTGTAGTGTAGTGTAGTGTAGTGTAGTGTAGTGTAGTGTAGTGTAGTGTAGTGTAGTGTAGTGTAGTGTAGTGTAGTGTAGTGTAGTGTAGTGTAGTGTAGTGTAGTGTAGTGTAGTGTAGTGTAGTGTAGTGTAGTGTAGTGTAGTGTAGTGTAGTGTAGTGTAGTGTAGTGTAGTGTAGTGTAGTGTAGTGTAGTGTAGTGTAGTGTAGTGTAGTGTAGTGTAGTGTAGTGTAGTGTAGTGTAGTGTAGTGTAGTGTAGTGTAGTGTAGTGTAGTGTAGTGTAGTGTAGTGTAGTGTAGTGTAGTGTAGTGTAGTGTAGTGTAGTGTAGTGTAGTGTAGTGTAGTGTAGTGTAGTGTAGTGTAGTGTAGTGTAGTGTAGTGTAGTGTAGTGTAGTGTAGTGTAGTGTAGTGTAGTGTAGTGTAGTGTAGTGTAGTGTAGTGTAGTGTAGTGTAGTGTAGTGTAGTGTAGTGTAGTGTAGTGTAGTGTAGTGTAGTGTAGTGTAGTGTAGTGTAGTGTAGTGTAGTGTAGTGTAGTGTAGTGTAGTGTAGTGTAGTGTAGTGTAGTGTAGTGTAGTGTAGTGTAGTGTAGTGTAGTGTAGTGTAGTGTAGTGTAGTGTAGTGTAGTGTAGTGTAGTGTAGTGTAGTGTAGTGTAGTGTAGTGTAGTGTAGTGTAGTGTAGTGTAGTGTAGTGTAGTGTAGTGTAGTGTAGTGTAGTGTAGTGTAGTGTAGTGTAGTGTAGTGTAGTGTAGTGTAGTGTAGTGTAGTGTAGTGTAGTGTAGTGTAGTGTAGTGTAGTGTAGTGTAGTGTAGTGTAGTGTAGTGTAGTGTAGTGTAGTGTAGTGTAGTGTAGTGTAGTGTAGTGTAGTGTAGTGTAGTGTAGTGTAGTGTAGTGTAGTGTAGTGTAGTGTAGTGTAGTGTAGTGTAGTGTAGTGTAGTGTAGTGTAGTGTAGTGTAGTGTAGTGTAGTGTAGTGTAGTGTAGTGTAGTGTAGTGTAGTGTAGTGTAGTGTAGTGTAGTGTAGTGTAGTGTAGTGTAGTGTAGTGTAGTGTAGTGTAGTGTAGTGTAGTGTAGTGTAGTGTAGTGTAGTGTAGTGTAGTGTAGTGTAGTGTAGTGTAGTGTAGTGTAGTGTAGTGTAGTGTAGTGTAGTGTAGTGTAGTGTAGTGTAGTGTAGTGTAGTGTAGTGTAGTGTAGTGTAGTGTAGTGTAGTGTAGTGTAGTGTAGTGTAGTGTAGTGTAGTGTAGTGTAGTGTAGTGTAGTGTAGTGTAGTGTAGTGTAGTGTAGTGTAGTGTAGTGTAGTGTAGTGTAGTGTAGTGTAGTGTAGTGTAGTGTAGTGTAGTGTAGTGTAGTGTAGTGTAGTGTAGTGTAGTGTAGTGTAGTGTAGTGTAGTGTAGTGTAGTGTAGTGTAGTGTAGTGTAGTGTAGTGTAGTGTAGTGTAGTGTAGTGTAGTGTAGTGTAGTGTAGTGTAGTGTAGTGTAGTGTAGTGTAGTGTAGTGTAGTGTAGTGTAGTGTAGTGTAGTGTAGTCGAACCTCGGCTGGTCCAGTGTCCTGCTGCACTCGTCACCTCATCTGTAACTCAACATTATTACCCAGTAGAGTGCTTCATTGTTCTGATAATACATTAATTGGGTTCTAACGATAATTTACATGGAGTTCTGTCTGAAATACTGCACTAGTAGTGACTTATAGACGTACATAGTTTCACAGCATCAAATTATCTACTCTTAGTGATTCCACTGGTTAAAAAATCATACAAAGCATTTTTGACATCGGACGCCCTGACGAAAGCCGTACAATCTATACAGCTCGTTTTTACAGCACATAATAATAAAGTATGCCATAAAAGCTGAACGGTTTCAAAAAAAAAATTTTACACACAGATCACCACGGCCTTTGAGAAACTTTTCATCCCGGAAGAATATTAATCCTGGCAACACGATTAAAGCCAGCCTCCCTGAACACCTTTATTACGTCATTAGTTTTAGTTGACAGCCTTTATTAGTTGACGGTCTAGCGCTAGCCTGCACACATCGACGCGACGACGACGCGACGGCGACGGCACGGTGCCGGTGCCGGTGCCGGTGCCGGTGCCGGTGCCCTCCCACTCTCAGCTTGTTTAATAACAAGATCGCTGCGCATCTCGAGAGCCACTCGACGCTCGAGCACGCTTCGGCCTCCCTCGCTGCCACAAAGGGAATTGCCCAATCAATTCCTTAATTAATGTCATTAAACGAAACTGAGATCTGATCATATCATTCGTCACAGTTAATTTGATTTAGACCTCCGCGAACCGACAGATTACCGGATTTGATGAAATATACGATGCTATTTGTAGCCGGCTTCCATAATACCTCCAGCTTAATCCGAACCGAATAAGTTTTAGTCAGGTATTAGTTGTTTTCATACAAGTTGCTAATTTGCGCTGATAAATTAACAGTTTCGTAGAAAAAACGGTGTACATTCTATATGGAAATATTATTGCAAGAAAAAGAACTATAAATTGTTTAAAAGTTGCAAAATAAATTATTGTTTAGTAATTATTCAATACTAATTCAAGTTACGTACTCACTATTTGCTTTGCAATGTTACCGACGATCGACCTAATATACATACAGTCAGTTCAAAGTAAATGAAGATAAGGCGTAGGAGCCGCGAGCGACACCCGGTGGCCGGTACCTACACACCCCAGCAACACTGCCATCGTAGGCTCGTAAACACCGACCCCGACACTTTTTTATGTGAATACTAGATTCCGTCCCACGGTTTCACCCGCGTTCCCGAAGGATCTTATGTTTTCCCGGGATAAAAAGTATCCTATGTGTTAATCTAGGTTATAAACTATCTGTGTTCCAAATTTCATCCAAATCCATATAAAATTATTTATCTCAAATTGTGAAGGTTAGCAAATGAATAAACTTGTGTTGCTCTGTAAACAAAGATTTTATTTTATTTAAACGTATTTTTATAACTAAAGTAGGTACACCCTTAATTAATCACAATAGCGAAACTTACCTGTAAACAAAGAAACGACATTTAAAGTTTATTATTCCACATGTCATTTCCTTCACAATTTCAACTCTTAATAAAATAATTTTATTCTAATTTTCTTACATAGCATCTCTTTGACATAAACATTAGTATCTAGTCGCCATTTTTATATTTCCCAAGACAAACCTACTTTACCGACGCAGACCTACCTAGCCTATTTATCTATAGGGAAAATATGACAGTTCATTATACAGCTTTACCGACAATGCAGTAAGAAATACTACAGTAATTTCTTTACATCCATTCAGTCGTTTTTGCGTGAAAGAGTAACAAACATCCATCCATACTCACAAACTTTCGCGTCTATCATATTAGTAGGATAACCTGTTATTTCTGATTCGCGTAATTGTATTTGACTTGCTTCCTTAAGGTAGCCACTGATGTATGATCTGAATATAAGTTATATTTATTTCTCTCTAAACGCGATGCGACGGTACTGACATAGTATCTCGGTTTCGGGGTACTTTTATCGAGAGCCAAGGTTGTCGGTCGATGCTGATGGGCCCCGACATCCAGACCCTGCCGGGCTATTGCGTATCTCTGGTGGTACTCGTAATGAACACCATTAATGATTTCATCCAATGACACGCTACGATGAAGACCATTTTGTGGGCGTGGTGAGCCCTCAGGAGGTTAACAAGTCGTTGGAATCTTTTTTTTTCAATAATGATGTTCATTACGATTACCACCAAAGATACGCGGTAGAGCCTCTAGACCGTATCTCAATAGTTGCGTGTAGCTAATTGTATTTGCTGAAACTTTCATAAGTGCTTTATCAGGGATTATTATGAGTCTCAGTTTAAAAGGTATATCAGTATTTGTTCAAGCAATATTTTGTTTCTTTTCTTATTATTATTAATGCACTTGTGTAACCTAAATTCTATATGGTTTTTGTTTATTAGTTCGTGATGTCACTCAACAACTTATACCGGGTGTAAGGGACAGCCTACAGAAAACTTTGGGAAAAGGTTACACTGATTGCCTATAATAACACTATAGAAATCAATTATGTCAGAAGTCATCGGTAAGTACAGATATCGTATTGTTTGAGCGCGCAATGTACGTTACAACGCTATCACACACAACGCGTGCAGTCTTGCGTATTGATTTGAATTTTGATGTACATTGCAGTTTTATTTCTAAATTAGTAGTTACTGTTTATTTATTTTTAAAACAGGTTTAATAATTTCAGAATTTTTGGATTGATTGACAAGTCTACTTGTATAATGATTTTATAGTATAATCAATCCAAAAATTCTGAATTAAACGTCGCATGATTCATGAAAAGATCGACGAAAAATTCAAAGCCCAGACTTTGAATTTTTCGTCGATCTTTTCGGCTCCAGAATCATGTATTGAATCCATGGTATCAGTTTTCGGAAGGCTGTCCCTTACACCCGGTATAGGTACTGGGTGTAATTTACATCGAAACGAAAACCGATTCCACGTATTCAGTATATTGAGCCCGTTAGAGTTACAGTTTTGCGTCGGATTTTTTATTTTATATAGGTACTACTACATTTATTTTCTGGCAACAGAAATATTCGAGCCCCGTGATTCATTGTATTCTTGATGGTGCCTTGAAGAATCCAATCTCCAGCTATCTATAAATAATATATTACGAAATGTTAGCAAATGTCCATTGTGTTTAAAAGGACACACAATATAGAGAAACACAACAATGTGATTCTCAGTAAATGAATAGCGCTATTAAATATCAATATTACTGCGAAATTCCGACGCGGCCGACGTTGGTCCCGTCCTGGTCCCGGTCCCAGTCTCGACTTGGTACCGGCCGGGTCGATCATTACTCGCGGGATAATTAACTTTTCTTGTTAATGAAACGGAATTGACGGTCGCCGGAGCACTTCCGCCGCCCGCAACTCCCGTACCGCTCCCGCATCGTTCCCGTGGCGTGCCCGCACCGCACTCCCAAGTACTTAGGTACTTTGCGCACTGTTCTTATCGTTTTTTCCGTCAGATGGTAATGATCTCATCATCATCATCATCATATCAGCCGAAAGACGTCCACTGCTGGACAAAGGCCTCCCCCAATGATCTCATACTTAATAATATTAAGACAATAATTGGATCAATCCTGCTGACTTCTATAGGTATTCGCATTTTTATATAATTACACGAGCAATTTTAGCACAATTTATTCAAACGCTTTTTTATTTGATTATAATCTTTCTAAGCTACTAACGAAAGTATATCCTTGATTAGAAATAAAAAATATTATTTTTTTTTACCTTTCTTTTTTATCTTCGAAATGAGGAAATCCAGGGAAATTAAATGAAATGGATTTATTCGCCTGACATTTATTTCGCATGCTTTAAACATGAAAAAATCATAAATCCTATAATTTTAATAAATACATAAATTATTATAATTATTAATTTTCTCGGGTCAACAGTTAAGTGAAGCATCTTGTTTACTAACAATAAGGTAGAGGAGAACTTTCGACTTTGCTTCAACAATTCGTAAGCAACAACCTACTACTCAACTGTACAGTATTTACACAATTGTTTCAAACTCTCTCTCTATATATATATATAATGATTGTGCTGTTGTAGTCGGGCTCGGGCTCGGGCTCGGGATCAGCCAGCCTGTCTTCACCTTACACCTATTTGTTTGAAATCAAAAGTTCTAAATTTTGAGGTGAAATTGACTTGTGAAATGTTTCTAATAAGTTTGAGCGGCAATGAACACGCGTGAAAATTGAAACCGGATAAATATAGTAATTTTCTGATAACTTTTTTACATTCGGTAACTCCAAATTCAAATAGTACTTAATTACTCATGGAAACACTTTAACATTGCAAAATTGGTAACGATTTATAAATTAAAATCGATTGAAACTGATTGCAAGAAAGTTACATGATTGCCCCACAGCACTCAAAATAACAAAAAGATAATAAAACGTGCATCGCGCGGAGTCGGCGGCGGAGTCGGCGGCGGAGTCGGCGGCGGAGTCGGCGGCGGAGTCGGCGGCGGAGTCGGCGGTGGAGTCGGCGGAGTCGACGGCACGCTGCTAACAAACTGACGTGCGATCAACAAACATTTATTATTCGCTTCTAATTACTCGTCTATAGAGAGATCCACCAGTTATAGTTTGTTGCCCTCGTTAGTTAGGAATTATTACGAAGCTACGAGCCTCTACGAGCCACTACGGCGCTACGAGTTGCTACGGACCGTAGCAATCAAAGTGAATATTTCATCGTGGATACTACTCGTAGTAGTATGCTGTATAAAGACTGGAGGCTAAAGTTTACTCGTATCATCATGGATACAAATCATAATTGAATGACTTTCATCAATGAGGAATAACAACAAAAACATCTAATTAGTCCGTCAGTTAGATTATCAAAAAATATTGGATACGTATTTTTTATTTTATCAAATCCATAAGAAATTACAAAGATAAGTCCCATCAAAGTGCAGGATTGGGGCTTGTGACGTCATCGTACAACTACTTTTTAGTACACTTTTTGCAGACCGGAAAATTTTAACGCACTGTATCTTCGTTAGTTTTTGTTTTCGGATCAAAATAAAAAATACGTATCCAATATTTTTTGATAATCTAACTGACGGACTAATTAGATTTTTTTGTTGGTATTCCTCATTGTGAATTCAATATGTAAAAGGAGCAACTTATTGTTAGTAGACGGGCCTCCTGAAGTACTGACTACCCACTGGATGGAATTTTAATGCATTGATCACGAAATGAAATCACATCCGAACGTGAAAGTCGAAAGAATGTTGAAAGTTCGAAGGCAAAGTAAAAGGTGACAGCTGCGAGCTGACGCTTATTAAATTACATAATGCCACTGGAAATAATTTGGTTAAAATATAGTTCTGTTAACCATTTAAAGTGAATCCAGTCAGCGCCTCTACACGGAGTATTCGGAGTTCTTGTCATTATAGATTAGCGTTCTGAGAGATACTTGCAAAGTCATTGAGAGTGTGATCCTAGTTATGAACGGCGCGTTTCGCCTCGACTACTCACCGAAGTGACCTAAATCAAGATGTCTCCATATAAAGCGCGCGACACAAGCCGAGTGCGCTCGCCTTTACTTCACTTATTGAAATCTTTTTATCTTGACAAGCCAGTTGGCGCAGTTGGTTAAGACACCACCTATCACGCCGCTGGTCGTGGGTTCGATTCCCATCCAGGACAAACATTTGTGTGCATGAACATGTCTGTTTGTCTTGAGTCTGGGTGTGATTATCTATATAAGTATGTATTTACAAAAAAAAAGTAGTATATGTAGTATATCAGTTAACTGGTTTCCATAGTACAAGCTCTGCTTAGTTTAGGATTCGGATTTATTTATTTATTTATTAGCAGTGTACAAATATATTAAAAAATATTGAATGGCTAGTAGAACGACGAGGCAAACGTATGAGTTTTTTTCACGTAGGTACATACTATTAACGTACGTATACAACGATACGATGTAGGTACGTGATTTGATATTCCACAGAGTAACATCACGTATCACTGAACTTTAATATAAAACATTCTCGTATCGAAATAGTAAATCTGAGATAGGTCATCCCGATTGTATATATAATGTGAGCTCGCGCCACCGGCACCGGCTCCGGCTCCGGCTCCGGCTCCGGCACAAGCCTGATAGCTATCGTAAAGAATTATGTTGCCATATACGGGAGAGTCAATTGTATGTTTTTTTTTTTATACAACAAAGTCGGCAAACAAGCATCCGGCCCGCCTGTTGGTAAGCGGTTACCGTAGCCTATGGACGCTAGTAACACCCGGGACAGAGACCATAATATAATAATCCGCGCTCCGGATACCACTCGCGCATTGCCCTTCCCCCCACCCCCTCCCGATGAGCTCTGGCCACCTTACTCACGCGCAGGAATACAACAAAGTTATTTGGCTGCGGTATTCTGTAAGGTGGAGGTACTTCCCCAGTCGAGCTGCTCTTCAAGCAAAAATCGCTATACTCTACCTCTCTTAAAATGTTTATTGTGAAAGAAGAAAATAGTAATCAGAGAATGAGGAATAACAACAAAAAAATGTAATTAGTCCGTCAGTTAGATTATCAAAAAATATTGGATACGTATTTTTTATTTTGATCCGAAAACAAAAAATAACGAAGATACAGTGCATTAAAATTTTCCGGTCTGCAAAAAGTGTACTAAAAAGTAGTTGTACAATGACGTCACAAGCCCCAATCCTGCACTTTGATGGCACTTATCGTTGTAATTTCTTATTGATTTGATAAAATAAAAAATATGTATCCAATATTTTTTGATAATCTAACTGACGGACTAATTAGATTTTTTTGTTGTTATTCCTCATTGAACTTAACTACTGAAATAGTTCTGAAACCGCAATAATGTATTATGTGAACAGGTACCTGGCAACTTTTAGCAAGTTTTGTGATTCAATAAAACAAGTGTCTTCGATCATTCTTGGTTTTCCTTATTTAGGTACTTTTATGTTCGAGTCCGTTTGTTTGGCATTTGAACAGATTCTCCGAATAGATTTTCTTTATATTTTAGTTTTCATGCCAATTGTAAAAAATATAATATAATAAATACAATTTTAAGAGTCTCATATTATTTATTAGAGGTGAGTATACTGTACGGGTAACAATCCCCTGCCCCCCCCCCCCCTGTTCCCGGTAACAACATCAATATTTGTCTAAATGACAAGTAATAATATTGTCACAAGTACAATAGGTACTATCGACAAAGTTGAAGCATGATCACCTTAAGGGTGTATTTTGTGTGCAGTGACCAGCCTCTACCTGTGTCTCACACAATATAACCAGACAATGCGCTTGTCATAAAATAGTTGATTGTCATTGTCAGTAAATAGTCTAAACAAAAGATTTTACAAGAGACCGTTTTATTGTCAACAATGGACAGGGCGAACTATGATTACTGGCTGCAAGCGAAAAGGTCTCAAAACTGATAATGCTTCAACTCTGTTAATGGTACTTAGTGGCGCGAGATTTACATGGAGTGCCATCATAGTTCATGTCATGTCAACACTTGTGTCGCGCAGCTTGCATCGCCAAACAAAAATCAAGTAAAACAGACCTCAAAATTATTACTCTTGAAAGAACATTTAATCCCAAAGATATTATAACTTTTCAGACGGTCTATGATTCAGTAAATAATGAATATTACTCAGAGAGTGGCTTTATTTTGTATTTGTTTTCTAAGAAAAAGCCTGAGAGAGCAATACGATAATGAAATAAAATTCGCTCGTCCACCTCACCACCTCTGGATACATCGCGTCCGCTGGAGAATAGTTCCGAGATAAAAAGGTCGCTTGCCTATCCAATAGACATCGCCCACCAGCGCGTGGAGTTCATCTTCTTGGGGACTTTACAACGAGGATCATTCTCGCTACGAGTCTCATAAGAATTTAAATACCGATACCATTTCTAACGCTGAAAAAGTAAAGTAAATATTGAATCTTTCGTGGATAAAGCTCCGACCCCCTTTACTCTCCGCGCGGGGCACTCCCACGGCAGGTAACTATCAATAATGCAAACATTATCAGACAGAAACATAAATCTAAGCATTTCAGTAAAACGAGCAGTTTTACAGGTAATCGCAAATACAAGCTCTTAAGCCTTAATTATTCCTACAGTTTGTTCACAGCTTAGTCCTATTTTATGAATAATAAATATATTTTATTTATTAAATTGTTGCGAAGAATCTAATAAACAGAATTCTTAATTTTTCATGTACTAGTACAGCTTAAATAATACTACCAGTTGGGTATTGAATGTACTTGTGCAGAGCAACGGCGGGGCTCTTGCGGGCGCGCGGGCGGCGCGGACCGCTGCCTGCAAACTCGCTTAGTTGGCAGGCTGGAACGTTGAGGGACGGCACGAGCATGTTTTACGAGACTTCGTCAAAAAAAATAACTTTGCACGGAGTGTAAAGTTGCGGTGGCGCGGGCGGCGGATTAAATTCTCTCTCTCTACACAACATAAAAACGTTAACTGGAATGATAAATGGTCTCGGCTGCTGTTTCACAGATTTCATTTCCTACTGCACGCAAAGATTGATTTTGTACAAACAAAAAGTCAGAAACATTTCATTCGATTTAGATTTCAATCAATCGATTTACTGGAACACGGGAAGACCACGTCGTCGTGCCCAGTGGCGGATTTGCCCTAAGGCCCGATAGGCCCGGGCCTAGGGCGGACTTATCGACAAAAATAAAATGTTTGGAAAATTCAAAATTGCACGCAAAAAAAAAACGCCCCAAGTAAATATTAAAATTAAATTAGACTGTGTGGTAAAAAAGCTTTCCTAAATGATGGCAGCTGAGAAAGGGGCGGCTGGTGCTACACGGCCTAGGGCGGCCAATACTGCAAATCCGCCACTGGTCGTGCCTCATGATATCGCATCGTGCCGCATCTTGCTGTAATCGTGCCGCACCGTGTGCCAATTATTCGTCAATAAGTGAGCACTCTTTTATCAGAGTTGGTATATAATGTTCCTTTTTACGGTTGTAAAAAAATCTATTATGGTTATCCCTAAAAGATGAATCTGTGTCGTACTCCTATGTTTCATTTTAAAATGAACGTGGCTTATACTTACCAAATATATGAACGCCTAATCTGTCATACAGTACGACACAACTTAGATGTAGCATCGGCAAATCGTTTTCGTACACTTCACTTCCGATTTACACAACTAACAAAAAACATTCAACGTTCAACAAGATCATTTTCGCCGATCATTTTTTAACACATGAGTCATTACTCATGTGTTAAAAAATGATTGTAGACGCACTCTTTTTGGAAACGATCGATTTTACGAATTTTGCCGATGCTTCATCTAAGTTGTGTCATACTATACATAGGCGTACAATCCCAGTTGAAATTTAGTTACAAAATAATAATAATAAAAAAGCCACATGTCACTGTGTACCTACTCTACTAGGCCAGTTTTTTATTTATCTGTGGCGTGGATTTGCATCTGTAGTGCATAAATCATGGGTATGTTTGGACGTGACGTCACACGTCAGTAGCGGGTGCAATACAATGCAATGCGGTGCCACATTCGCTTCAGTCAGCAGTTTGATGGCTGCACCGGACTATGTAGGTGCTGGACTGGATGGGTTTAATTACTCATGCCGGAGTCTTCTCAGTTCAAATGTATTTCGAACCGGTAGTAGAATCTATTGTAAAACTGTAACTGTTGACGTTCATAAGTGCCTTATTAGGGCCTAAACTGAATAAATGAGTTTTGATTTGATTCATGTGGCTGGACTACGACGCTGCCTGTCAACCGCTAATGGTAAAACTACCATGATATCGGCCATTATGACAAGGTGCCTATATCCTAATCATACTTACTTTATGTGCTTTACTCACTGTGTGGCGCTTAACGACGCACGCAGCGTGGCTGGCACCGACAATGGCAGCAGTCTGAAAAGCTCAATACTCAAACCGATAAATCAATAAGTGCCTTTAACTGCGTTTAACAACTTAAATTCGTTGAATTATTTACATATTTGGTTAGTAAGTAGGTATATAAACAGTCTTTATACCTTTAGTTTGTATCACATTTTCTAGGTAATTTCCCTATATTGGTATTCCCAGCGGGGCAGGTCCCAGCCAGGACGATAGCCACTTCTTCACCATCTGGACCACCTGCCTGCTTGTCAGCTTTCTGACATCATAACAATCATCATTTGAACTATTTGTGCAAGTACTTGTGTGTACAGCGCGGTACAGATAATGGGTCGGTTCACTGAGCGCGGTGCGGCGCGCCGCTATCGTTTTCCAATATTCGAATTAACAATTAAATAATGATACCTCCGAGCTGCACACCCACCGAGTGGTCACGCCACCGTCCTGCCACATCGCGCCACATCGCGCCACATCACGCCACATCGCGCCACATTACATCGCCCACCCCCTGATATTTACCAAACAATCAATTATACATAAATCAATTCACATAATAATAATTATATTCACAGTAAAAATAATATGCCTATATTAATGACGGTGATTAATTAATTAATTAAAATTAAATTTAGTTTTCCTTAACCGAGTGAAGGTCACAGATCAGAAGGTGTAGGTACCGGACCCGCGACTAAACGCTGACCATTACATTACATTACATAAGTTTAGTAATAAAGTCGGTTCAACATTAGTACCCGCAAGATAATGCGACATCACATTTTATGTCTTGGAGAGGTCATAAAACCGGTGATCGCTTTATCCGAGAGGCATGGACGGGACGTCTATCTGCGCTTTAGGTGGACTGAAGCGAATATTCAGTCGGATTCCAGAATCACTGAGCTAACGCTCAACCTCCGAGGAACCCGCGACCCGCCGCATCCGAGCGGGGCGGTAGGTACCCACACACTCTAACATAGGGAGCATCTCGAGGGATTAAGTCGGAAACCCATTTGTAGCGATCATTCTTAATAATGAGCGCGGCTTCACTCAAAGCCGCATCCTCGCTCGTTCAAATAAAATACGCAAGAGTAATGTTATAATAATACCTACATATTCCCAAGTAGCGGCTAAGCGAAGCCCGACGCCGACGCCGACGCCGTTGATTATCTGTGTCTACAGATGCAAACTTGGCGCGTCTACTTCACTGAAAGAACTCGAAAGAAGTTTTGCGTGGAAATGAATTATTATTTTACTTCTGTGCCTTTCAAGAATTAATTGGGACAAATTTAATGGAAAGTTTGCTACTTTCTGATTACAAGATGAGTTTTTATAACGTTAAAGTTATTAGATGACGTGAAACGCCTTAATATTACTTATACGGAATGTAACAGCTCACTATATTCGGACGCAATATATTATCCGACGCCGGCAAGGCTGCGGCCACATTTTCCTTCACTACCATATTTATTATGTATTCTACCTGCTGACTTTTATATACCTATTGAATTATAAATAATATGTGTAAATACATGAGATTATTTATTTCGTAGCACATTCGTAGCAGTTTGCTACGAAACTATATTCTTACGTAGCGTATGCGTAGCTAATTACGATAATTAAGATACACTACATCCTCTGTTATTGATTTTCACGCATTGATCCCAAAGAGGGTTCAGTCGAGTCATGGGAAACCAGTCTCCGCTAAGCTGGTCTAATTTGGCGGTGACTCAGATTTCCACTCACAGTCAATACTGTCGATGATTCCCTCCGTTGAAATGACACCAAAGAGGTGAGGACACTAAGACTATTATATATTGTAACCTTATTTATTCCATGGCGTTAAGTATTCAACAAAAGACCGACCAAAAATATAAACGCTGGAGGGTCCACAAACATATGTATTAGGTACTGGGTTTATAAAAAAGTTACTTTTCCTCTTCTATTTATTTTTATACTGTGAGAAGAATCTCGTATAACGGCCATTCTCCGATTAGCAAGTTTTACGTGTCCGGGCTTGCATAGTCCATAATATTATCATATTCAATTACGCATTTTTTTTTATATGTTAGTTAGCATCCGTATCTAGCTGTAAACAAAAACATTGGCTTCTATTTTAAGTAGTTTAAGACTAAATTAATTTACTATGTTCAAAGAACGTCTGTTCTCTAATTACCGTGGCGTGTCCGCACACCAACTTAATGTTAAAACTTGCTTGTAATTTTTATTACGTACAGATTTACTTTGATTCATTCATCGTTTTAAACTATATTAAGCAACGTGTATCGCATAACAAAATATCGACTCAATATAACCAGTCTATAAATAATTATCATAAAGTAACCGCATGTCCAATCGAAAGTTATAATTGCCGTGACATTTTCTGTTCTCGGGTGCACATCCCTAAATAACAGTATTTGGCACATCACTACCGTACGCGTCGCGTCTCCTCAGGTGGGCCGCAGCCCATCAGCAGTTGCACGTCTCTAACGTTAGTGTACCGCCAATGAAGCACGAGAGTATATAATTACCGTAGCCTTGGTTAAAAACTTTTCTAATTACCGTTGTACTTGCTTTAATACTTGATTTTTTAAGTTAGACCAAAGTTGATCATGTAAATGGAGACAGTATTTTGGCCTCCGTACGTTGTAATAAGCTAATATTTGTAAACTGAGTTGGTTTTAGAAATTTTTAGGAAAATCTATAGTTTTCTAATTATCGTATACTAATTACCATCTATACTAATAATAAAGCTGAAGAGTTTGTTTGTTTGTTTGTTTGTTTGTTTGTTTGTTTGAACGCGCTAATCTCTGGATCTGCCAGTGGGATATGGAAAAACCTTTTTGCAATTGAAAGCCCATTTATTAAGGAAGGTTATAGGCTATAGAACATCACGCTACGACCCTCAGGAGCTGAGCAATGATAAAAAGAACGTTAAGCGGGAGCATGTATAGCATGGGTGAGCGATGCGACGCGGTTGTCAATGGATGACAGCGGTCGCCTAGGTAACAGTTTTTTGTTATTTTTAACTGTCATCAAGAAGAGGTTATCAATTCGTCGGAAACTTTTTATATGTATGTTCCTCGATTACTCGAAGATGCCTGACCCGATTTGGAAACTATACATACAGGTGGTCACATGGTCACCAAGTCAGGGTCTGATGATGGGATCTTGAAGAAATCGAGGGAACTCTTCAAATTGTATAGGCACTAACAATGTTTTTCATATATTTTCTAAAACTATTCAGATATTTGCGTCTGGTAGTCGTCACATGTTGCTGAGCTGATGATGGAAGGTACAACTCCTTAACGGGTAGGAGTTAGGGGATAAATCATTAAATATTATAGGAACGATGATGGAAAGTACAACGCTAATATGCTTATCTTAGGTCAGTGACCTTGAGAGTCATTGATTACACATAAGAAACTAAAAAATTAAAAATAAAATACTTTTAACAAAAAAAAACCACAAAGGCACTAATAAGTATAAAATAACTATGTAAGAACTCTAATCTGATAGTTTTGAAGTCAACGAAATTAGCCATTGTTGTTGCATCATCAGATATTTATTGCTGCTACACTATTGACAGGTAGAAGGACGGCTCATTTCACTTCTAAACAGACCCTTACGGTATTTCTTGAAAAAGACAGCGTACGATCTAACGTAAAAATGGACCATTGGGCAAGGTTTTACAAGATGCAAACCTAATAATATGGGATGAGTGCACATGACTCATAGAGCTCATCTAGAGGCTTTAGATAGAACTCTCAGAATTATAAAATGCACAAATAGCCATGGGTGGAATAACTTTAATGTTTTCTGGTGATTTCAGATAAACGTTGCCTTTAGTGAAACTAGAGCAGATATTATTAAATCTTGCTTAAAATCTTCCTCATTATGAAAGTCTGTTGAATTATTGACTGTATACCAAAGAGAGGAGTCACTTGGGTAGAGGAAGCACAGATTTCCCAATAAAGCTCCATTTAATCGGGGATGGGAAAGTACCTGAATCAGATAAAAAAATAGCTATTGACAAAGACCTTCGTAAAATCGTGACCAACATTGAAGACCTGATCTGTAGAGTATATCCGGATATAGCCAATATCGACCAAAAAAACCATTAATGGATGTGTGAGAGGGCAATTTAATTTAATTAGCTGCCAGAAATATAAGCGTTGACGCCATCAACGACAAAATAATGGCTAAACTACCAGCCGACAGCGTAGTTTTCGAATCGGACCAGTAACTCCGGAGATTCGCGCGTTCAAACAAACAAACAAACTTTTCAGCTTCATTATATAATGCTTAATAGCTTTCCACCCGCGATGCCACCCGCGATATGTCAGTCAATTAACCAACTTCAAGCGGAGGTTAACAATTCGTTGAAATCTTTTTTTTCGTATGTTCCCCGAATACTCGAACGCCTGGACCGATTATGAAAATTATTTTTTGTTTGAAAGGGTATACTTCACAAGTGGTCCCATGGTCACAAAGTCAGGATCTAATGATAGGATCCTAGACAAATCGAGGGAACTCTTCAAATTTTATAGGCACTTACAATGTTTTTCATAAACTTTTCAGTTTTAAAATAGAATGCTAAATAGCTTTCCACCCGCGATACCACACGCGATATCACCCGCGATCAGTCAGTCAGTCAATTAACCAACTTCAAGCGGAGGTTATCAATTCGTCGGAATCATTTTTTTTTGTATGTTCCCCGAATACTCGAACGCCTGGACCGATTTGGAAAATTATTTTTTGTTTGAAAGGATATACTTCACAAGTGGTCCCATGGTCACCAAGTCAGGATCTGATGATAGGATCCTAGACAAATCGAGGGAACTCTTCAAATTTTATAGGCACTTACAATGTTTTTCATCATACTTTCTAAAGCTATTCAGATATTTGCGTCTGGTAGTCATCATCTTATGTTGCTGAGCTGATGATGGAAGGTACAACTCCTTAATGGTTAGGAGTTAGGGGATAATTCTTTAAATGTTATAGGAACGATGATGGAAACTACAACGCTAATATGCTTATCCTAGGTCAGTGACCTTGAGAGTCATTGATTACACATAAGAAATTCAAAATTGAAAAATAAAAACTTTTAACAAAAAATAGAACCGCCTTCAAAGGCACTAAAAAGCAGAAAATAACTATTTAGGAACTCTAATATGATAGTTTTGAAGTAAGCGAAATAAATCTGCGGTACCATGATATCGGTTCAAATTTTTGTTAAAAGTTTTATATATTTAGATTGGCTATTGGACGCTGATCAGTGTTATTATCACCATCGGCATCAGCGTAGGCATCAAAGTGACCATAAGAAAGATCTTGGGAAAAACGTAACCTTTTGATGGGTTGGTCTTCTGTACCAAATTTGGCATACTGGTTTCCATTTCGATATACTTCAAATACAAATGGGTATATTTGACCGGCTGCAACTAACTCGCAGAAATGTAGAGTGTTGTAACATCTAATTTATACTTTTCTTTTGTCCCATGATTGTTGCCAAGACGGTCATGAGACATAACAGCAAATTCATCCCAATTGTTCGTCATATGCATTGCATTGCACCAAGCTTTTATGTGAGTTCAAAAGCAGTATTGATATCAACTTCGATGCAAATCACCCCCAAAATAACTTTCTACCCTTTTTTAACCCCGTTAGGCGATGAGTTTCAATAAAATACAAAACACGTCTTCCATCAATTATCTTAAAGAATGTTTTATGCAAAATTTGAAGTAGATTGGACCAAGGAATCACGTTGTTCCATACAAACTTTGTCCCAGTTTTTCAACCCCTAAGGATTTCGGAAGATCCTTTCTTATAGGATGCCTACTTCATACGAAGAACACAACCTCTAAATTTCAGGTCGCTACGATCAGCGGTTTAGGCTATGCGTTGATCCGTCAGACAGTCATTCAGGACAATGCATGTTAAATAGATATTAGACCACCAAATTTATGTAATGGTACCAGACTTCAAGTAAAATTTCTAGATTTCTGTCATAGTAGCGATTGGTTTTGACTGAGCCAGCAGTTGGGCAAACAGTACTGATACCTCGCATTCCGATGATACCCACAGATTTACCATATAGATTTAAACGAATAGGTACAATTTCCTGTAAAATTACCTACCTATCGTCTGAAGTCAATATAAATAAAGCACAAGGACAAACTTTTAAGCATGTTGGAATATATTTAAGAGAAAACTGTTTTTCCCATGGACAATTATTATGTTGCCTTATCTAGATCAGGTTGCATAGCCTACTTTTTATTTGGAAACGCGGGTGGAACCGCGGGGGGCAGCTAGTCTGTTTATAATTACCGTTGTATGAAAAATTGTGTACTATCTGTAGCATTTATTTACTGTACTGATTTATTTAGTTTGTTTTACCTGATTTCGATTAAATGTGTCTAATTTTTAATAAATTATAGCAAAGAGCTGCCACAGTCGTTCAACTGGAGACCTTCTAGTGTATCTTACGCATCGTTGGTCGCTCGCCATCGAGTCTCAAGGTGAGGCACTGGCGGTGAGCTTAGATGTGGCGAAGGCGTTCGATCGGGTCTGGCACCGGGGTCTTCTATCGAAGTTACCAGCATACGGGCTTCCCGAGGGGTTATGCAAATGGGTTGCTAGCTTTCTGTCCAGCAGATGCATTAGAGCCGTCGTTGACGGTAGTTGCTCCGATAGCATGGATATAAATGCCGGCGTCCCGCAAGGCTCTGTGCTGTCTCCAACGCTGTTTCTGCTGCATATTAATGATATGCTGTCCATTGATGGTGTACATTGCTATGCGGACGATAGTACTGGGGACGCTCATTATACAGGCCGTGCAAATATCCCTCGTTCCGTAGTAGAGGAAAGTCGTGAACGACTTGTGTCCGAAATCGAGATTACACTAACTATGGTCTCCGATTGGGGTCGACTAAACCTAGTCCAATTCAACCCCTCCAAGACACAAGCCTGCGCGTTCACCGCTAAGAAAACCCCATTTTCTGTAGCACCACAGTTCCAGAGCACGTCTCTCAACATCACTGAGAGTATCGGGATCCTTGGCATCGACATTTCTAGTGACGTTCAGTTCAGTAGTCACTTGGAAGACAAAGCCAAGCTGGCGTCTAAAAAGCTCGGTGTGCTCAATAGAGCTAGGCAGTATTTCACTTCGGGATAAAGACTGCTACTCTATAAGTCGCAAGTCCGGCCCCATATGGAGTACTGCTGCCATCTTTGGGCGGGGGCACCTGCATACCAGCTTGGACCTTTTGACTCGGTTCAGCGGCGTGCCATTAAAATTGTCGACGATCCCGTGCTCACAAGCGGCCTGGAACCCCTTAGTCTGAGGAGAGACTTTGCCTCCTTATGTGTGTTCTACCGCTTGTACAATGGACAGTGTTCTGAAGAATTGTTTGATATGATGCCCACGGCTACCTTTTACCATCGCACCTCTCGCCATTCGGCGGGGGGTTCATCCTCACACACTGGAACCTAAATGGTCTCGTACTGTGCGGTTCCTAAGGAGCTTCCTACCACGGACGCTCAAGTTGTGGAATGAGCTGCCCGCCGTGGTTTTCCCAAGAGACTACAGCATGGGGTTCTTCAAGAAGGGTGTGAAGAGATTTTTGCAGGGTCGGCAACGCGCGATTGATACCCCTGGTGTTGCAAGCGTTCATAGGCTACGGTAACCACTTACCATCAGGTGGGCCGCATGCTTGTTTGCTGCCTTAGTAGTATAAAAAAATAAAAAAAAAGATTAAGTGTCTTTTTTACTATTGGTTATGGTTATGAGGGACATCGTTAATTCTATTGCTTGAATTATACGTGTACAAATTAATAATGTGTGATATTATCATTACATTATATCATATTTTACATAGATTTGATGATATTTTCTAATTACCGTTGCATTAAATATTAATCTTTTCTAATTACCATACTCATAAAATTTTTAAGTCTCAATAACTAGAAAACCACCATTAATTGTTAAATGCCTCATTAATTATTGAATTCGTATCTTTGATGTGTTTCATATTTTAATATGTTTAAGTCAAATCAGTGAAAAATAAAAAAGGTTACGGTAATTAGGCAAAGAACGCCGAATTGGAGAATTACCGATAAGTAACAAGTATATGGACGCTGTAAGTATATAGCTAGGTTCTTTCAATAATATAAAGGTTCTTTGTGCTTAAGTAAACATTGAAGAGCGGAAATGTCGCAGCCGATACCGGAATATTCCGATACTCGGTCACGATAAAACGAACCATAAACGATTGTAGGGAATGGCTGTTAGCATTTATTAATGTGTAAAATGGCGCTGGCGCCTCGTCGTCATCGTCACGTCCTGCGCGGTGTCCAGCCGGCGAGGTTACCTGTAGCAAGCACCGTCGCTCCACGTCCACGTCCACGTCCACGTCCACGTCCACGTCCACGTCCACGTCCACGTCCACGTCCACGTCCACGTCCACGTCCACGTCCACGTCCACGTCCACGTCCACGTCCACGTCCACGTCCACGTCCACGTCCACGTCCACGTCCACGTCCACGTCCACGTCCACGTCCACGTCCACGTCCACGTCCACGTCCACGTCCACGTCCACGTCCACGTCCACGTCCACGTCCACGTCCACGTCCACGTCCACGTCCACGTCCACGTCCACGTCTACGTCCACGTCCACGTCCACGTTCACGTCGGACACTCCTCATTGTATTTGTTGAAGTGACGGAATCTCAATATAGTGAGTGACTAGTGCCGCGCCTCGCTCTCGTGAGCAGACCGCGGCCGCGGCACGTGCACTAGTGCTGCTCCCTGAACACGCACCACATTATCGACTATTATTGAATCGAAAACTAAAAAAAAGCTGCAAACCTCTACTTAGTTATCCCAATTGAGTGGAATCCCAGCCAAATTATCGATCATTATGCCGAGGAAGAGTCGGAAGGTAACAAAACAAAGTTACTTCGATATAATGAATTACTCGAGCCGGGTCATTTACCTAGTAAGGTAAACACGTGGTTTCGCAAAACGACGGGTGCGATATGACTCGAACGCGAACCGTGACGTCACTACTACTTACACACCGCGAGTCGCGCCGCGCCTACCACTTCCCGGAATTTGATTCCACTCATTGTATTAATTAAACGACGCAAATACATCGCTCGAGTGCCATTACACCATACGCAAGATATTGGAGTACATTTGGGCTTATTTGATTAAAGTAAAACAAATTCAAAGCCAATTTATTCCGTTCCTAGGAAGGTAAAGAATGGTGAGTGAACAGGTTGATTCTACTAGTAAATTTAGCGAGGGGGCGGCTGAGTAATGTGTCAGGCAGCCCTCCCGGCGGCGGCGGCGGCGGCGGCGGCGGCGGCGGGGGCGGCGGCGGCGGCGGCGGCGGGGGCGGCGGCGGCGGCGGCGGCGGGGGCGGCGGCGGCGGCGGCGGCCGGGGCGGCGGCGGCGGCGGCGGAGATGCTGGCGGTGATCATGACGCGACACGCGGTAACAACGAGCTACGCGCTATAAATATAGGTACATGTTGACGGGTTGTTCACGAGTACATGCCAGAATATTTATTGAAACAAAGTTTGTTAATAATGGCGTCGCCGGCGCTGCGATGTGTTCGCGCTCCAAAGTCAAGTGTCGCCAAACTTATTAATAACCTAATACTGAGATCATTTTATATGATACATAGAGAACCTCGTTTTTGCAATACACTGCTCGGTACCTCAATGTTTTCACATCAAATTACTGTGAGTGAAATGAAATGCCTTATTAAAAAATACTATTCTGGTCTAGATTTTCCACTTTCGCTTCACCCCATGAAAAGTTATCAGCGTTTTCTATAGATATTTGGTCCCTAAGATACAGGTTTTTGTACTTAGTTTAGGGATCAGAAGCCCGACATTATCCAATGTCTTTGATGTACAAACCTTGTCAATTTTGTATTGCTAAAAAAATTCTGAGTAATTGTATAAATAAATGTTTTTTTTTATTTATTTACAGCACCTGGGGTATTATTATGCGTTGTTGAGCCTTTAGTTTTGTTTTTGTAAGAACCATGCTGTAAAGCTGCAGAGAACTGTATGCGCTAAGTAACACTACCTTCACACACACTTGCCGTCATTAAAAAATACTAAATTAAAAATAAATCGATAATAATCGTATCGTTCTCGTTCGTAGCCGCTCGTAGCCGCACGGCCGTAGCGAGTTCGTAGCATTAAATACATTTACGTAGCGATTAATATTTTCGTAGAGCTAACGTAGCGCTTTTATCTAGGAGCGTATTTATTCTAGTGGCACCTACTGTACAATGCTCGTAGCGGATACTACTGGGTATATAGGAACAACGAAAGTCATAACACGAGCGACTGCCGATATAATTGTTAGATAAATAATAAAATACGTACCTACCACAAAAGTTTGGTGTATCATTTATGTGATTCTAAATAGTAACGCGTCGACTCGAATAATTATAAGGTAGCGGGTTGCCGGTCTGTTTACCGCGCCCTGATGCGAGTGTCAAACCGCGAGGCGACACGCCCGCGCCCGCCGTCAATAGAGGGCGGGGGGGGGGGGGAGGCGCGATGCTTCGGTTTTAATTTTAATGAGAGGCCTCGTTATACTAAAAAGAGCTGTCGCACCGCGCTGCCGCCCTTTTAATCCGTCTCGAGTCTCGCCGCAGTTTCACCCCTCCTTGTGCCGAGCTCGCCCGCCGCCCCTCGATACAGTGCCGGATTAACAACCTTCAGCGGAGATTACAACGAGATACGTATCTACCAGATAGCAGCCCGCGCGGGCGTCGCGGGCGCGGGCGCGGCAGGCGATGTAGCTGTAGATAGTACTTAGCGTCGGTGAGGCAGGAATTTATCAAATATTAAAGCAAACAACACCGAACCGGAGGCCGCTTCACCGACACTCATTGTTTTCATGTTTTCTGCCTGTAAATACTTGCTAATCACCCTATGGTAAGTAACCATCAAACTAGGATTGAGTTCGGCACCCCATGATGAGTTGTAGGTATATCGACAAATACCAATGTGGGCTGCAATTATACACCCTTTTTGGTAATAAGTTGTACTCGAAATGACTCGGTTTCAAAGTTTCAAATTGACATATTTGAAAACTTTGGTGTCGCAAGTTACATGTGACTTCACCGTGACGTGGTCGGTGCTACTGAGCGCGTCGCGAGAAGCGAAGGCGCGCGACGCGTGTTTCATTACTTCATTAAAGCGGTGGAATTGTTCACGTCGAGTAGGTGAGCTCGGGTCGAGTGCAACGACGCTTTACTAGTATAACGTTAAACTGGCAGAGGGACGTTTTGGACCTTGGACGTGGACAAAGGATACCTTATATCCCGGGAGAAAGGTAGCATAGCAATATCACTAAGAATTAAGAACATGGCTCCGAGCATCGTCAGTGTAATCCCGACGCCGCCGGCCGCCGCTTGCGTTTCTATCCGTGCACTTAGAATCGCTTTGCTTTCAGTAATAAATACGTACATCACTTATGTATAATAGGTGTTCATAACTCGAATCACAGATAAAACCTCACCAGGCTATCGAAGATTATTTCCATATTAAGAATATGGTTGGTGTGAACAGCTTCGCCTCGCTTGCAACTTGTTTAGCTGACGACTGCTTACCCACATATATAAATACATAAAATGCGAGTCGTGCAGCGATGTGTGCATCGAGGCACGTTGCCTTGTCGCCTCGACTCCGCGCGAGTACTGGATCGAGTACTGGATCGAGTACTGGAGCGAGTGCTGAACTCGCGGACGATGCGGCGACAAGAATAGTAGCTGTTATTACATCTTGTGATAAATAACAAAATTAATATTGTTTAGTAGATATTAAAATCGTTAACATGTTACCTATGGTACAAATAATAGTTAAAATATAGTTTGGGAGCGGGTAGCTGTGTGTAAACAATGACCCAAACGTTATAATCAATCATGTCGCCGACCGATAAGCTGTAACTACCGTTACGGTCTTCATATCTGTGCCAACTAATATATAAATATGGTATATTTCAAGAATGTCTTCTACGTCACCAGACAAGTAAAGCTCACATAACTTAACCTATGTGCCTTTGATTTAGCTTCAATTGAATTAAGTACATAATTGTTGGTATAATTAGAAGATCGCACCAACTGATGACGTTCAAATTACGTCGACTACATTCTACTACATACCTAAATTGATAACAGCGCTAAGCGTCACTCTAATCTGCCAATTGCAATTACCTTAGCATTGTAGGTAGGTACCTATACATGATACATACAGAGGTACGGTCGCCCAAGAAAGTGGTGTCTCAGTTTTGATTCAGTTTCCTAGTCATCGAAAATTACAACAAGGTTCAAACTAAGAACAGCTGTCACGTAACAAACAGTAAACAAAATGCAAGCGAAACTAATAATTATCACCTATGAATCTGCAAGCGACATTCAACCCCAGGGTGGTACACCACTTTCTTGGCCGACCGTACAGGGGTATTATTGTAAAAATTGTGACACATCGTCAGATCAGTAATACAAAGACTTATAAATGAATACTTTCATATCGTATTATTGGACAGAGATAATGATGAATGTGCTATGTGATGTTCAACTATCAGTGTGTTGGTGAGACGACACACACGCACACACACACGCAAACACACACCCACACATACACATGCACACACACACACACGCACACATAGTTGGTACACTAACAGTTCCAGTACCACACAATACTTAATTTCACTCACTATATGTCCTATATGCTTGCTATATCATCAATATGAAAGACTTTAACAATGTAACAACAAAAATAATTTTCATACATTTTGTTCCAGCAAGGATGAAAATGAATGAAAAGATTGATCTGAATGATTGATCTTAGTAAACGTTAATGAAAACTACCACCCTATATAGCACTAGTTCTGTTATTGGACCAATAATCGTGTGGAGCTACAACAGTGCAGTTTTGGCACTTGCGCTATTGGCACTAAAGAGTTCTTTTCAACCTGCATCAGACGCATATGTAAGCATAATACTGATGAAGTAAATACGTGTACGTACATATATGTTAATTTTAGGTAAGTAAGTAAATATATTTACGTTGAGCCGGTTAGCATTTGCCGCTGTTCATTCACAGCGCTACGCTTGAGGGCAGCCGGCCTCCGCCATACTGTACATAATGTATGTAGTGTAGTGTGGTGAGGCATAAACAACTATTTTGCGCACAATTTGCAACATGACACGAACGGAGGGATAGACGGACGGACAGACAACGGAGGCCTTTTTGTGCAAATACCCTAATTGAATTTGAATTGAATTTGAATTGACTTTGAATTGAATTTGAAACCTGTGTACCAGACGACGAACAGACGGACAGACATGTGAGTGACAGCCATAGGGCTCCGCTTAGACCCTTATGATACGGAATCCTAAAAATATAACTACACTTCTAACCATTTAGTTAATTATACCACAAAGATTAGCTTTCAAATGCATATAAAAAAATATATAGAAAATAATGGTATACGAGGTTTGAACACATACAACCTTGTACTTGTTAAGCATATTGCTCAATATGAGGTTTACATGTCTCGTAAATTAAATGAAGAAGTAAGAGGAGCGCGCGAGTGGCGTGTGGCAGAGCACAGCTTTTTTCTCAAATACCGTGCATTGTACGCGTTCGTGACGTCACCGCCCGCCCGCAACCCGCCGCCCCCTCCACCCGCGCCCTACTTCAGCGACCGCTACAGTCGATAAGGGTGCCTCGATACACCGGGAGTATGGACACTGGTTTACTCTTTTGTACTTGAAAATAATTAGTATAAGAATTAAATAAAATTTTAAGGTTTTTTTAAGCTTATTTAAATACAAAATGAACGCTTTATGCTTAAAAAAAAACCCAAGAGAGATTAGGATTCGTGCATGAAGAGTTTTGTACCATTACATTATTTGTTGATATAAAGACTATACTAATAGGTACAAACATACTTTGTAGACTTCAACTGTCTACCTATGACGGTTCATGAGATACAGCCCGTCGACCAACTGCCGGTCGGTACACACCAGTACCAACCAGTACTATTTCAACAGTAATGATTTTGTACACTTGATTTTCAAATTGAACCTGCTACTTATCTATGATATTCTAACGATTTGTTTTATCAACACTTTTAATAATTTTTGGACGTGAATGAAATGAAAAATGTTCACAATACGAGTTATTGTATATTATATGGCGCGTCGGTGTCGACTCCCGGTCTATTCGTCGGGGGTTTCGAGGCGGCGAGCGGAGGCGCTCGGAGCCACGGAGCTTTCAGTCGGTCGGTAGCCTCGCGCTCGGAGCCAGCTCCCGCGCCCGGTCACGCTGATTACTGATACAAGCTCGCCGCGCGACTCGGCCCGACGCGACCGCACGCACGCGACATAGGGCAGCCGCGGCCGAGCGCCCGCTGCACTCCGTGTTGCTCCCATGTGAATACTCGTCACACGTATCATTCAGCCTTGGAACTGAACTCCTCTACTACTCTCGAAGTGCATGTGATGATTGCTAGAACAACTAAAAGTGTAACAGTACAAATTGTATAGTATACCTACTTTAAAAGCGGCAGTGAAAGTACTCGTTATAGAAACGGAATATAAGAACATAGTTTACAAACATACCTGGAAACTTTTTGCGGTGGAGTTTATCGAAAGTAGGTATTATTAGTATGATGTATTTTCAATTTTATTTCTAATTTGTGAACACACGTTCGTTAAATACGTACGTCTCCAAATTAATTCACAGTCCTCCTACTCATCAGACAACTTCTCCTACTGATCCAGGATCAGTTGTTGAGTGTCCACTTGGCTCATTGCCACTTATTGTCTACATCTTTATAAATTGTCTTTCTTCTACATCACCTGTCAGCTCATCGATATCCATTTAATTACTGACTGACTTGTTAGGTTGTACTTACTTACTGTTCACATTATAAGTTGTATTTCAGTGGGATTTATATCTTTACATAACAACAATCATAGATCCCTTCGGGCTTTTAATCACCAAATCAAACGATTTGATGCTCTATATTTCCATCAAGATATCACAAATTCAAATTCAAAAGTGTCTTTATTAAATGAACTTATTGCAAGTATTTTTAATCGTCAAATTTGTAAAAATAAAAATATGTATATAAAAAACTATAGAAAATAAAATAAAATATTAAAATGAACAATATGACAATAATAATAACAAAAATTATAATAACAATAAATAGCATGTGAAGCGAACAACTCATTGAAACGCGTTCTTGTCCTCTATAAAATCAAAAACTTTATAGTACCCTTTTTTGTACAACTTATCTTTAATTAGCTTTTTAAATTTTAACACGGACAATTCTTGAATTTCTTTGGGTACTTTGTTAAAGAAGCGTATACATTGCCCCTTAAAAGAATCCCTAACTTTGCTCAAACGAGTCTCACAATAATACTGTTCTATTTATAAGTATATGTATATAATAAGTTTTCATAATGCAAAGTCCTTTATGAGTATTTCCTAGGAATAAAAATTAAATAACTGTCCATGTATCTTCATTGTTTCTTATTTAGTATTTGTTATGTATTTTAATTTTACTCTTGAAAAATAGAAGTCAAGTGTATCTACATGGCGTAGCTCGGCCATGCTACACGTAGTATAAATATTTTTTTTTAATGTGATGTTTTTATGAGAGAGAAAAAAAACATGTTTTATCATAATAGCAATCAAAACGTTAAATTGTAAGGCTATTTCCTTTTGGATAAAATAACATCTATTAAAATTACTGGTGTTATTATATAAGTAGGTACCAGTGGCGAAGGGTCCATTCCAGCCGATTCCCATCGGCTTACCTTTTAGAAATCCCAGTCCCACAGATTCATCATTTCAAAGTCACTTCTATATAAAATACAATGTAATTAAGTATACAATTATCGGTGTTTTTTGAACGGCTTATCATCGCCATAATTTCACCCCTCGCTACTGTAACTGGTACCTATACAATTAATAAAATAAACAAAACAATAGTACTAGTTATAATATAAAAATGTTATTTATGTACTCGAAAATTAACCACTATTTATTCATATCTCCTATGACATGACCATAATATTTCGTTTGTAGTATTATAAAATCTAACTATTTACATTTTTAAATAATAATTGAATACTAACCTAACTACTAAACAAACAAACTACTTATAAATGTAACTAAAAAATAAATAAATTATAAATAAAAAACTTCCCCTAACTCCTCCCCTGGTGGCAGAGTACCAAGAATATAATATTGTGTACAAAACATACAATCAATGTGAACAATGTAATAAAATGCGAAGGCCCGGCCCCCCGCACCGTAACACTAAATGTAGAGCAGAGTGCGATGACGCCTCGCCTATAGCAAATAGCGGCAACGGCACTCGTCAACTTGGCGACTCCGCGCTCCGTGCCGTGCCGTGCCGTGCCGTGCCGTGCCGTAACCGACGACGCGCCGTAAACTTGTCGCACACGACGCCTCACGCACTACGTGCAAGTATGCGAACCTACGGAACCATGTGCTTCCAAATCACTTCATTGTAAATACGAGTGAGGTGGCTGTAAAAAAACCATCAACACCGACCTAACAGAATGGTCCAGTTTACGTCGTACCTACACGACACGACATTGGTACTTTACACATTGTAGTAGAGAGACCGGGACCGGGACCGGGACCGGGACCGGGACTAGAGGGCGTACGGCGGCGGCGTGCCCCACGTCACATCATTTCTTTACAACCTTGCAGGTGTGCCTAAAGTGGCTCATTAAAGTACTGATTTTGATTTCATAATAAGAACATTACGATATGAGAGTAGATAATTGAAGATTAAACGAACTTACCTGTAAGTGAAGTTCTATCGTAATTATACGAAGCCTTCGTCCGAAGAGATTAGCATTTATGATTACTTGTAGTAGCGCGTAGGATTCACCACTTACACACTGAATTTGAGGGTACTCTCATTTTTTTTTTTTTTTTTTTTTGCTATTCTGCCTACCGCTCAGTCACTCCGTTCTCCAATTCATTTCGTTGAGATTAAAATATAGTATTTCACAAACATTGGGCAGGTAAACCGAACAACGGTATTTTTAGGGTGGGAGGGATGCTAATCTCTTCGGACGAAGGCTTCGTATAATTACGATAGAACTTCACTTACAGGTAAGTTCGTTTAATCTTCAATTATACTTCAGCCTTCGTCCTCGAGATTAGCATTTATGATTACTTGTAGATGTTTAGAGTATTTGTCATTTTGTGAAATGTTTTACTATAATATTTACATATTAATGAAAGTAAATAATACGTAGGTAATAAATACGCTAGCTGCCTATCATAATTCAAGATAGTAGATAAGCATATTCTAAGGTGAGTACATACGTACTTAACTTCATTTTTATAAATGAAAAAACTATAAAAATCCAGGTATATCGCTCAAGGTAGGTATATAGCTCTATAGCTATTGTGCTAATTGGCATTAAAATATCGTAACATTCAATGGAATATAGGTAAAAAATATTAATTATTATTATTGAATATCAAAAAAGGTGCAACCCAAGATAAGTCTGCTGTTTTGTTAATATCTAGATTAAGTTTAAGCTGAAGCACGGCAGAAGTGTGTCGTGTGTTGTCTAACCAAAGACAGATACGTCGATTCATAGGTACAGTCCTTAAAAAGGTTTCAAAAACGTACTCACGTACAAACTAAGTACCAATACCATTTTGTGGTTTCTTAAAGTTGTCATTTGAATACCCAAATTTTAAAATTAAAAGTAGGTAATAGTGGAAAAAACTACATAATATAACGTGAAAGATGAATTCAAGTCAAAAGTCAGTAAGTAAATCAATAAATTCCATAATTTGAATTGTTTGTCTACTGTTTGAAACTAGTATAGTTGTAATTTTATTAATTTTATTTTATTTATTTATTTATTATACAAATTATGTTAATATAATAATATTTTATACGGAAGTATAAGACGTGGCGGAATTTTTGGAAAATGAAAAGAATGGTCGACAAAGCCCAGGCCTAGGGCGGCCAGGTATAAGGGGCGGCTAATAGCGGCAAAAAATATTTATATACTTATAACTAAGTCTCAGAAAAATATGAACTGAAAAGGGGGTACTACACGGCCTAAGGCAGAAAAGACTGCTAGTCCGCCTCTGCCTATGAGGTGTACCTAAGTGTTTTCGCCCTATTAGCTGTTACACTAATAGCATTAGCTAGTAAAGTAGCAATTTTTTTTTTTTTTTTTTTTTAATAAGCATTTCGCTTTTTTCAATATTTCGATACATGGATGTACATTTATGGATAACTGAAGTATCCACCAGATCATCTCCTAAATAAAAATTAGAATTAAAATAAAATCTAAGAATGCACAAACTGATAGTTATTATGGTACTAGATATGCATCTTCATTATATAATTTGGTAAATAAAAAGTTATTTCATCCGGAATAGTGTATGCTTATTCACTTAATCATATATAAAACGGATTTACTAATTGACCGACGTATTAACGTCCAGCTGACTGCTACTTGAATTTCTGCGTAAAAGTCCTAATATAATATAGGCATCTACTATAAATGTTATTATTATTATTTCTTTGAAAGGTTCAAATTTTTTTTTTTTTTTTTTTTTCAAGGGAACCTGATAGCTTTCTGCGTAAGCTCATATACACAAACAAATTGTTTATGAATGTGTGCCACACTAAGTTTTTATGTCTTATTAACGTATCTATACTCTTTCCACATTTCTGAAAATATTATAGTGATCGCCAGGGTAACTTTCGAGTGGATAACTGGCGCTGGAGGGTAGAAACGTGTTATGGTATCAAACATTTTCACGTGGATAACGATATCTTGTACTTTATCTGACATAGTTTTATGTAATGATTTTACAGCGTAGAAATTAAATTTGGTCTAAAGTATAGTAAATGCCATAATTGCATTTTCTGGATTTTTGCAGTATGATTGTATTGTATTATGGGTCAATACTGAGATATTAAAGTTATAAGTTAATTTTCTGATAACTGCCATTCTATGTCGAAATTTATTCGTCGTGATTCAAAATTAGCTTCTGCATTATTTTTTATTAATTTGTAGGTTGAATGAATGAATGAATATTCATTAATTGTTGACCATATACATAAAAAAGACGTTAAATAAGGTTAGGTATACCGAGTGATACAATATAGGCGGCCTTATCGCTTAAACGATCTTTTCCAGACAACCTTTGGGTAACAAGAATTAATCAAAAAATAGTGGCAGGTGTAGCATCTACCTAATGAATTGAAGCAAGTACTAATAATTAACAATATTGTGGGACATCCCTCACGACTATCATCGGATGCAAAGTCAAGCAAAACTTGAACTTACTACTTCTTTATGAGGATCCAAGATAAGTATATGTTTACATAGATTTCTTGCAAATGGGAATAGAACTTACGGCCCATGGCGTCACATGCGCTTTGTTCTTGTTAACCACACCAAAAACGGTGTCTTTCAAGTCATTGTTAAAAAATATCATGACTTCCTACAGTTCCTCCTTAGTGTACTGGCCGTACGCTCCCTTCATCCCGTTGTTGAGATATAAATGGTAAACATATGACGTGTGCTGTGTTTTCAAACCAAATTACCAGTGTAAACACTTCTAATGTTCAATCTGTCTTTGCTAAAAAGATAAAAGTTATTATTTTTAATTAGTTATTAAAATATTTTGGCTCAATTAAAGTTTACTTAATATATTTTTCATTTGGCCATTTGGTTCAGTTTTAAGAAAAATAAAAGCACAGTAAAACGTCTATCATAGGGTTTACAAGTCGATTTTGTACACACATCAAAATATGGTGTCCATGGTGGTCTTAAAATATTAAATTATCCGTTGGCTCGAAAATGGGACGCATGTTCCCAAACAACACACAAAAAGCAAATAATATTCCAAGAACTGCCATTAATTATGAAAATGTAAGAATGGCAGGTTTATTTATTTGTATAAGTTGCCATTGGTAATAGAATTTCTCTACACAGGCATTTGGCATGAATGCGGTGCGCTTCGGTATCTGCAATAAAAATATTTTTAACCAAATGTTTCACATTATCGGCGGTGGTAAGAAAATAACCGCGGACGATCGCGATCGTATGTGGGCTGATGTCGCCGCATGTAACGACGGAGCGATGGAGAGTTGGTCACTTCTGGCCAATTCGTATCACCTGACCGTAAATTTTTCACCTTCCCTCAATTAGTCTGAGCCTACATTGTGTCCGCGGGATAACTCTCGCGGATACGCCCTGCCTTCTGGTAGCCGATCATGCAAAGGCGTTACTTTCCAAATATGGGGGCGCAAAATTTATAGCTCACTATTTATAAGGCACTATGTATAACTAGTTTATATAGCATATTATATAGATCTGATCTGACATTACACGGAGGGCCATTGTGGTCAGGATTTGATATTACTCGTAATTTGCTCATGAACATACAAATATCGGGAAGGTACGAAAGTATTTCGGAAACAGAGCAGTATTTTATGATTTTTATAACACTTTACAATTTTTTCATAGCACTATGTAAAAAACAAAAGGTGAGGGTAGTCTGGTCCATTTTTGCATTTGCATTTACATGTTGGATTAAGTAATTCCCACATTTTTAACACGTTTGCATAAAACCTTCTGTTAATTACTAGAGGTGCTAGCTACTTGCTCACTAGTTAGGTACTAGGTGGGACGTAATGACACAATATATAACCAAGTTATGGTACTGTAAAGAGCTATGCACATTAAGCCAATAATGAACCTGCGGACAACTTGAGCACGATTTTTTGGCACGATATAGGCCTATAGGCATGCCCGCCATGAAAAATATTAAATATTATTAAGTTTCATCTCAGATTTCATATTAAATATGGAACAGATAACCCACAAGTTATCCGCGACATTACGTAACGGTGCAGAGTGCCTTCAGGCATACCCACAATACTAATATAGTATGTACCACTGTGCGCGATTATAATTGCACACTCCATGCTAAACAAAAGCATAAGATGATGGACAGGTTACCTGACGAGTCGTCTAGAACATTATATAACGGCACGAAGTAGCCCCACAGGCATACTCACAATACTGAATGTATCTTTAACATACCTTTGTACGTGACTAATTGCATACTCAGTGTAAACAATGAGCTTATGTGGCATGAAGTAGCCCCACAGGCATACCCACAATACCGATTGCAATATCACTTGAACTCCATCCAGGGTAGATACTGCGATGGCTGCGTGTGTCGTCGCACGTAGCTCGTCGTGATGTCACCTCCGCGGCTCCAACCTCCTCCATTTAGGTTCGCGATGGTGACGATGAAGACAGCAACCAAGGAGGTGATGAATAGGTATTATAATAATGAACAGATAACCGCAAGGGATATCCCCAACATTATATATCGGCACGAAGTAGCCCCACAGGCATACCCGCAATACCAAATACCTTTGTACGTGGTAATGGCACGAAGTAGCCCTTACAGGCATACCGCAATACCAAATACCTTTGTACGTGATTAATTGCATACTCAAAGTAAACACAATGAGCATAGGTGGCACGAAGTAGCCCCACAGGCATACCCACAATACCGATGCAATATCACTTCATCAATCCATCCCATCCAGGGTGGATACTGCGATGCCTGCGTGTTGGTGACCGTCGCACGTGGCGCGTCGTGATGTCGCCTCCGGCTCCAATCTCTTCCATGTACGTACGCGACGGTGACAATGATGACGGCTAACTAATTCTATTGCAATTTAAAACACTAATTTAAAACATTATTAGAATAAACTTGTTTCACTATTAACGTAAGTAGTAACTGAGCTAGCGTGTGTGGTGGTCGAACACTGAAACGCGAATGAATTGGAGAACGGAGTGACTGAGCGGTAGGCAGAATAGCAAAAAAAAAAAAAAAAAAAAATGAGAGTACCCTCAAATTCAGTGTGTAAGTGGTGAATCCTACGCGCTACTACAAGTAATCATAAATGCTAATCTCGAGGACGAAGGCTGAAGTATAATAGTAGTTTATGATACTGTTGCATAATAGGGGTTATTAAACACGAGTGTGAGTTTAAGTACCGAGCCGTAGGCGAGGTTCTTAATAGTATCACACGAGTTTTTAATACCTAATTATGTGCAGTATCATACAGTACTTTATCTAAACTCATCTAATAATGTAATTTAAAGGTAAAAAATCGATAATATTTTGTCATAAGTTTTCATGACTCACGGGTATCGATTATTCGTCATTTCCATTGCCGCCTCCACAATTTCAGATCCAAGTGTATTTCACCTTAGTATCACTGCTATTTTACTGTAATTTTTGGCCAAAATAAAATATGAATGCAAAAAAATCAATAAAATAAACAAACATTAATCATCATGGCGCCCAAATCCGTGTTGGGAAAAACTCCCTACCGCATACGCGACCACAGAGTAAATTTGCATCTAAAATTGAATTGATACTGATTGATTCCTAATTGTTTACAAAGAGAATATAATACTACGTTTAAGTAATGTCTGGCCACTTATAATGTTTTTTTTTTTATTATTTCGTTTGACAAGTTGATTGACAGTAATTGAAGTATTAAAACCCAAAAAACATTGTGAGTGGCCAGACATGTCCATATACTTGTACTTTAATGAAAAAAAGTTATTTTATAGCATTATCTTGGGAAGAAAACTGTGCTATAATATAATTTTTTAATTTCATTATACACGGGTATGCGTAAAGTGGGTCATTAAAGTACTGTTTTTGATTTCATAATAAGAACATTACGATATGAGAGTAGATAATAGTAGTTTATCTACTCTCATATCGTAATGTTCTTATTATGAAATCAAAATCAGTACTTTAATGACCCACTTTAGGCACACCCGTGTATAATGATTCATTATAGTACAGTTGTGTTCCCAAGATAATGCTATAAAATAACTTTTTTTCTATTAAAGTACACTTTGGACCTATCAATAGTATAATCAATCAGTATCAATTCAATTTGACGATTACTATGTGACTAATTTTGTAACTTGAACTTTAGAGGTAAGAATATTTGGAAGTTGGCAACACGGATTTGATTAGGTATATGATTATTGTGTCTGTTTATTTTATTGTTTTTGCCTACATATATCATTTTGACCAAAAATATCTCTTTTTTTTTTAAAGTTGGTAAAGTCTATTACTAAATATCAGAATTGGCCAATTATTTTGAAAGTTCGTTTGTATGTACGCTTTTCAAGTAAGTTTAGTTTTACTTACTTTCAGTAGCATTTATGTGCCAAAATTTTATGTGGCGTTTCAGTTTTTGGTCCTACCTAAGTCTCTCTCTATAACGTAGACTATCTGCGTATCAAATATCACCAATATTAAAATTTGAGAAACAAAAGAAACTAAAGGTTTTTATTGTAATGAATGAACACTCAGAAGTTTGAACTTCTACTGTTAGCTCGTATCACTCACACGCACCAATTGGGGATGCTCCACTCGAGATCAACTTACTTTGCGGAATGGTCGTCACGTCCGCTGTAACAGATAATGGTGCCGATTCTGTTGTTTACGAACTTAACTAATATTAGACAAGTCACCTCTCTTTCATTTCAACCTTATAGAAAAGAGAACATTTTTAATGCTGTCAGTTTAATCCATACCGTCGTAATGTACGGGTAGTCGTGACCAGTAAAGATCGCGCTTAAATTCACGTTGAAATGTGTGATCGGATTAAACTGACAGGACTAAAATATCTTGCATTCCTTTCTTATATTTACTATTAGAAAGAGATATAGTGAGATTAAATTTATTTAGTTCGTAAACAACAGAATCGACACCATTAAAAGGTTATCTGGTGTAGTGTAAGTAATATGGTATTGATGCGCGCTCAATAAGATATAAATCTGGTGATTAATGAGCTCATTGTAGGACGTGGATGTTCAGCAGTTTGGGCACGTTTAGGGACGTTCATTTGCAAACATGGAACACCCGATTGAAGAATGATTATTTCTGATCCAAATGAGACTGGTCCTTTCAGCGATCCAAATACTAGCTGTTATCATGATCGCTCCACCGCTATAGGCATGGTGTTCCTGGCGTGACCTTACACAATCTTGGAACCCAAAGGTCCTCGAATACCGTAAGCATTTATCTCCTGTTCACTCGCTCGCTGTAGACGCGCTTACGAGAACAGTGATTGACTTCGTTCAAACAATTTCTAATTATTATTTGTATGGTTGAAGAGTGCTGAAGTAGGTGTCGTGTAGCAACATTATCGCACTTATTGTAGGAAACCGTGATTTTTTTTAATTTTTTTTTTTGTTGACGAGTTTTTAGAAAAGATTTGAATCATAAAATATTTATTTATGTACACACAAGTAAAAAATATAAAGGTACAAATGTAGAAGGGACTGCTTATTTCGAATAATAATATTAGTTTTAATGTTAGTCTATGCCTATAAAAAAAAACATTAACATTTTAATCAATTCAGGCTAGTAATAATCATAATATTATTTATTTGCATTTAATAAAATGTCTATCAATGTAAATTCATGGAAACAGAACAGATATGGCTCTGTCTACATATCTGTGGATTTCTCAATACCAAGTAGATTCTTCAAGAGTTGACACATAAGACTTTTATTGAGTTTGAGTTTGCTCAAAAGACCCATCCATTTCTCTCCATAATAACGTTCGCTTCGACTGAGTGATATTTCTTCAGTATTCAAAAGTCATTAAAGTTAAAGTGTTAATTTGGTCTCCTATTTTGGAATAGTTTCAATATTCATATTACTCTACATCAAACCATGATATAGCACTATTTCAAATTAGAACATTATCCATATTATGCTAATGTGTTGACTGGTGCGTTTGTTAGGTAGCATTTGTTTGCGCTTACCTTGTATGTACCTGGCAGCTTCGGCGGCAGGTACGACTCGGAACCGCCTCGTAAAAAACGCATCAATCTCGGCTCGTGAGCGGTAATCAATCACCGACATTAGATCCTGTATACTACCTCCCCTTACTCGCTCCCCCCCCTCACCACCCTAACCCCCCGCAAGTCCTGCGTGGCCCTCCCTCGCGATAACCCTTTCATGTCGAGCAGCCCAAAAAAACGGTTTACAAGTCAAACATGAGGCCGCCGACGCTGCCCTAATGCCTTCCCAGCCGAACGCCGCGCGCCGCCACCGGCCAACCGGCCAGTACCTAATGATCCCGCTAGTTGGTACAGTTAATACACGGCGGCGTCCATCGGTACTTAGTGGCTAGATAAGTACAACACTCGACACAAAGCGTTACTTTGACGGCGTAATCGAGTTATCTCGTGGCTCTACCGAGTGCTCTTTTTCATTGAGGCTCTCGTCTGCGCTAACGTAATGTAAAAGAGATAAGAACGGCGGGAATATTAATGCGCACCACGCTCGTATGTAGGTAACAGGCCGCCTTATATTTGAATACGATATTTACGTGCAGATACGCACATACTTATGTATGAATCCTTTTTACACACGTTGAAAGACATTAGTGCGGCTTAACACTCGACAAACTTTCTACTCATTCCACCGTTATTGTAATTCAAAATCAAAATCAAAACTCATTTATTCAGTTTAGGCCCTAATAAGACACTTATGAATGTCAAAAGTTACAGTTTTACAATAGACTCTACTACCGGTTCCACATACACTTGAACTGAGAAGACTCCGGCAAAAAACACAGCAAGGCTTCTTTTTTTGGTGGATCTTTTTTTTTGTAATTTATGTAATTACAGTTTTAAATATACATAAACTTCATACAATTATGACTTGTGGAGGGGGCTGCAAGTGCAGAGAGAAGCTACTACAACCATGTATTCTTGTCTTCTATGTAATGAGCCATCTTATAGAATTTGGCCTTGTCGATCAACTTATGTTTAACATACTCTTTGAATTTATTATAAGACATCTTAATTACTTCATATGGGATTTTATTATAAAAGCGAATGCAATTCCCGAGAAAAGACTTATTGACTTTCGCTAGATTGAATCTAGGAGTAACAATTTTGTCTTTGTTTCTTGTATTCTTATTCAAAATAATCATATAATATCGAATATCTTAGAACTAGATCTTTTAGTCCCCCTTTTGGTAGATATTCCTTAGTTTTGAATTGAGCTTTTCATCTCTCGGTTTGGTCCGTGATCTCAAATTATTCGCAAAAGTTGAATTTCTAAAAACCCCACCTTAATGCTCGCTTACATTATCAAAGAAGCTTAAAGCGCCATAATACCTTTGGTCTGTACGCTGATTATGCCAGATAGTAATTTATCTCCTTTTACCTATATATTTTCTGTGTATAGGTATCAATAGCCACATGTATAACGAAGCATCACTAAACATGAGAACGATTTAACTACTGCCTGATGATAAGCGGTTACCGTAGTGTATGGTGGCTAGCGACACGACACCTGGGTCACAGACTATTCTCTAATCCGCGCCTTCGGATCGGGCGCCTTCATCCGATCAACACCAGCGACCTTACTCATGCGGGGGAACAACATAGTTATTTTATTTGGCTACGACAGTCTGTGGCTTCCCGTCGACTTGCTCCTCGACTGAAAAGTCGCTATGCTCTACTTACTCAACCATCTTTATGTTCATCGAATACTCTCCTTCAAATTTAATTACCCCCTTTTGTTACATTCATCATGTCAGCCGAAAGACGTCCACTGCTGGACAAAAGCCTCCCCCACCGATCTTCACGATAGCCGATCTAGCGCTACCCGTTTTCCCGCGACTCCCACTAAGATCATCGGTCCACCTTGTGGGAGGCCTGCCTACGCTGCGTCTTCCGGTTCGTGGTCGCCACTCGAGTACCTTTCTACTGTTTTAATCGAATCAAGAGCTTTCTCATAGTCCACAAACGCTAAGCTTAATGACTTGTTATACTCCTCGGTCTTCTGTATAACTTACCGTAGCGTGTGTATGTGGTCTAATGGTGCTAAAGCCTTTTCGGAAACCAGCTCGTTCGGGAGGATGGAAGTCGTCAAACCTGCATGCGATTACAAACTTTATTATTTCGCAAAAAAGACTACATATACACGTGGTAAGGACAGTTCCAGTTCCAGTAGTTTGGGTCCTGTTGTGCGCTATGTCAGTCAGTCAATCAGTTCCTCCTCCAGTTATGTACGTATATGTTTATGTTCCAGGTGTGCCATGAGAGGCAGTGGTGGGGGTGGAGGTAGAGGCGGCCGGCTCGCACAGTACGCACGGGTCACGCGGTAGAGACGCGATGGGGCCCGCGCTCGCGCTCGCGGTCGCGTTGCTCGCCGCCCTCGCTGCCGCGGCCGACGGCGGCCCACATCCGCAACGTTAGTATCATACTACCTATTCCCCTAGCGCTACCCACTATGCGATCGGAAACCAGGGGAAAATATAATTTAGTTAGTGCATCGAGACGATAATTATGATCCCTGGCTTTTATATGATTCCCTTCTACAATTTCTTAGTAATATTGGCGTCGGTAAAGTCAGTCTGCTAGCCGTCGTCCGTGAAGTTTCTTGTACCTTTGTAAAGCCGTACTCGATTGCTGCAGAGCGATATCGGCGCGTGCACCGCGAGGCGGGTGACGTGGCGCCGGACGCGGTGGACGCGGTGGACGCGGCGGAGGCGGCGGACCCGGCGGAGGTGGCGGACGTGCCGGCGTGGCGCGACCTGTGGTACGGGTCGCTGGACGCGCTGCACCGCGAGCCCACCATCAACAACACGCAGGAGGACGTGGTGGCGCAGCTGGGCTCGCTCGCCTTCCTGCACTGCCCCGTGCGCAACCTCGGCGAGAGAGGGGTCAGTCGGAGCCTCTCTGTCGATAACTACCTACCCGGTTATCGGGATCGATCATCGTTATACAATCTCGTTGGCAGGTGTCGTGGGTGAGACGTCGAGACTGGCACATCATCAGCTCCGGCGTGCTCATGTACACCAATGATGAGAGATTCCAGGTAACTGAGCTACGGCGACGTATCAAATATCGGAAGTAGGTATTACTGATATAGAAGGACGAATATTGATGTGTAACATCTTTCCTCTCGCTTCCTTGCAATCTGTGTTCTTGCAATACATAGTCTTAGATTACTATCTAATTTCGCAAAATATTGACGGATGGAAATTATGTAGGTAATGATTGAAAGCTATGTTGTCGTGTGTGGTGTAAGTTTAGATAGAGATTAATTATTAAATATCATTCAGGTACTGCACAGTGAAGGCTCCGACGACTGGATCCTGCAGATCAAGTATGTACAAAAAAGAGACAACGGTACCTACGAGTGTCAAGTGAGTACCGACACGTCGGCGACCCGCGATGTATCATGTATCGTGTCGTATGTGTATATATATGTGTGTGTGGGGGGGGTGTTTCTGTGTGCAGGTGTCGACGGGGTCGGGCACTCTGTCGCGGCTGGTGCACCTGCACATCGCAGTACCGGAGGCCTTCATCCTCGGCGCCGACGAGCACCACGTCGACGCCGGCTCCACCATCAACCTCGTCTGTATCATCGAGAAGGTAGCTACTGGCCCTCCCCTCCTCCCCTCCTCGTACTCCGCCCCACCACCGAGCTACATGAGCATGTGTCGGGTGTACAGAGTCCGGTGCCGCCGCAGTACGTGTTCTGGTACCACAACTCGCGAATGATCAACTACGACATGTCGCGCGGCGTGAGCGTGGCCACCGAGCCGGGGCCCAAGACGCAGTCCGTGCTCGCCATCCGCAGCGCCGCGCCCGCCCACTCCGGCAACTACACCTGCTGCGCCGCCAACACCGAGCCCGCGCACATCTACGTCTACGTCTCCGAGGGCAGTCAGTACACCTACCTAACCTACGCTATCTCACTCGCTGCTCGCTCTCATCTCATCTCATCTCAACGCTCGCTCGTCTCGTGTTGCAGGTGACAAGATGGCGGCGACGCTGAGCCGCAACTCGAAGGCGGCCAGCGCCGCCTCGGCCGGCACGCTCCTCGTGCTCCTCGCTTCCGTCTCACTCTTACATATAAGTAGCGTTCGCGCAGTGCCGGCGACGAGCGCGCCTCCCGCCCGCTGAGCCCGAAGGCGCCCGGATGTGATACTACCTACCCTAATTCTAATGTCGCAAGAGATTAGCCCTCGATGTACATATTATTTTAAATTATAATTAAGTAGGTAATTACACTAAATACGGCTAGTAAAAAAATGAGTGTTTAGGAGAAACTTACGTGATAAAAAAATGTTTTCACTAGTCCGGAGCTGTCACTCTTTTGCAGCGAAATATCCAATGATTTTATGTTGGAGTTTTGTGATAACACCGCTCACTTTTAATTTAAGGAAAAGTAATTCAAAAGAAAGTTTGAAGTGTTGCATATTTAAATAATTTATTATTACCGATCGATCGAAGATCGAGGTAACTATCGATGATATTAATATTTGTTGTGTCTTATCGTCCCCTACAACGCTATCCGTGAGATAGATGTAAGGAGCAACTCTGTAAATACTATTAATTAATTTATAACTACGACACGATGTGATTCCGCCAAATTGACATTTGAGAAAGAAGCGTGTATATACGGACTTACCTACCTAAGTTAGTTACGATTGAGTAAATTAAGGTTGACGAGTGTTACAATTTTGACAGCAAAATTATCTTAAAGCCCATCTTGTTGATTGTGATTGTTGTATTGGAACAATATCAATTGTAACTGTATAAAAAAATGTTAAATAAAACTTAATAAACACCTACTAGCATATGATAATATTTTATGACGATGAAAATATTGTAAACCAAATAAAAAATAAATGCCATCGGTGAAGCGATCCATGATGACACAAAAGAGCACATTAAAAATGTAATAACGAGGGCCGACACCGTTCATTTTATTAACATTCTGACCTATTCTCCTGACTTCCATCAAACTTTGAAAATAAAAGATTTAAACCAATACCTGATTGTTTTTATCTCTACTCTCTTTTATATCGAGCATGATATACCTAAAGGTCTGCTGCTATGCGGCTGTAGACGGAGTGACCCAAACGGAATATACACTTAGAAATTCAATAACACTATTTGTCTCAAATATGGTTGGAAATTCGATTATTATTTTGACAACTGTATTCGAGATAAATCGAAATAGCTGTACTAGTTTGTAAAGGTACGTTATTCGTCCAATCAATATACCTATAAATATATATATAATAGTTGTTGATCTCGGGAGCACGGGATTAAATGAATAAATACAATATTGTGAGAAAAAACGTGGAATATAATCCAATTGGTAAAGATGACAGCAAAAAACAGTAGCATAAGACATTGGAATCCTATTTCTTTTTAAAACCCTCAAAATACCATAAATTTACATAATAATGTAAAACCTCATTGAACGCGTCGCTTACATTCCCCACCCTAGTGCTGGCTCAGCACTCATCAACCATTGGGATCGGAGCGACGCGCGCCGCGGATCGCTTCAATACACCCGTCACGGTTTTAACTTCCACCACTCTAACCCGTCCATCTTTCCTCGGAAAGATTTGCTGTATCACACCTTTTGGCCATATGTTGCGAGGTCCATCAGGATCAGCAAGAAGGACAAGGTCACCTACCTTCAACGGCCTCTGCTCTTGGTGCTACTTCTGCCTCGGCAGTAATTCAGGCAAAACTTTCTTCACCCAACGTCGCCAAAACATGTCGGTTAACCTTTGTGCAATACGCCATTGTTTACGCAGGTAGAGGTCTGAGTCATCAAAAGAACCAAGAATAGGTAAATTCGAAGAAGAACCTAAAATAAAGTGATTAGGTGTCAGCGATGAGGTACTACCTGGTTCCACGGACACATGTGATAAGGGGCGGCTGTTAACAATGTTTTCAACTTCTGCCAGGAGCTTTCTTAAAGTTTCATCAGATAGTGCCCGCTCCTTTAAAATTACCTTAGTCGAGAAGTCTAAAAACTACGTATAAGTCTCTCCCATGCCCCACCCCAATGGGGACTGAGAGGTGGAATGAAATTCCATTGTGTACCATTATTAATGGCCTCACCTTTTAGGATGTCGTAATTGATTTCCTGCAGCGACCTTTTAAGCTCAACATCTGCACCCCGAAGATTAGTTCCGTTATCGGAGTATAGCTGCTGCGGCCAACCACGCTGTGCTGCCATCCGTCTGTGCGCCATTATAAGGGAATCTGAAGTCGGGAGGTCGCCTTGAAGTCTTCCAACTTGAAAGGGACTTTCCAGAAGTCCCTCAAGTCCAGGGCTGCGAGCATGCGTGGCATCGTCGGTGAGCTAGTGCAGCGCACAGCTACCGACGAAACGCGGCAACTGCAGGCGAAAGTTGATCGCCTGCAGTCAGAGGTCAGCCAGCTTCACACGAAGTTGGCTGAGGTCACGGCCCGGCCAAACATAGCCGGATCTAGACCAGCGGCAGAAGCGCCCCTCCCCTCCAACCTTGAGGACATTGTCCGCAAAGTCGTGATGGAGGAGAGGGCCTTCACAAGAGCCTGCTTCGCTGGTGTTGAAGACAGGCTCTTACCGGAGAAGCGCCTCCGTCCACCACTTGCGGCGGACAAGAGGCAACCAGTGCCGGGGCCATCCTCCCAGAGGGAGGACACCTTTCTACCTTCCGGCACCCCGTGCAACCAACCGGGTTGGACGAAGGTGACCGGTGGGGGGAAGGGCAAAGCCAAAAAGCAGAAAGAGGCCGCCAATGCAAACCCCGCCACCACCCCGCCCGGCCTGTCCCGGACGGGCAAGGGTAAGGGGAAGAGGAAAGGCACAAAGTCGGACCCCGCCAACGCCCCGCCCGGTCCGTCTCAGACGGGCAAGGGTAAGGGGAAAGGCAAAAAGTCGGCCCCCAAGCCCTCCACCGCTGCACCTGCAGTCAAACGGGCCCCCGCAGGCGCGAGGAAAAACCTCGTGCCCCCCAAGACCGCAGCCGTCGTGGTGACGCTCACCGCGGAGGCCGTGGAACGGGGGGAGACGTATGCGTCCGTTATGACACGGGCGCGTACTAACGCCGATCCCACCCAACTGGGGATCGGCACAGTAGCGTGTCGCCGAACCCAAGCCGGGGCTCGAATCTTCGAGTTCCCGGGGGCGCAGGGCAACGCCAACGCGAACCTCTTCGCAACCAAGTTGCAAGAGGTCATCGCGGATGCGGCCAAGGTGGTCAGGCCCGTAAAGTCTGCGGCCTTGGAGGTGACTGATCTAGACGATACAGTCACCAAAGAGGAGGTGGTAGTGGCGATCGCAGCGATTGGGAGCTGTGAAGCCACAGCGGTACACGTTCGGGACATCAGGCCCGGCCGCGGCGGCTTGGGCACCATTCGCCTTGAGTGCCCTGTTGCCGCCGCCAAAGCCGTCCTCGCCAAGGGACGGCTCGTCGTCGGCATCAGCTCGGGTGCGGTCCGGGCACTTGTAGACCAGCCCCTACGCTGCTACAGGTGCTTCGGAATTGGACACACCCGGGTCCTCTGTCCGTCCAAGGACGGACAGCTGCTACCGCTGCGGCAAGGACGGGCACAAGTCCGCCACTTGCAAGGCCGCCAAGCCACGTTGCTCGGTGTGTGCCGCCAGTGGCCGCCCATCGGGCCACGTAATGAAGGGGAAGAATTGCGTTCCTCCCCTCAAGAGGGGTGTAGCGCTGGCGCCGACCCAGCCAGCCGTTACCACCGCCGTTCCCGTAGCTGGAACTTCGGCAGCCGCGGAGGGGGATGCGATGTCCGATTAATGGATAGATAGATTATTTCTACTACTTTATTTCTAGTTATTTACTATTTTCTTAACACTATACAACGTATTCTAAATGACTTATCGCTACACTTATTTATTATCAGTTCCTTATATCTAGGGCACTTAACACATTTATGGTACATATATGTGGCAGTGAGTCCTTATTTCTACGTTTTATTTCTATTATTTACTCTTTTGACAATTTCCTTACAGTAGGATGCAAATTTATACCTGATTTCCTTATTTTCTAATATCTTGCACAGATTTTCCATTTCTACTCCTATCTCATTTTCGACATCGAACCTGCGTCTACCATAGATGGGGCAATCTACAATTACGTGAAGCGCGCTTTCTTCGACCTCGGGGTCGCAACCGCACGACGGACTCTCCTTGCACTTGAAGCGATACAGGTACGAGGAGAATCCGCCGTGCCCTGTGAGGAGCTGTACCATTAGGGGGTCCATTTCCATTTTCCTCAGAACTCTGAATGCCCGTATTGCGTTTGGGAAGAAAACTTTCGTCGTCCCTGCAGTTTCGCCGCTTTGATACCGCCGGTTCCATTCGTCGAGCGACTCCAGACGGATTTGTCGCTTGACGAATGAAACCGGACAGCAGTCGTACTTCGCCTTGGTCTTCGTATGCAGCGCTGCATTTTTCACTAGCACGTCCGCTCTCTCATTTCCTTCTAGCCCTGCATGTGCCTTGATCCAGAACAGCTTCAAAACTTTTTTCTGTTCTTTCAGCTTTTCTATGTTTGCTCTGGTCTTGACTGCGAGGGGATGCAGGGATGAGGCTCTGGTTACCGCTTCGAGAGCAGATCGTGAGTCACAATAAACGTTGCAGCTGGGGCTTGAGCTCTTCGTGGCGCTTTCCGTCGCCTCCACCAGTGCCAGGAGCTCTGCCTGATAGACCGAGCAGCACGCTTCCAGCTTCATCTTCCGGGTACTTGTTTCCGCGATGCCGTCCCAGACGGATATTGCTGCGCCCACTTTCCCCTCTATTTTGCTGCCATCCGTAAATATGTGCAGCTCTCCGGTGTAGTGTTGTTCAAGTGCTGCTCGGTCTGCGAGGCATATGAAGTCCACCTCAATCTGCGACGCGGGGTGTGGCATGTTAGTGAAGAGCACCGGTTTCTCCACTTCTCGGTCCCCTACTATTCGCTGGGAGTGTCCTTTCTTTATCTCATAAAGCGAGGCTGCTTCCCGGACTCTGATGTCTAATGGAAGCAACCCAGCGAGTAGTAGGGCCGAGTTTAGTGAAACCGTTCTGTAGGCTTTCACTATTTTCTGGGCAAAGCCGCGCTGAACTGCGTTGAGGTGCTTCTGTATCCCGATCTTCTTTGTGGCGGGCGTCCACGCACTCGCCGCATACATGACCGTGGGTTCCACGACTGCCGTGTAAATGGTTTTTATTACCTCGGGCTCCAATCCCCAGTGAACCTTAGCCGCCCTCGCCAGTTGCTTGTAGAGGTTCAGTGCTTTGCGGCAGACGTTCGCGGTATGGGCGTTGAAGGTCAACTTGTCGTCGATGGTTAGACCCAGCAGCTTTACTTCCCTGGACATGGCGATGCTGACTCCGCCCATGCTGAGTCGTGGGGTGTCGTGCTTAAGTTTGCGCGTTATTACCATCGCCATGGTTTTATGTGGCGCAAACCTAAGCTTGTTTGTGACACCCCACTCTCGAACATGTTCCAGCGTGGAGTTTGCCCTGGTCTGTATCTCCTGTGCGGTCTCTCCATCGAATACAAGGACCACGTCGTCCGCGAACGCCTGCACGTAATCTCCTCTTCCCTCTAACTGCTTCAGGAGTGGGTCCAGAAGTAAGTTCCATAGCAGTGGGCCACCTATAGATCCTTGGACGCATCCCTTACTCGTCTCTACCGCATGTTCCTCCCCGGCGTATCTCACCCTTACTTTCCGGTTCCGGAGATAAAAGTTGAATATCGTATCCTCCAGGCGAACACCAACCACTGCAGATCAGCCCAGGATCTGCTGATGCAGACCATGGCTGAGTGCCTGGTGGCGATGGTGATGCGGTCTTCCACAGAATCCCCTCCCCTCTCGCTCTTAGAGAGGGGACCGGGATATGTGGCCGCCGCGTGGGGAGACATAGCCCTAGTGGGGGTCTATTTCTCCCCAAACCGCCCTCTCTCGGATTTCGAGAATTTTCTCGAAATCCTCACCGCGGTGATTGGGAGGGCGGCGCCACGCCAGGTCGCCGTAATGGGTGACCTGAACGCCAAGTCGGTAGCCTGGGGCAACCGGGCCGACACTTGCAACATCCAGGGTCAAGCCGTCGAGTTCTGGGCGGCCTCGACCGGTGTGTCCCTCCTCAACAGAGGGACAGTCCACTCGTGCGTGCGGCAACGGGGAGGGTCAGTGGTCGACGTTTCGTTTGCCACCCCCGTTCTAGCCGCCCGCATCATAAACTGGTGGAGACGGTGGAGACCTTGTCGGACCACCGATATGTGCGGTTCGACATCTCCACCCAGAGCCCTCGGGGGACGGCCCGTTCGGGCCAATCTCCCTTCCCACGTTGGGCTCTTACCCGCCTGGACAGAGAAGCCGCTGAGGAGGCGGCGTTCCTGCAGGACTGGCTCACGCCTCCTGTCCAAGTCCAGGACGTGGACGCCGCTGCGGGGGTCCCTGACCGAGGTGTGCAACTTCAGTATGCCTCGGTCTCGCCGCCCGCCTCCCCGACGCGCCGTCTATTGGTGGTCGCCTGCGTGGTGGCCAGGAGGGCCTACACGCGGAGCCGACGGCGCAGCGCCCGTGATCCGGCCAATGAGGACAGCCTCTACGCCTCCTACGTGGAGGCGAAAGAGGTCCTCAGGTCGGCCATGCGCGGCGCCGATGACGCGGCGAGAGCCGAGATGCTGGAGGATCTCGATAGGGATCCATATGGGAGACCATACAAGGCGGCGCGGAACAAACTGCGCCCCTGTGGTCCCCCATTGGCGGAGACCCTCGACCCGACATTGCTGGATGGGGTGGTGCGGTCCCTGTTCCCGTCGGGGACCAACTTCACCCCACCAGTAATGGACCCCCCACGGGGGGCGGCTCCACCGGAAGAGGGGGTTCCCCCGATATCGGTGGTGGAGCTCGAAGCGGAGACTCTTCGCCTTCGCGCGAAGAAGACGGCCCCTGGGCCGGATGGCGTCCCCGCACGAGTGGTAGCCATCGCTGCTACTCAGATGGGGGAGAGGCTTCGGGAGCTCTTCAGCGCGTGTTTCGTGACTGGACGGTTCCCGAAGCCTTGGAAGGAGGGGCAGTTATGCCTCCTCCGAAAGGAGGGACGCCCAGCGGATTCCCCCTCGGCGTACCGACCCATCGTTCTGCTCGATGAGGTCATTGCCGACCGGCTCAAGGGGCACATGCGGTTAGTGGGGCCGGACCTGTCGGACGCCCAGTTTGGTTTCAGACGTGGGCGTTCGACGGTGGACGCGCTGGCCCGTCTCAAGGGCCAGGTGCGGGAGGCAGTGGAGGCGGGGGTTTGCGGTGTCATTCGACATAGCCAACGCTTTCAACTCCGTCCCCCACTCGACGATCTTGGAGGCACTCCGGTACCACGGAGTGCCTCACTACCTGCAGACACTACTGGCCAGCTACCTGGAGGATCGAGCGGTCCTCCTTGTAGACAAGACGGCCAGGGTGAGGAGCTATGTTGCGGGGGCCGGTGTCCGTCCTAGGACCACTCCTGTGGAACATCGGTTTCGACTGGCTCCTGCGGGGAACCCTCCTCCGTGGCACGAGCGTCATCTGCTACGCAGATGATACTCTCCTCACTGCCCGGGGGAGGGACTTCAGGGAGGCGGCCAAATTGGCCTCAGCCGGTGGATCCCTAGTCGCGGGTAGGATCCGCCGCCTAGGATTGCAGGTGGCGCTGCAAAAAACAGAGGCCGTGTTCTTTCACGGGCCTCGGCAGCGCATCCCCCCTGACGCCCACGTTGTCGTGGAGGGCGTCGACATCGGGGTCAAGACCCAAATGAAATATCTGGGTCTTGTACTAGACAGCAGGTGGCGTTTCGGCCCGCACTTCAGCGGGTTGTCAACGCGCCTGCTGAAAGCCGCGGGCGCCCTTTCGTGGCTCCTCCCGAATCTGGGGGGGCCGCGGAAGAGCGGGAGGCCGTGCGGCGGGAGGCGAGGGACGCGATCGTCCATCACTGGACGGAGGACCTTGCCAACGCCACCTTCGGCCGCCGGACGTTGGACGCGCTCGGGCCGGTCCTGCGTGACTGGCTCGAACGGGACCACGGTTTCCTCACGTTCCGTCTGGTGCAGGTGTTGTCCGGACATGGATGCTTCGGATCCCACCTGCACCGGATTCGAAGGGAGGAAACCCCAGCGTGCCACGACTGCGGCGCGGCAGAGGACACGGCGCAGCACACCCTCGAGGTGTGCCCGGCCTGGTCCTCCTGGGGAGGAGGGTCTAGCAGGGCCCGCTGTAATGGCGGGCGATCGTCGGCGGGGGACTGGATGAAAAGGCTCTGCCGGATTCCCAGTTCCCCTCCACAAAGACGATGCGGGAGTGCCGCTGGGTCGTTTAGTGGGTATACCGGTTGGCTAGCAACCGGGGAGCCCCACATAACCCTACCTGTCCCCCCGACGGGCTAGGGTATGCGTAATGCATTTTTCCCAGCGTCAAAAAAAAAAAAAAAAAAAAGGTTAGGTTAGGTTACCCCCGAGGGACCGCCCTCGAGGACTGGGCGACGGCAACAGGACTAATCATCCTGAACCGGGGCAGCGTCAACACATGCGTGCGGCGGCGGGGGGGGTCAGTCGTGGACGTCACGTTCGCGACCCCCGCCATAGCTGCACGCGTCACTGATTGGCGCGTCCTGGAGGACGTCGAGACCCTCTCTGATCATCTGTATATCAGAATGAGGGTCTCCAATGGCGTCCTGCCGTCGCCCACCCCAGGGGGGGGGAACAAGAGGCCGGGGCCGAAGAGGGTTCCCCAGGTGGGCTCCTGGATAGGGAAAGGGCGGACGAGGCGGCGATGGAGGAGGCTTGGTGTGCAGCCCCTCCCGCCACCCTCGGAGTCGACGAGAGGGCGGCTCGGTTCCGCGCCGCACTACAGAGGGTGTGCGACGCGGCAATGCCCCGGGCCGGACGCCCGTCCGCCCGCAAGAAGGTGTACTGGTGGTCCTCAGAAATAGCGGCCCTGCGGACCACCAGCAACTGTGCCCGCCGCGCCTACCAGCATTGTAGGCGCAGGCGGCACACAGAGGAGGAGGAGGAGGGGCTCCACAGGGCCCTCAAAGAGGCAAAGGGGGCCCTGATAGTGGCGATTGCCGTGGCCAAGGACGAAGCACACTGCTCGTTCTTGGCCACCCTGGACAGGGATCCGTGGGGGCGGCCGTATAAGATGGTGCGCAACAAGCTGCGCACGGCCCCCCCCATGGATTCAATGGAGCCTGACCTCCTCAGCTGGATGGGGCCGGGAAAACGTTTGAACGTATCCTGGCCCACCGGATCCAGCAGCACCTTGAGACCGCCGGCCCGGACGTCTCTGATAGACAGTTCGGGTTCCGAGGAGGACGGTCCACGCTCGACGCAATAAAGTCCCTTAGGGACTTCTGCGACGACGCGTCGAGCAGGGGAGAGGGTGTGGTCGCGGTGTCCTTAGACATCGTGAACGCGTTCGGCACCCTCCCCTATGGGGCGATAAGTGGGGCACTCCAGTATCACGGGGTGCCCCACTACCTAAGGAGGATCGTAGAGAACTACCTTACTGAGAGGGTAGTTCTCTACGAAAATAAGGACGGGCAGAGGGGGGAGAGAAGGATGGCCTGCGGCGTGCCCCAGGGCTCCGTACTCGGCCCCTTGCTCTGGAACCTGGGGTACGACCGGGCCATCAGAGGGGAGACACTCCCGCGCACAATCACCGTCTGCTATGCAGACGACACGATGGTGGCTGTGCGCGGGAAAGATGGGTGGGAGACCCTCCGCGATGCGGAGGAAGCGGCCGAGCTGATGATCCGGGGGATCGAGCAGCTCGGCCTAAAGGTGGCCCTCCCGAAGACCGACGCTACGGTCTTCGGGGGGCGAGGGAGGGCATGGAGGCTGCCTGCGGGCGCGGCGCTCTCACTTCCAGGAGGGACGGTCCGGGTAGAGCCCCACATTAAATATCTGGGGCTTACTTTGGACCGGAAGTGGGATTTCGGGGAGCACTTCAGAAGACTTGCTCCCCGAATCAGGGGCGCCGCGCAAGCGCTGGGCAGACTCCTGCCCAACATTGGGGGGCCAGGCTCCTCTTGCCGGCGGCTGTTTGCCGGCGTGGTGAGGAGCATGGCCCTGTATGGGGCCCCAATATGGGCGGACAGGTTGTCCGCCCGAAACAGGGCCCTGCTGAGGGGGCCACAGCGGGCCGTGGCCCAGAGAATGGCCAGGGCCTACGGCTCAGTGGCCCATGCGGCGGCCTGCCTCCTCGCCTGCACCCCTCCGTGGGAGTTGGACGCCGAGGTGCAGGCGGAAACCTACGCGGTTAGGTCCAGGGCCCGGGCAAGAGGTGAACGCCCGGACCCTGAGGAGGTAGAGGCCTCCCGCCGTATGACGGCGCGCCGGCTGCGAGAAAGGTGGAAGTCCATCCTGGAGGACGCCCCGTACGGGACACGTACCGTGGGGGCGATCCTCCCAGTGATGGACGAATGGTTGGAGAGGGCAGCCGGCGCGCTAACGTATCGGCTGGTGCAGGTGTTGACCGGACACGGCTGTTTCGGTCATCACCTGCACAACATCAGGAGGGAGCCGAGCCCACGGTGCCATGAGTGCGGTGATCCCGACGACACGGCTGAGCACACCTTTCAGGTGTGCAGTCGTTGGGATGTGGAGAGAGGCCTCATGGCACGGGCGATCCAGCGGGTGGACCTCTCGCTGCATAGCGTCGTCTCTGCGATGCTCAGCAGCGAGGGGTCCTGGGAGGCGGTGGTCTCCTTCTGCGAGATAATCGTCTCGCAGAAGGAGGAGGCGGAGCGGGAGCGCGAGGACGATCCTCTCGCGCACCCGCTCCGGCGTAGGCGGCCGGGGTTGAGGCGGCGGCAGTTTGCCGCGCGCCTTCACCCTTAGTGACTGCGGGCGGAGGATGGGAGACCTCCGCCTGCCGTGACAAGTCACTCGGCGGTCTGGGGGGTGGCCATGCGTATTCGGCCATCCCCCCATTGACGCGGGAAGCCCTGGCAGAGGCCGGGGCGACCGGTGGGCATCGTGGAGAATGCTTAGAGCGGGTTCCACGGTGCCCGAGTAACCGGAGTGCGAGGGTACGCCAAGGTGGTTTTTAGTGGGTAAACCTCTCTACCCCTTCTCATAATGAGAAGGGGAGATGAGGGAGTCCCACATATCCTCCCCGCCGCTCCCAAGGCGGGGGGTCGAATGCGTAATGCATTTTCCACCTTGTCAAAAAAAAAAAAAAAAAAAAAAAAGGTTAGGTTAGGTTAGGTTAGGTTAGGTTAGGTTAGGTTAGGTTAGGTTAGGTTAGGTTAGGTTAGGTTAGGTTAGGTTAGGTTAGGTTAGGTTAGGTTAGGTTAGGTTAGGTTAGGTTAGGTTAGGTTAGGTTAGGTTAGGTTAGGTTAGGTTAGGTTAGGTTAGGTTAGGTTAGGTTAGGTTAGGTTAGGTTAGGTTAGGTTAGGTTAGGTTTTTTTTTTTTTTTTTTTTTTTTTTTTTATATAATTCATTACCCCAGACAGTATCTGGGACTGTGTTTTCGTTTTATTACATTATTTACTTAGTTTTTATTGATTTAATAGTAATAAATTGACTGATTTGTTTTCTTCAAATATTTTATTGCTTTATTTTCTATTTATTACATCCACGTTTCTAGATATATTCATCACGTTGTTATTTTCCTTGTGCGAAATATCTATATTATTCCCTTCTGTTTACTATTCTTTAAGTACTTTTGTTTTGTTTCGGTCTACTTGATACCATTTCTTTACTTTGTGACTTTACTGCTCTGTTTTTCTTCTAAATCCCCGTTCTTACATTTTGCATTATTTTCTTACTCTTCGCATTTCTCGTTTTGTCTTTCACTCTGTCTTTTTGCTTTTATTCTTACTGTCCTTAAAATCTTCATTACTTTACAACATTATTAGCTTTTACTTTTGTTATATTTTAGTTAATTGTTTGTTCATTTTTCCGCTATGCTGATTAAATATATACTTTATTATATACTATCAGCATATTTTCTTTATCTTTGTACTTAATTTTTTGCTCCTGTCATTTTTATCTGTAAAATTTTGTTTATGTTTTGCTTTATTGCTTATTTTTCGCGAGAGTTCCTTTTTAATAGAGATTTTTAGCACTAGCAATTGGGCCAGTTTCACATGAAACTGGGTCCAATATGCGTTTTGGTTATTTGCTATACCTATTTTAATAAATGTTAGTCTTAGTGCTTTTAACAATTGGGAAAGATTCCCATGAATCTGGCTCCAATATGCGTTTCGACGGTAGCTGTTCTTTTGTGTAGACAAGATTGATTCTACTTCGGAGACTTTAGCAGTAGGCTATCGTTGCTCTTGCTAGTGAATCCCACTTTTTTCTTACGACGCAGTCTGAGCTGAACGCGTTGTGGTCTGTTTTTTCCATCTTGGCGGTTATACAGTTGCAACATGTAGGGGCAATTTCAGCGATCACGTCCGGGCACTCCGTCTTCAGATGTGTTCCTCCACAATGGCTGCATTTAACTTGGGTTTCCCCACAGAAGCGTCTTCCGTGCCCATAGCCAAGACATAGTGAGCATTGGACCAGTGGTGACTGGTCTGCCACTCTCACCCTTTGAAGGTCTATGTGGGCGGTACCTATCTCCATGAGGCGCTTCCATATTTTCGGGGCAACTCTCATCACTACATGACCAGTGAGGGGATTTTTGGTGCGTTTTCTATAGGCGATTTCAACTCGACATTCCTTTTCTTCTAGGTTTCTAAAGATGTCCTTATTCTGATTTTTGAGGCCGCTGAGTATGTCCTCGTTGGTGTTGTACAGAAGAACGTCTCTGAGAATAATTAACGGGTCTTTGTTCTGCATCTCTTCTACAATTAACTGGTCCCCAGCTTTTATGAGTTTTTCTTTTATTTTTTGTCTTTCCAGTTCGGTTTTGCATCCTATTATTACTTTTCTGTCTTTGGCCTTTCTGGTTAGGTTAGGTTAGGTTAGGTTAGGTTAGGTTAGGTTAGGTTAGGTTAGGTTAGGTTAGGTTAGGTTAGGTTAGGTTAGGTTAGGTTAGGTTAGGTTAGGTTAGGTTAGGTTAGGTTAGGTTAGGTTAGGTTAGGTTAGGTTAGGTTAGGTTAGGTTAGGTTAGGTTAGGTTAGGTTAGGTTAGGTTAGGTTAGGTTAGGTTAGGTTAGGTTAGGTTAGGTTAGGTTAGGTTAGGTTAGGTTAGGTTAGGTTAGGTTAGGTTAGGTTAGGTTAGGTTAGGTTAGGTTAGGTTAGGTTAGGTTAGGTTAGGTTAGGTTAGGTTAGGTTAGGTTAGGTTAGGTTAGGTTAGGTTAGGTTAGGTTAGGTTAGGTTAGGTTAGGTTAGGTTAGGTTAGGTTAGGTTAGGTTAGGTTAGGTTAGGTTAGGTTAGGTTAGGTTAGGTTAGGTTAGGTTCCCTCCGCGAGGCGGAGGCAGTGGCCGAGCTGATGATCAGAGGGATCGAGCAGCTCGGCCTAAAGGTGGCCCTCCCGAAGACTGACGCCATGGTCTTCGGGGGACGCGGGAGGGCATGGAGGCTGCCTGCGGGTGCGGCGCTCTCACTTGGAGGAGAGACGGTCCGGGTTGAGCCCCACATCAAGTATTTGGGGCTCACATTGGACCGCAAGTGGGATTTCGGGGAGCACTTCAGGAGACTTGCTCCCCGAATCAGAGGCGCCGCCCAAGCGCTGGGCAGACTCCTGCCCAACATAGGGGGGCCAGGCTCCTCGTGCCGGCGGCTGTTCGCCGGCGTGGTGAGGAGCATGGCCCTGTATGGGGCCCCAATATGGGCGGACAGGTTGTCCGCCCGAAACAGGGCCCTTCTGAGGGGACCACAGCGGGCCGTGGCCCAGAGGATGGCCAGGGCCTACGGCTCGGTGGCCCACGCGGCGGCCTGCCTCCTCGCCTGCACCCCTCCGTGGGAGCTGGATGCTGAGGTGCAGGCGGAAACCTACGCCGTTAGGTCCAGGGCTCGGGCAAGAGGTGAACGCCCGGACCCTGAGGAGGTAGAGGCCTCCCGTCGTATGACGGCGCGCCGGCTGCGCGAGAGGTGGAAGTCCATCTTGGAGGACGCCCCGTACGGGACTCGTACCGTGGGGGCGATCCTCCCAGTGATGGACGAATGGTTGGGGAGGGCGGCCGGCGCTACGTCGTACAGGCTGGTGCAGGTGTTGACCGGACACGGCTGTTTCGGTCATCACCTGCACAACATAAAGAGGGAGCCAAGCCCACGGTGCCATGAGTGCGGTGATCCCGACGACACGGCTGAGCACACCTTCCAGGTGTGCAGTCGTTGGGATATGGAGAGAGGCCTCATGGCACAGGCAATTCAGCGGGTGGACCTCTCGCTGCATAGCGTCGTCTCTGCGATGCTCAGCAGCGAGGGGTCCTGGGAGGCGGTGGTCTCCTTCTGCGAGCTAATCATCTCGCAGAAGGAGGAGGCGGAGCGGGAGCGCGAGGAAGATCCTCTCGCGCACCCCCTCCGGCGTAGACGGCCGGGATTGAGGCGGCGGCAATTTGCCGCGCGCCTTAATCCCTAGTGACTGCGGGCGGAGGATGGGAGTCCTCCGCCTGCCGTGACAAGTCACTCAGCGGTCTGGGGGTTGGCCATGCGTATTCGGCCATCCCCCTATCAACGCGGGAAGCCCTGGCAGAGGCCGGGGCGACCGGTGGGCATCGTGGAGAATGCCTAGTGCGGGTTCCACGGTGCCCAAGCAACCGGAGTGCGAGGGTACGCCAAGGTGGTTTTTAGTGGGTAAACCTCTCTACCCCTTCTCATAATGAGAAGGGGAGATGAGGGAGTCCCACATATCCTCCCCGCCGCTCCCAAGGCGGGGGGTCGAATGCGTAATGCATTTTCCACCTTGTCAAAAAAAAAAAAAAAAAAAAAAAAAAAAAAGGTTAGGTTAGGTTAGGTTAGGTTAGGTTAGGTTAGGTTAGGTTAGGTTAGGTTAGGTTAGGTTAGGTTAGGTTAGGTTAGGTTAGGTTAGGTTAGGTTAGGTTAGGTTAGGTTAGGTTTCCGCCCGAAACAGGGCCCTGCTGAGGGGGCCACAGCGGGCCGTGGCCCAGAGGATGGCCAGGGCCTACGGCTCGGTGGCCCACGCGGCGGCCTGCCTCCTCGCCTGCACCCCCCCGTGGGAGTTGGACGCCGAGGTGCAGGCGGAAACCTACTTAGTTAGGTCCAGGGCTCGGGCAAGAGGGGAACGCCCGGACCCTGAGGAGGTAGAGGCCTCCCGCCGTATGACGGCGCGCCGGCTGCGCGAAAGGTGGAAGTCCATCCTGGAGGACGCCCCGTACGGGACTCGTACCGTGGGGGCGATCCTCCCAGTGATGGACCAATGGTGTAAGAGGGCAGCCGGCGCACTGACGTACCGGCTAGTGCAGGTGTTGACCGGACACGGCTGTTTCGGTCACCACCTGCACAACATTAGGAGGGAGCCGAGCCCACGGTGCCATGAGTGCGGAGATCCCGACGACACGGCAGAGCACACCTTGCAGGTGTGCAGTCGTTGGGATGCGGAGCGGGGCCTCATGGCACGGGCGATCCAGCGGGTGGACCTCTCGCTGCACAGCGTCGTCTCTGCGATGCTCAGCAGCGAGGGGTCCTGGGAGGCAGTGGTCTCCTTCTGCGAGATTGTTATCTCGCAGAAGGAGGAGGCGGAGCGGGGGCGCGAGGATGATCCTCTCGCGCACCCCCTCCGGCGTAGGCGGCCGGGGTTGAGGCGGCGGCAGTTTGCCGCGCGCCTTAACCCTTAGTGACTGCGGGCGGAGGATGGGAGACCTCCGCCTGCCGTGACAAGTCACTCGGCGGTCTGGGGGGTGGCCATGCGTATTCGGCCATCCCCCCCATTGACGCGGGAAGCCCTGGCAGAGGCCGGGGCGACCGGTGGGCACCGTGGAGAATGCTTAGAGCGGGTTCCACGGTGCCCGAGTAACCGGAGTGCGAGGGTACGCCAAGGTGGTTTTTAGTGGGTAAACCTCTCTACCCCTTCTCATAATGAGAAGGGGAGATGAGGGAGTCCCACATATCCTCCCCGCCGCTCCCAAGGCGGGGGGTCGAATGCGTAATGCATTTTCCACCTTGTCAAAAAAAAAAAAAAAAAAAAAAAAAAAAAAAAAAAAAAAAAAAAAAAAAAAAAAGGTTAGGTTAGGTTAGGTTAGGTTAGGTTAGGTTAGGTTAGGTTAGGTTAGGTTAGGTTAGGTTAGGTTAGGTTAGGTTAGGTTAGGTTAGGTTAGGTTAGGTTAGGTTAGGTTAGGTTAGGTTAGGTTAGGTTAGGTTAGGTTAGGTTAGGTTAGGTTAGGTTAGGTTAGGTTAGGTTAGGTTAGGTTAGGTTAGGTTAGGTTAGGTTAGGTTAGGTTAGGTTAGGTTAGGTTAGGTTAGGTTAGGTTAGGTTAGGTTAGGTTAGGTTAGGTTAGGTTAGGTTAGGTTAGGTTAGGTTAGGTTAGGTTCCGAGCTGATGATCCGGGGGATCGAGCAGCTCGGCCTAAAGGTGGCCCTCCCGAAGACCGACGCTACGGTCTTCGGGGGGCGAGGGAGGGCATGGAGGCTGCCTGCGGGCGCGGCGCTCTCACTTCCAGGAGGGACGGTCCAGGTAGAGCCCCACATTAAATATCTGGGGCTTACATTGGACCGGAAGTGGGATTTCGGGGAGCACTTCAGAAGACTTGCTCCCCGAATCAGGGGCGCCGCGCAAGCGCTGGGCAGACTCCTGCCCAACATTGGGGGGCCAGGTTCCTCGTGCCGGCGGCTGTTCGCCGGCGTGGTGAGGAGCATGGCCCTGTATGGGGCCCCGATATGGGCGGATAGGTTGTCCGCCCGAAACAGGGCCCTTCTGAGGGGGCCACAGCGGGCCGTGGCCCAGCGGATGGCCAGGGCATACGGCTCAGTGGCCCACGCGGCGGCCTGCCTCCTCGCCTGCACCCCTCCGTGGGAGTTGGACGCTGAGGTGCAGGCGGAAACCTATTCAGTTAGGTCCAGGGCTCGGGCAAGAGGTGAACGCCCGGACCCTGAGGAGGTGGAGGCCTCCCGCCGTATGACAGCGCGCCGGCTGCGAGAAAGGTGGAAGTCCATCCTGGAGGACGCCCCGTACGGGACTCGTACCGTGGGGGCGATCCTCCCAGTGATGGACCAATGGTGTAAGAGGGCAGCCGGCGCGCTGACGTACCGGCTAGTGCAGGTGTTGACCGGACACGGCTGTTTCGGTCATCACCTGCACAACATTGGGAGGGAGCCGAGCCCACGGTGCCATGAGTGCGGAGATCCCGACGACACGGCTGAGCACACCTTTCAGGTCTGCAGTCGTTGGGATGCGGAGAGGGGCCTCATGGCACGGGCAATCCAGCGGGTGGACCTCTCGCTGCATAGCGTCGTCTCTGCGATGCTCAGCAGTGAGGGGTCCTGGGAGGCAGTGGTCTCCTTCTGCGAGATTGTTATCTCGCAGAAGGAGGAGGCGGAGCGGGAGCGCGAGGACGATCCTCTCGCGCACCCGCTCCGGCGTAGGCGGCCGGGGTTGAGGCGGCGGCAGTTTGCCGCGCGCCTTCACCCTTAGTGACTGCGGGCGGAGGATGGGAGACCTCCGCCTGCCGTGACAAGTCACTCGGCGGTCTGGGGGGTGGCCATGCGTATTCGGCCATCCCCCCCATTGACGCGGGAAGCCCTGGCAGAGGCCGGGGCGACCGGTGGGCATCGTGGAGAATGCTTAGAGCGGGTTCCACGGTGCCCGAGTAACCGGAGTGCGAGGGTACGCCAAGGTGGTTTTTAGTGGGTAAACCTCTCTACCCCTTCTCATAATGAGAAGGGGAGATGAGGGAGTCCCACATATCCTCCCCGCCGCTCCCAAGGCGGGGGGTCGAATGCGTAATGCATTTTCCACCTTGTCAAAAAAAAAAAAAAAAAAAAAAAGGTTAGGTTAGGTTAGGTTAGGTTAGGTTAGGTTAGGTTAGGTTTTTTTTTTTTTTTTTTTTTTTTTTTTTTTTTTTTTATAAATTCATTACCCCAGACGGTATCTGGGACTGTGTTTTCGTTTTATTACATTATTTACTTCGTTTTTATTGATTTAATAGTAATAAATTGACTGATTTGTTTTCTTCAAATATTTTATTGTTTTATTTTCTATTTATTACATCCACGTTTCTAGATATATTCATCACGTTGTTATTTTCCTTGTGCGAAATATCTATATTATCCCCTCTGTTTACTATTCTTTAAGTACTTTTGTTTTGTTTCGGTCTACCTGATACCATTTCTTTACTTTGTGACTTTATTGGTCTGTTTTTCTTCTAAATCCCCGTTCTTACATTTTGCATTATTTTCTTACTCTTCGCATTTCTCGTTTTGTCTTTCACTCTGTCTTTTTGCTTTTATTCTTACTGTCCTTAAAATCTTCATTACTTTACAACATTATTAGCTTTTACTTTTGTAATATTTTAGTTAATTATTTGTTCATTTTTCCGCTATGCTGATTAAATATATACTTTATTATATACTATCAGCATATTTTCTTTATCTTGTACTTAATTTTTTGCTCCTGTCATTTTTATCTGTAAAATTTTGTTTATGTTTTGCTTTATCGCTTATTTTTCGCGAGGGTTCCTTTTTAATAGAGATTTTTAGCACTAGCAATTGGGCCAGTTTCACATGAAACTGGGTCCAATATGCGTTTTGGTTATTTGCTATACCTATTTTAATAAATGTTAGTCTTAGTGCTTCTAACAATTGGGAAAGATTCCCATGAATCTGGCTCCAATATGCGTTTCGACGGTAGCTGTTCTTTTGTGTAGACAAGATTGATTCTACTTCGGAGACTTTAGCAGTAGGCTATCGTTGCTCTTGCTAGTGAATCCCACTTTTTTCTTACGACGCAGTCTGAGCTGAACGCGTTGTGGTCTGTTTTTTCCATCTTGGCGGTTATACAGTTGCAACATGTAGGGGCAATTTCAGCGATCACGTCCGGGCACTCCGTCTTCAGATGTGTTCCTCCACAATGGCTGCATTTAACTTGGGTTTCCCCACAGAAGCGTCTTCCGTGCCCATAGCCAAGACATAGTGAGCATTGGACCAGTGGTGACTGGTCTGCCACTCTCACCCTTTGAAGGTCTATGTGGGCGGTACCTATCTCCATGAGGCGCTTCCATATTTTCGGGGCAACTCTCATCACTACATGACCAGTGAGGGGATTTTTGGTGCGTTTTCTATAGGCGATTTCAAATCGACATTCCTTTTCTTCTAGGTTTCTAAAGATGTCCTTATTCTGATTTTTGAGGCCGCTGAGTATGTCCTCGTTGGTGTTGGGTTAGGTTAGGTTAGGTTAGGTTAGGTTAGGTTAGGTTAGGTTAGGTTAGGTTAGGTTAGGTTAGGTTAGGTTAGGTTAGGTTAGGTTAGGTTAGGTTAGGTTAGGTTAGGTTAGGTTAGGTTAGGTTAGGTTAGGTTAGGTTAGGTTAGGTTAGGTTAGGTTAGGTTAGGTTAGGTTAGGTTAGGTTAGGTTAGGTTAGGTTAGGTTAGGTTAGGTTAGGTTAGGTTAGGTTAGGTTAGGTTAGGTTAGGTTAGGTTAGGTTAGGTTAGGTTAGGTTAGGTTAGGTTAGGTTAGGTTAGGTTAGGTTAGGTTAGGTTAGGTTAGGTTAGGTTAGGTTAGGTTAGGTTAGGTTAGGTTAGGTTAGGTTAGGTTAGGTTAGGTTAGGTTAGGTTAGGTTAGGTTAGGTTAGGTTAGGTTAGGTTAGGTTAGGTTAGGTTAGGTTAGGTTAGGTTAGGTTAGGTTAGGTTAGGTTAGGTTAGGTTAGGTTAGGTTAGGTTAGGTTAGGTTAGGTTAGGTTAGGTTAGGTTAGGTTAGGTTAGGTTAGGTTAGGTTAGGTTAGGTTAGGTTAGGTTAGGTTAGGTTAGGTTAGGTTAGGTTAGGTTAGGTTAGGTTAGGTTAGGTTAGGTTAGGTTAGGTTAGGTTAGGTTAGGTTAGGTTAGGTTAGGTTAGGTTAGGTTAGGTTAGGTTAGGTTAGGTTAGGTTAGGTTAGGTTAGGTTAGGTTAGGTTAGGTTAGGTTAGGTTAGGTTAGGTTAGGTTAGGTTAGGTTAGGTTAGGTTAGGTTAGGTTAGGTTAGGTTAGGTTAGGTTAGGTTAGGTTAGGTTAGGTTAGGTTAGGTTAGGTTAGGTTAGGTTAGGTTAGGTTAGGTTAGGTTAGGTTAGGTTAGGTTAGGTTAGGTTAGGTTAGGTTAGGTTAGGTTAGGTTAGGTTAGGTTAGGTTAGGTTAGGTTAGGTTAGGTTAGGTTAGGTTAGGTTAGGTTAGGTTAGGTTAGGTTAGGTTAGGTTAGGTTAGGTTAGGTTAGGTTAGGTTAGGTTAGGTTAGGTTAGGTTAGGTTAGGTTAGGTTAGGTTAGGTTAGGTTAGGTTAGGTTAGGTTAGGTTAGGTTAGGTTAGGTTAGGTTAGGTTAGGTTAGGTTAGGTTAGGTTAGGTTAGGTTAGGTTAGGTTAGGTTAGGTTAGGTTAGGTTAGGTTAGGTTAGGTTAGGTTAGGTTAGGTTAGGTTAGGTTAGGTTAGGTTAGGTTAGGTTAGGTTAGGTTAGGTTAGGTTAGGTTAGGTTAGGTTAGGTTAGGTTAGGTTAGGTTAGGTTAGGTTAGGTTAGGTTAGGTTAGGTTAGGTTAGGTTAGGTTAGGTTAGGTTAGGTTAGGTTAGGTTAGGTTAGGTTAGGTTAGGTTAGGTTAGGTTAGGTTAGGTTAGGTTAGGTTAGGTTAGGTTAGGTTAGGTTAGGTTAGGTTAGGTTAGGTTAGGTTAGGTTAGGTTAGGTTAGGTTAGGTTAGGTTAGGTTAGGTTAGGTTAGGTTAGGTTAGGTTAGGTTAGGTTAGGTTAGGTTAGGTTAGGTTAGGTTAGGTTAGGTTAGGTTAGGTTAGGTTAGGTTAGGTTAGGTTAGGTTAGGTTAGGTTAGGTTAGGTTAGGTTAGGTTAGGTTAGGTTAGGTTAGGTTAGGTTAGGTTAGGTTAGGTTAGGTTAGGTTAGGTTAGGTTAGGTTAGGTTAGGTTAGGTTCATCGTGGAGAATGCTTAGAGCGGGTTCCACGGTGCCCGAGTAACCGGAGTGCGAGGGTACGCCAAGGTGGTTTTTAGTGGGTAAACCTCTCTACCCCTTCTCATAATGAGAAGGGGAGATGAGGGAGTCCCACATATCCTCCCCGCCGCTCCCAAGGCGGGGGGTCGAATGCGTAATGCATTTTCCACCTTGTCAAAAAAAAAAAAAAAAAAAAAAAAAAGGTTAGGTTAGGTTAGGTTAGGTTAGGTTAGGTTAGGTTAGGTTAGGTTAGGTTAGGTTGTTAGGTTAGGTTAGGTTAGGTTAGGTTAGGTTAGGTTAGGTTAGGTTAGGTTAGGTTAGGTTAGGTTAGGTTAGGTTAGGTTAGGTTAGGTTAGGTTAGGTTAGGTTAGGTTAGGTTAGGTTAGGTTAGGTTAGGTTAGGTTAGGTTAGGTTAGGTTAGGTTAGGTTAGGTTAGGTTAGGTTAGGTTAGGTTAGGTTAGGTTAGGTTAGGTTAGGTTAGGTTAGGTTAGGTTAGGTTAGGTTAGGTTAGGTTAGGTTAGGTTAGGTTAGGTTAGGTTAGGTTAGGTTAGGTTAGGTTAGGTTAGGTTAGGTTAGGTTAGGTTAGGTTAGGTTAGGTTAGGTTAGGTTAGGTTAGGTTAGGTTAGGTTAGGTTAGGTTAGGTTAGGTTAGGTTAGGTTAGGTTAGGTTAGGTTAGGTTAGGTTAGGTTAGGTTAGGTTAGGTTAGGTTAGGTTAGGTTAGGTTAGGTTAGGTTAGGTTAGGTTAGGTTAGGTTAGGTTAGGTTAGGTTGAGGTGTATTTTCAGGAGGATTTCAGCGATATCGATAACCAATTTGACTTTGACTTAGTTTTCAGGAGGATTTCAGCGATATCGATAACCAATTTGACTTTGACTTAGTGCTTTCATTTCTGACCATCGATTCCGCTCTATCTTTTGACTTGGCTTATTTATCTCGGATTTTGTTACTTTTTGATTGGATTTGTTGTTATAGAGTTTTTTGTTTGTTTACGTTTTTGCTCCGCAAATTGGTCGGTGTTCCCGTTATCGTTCGAAGCCCTTTTTAGGGCTGAGACATAGCGGCTATAGTCGGCCAACGCGTGGGGTACTTTTTGTTTTATTAGGAGGGGGGGTTTCGTTGTTATTTAAATTTTCAGTTTAAAATATATTTTGTTCTTAGTTTCAAATTTTGTTAAGTTTTTGTAAATTTCTTTTCTTTATAACTTTGGGCCCCTTGCCCTTCTGGCAAGGGTGTGAATTCCATAGGGAAGAGCTCGCTCTCCCCTATTTTTGGATATTTTTTGCGGCGACCTACGACCCCGGGAAGGTTGTTAAATTTGAGGAAGAAATTTTCAAATTGCTATTCCTAAGTTTCAGGGGCAATTTGATAAATTGTATGAAATAGTGGAAATCCGTAACACGCTTGACCGTTTTTATTGACTATCTTCGGACGTCAATAACTTCGGTCCTAGTGGGCGGATTTCTACTAAATTCGCACGGTGGATGGACAAGGCCACAAAGGCCATGTCTGCAAAAGGGGGGGGTCCCCCCCCCCACACAAGGAGGAATATTGTCTCCTCGGAGTCAGAGGGTGACTCCAGCTGTGACGAAGCCAGACAGCCGGCTCCTCAGCCCCAAAAAAGGGGGCACGAGGACAGGGAGGACGACCCAAGGCCCGAGAACGGGCCAAAGGTTGGCACGGCCCGCAGGGGCAGGGGAAAATCGGGGGTGAGGACGTATGCGGCCTCATCCAAGGCGACAGGGCGGGCGGAGTTCGTGCACTCGGACTCCGACATTTCCGCCGCTGCCGCCTATAAGAAGGATTTCCCGGAGCTCCGCTCCAAGGGAATGAGGGGGGAGGGGCTCGCGCTGGGTAGTGCGAGCCCTATAGAGGCGACCCGCATTGCGGCGGGCCTGATCCTGGAGGGCGCCCGGAAGTCGGGCAACCTGAAGGGAGAGATCTGGGGGCAGATCAATCGGGCCTGCCGCACAATCGCGGCTGCGATGGATGAGGTGGAGGACCGCACGGAGGCTGAGGAGATCCGCAGCCTCAGAGCGGACGTTAAGCGGATGCGGGAGCAGCTGGCGATCAGCCAGGCGGAGACGAGGGCGCTCCGTGTGGCCTTTTCAGAGCGCCAGATTATGCCCCCCCCGGCTCCTCCGCCGGAGCATGAGTGTTCGGCCCCCCCGGCCCCCCCGCCTCAGGCCCCAGCTCCGGGCGCGGCGGACCTGATGGCGGCCATCGAGCAATTGAAGGGTGACCTGTTCACCTCCTTAGGGAACATGGTCAATGTTCGGATTGAGGAGTTGAGCAGGCGCCTGCCGCCGGCACCCATCGTCCGCCCCCCGCTGGCGGCCGACTTGAGGAGGGCTGCGGGGCCGGCCGTGCCGCCCACTCCGACGTCGATCCCTGCGCCAACCCCTGCGAGGGAATCGGAGGGGGCGAGGCTGGGAGATGGCCGCCCCCAAAAGGTGAGGGCCCCTAAGGCCCCCAGGGCGCCCAAGGCGCCCGCGCCGACCGCCCCGGCTTTGCCACCGGCGGCGCCCGTGGAGGAGGGACCGGGCCAGCCGGAGGCTGAAAGCTGGGCAACGGTCACCCGCAGGGGGAAGGGGAAAGGCAAGGGCAAGGCCTCGCTTGCCCCCCCAGCCCCAGCGGCCCCGACGAAAAAGGCAGCGCCTAAACCGAAGGCGCTGCTTGCACCCAAGACGGCGGCGGTGGCGGTCACTCTTCGGAAGGACCTAACCACCGCCACAACGATGCGGGAGACCATGGCTAAGGCCATTAATAGCCTTAGCCTGGAGGAGGTGGGCCTCCAGCATGTCAGGGTGCGGAACTCGATGACGGGGGGTCGAATCATCGAGGTTCCTGGGGCCGATAGTGCCGATAGAGGGCGGGCGGCAGACGCTCTTGCAGCCAGGCTGCAAGAAATAGTGGGGGATGTCGCCATCGTCAGCCGCCCACAAAAAATGGCCGCTGTCCAGATAGGTGGTCTGGACGAGTCGGCTTCCAAAGAGAAGCTGACGGCGGCCAACATAAAGGTGGGGGGCATCCGTGTCCTCTACGACGGCACTGGATCAGCTCTCGTCCAGTGCCCAGTGGAGACGGCACAGGGCCTCATAAAGCGGGGTAAAATCCAGGTGGGGTGGGCTGAGGCCACCGTCACCGTGGCTGGGCCGACACCCATGCGTTGTTACAGATGCATGTGTGTTGGCCACACGCGGGAGTTGTGCCCCTCAAGCGTCGACCGGAGCAATACCTGCTACCGGTGCGGTGCGGAGGGGCACTTCCGCAGGGAGTGCACGGGGGAGAAGGAGTGGTGCGCAGTGTGCCACCACGCCAAACTCCCGGCCAGCCACACGATGGGGGGGTCGAGATGCTTCCCCCCCGAGGTCAGGGGCAAATCAATGCGGACGGAGCCCACCCGCCCCACCCGCCCCACCCCAGCAGGAACGGCCACCGGCCAAAATGAGGAGAACCGCATGGATGTCTAAATGCCAGCACACCAGCACTTAGACATCCTGCAGGTGAACGCCAACCACTCCGCCAAAGCACAGGACCTCCTGATGCAACACATGGCGGAGTGGGGAATTGGCGTCGCGGTGGTGGCAGAGCCCTACTTCGTCCCCCCCCTTCCTTACTGGGCAGGGGCGACGGACGGAGTAGTGGCAATATCGGTTCCGGCACATGGGGATTTCCCCCCTCTCTCGAGGATCGAGGGCGGTCCGGGTTACGTGGCGGCCAGATGGGGGAGTGACACCGTGATAGTGGCGGTGTACTTCTCCCCCAACAAGCCGTTACGCGCCTTCGAGCGCTTCCTGGGGGTCCTGAACGGGGTAGTTGGTAGAGCTGCCCCGTCACAGGTGATGGTCATGGGGGACCTCAACGCCAAGAGTTCGGCGTGGGGTTCCCCAGTCACGGACCCCCGAGGGACCGCCCTCGAGGACTGGGCGACGGCAACAGGACTAATCATCCTGAACCGGGGCAGCGTCAACACATGCGTGCGGCGGCGGGGAGGGTCAGTCGTGGACGTAACGTTCGCGACCCCCGCCATAGCCGCGCGCGTCACTGATTGGCGCGTCCTGGAGGACGTCGAGACCCTCTCTGATCATCTGTACATCAGAATGAGGGTCTCCAATGGCGTCCTGCCGTCGCCCACCCGAGGGGGGGGAACAAGAGGCCGGGGCCGAAGAGGGTTCCCCAGGTGGGCCCTGACCCACCTGGATAGGGAAAGGGCGGACGAGGCGGCGATGGAGGAGGCTTGGTGTGCAGCCCCTCCCGCCACCCTCGGAGTCGACGAGAGGGCGGCTCGGTTCCGCGCCGCACTACAGAGGGTGTGCGACGCGGCAATGCCCCGGGCCGGACGCCCGTCTGCCCGCAAGAGGGTGTACTGGTGGTCCGCAGAAATAGCGGCTCTGCGGACCACCAGCAACTGTGCCCGCCGCGCCTACCAGCATTGTAGGCGCAGGCGGCACACAGAGGAGGAGGAGGAAGGGCTCCACAGGGCCCTCAAAGAAGCAAAGGGGGCCCTGATAGTGGCGATCGCCGTGGCCAAGGACGAAGCACACTGCTCGTTCTTGGCCACCCTGGACAGGGATCCGTGGGGGCGGCCGTATAAGATGGTGCGCAACAAGCTGCGCACGGCCCCCCCCATGGATTTAATGGAGCCCGACCTCCTCAGTAGGGTGTTGGAGGGGCTGTTCCCGCCCGCCCCAGCGTTCTCTCCCCCGACGATGGCCATTGCGGAGGCCGAACTCGCCGTTGCACCCATAAGCGACGACGAGTTCGAAAGAGTGACGGACCGACTCAGGGGCTGCAAAAAGGCCCCGGGACCAGACGGGGTCCCTGGTCGTGTCCTCACGGTCGCCCTGGGACACCTCGGGAGCCGCTTCAGGCAGATCATGGACGACTGCCTGAAGGAGGGAAGGTTCCCGAGGGTGTGGAAGGAGGGGCGGCTCTGCCTCCTCCGCAAAGAGGGTCGGCCTGCGGACTGCCCGTCCGCCTATCGCCCCATAGTGTTGCTGGATGAGGCCGGGAAAACGTTTGAACGTATCCTGGCCCACCGGATCCAGCAGCACCTTGAGACCGCCGGCCCGGACGTGTCTGATAGACAGTTCGGGTTCCGAGGAGGACGGTCCACGCTCGACGCAATAAAGTCCCTTAGGGACTTCTGCGACGACGCGTCGAGCAGGGGAGAGGGTGTGGTCGCGGTGTCTTTAGACATCGCGAACGCGTTCGGCACCCTCCCCTATGGGGTGATTAGTGGGGCACTTCAGTATCACGGAGTGCCCCACTACCTAAGGAGAATCGTGGAGAACTACCTTACTGAGAGGGTAGTTCTCTACGAAAATAAGGACGGGCAGAGGGGGGAGAGGAGGATGGCCTGCGGCGTGCCCCAGGGTTCCGTACTCGGGCCCTTGCTCTGGAACCTGGGGTACGACCGGGCCATTAGAGGGGAGACCCTCCCGCGCACAATCACCGTCTGCTATGCAGACGACACGATGGTGGCTGTGCGCGGGAAAGATGGGTGGGAGACCCTCCGCGAGGCGGAGGAAGCGGCCGAGCTGATGATCCGAGGGATCGAGCAGCTCGGCCTAAAGGTGGCCCTCCCGAAGACCGACGCTACGGTCTTCGGGGGGCGAGGGAGGGCATGGAGGCTGCCTGCGGGCGCGGCGCTCTCACTTCCAGGAGGGACGGTCCGGGTAGAGCCCCACATTAAATATCTGGGGCTTACTTTGGACCGGAAGTGGGATTTCGGGGAGCACTTCAGAAGACTTGCTCCCCGAATCAGGGGCGCCGCGCAAGCGCTGGGCAGACTCCTGCCCAACATTGGGGGGCCAGGCTCCTCTTGCCGGCGGCTGTTCGCCGGCGTGGTGAGGAGCATGGCCCTGTATGGGGCCCCAATATGGGCGGACAGGTTGTCCGCCCGAAACAGGGCCCTGCTGAGGGGGCCACAGCGGGCCGTGGCCCAGCGGATGGCCAGGGCCTACGGCTCAGTGGCCCACGCGGCGGCCTGCCTCCTCGCCTGCACCCCTCCGTGGGAGTTGGACGCTGAGGTGCAGGCGGAAACCTACGCGGTTAGGTCCAGGGCCCGGGCAAGAGGTGAACGCCCGGACCCTGAGGAGGTAGAGGCCTCCCGCCGTATGACGGCGCGCCGGCTGCGAGAAAGGTGGAAGTCCATCCTGGAGGACGCCCCGTACGGGACACGTACCGTGGGGGCGATCCTCCCAGTGATGGACGAATGGTTGGAGAGGGCAGCCGGCGCGCTAACGTATCGGCTGGTGCAGGTGTTGACCGGACACGGCTGTTTCGGTCATCACCTGCACAACATCAGGAGGGAGCCGAGCCCACGGTGCCATGAGTGCGGTGATCCCGACGACACGGCTGAGCACACCTTTCAGGTGTGCAGTCGTTGGGATGCGGAGAGGGGCCTCATGGCACGGGCAATCCAGCGGGTGGACCTCTCGCTGCATAGCGTCGTCTCTGCGATGCTCAGCAGTGAGGGGTCCTGGGAGGCAGTGGTCTCCTTCTGCGAGATTGTTATCTCGCAGAAGGAGGAGGCGGAGCGGGAGCGCGAGGACGATCCTCTCGCGCACCCGCTCCGGCGTAGGCGGCCGGGGTTGAGGCGGCGGCAGTTTGCCGCGCGCCTTCACCCTTAGTGACTGCGGGCGGAGGATGGGAGACCTCCGCCTGCCGTGACAAGTCACTCGGCGGTCTGGGGGGTGGCCATGCGTATTCGGCCATCCCCCCATTGACGCGGGAAGCCCTGGCAGAGGCCGGGGCGACCGGTGGGCATCGTGGAGAATGCTTAGAGCGGGTTCCACGGTGCCCGAGTAACCGGAGTGCGAGGGTACGCCAAGGTGGTTTTTAGTGGGTCATAATGAGAAGGGGAGATGAGGGAGTCCCACATATCCTCCCCGCCGCTCCCAAGGCGGGGGGTCGAATGCGTAATGCATTTTCCACCTTGTCAAAAAAAAAAAAAAAAAAAAAGGTTAGGTTAGGTTAGGTTAGGTTAGGTTAGGTTAGGTTAGGTTAGGTTAGGTTAGGTTAGGTTAGGTTAGGTTAGGTTAGGTTAGGTTAGGTTAGGTTAGGTTAGGTTAGGTTAGGTTAGGTTAGGTTAGGTTAGGTTAGGTTAGGTTAGGTTAGGTTAGGTTAGGTTAGGTTAGGTTAGGTTAGGTTAGGTTAGGTTAGGTTAGGTTAGGTTAGGTTAGGTTAGGTTAGGTTAGGTTAGGTTAGGTTAGGTTAGGTTAGGTTAGGTTAGGTTAGGTTAGGTTAGGTTAGGTTAGGTTAGGTTAGGTTAGGTTAGGTTAGGTTAGGTTAGGTTAGGTTAGGTTAGGTTAGGTTAGGTTAGGTTAGGTTAGGTTAGGTTTTTTTTTTTTTTTTTTTTTTTTTTATAAATAAATTTACAAACTACAGACCCAAGATCCGTACTCTTTTTTGATTAATTTTAATTGTTACAATAAGTTTTATTTTTCATCTTAACAACATATTATGTCCGCGCAAACAAACATTTAAATAGTTTAACATATTCTATGGATTTACATGCATTTATATATTATATTATGCTATATATATATTATTATTATTATTAATTTTTTTTTTTTTTCTTCTTTTTTTTTTTTTTTTTTTTTTTATCATGTATTATGTTATTTTCAAATTACATATGCTTTATTATATATTGTATTTTTCTTTTTCCTTTTAGATTTTTTTTTTTTTTTTTTTTTTTTTTTTTTTTTTTTTTCATATATTAATTATATTCTTATTTGCTAAGTTACATTTTATAATTTTTTGACAATATTTTGATTATATGTTCCTTAAGTTCTATGATTATAATATTATTTTTCTTTCACTTTCTTACTAATGGATAGTTATATTACTGGAGAACACTTTTTACAATTATAGTTTAGAACAGTGCACTGATACAGTTACAGGTTTGTCATGTCTGTGACATTGGTCGGTGAGGGTTTGGGTTTTGACCACGGAGGTTTTTCTCCTCGCGTATTTGTGCCTCTGTTACTGTTTTGTCCCTATTTTTGATGGCCATTTTTAGATTATGAGACAGAATTTGGATAGTTGTCGCGTCCATCGCCCGCTTTGCGAACCTACCAATGGCGTCGTCCCCGTCATCTGTGTAGTATACACATCTGACCGTGTGTCTCGACACCGCTACCACCGCATGCGGGACACTCTCGTGGATCTGTAACCTCTTCCGCCTTGTTTGAATGATAAGAACCGATTCGAACGTGGCTCCCTGTGCTTCGTGTATGGTCAAGACGCGTGATCCTTCGCCGGTCCCGTATCCCTTGCTGTTTAGGGATGCCTTTTCTTCCTGGGTGTGAACCAAGAATAGGGTATTAGGGAGGTCGCTATGTATCTGTGCGTCTGTATACCTCTTCAGCTGCAGGGAGTGGACTAGATGTTTTGAAGAGTATATACCTGAGTATATCTCCTTTAGGGCGTACGCCACATCCATTGGGTTCCGGTGCGTGCACAACAATTCCTGGCTGATATTGGCTACCAGGTTTGGTCTGTTGTAGTCGAGTTTAAACAGATTATCTCTGTCTATGTAGGGTAGTTGGTTGATGTCTCCGATGAGGACGATCTCTCTCGCGCCCGACAATCGAGTTGCCATAATAATGGATCCGAAGTGGTTCATGAGAGCCTCATCAACCGTGAGGCGGTTGCAGTTCTTTGGCTCTTTGAATCCATTAGCTAGCACGGAAGCCATAGTCCGTACTTTACTTTTGGCTGCAGCTTCTCCTACGCGGGGTGTTATCTTTTCGCGTAGATCTTTGGCTGCCTCGGTTGTGGTGGTGATTATGACTTCCTTATCCTCATCGAAGTTCTTTACTACCCATGTTGTTTTGCCGCAACCCGGGACTTTACTACCCATGTTGTTTTGCCGCAACCCGGGACCCCATTTACCCATTTTATTGTTGGCACCTCCCAGTTATCCCATGCTGCTCCAGGACCAAGAGTTTCCGAGACGGATTTCGCCATCTCTAATATCTTGTCGTCCAGCATGATTTTGGTGCACTGAGCGGTGACTACTATGGGGTCGTTTTGTGGAGTGTGGAACTGTGGTGGATCTCCCTCCTTTTTCTCCCCTTCAACTTGGGTCACGAATCCGTTTGTTGCATTGTACGCAGCCATGTAGTTCCCGGACATTATCCCTGCTAGGATTGTTTGTGTCTCGTTGTTGTATATGGCTGCATTTGCCTCCTCGAGTAAGACCTTCAGCAAACTTTCATTTTGGTGCTTGAAGGCTTGTATGATGTTTTTACAAGTCACAAGATTTACCTGCTTGGTTGCTCTTGTGATCGCTATGAACTCGAAGAAGGCGTTTTGTGCATGGTCTACGCGCCTTGTCGCTGGTATACGAGTTGGAGGGGTGACCTGCCCCATGTCTGCTCTCGTTCTTTTCTTTTTGGTTTGTTTTGGGTCAGGAGGGGGAGGCCTCACAAAATTTTCCACAGCGGCTGCTTGTTGTGCTGTTGACCTTACGATTTTGGATTTGTCCCCTTTTTTGACAGCATTTAAGAATCTTTGGAATAGTCCTATACGTTTTGCCTGCTCCACTTTCTCTCCTGGACTGCCGCTCTGCTCTGCTGCGGCTTTCTCCATTGCCACTCTCTCCTGGAGACGCTCTGATCCGCTCCGTTCAGAAGGGCCAACTTTGGGCGCGGTTGCATTTAGATGTTTTGGGGTTTTCAGGAAGCTCAAGTCTTCCTTCCTGTCCTCGTACACAATAACTTCATGGTTATTTGAAGCTAAGATGCATCCATAGTGGTCCGCAACCTCTCCCTGTTGGTACTCGACTACCATTGCGTCTATACTTATCTTCCGTGGTGTCTCCGCGCCTTCCTCTGCAGCACCGAGTTTTGAAAGCACCAAACATGCCTGCTCGAACGGGCTCTTTACCTCCCAGATGAATAATGCGATCAATTTGTTCTTTGTTCGCACCATTCGGCATGGTAAGCTCATTATTTCCGTTGCAGGTAACGCTTCGAATGTTTTGCGTTTCATGGTTGTTTTGGTTGTGCTCCCATTTAACAGTGCCGCGAGGCCTGGTGATATACCAACGCGGTTTCTGGCGCCTACGAAGCAGAAGCTCATCCCGAGCCTCTCGGAGTTGTCTTCCATAAAGAGTGCCACGGTTCTGACTCTGATTCCCGGTTCCCCTTGCTCTCCACTTGCCATAAATTTGTGTAATGGCATATGGTTTGGAACGTTTGGGTGTACAGAAGTGGTAATCAGTGATGGGACCGGGATTTGGGGAGGCGATGATGTTATTTGAGGTTGTTGTTGGTTGGTGATTGTGGCTGGTAGTGCACTGTTCCTTCTGACGACTATGCGGAAGATGTTGTCCACAAAGTCTAGAAGGTGAGGACGCTTGATGGAGTCTGCTAGTGCGTTCCGCAGTTCCGACGGGTCTAGTCGCACGTCTATCTTCGCTTCTAGCTCCCGTCGGGCCACGTGGAATCGCGGGCAGTCCAGTATTATGTGCCACACTGATTCGCTGATGTTGTTGTCGCACTCGCATCCGGGGCTGTCCTTGAGGTGGAACCTGTGTAGGTACTCTGATGTCCCTCCATGTCCGGTGAGGGCTTGCACATGGTGAGGCGTCAACTTCGTTGCCCTTACTATCCGGTACGCCTTGTCAACGTCCGGAAGGAGCTTTTTGGTGACTGCTCCTGTGTTGGAGGTCTCATAGCGGTCCTGCCATTTGCGGACCGACTCCTCTCTTATACACCTCTTGACATAGGACAGGGGGACTTTATCATAGTCTTGGGTTGATACGGTGAGCGCCGCCGACTTTGCTAGCTCATCGGCTCGTTCGTTGCCGGCTGTGCCCACGTGTGCCCTTAACCAGAACAGACGTACCTCTCTTCCCTCTGTTCTGATCGCCTCTATGCACTCCTTGATAGTTTTTGCCAGGGGATGTGTGGCTCTTGGATTCTTTAGTAAGTCGAGCGAGGATCTTGAGTCGCTCAGTATACTCACGATGGGTTCCTTACTATCTTTGGCCATTTGGATTGCCCTGTGGAGCGCGTACATTTCCGACTGGAATACTGTACACGAGGGATGCAGATTGAAAATGGAGTTCGCGGTCTCTTTGCCCTCTTCCCACCATGTTACGGCAGCTCCTACTTTGCCCTGTATCTTGCTGCCGTCCGTGTATATTTCCGGGCCGGTTAATTGATGGTGGTTTAGGGTTTGGGGATCCATGTTCTCCAGGAGCTCGAAATCGGTGGTAGTGTATGTAGACGGATGTGGTTGGTCTATTTGTTGCACATTTCTCTCGAGCTCTTTTCCAGGGGGAAGGTAGTTGTTAGTGATGTTCTTCTTTACTTTATACAGGTTCGCAGTCTCTTGTACTCTCAGATCTAGTGGGAGTAGGCCCGACAGTGCGAGTGCTGACGTAAGCGATACCGTGCGGTACGCCTTGCAGATTTTTTGGGCGAAACCTCTTTGTATAGTGTTGAGTTGTTGTTGTGTTTGTTTTAGTTCTGTTACTTGATACCATGCGCTAGAGGCGTATGTCATGATGGGCTCTATGACAGAGACGTAGATTGTTCTTATGATCTCGCCATTCAATCCCCACGTCACTTTTGCTGCGCACGCCAGCTGTTTGTACACTTCTACAGCTTTTTTGCATTGCGCGGTGATATGGGACTTAAAGGTGAGTTTGTTGTCTATGATTAGGCCAAGGAGTTTTATTTCATCAACTAGGTTTATTTTTGTGCCGGCCATGAAGAGACTTGGGGTATCGTACTTAAGCTTCTTCGTTACTAGCATCGCGTTGGTCTTGTGTGATGCGAAGTTTAGCTTGTTATGATTTCCCCAGTTCACTACCGTCTCTAAGGTGTTGTTGACCGCTTGTTCTAGGATGTTGACTGATTGGCCTGAGAAGACTAGGACTACGTCGTCAGCGAACGCTTGGCAGTACACTCCCTCTCTTTCCAGTTTGTGCAGTAACGAGTCTAGTATAACGTTCCAAAAGGTTGGACCGCCTATGGATCCTTGAACGCAACCTTTTGTCGTTTCCTTCTCATATGCTGCTCTGGCGTAGTTGACCGTGATCTTCCGGTCGTTGAGATATGAGCATACCAGTTTGAAGAGGTTTTGTGGACAGTTTTTCCTCTTTAGTTGTTGTTTTAGAGCTGGCCACCATGCATTGTCGAAAGCACCCTCTATGTCCAGCGAAATTACGAGGACGATGTTCTTCCTCTCTACTTCTTCCTGTACGTATTTCACTAGGTCATATAGGGCGTCCTCAGTTCCTCTTTGCGGCATGAAGCCATATTGCTTTTTGTTGAGGGTGGGGAAGATGTGCCACTGGAGTCTGCCTACCATAAGTTTTTCGACGATTTTTCCGAGAACTGACAGAAGGCCAATCGGTCTGTAAGACTTTGGGTGTGTGTAGTCTTCCTTACCTGGCTTCCGAAGTATGATCACATGGGCTTTTTTCCATTGTTTAGGGAAGTGTGTGAGCTGTAGGCACTTGTTTGCTAGGCCTAGGAACACTTCCCATTCACTGCGGATTGCCGCAGAGCATATGTCTGCGGTGAGCCCATCTGGTCCTGGAGCTTTTTTGGGGTTTAGTGCTTGGAGCACTAGCTCTACTTCCGCCGATGTAAATGGCGGGTCATCCCGTGATTGGTATGTCGTTTCTATTTCTGCCTGTTCTCGTGTTGTTGCGTGGCTTTGTTGGTCAGTCGCCGCACTGTCGTCTGGGTAGAATGTTTGGGCAAGCAGTTCCGCTGACTGTTGAGGGGTGAGGGTGTTACCATCGGGATTCCTCAGGAGCATGTCTTCCTGCCTTCTGGCTGTCTTCCTGATTACCCGGTATATTTTGTCCCACATACTCTCTTTGTCCTGAGTCGAGCAGTACTCCTTCCAATTTGATGTTTGGGCCTTTTCCGCCTCATTTGCATACTCCAGTTTGGCAAGATGGTATTCGTCTATGACGAATTTTGCTCGTGATGGCGCCGCATTTTTTATTCGCCTTTTTTTCCTTATGACATCTCTTTTTAGGTCTTCCAGCTTCTTTGACCACCATGGAGGTGTTGGGTTCCCGCATCTCTTTCCCATTTTTGGGATAGACTCTATGCAGGCTTCATGGATGGCGTCCGTGTAGGCTGTGACTGTGTCCTCTAGTTCCTCCGTTGTTCTACACACCTCTATGGAAAGTGGGGTGATGTTCCTTTCCCGTAGTGAATCCACGAAGGATGTTTTGAAGTCGGACCACTTGGCTTTCTTGGTGTTATATCTCCGCGTCGTGACCGGAACCAGGGGTTCCAGGGGCTTACCTAGGCGCAGAGTGAAAGTGATGGCATTGTGGTCTGACGTGGTGAGATTTCTGTCCACTTTCCAGTTTTCTACTTTGCCCAGGAGTGGCGTGCTACAAACTGTAACGTCGACAATACTTGTGCACATCTTGCCTCTTCTGAGTGTTTCGAACGTTGGGGTGTCTCCTGTGTTGAGGATGTGGAGTCCTGATTGATTCAGGAAGGCGTTGTATGCAACTCCTCTCTCGTCTTCAGAGCTGCTTCCCCACCAATGGCTCTTGGCATTGATGTCTCCTCCTATTATTGTTGTGGTTGTGTTCAGTTTATTTGTGAATGTGTTGAGTTTGTTGATATTGTGTGTTATTTCTTGATCCCCCTCGAAGTAGACGGATATAACTCCCAGCCTCAGCCCCCCTCCGACCAGTAGAACGGCTGCCTCCGTCTCGGTTACTAGCTGTGGGTCATGGATGACCTCCAGCCTGTCCCCGATAACAATTACCGCCGCTTTCACTGGTTTTGTTCGGTTTAGGGTACACTGGATGACTTGTGTTCCTGGGTTTTGTTTCAAGACACCACTCTTGCCCACGTACGGTTCCTGTACTAGGGCTATTGTGATGTTCTTGTCTTGGACCAACTGGAACAGTTCGGCTGTAGCTTGTTTGGAGCGTTGGAGATTGGCTTGGAT